>CM062817.1:1804982258-1805582258 GCA_031772625.1 Pinus tabuliformis | reverse complement strand
ATGCAAAACAAAAATGTGAGAGAAATTCTAACATAGTTATCAATCATTGTTAAACACACGCATGGCAAAGACAAATATGAAAGATAAAACATGAGAGTGTAATTTTATTAACGGATCATATACATTTATAGTACATGGTTTTACCGTTGGGTTTCACATCCCGAGGTCTCTTGGACTTCCTTTTGTCTATTAGGCTTCCACACTAACCCATTGAGGATTAGGTGTCCAACATTCCCCCCCTTAATTTGAAGGGTTATGTATGAGTCCAAGAAGAGAGCTGTAATACAAAATGTGCAAAAATGCATGGCAACACTAGGCTGAATGTGCTCTCTAAAATGTTGGTATAAAGGGTGGTGGTTTAAGGATGACCACCAACACTAGAATGCTTAGTGCAGTTCCCAGAACTCTTCCAAAATTGGCAAGAAGCCGAAGTCTTCTGCTAGAGGAAGTGCTCCTATTGTTTTGAAGAGGGAAACCTTCAACCATGAAAGGGAGGTCTCACCGTGCATAAAAGGGAGAACTTCAACATGAAAAAGGGAAGTCTCAACCTGTGATGGTTTAAGGATGACCAATAACTCTGGAATGCTTAATGCAATTCCTAGAACTCTTCCAAGTCTGGCAAGAAGATGAAGTCTTCTGCTAGAGGAAGTGTCCTTAATTTCGTTCTTGGAATACTTTTGAAACTGGCAAGAAGCTGAAGTCTTCTGCTAGAGGAAGTGTCCCAGATTACAAACTGAAGGCATGCTCAGGGGCATCTTTGTCTCTGGTTACAACTCTGAAACTGGTGTGGCAGGTTGTGGCTCAGGCTCGCTTGATGTGGCTTTGAAGCTTGTAGATGACCATCATTCCCCCCCCTGTCAAATACAAGGTGAGATGATGGAGAAAACTCAACTGCAAGACTGTTCAATACTCTTGAACAAGTTCTGACATGTGACTGAAATATCTTATTGGCTATTGATGCCCATTGCCAAGAAGCGATCAATCTAAGATGAATCTTTGTTCTTGCAGGACATTTGTTTTTGAAGGATCTGTTTGAAGAATGATTGGTTTTATGACAGTGCTTACATGGATGAAGATCAAAAAAGTGATCTTTCAGATGGCCAACTTGGTCACAGTGTTGGCATTTCACAATTTGTTGTTGTTGCTGTGGAAGAGGAGTAGAATCTAGAACAGATGGAGGTGAATTGTCCTGAAAGAATCCAACACTCTGAAACTAAATGGGCTTTGAGTAGTCTGGAATATGAAAGGACAAGTCCTTCTCATATCCAAGACCAGTTCTGTGCTTGTTATGGACAAGCTCTTCCCAAGGTCTGATGATGGGCTTGGGAAGTGCAAACTGAACTTTTGCATTTGCATGTACAACTACTGATTTATGGGAGTCTGTTTCAATCTTCTAAACAGAAAAAGGTTCAGAATGATGACTCCTCTGTTTTAATTCTTCTTGTTGTAGCTGAGATTCGAGCTGCAAAAAATCAATTTTCTCTTGTGCATTTTGTAGACAAACCTAAATGTTTGTGAGAGAAACTTTGCTAACTTTTAATGTATCATGAGTAGTAGACAATATCAGAGTTTCGAGGAACTCTAATACTTCATTGATTCTGGCCATTTTTTTGCCTTCAATGTCAGAATTACACCTTAAAAGCTGAACACAACTACTACTCAATGCAGAAAAGTAATACCTACTCAATCCTTTATAAATGTGCAACAAATGATCAGTGTGAAACCAGCAAGCATCAATTACAATCCATTACATAAAAATAAGAGTTTACTCATGACCAGAATTATGTTCTAACAATACAACCGACTAATCTTTTCTCCACAAAAGACTACTTTTATTTGTCAAAACAATCATTGCCTTTATACAGCGCACCAAAATCTTATGCAACAGTCAAAGTAACAAGGAATCAATGCATATATATGTAGACAAAAACTATAATGAGTTTTAAATACAATACCACACTGGGGCAGCAACAACTGCAAACTTGCTTGGATCCTTCAAATACTCCTTCACTTTCTCGGCTAGTGGAAAAGAATAGTCAAGTTCAATAGTGACTACTAATACATTCTTGTAACCATTGATGATAGCATGTGGAATAGCTGCAATTGTGGGATAACAGATCACCAAAGAAAGAGCTATACATAATATAATAAACCTTGGAACCAGGAAATAATCATGAAACTATTGATCTTCAGTTCAGTAGCGAGCAATGAAACAATACTCATATATACACCACGGCCTCATGGGTTTCATATAACCAACAAATCCTCTTCTGAAATAGTGACCACGTTCAGAAAAGCCATGCAATAAGCATTGGAGGTAGCTTAAAACAATCCTCCTCAAGCAAGGAATCTATTGCTATTCATGGTCATCTTGCTGCTACTTTACCCATGATCAAGTCCAGTGAAACTGCAGAAAGCTCCGAAAGGGAATCATCATCCAGTATTAGAGATCGAATTGAAACCTCAAAGCAAAAGAAATCCCTGCCCAAATGGACCATGAAGGTAGATGCAATTAGTATTGAAGCAGGGCATGATGTGCAGCCAGACGATGGCCATACATGGTGAAAATATGGGCAAAAAGATATTCTAGGCTCTCGACATCTTCGAAGCTATTACAGATGCACACACAAGTATGATATGGGTTGCCAGACTAAGAAGTGAGTATAACGATATGATAATTCTCCATGCTTTGAAATCACATATATAGGCTTTCACGTCTGCCAAATCAATACCACAACACTCGTAATACCAGCATAACAGAGTATTAAGGTAATACACAAAATTGTGTATCAAAATGTGTATCAACGTAATACCATAGTGCTCGTAATACCACAAAACTGTGTATCATCGTAATACCACAATGCTCGAAGCCGAGGTATGGAGTAGTGCCACCATGCTTCCACTCCTGCAGCACTCCCTTCACACTTCAACTACACACTCATAACAAGCTGCGCTGACGCAACGATGGGTGATTTGGCAACCTCGAAATACAAATGCATTATCCACGTTATCTTCGATATGGATGGTTTATTGCTCGATACAGAAAAGTTTTATACTATTGTCCAGGCACGCTATGGGAAACACTTCGGTTGGTTTCTAAAGTCCAAAATAATTGGCATGAAAGCATCAGAAGTAGCACAAGTATTTGTAAAGGAGATCGGGCTTGAAGGAATTTTAACACCTGAGGAGTTTCTCAGACAAAGAGAAGACATTGATAGAAGTATTTTCACGCTTCTGCTGCGCCGTCAGGGGGTTTTTCTTTTGTTAATATCACCAACAGGGAGGATGCACAAAGGGCTATTAATAAGCTCAATGGCTATGGCTACGACAACCTCATTCTCAGAGTCGAATGGGCGACTCCTAGACAGACATAGACAAATGAATAACCCTAAATCCTAAACACAAATCCCCTTTGCATGAATACCAAACTCGATTAGTGTAAACAGACAGCGTTATATATACCAAAGAAAACAATGGCATGTCGATTCGGTATCTTCATTGCATTCTGAAGCACCTTCGATCCTTTTATTCTACTGCTTTCAATTGTCATCTTCCTGCATTCAGTAAAGAATGGAGGAAATAAGGCAGTGACTGACGAGAGAAAGCGTTATTGGAGGAGTTGTGGACGATTTCCACCCTCTTATGAAGTTCTGACCGCTCTACGGTGAAAAGCAAATCGACCTCGACGATGAAGTATAGGCCGATGATGTGCAATCTGCAGCCAAATATCTTGTTTACGATGACACGAATATTAATCCCCAAGAGAAAGAAATCTTTCGGCATTCCATATTACTATGGGTTTTTCATAAATCCAAATAATCAGGTTATGACTGAGCCACAACCTTCAGTACCAGAGATTTTAGTCAGATGAACAGTCTTGGACCACCACTGTTTGCTGGTTTTTTGTTTGTTTGTTTGTTTATATCAAGGATGAAAATGAGAATGGTAACATGGGAACATCATCTATAAGACATCATGAGAATGGTCACATCGCATCATCATTCACATGGTAGGAGAATGGTAACATTTAGTCATCACAGGTCGGACCAACAATATTCACCTAGATATTCATCGAGCATAACGGTTGGAGGGCCGACTATTCATAGAGAATAAAATGTATACTGACACCATCAATGGGGTATTATATGTCAGAGCAGATACCAACAGTGTTATGGGCAGTGTACCAGCAGGGTATTATATGTCAGACCAAAGCAGAGGAGTAGTGCTTTTATATGCACGTGAATAAAAATGGTGCTGGAGAAATGACACGTTGCAGCTAAAATTTAGCTAAGAAAATATTCATGAAATGCAGAATTGGTTGCAAAAATGACCTGCACAAAAAGGCCATAAAATAAATGGCTCAAAGAAATTATGCAGGGCAGGAATACGCCTGCTCTGATACCATGTTAAAGATACACATGACAAAGACAAATAGGAAAGATAAAACATGAGAGTGCAATTTTATTAACATATCATATACATTTATAGTACATGGTTTGACCGTTGGGTTTCACATCCCAAGGTGTCTTGGACTTCCTTTTGTCTATTAAGCTTCCACACTAACCCAATGAGGATTAGGTGCCCAACAATCATCGTGTGGGAAGCAATCAAGGATGTCGGGGCATTTATAATTGCTTTGATCGCTTGCCTCATACCTTGGGATGAACATGTTGTCACTCTTTGCACTAGTTGACTTGGAAACTTCAGCACATGTGATAATTTCGATGGAGTACCAAACATGGATCACATCAAATATTTTGTAGATGGCAAATGTTACATTCATTAACAATGTATTTAAATTTTATAATTATTTAACTATTTTAATATTATAATTGGATAATTAATTATATTATTAAATTATTTTAATATTATATATTTGATGATTAATTAATGATGTATCTAACTATTATATATTTTAGATGTTTTTTGATTTGTTTTGCTGTTTGATGAAATTTGATTGGAATTTGGCAGAAATTTGTTAGACCCAAAAAAAAATTGAATTCATTTATACACTAAAAAAAATTAAACAACAAAAAAAATAGCAACTCACCCAAAATTGTTTCATCAAATACAATAAAAATCTAAAACATATAATCGTTTAAATTTTTTTAATTAATTTAATAGAAAAACTCAAAATAAAAAATACCCGAACTAAAAATATTAAATATTTTATATATTAAACTATATATTATTAATTTAAAATAATATTGTTAATTTTAAAATAAATATTATAAAATCTAAATTTCTTAAATTTTAAAATACAAAACATAGTTAGCAATACTTATTATTCATCATAAAACTCTTAATAATTGCATTTCCTTTATCAAAGTTTATACTTTGTATGTGAAATGAATTTAATTGGTGAACAAATCTCTTTACCCAATATTTGAGTTATGAGGATGAAAGATTTTGTGCAAATTTCATTTGTTGTACACAAATCTAAGTCAAATTTCTGATTATATTTAAACATATTTAGTCTTATATAACATTATTTATTACTTATCATAAAACACAATTTTACACATCAAAATTCATAATTTATATATGTGAGAAATGATTTTAATAGTTGAATTGAGGCTTTTGTGATCCATATTAAATTTATGAGAGATTTTTCAGCATAAATCACATGATTTTAATAATCAAATAAATAACTTAATGTGAGATTTGACTTGCGAAGATGAAATTTTCTATATAAATTTTTTGTTTTCTACATTGATTTACATCAAATTTCTTATCACATTTAAATTAAATTTTATGTTTTAAATAAAATCTTTTGGTAAAAATAAAAATCACATATTATATTATATTATATTATATTTTATATATATATATATATATATATATATATATATATATATATATATATTAAATTTTATATTTTTTACATTGATCTAGCATAAATTTCTTATCACCTTTAAACAAATTTAATATTATTTGTTGATAAGTATATTTATTTCAACTTTAGGTAGAGAAAGGGTTGTTGGCTTTAATTTTTAAATTTTAATCCATAGCAAAGATAAATTATCGAGGGAATATGCGAAGTGAATATTTCATCTTAGTCGATGATCAACGGTTGAGGTGAAAAGGAGCATAAACCCTCAAACAAAAACAAAAAAAAAATTTACACAATGGACGCTGCCGTGGTTGGAAATATGCTCTGCCATGACAAAGACATTTGTAAAAAGTGAAATGCACATTATTTGATGAAGAGATTTGTATAAACCAAAATACACATTAAAGTGAAATGTGCAATTTTTATAATATCAATCCCTTGGGTTTATAATATCAATCCCTTGGGTTTAATAACCTAAGGGTTCATATTTCTAGGGTATAATATTATTGACATGGTTTATAATATTAATCATGGGTTTAATACAAATCCCTTGGGCTTATAATTTTAATCCCTTAGGTTTATAATATTAATAAGTCCCTAGGTTTTTAATATTAATACATTGGGTTTATTAATCCCTTTGGTTTTTAATATTAATCTCTTATGTTTTGAATCTGTTTGGATTTTAATATGAATAATTTCTTGGGTTCATAGATTATAAACCCATGGACAACCATGGTCCAGCGTCACATTATGACAAGGATTGTCTCAATATAAAAAATAACCATGGTCAACCATGGTCTAATGTCGCATTGTGACAAAGATTGTCTCGATATGAAAATTAGTCATGGTCAACCATGTTCCAACATCACATTGTGATAAAGATTGTGTCAAAATGAAAATCAACCATGTTTATTTTAGGGTTTATAATATTTATCTAGGGTTTATATACCTTGTGTTTACAATAATAGTCCCTTGGGTTTAATATTATTCCCTTGGGTTTTTATTATTAATCCCTTGGGTTTATTAATCTAAAGGTTCATATTTCTAGGGTGTAATATTAGGCTTTATAATATTAATCCTAGGGTTTAATATTGTCTCTATATGAAAATCAACCATTGTCAAACATGATCAATCATGGTCAACCATGGTCACATTGTGAAAACCATGGTAATATATGGTCAACCACGGTCCAACGTCGCATTATGACAAAGATTGTCTCAATATGAAAAACAACTATGGTCAGTCATGGTCAACCATGGTCCAACGTCCCATTATGACAAAGATTCTCTCAATATGAAAACCAATCATGGTCAACCATGGTCCAACCTCACATTGTGACAAAGCTTTTCTCAATACGAAAATCAATTATGGTCAACCATGGTCAATCATGTTTGTTTTAGGGTTTATAATATTTATCTTTGGGTTTATATACCTAGGATTTAGAATATTAATCCCATGGGTTTAATTTTATTCCCTTGGGTTTTTAGTATTAATGCCTTGGATTTATTAGTGTCTCATGTTTAGTATTAATATTTTTGTCAGGGTATAATATTATTATTATTGAGTTTATTATTGTGATTATTATTAATAGGGTATAATATTATTGATAGTGTTTAGAATATAAATCCATTGGGTTTATAATCAATTGGGTTTATTAATCCGTTAGGTTTATAATATTAATCTCAAGGGTTTTCACTATTAATCCCTTGAGTTTTTTATATCAATCTCTTGAGTTTATAGTACTAATAAATTGATATTATAATAAATTGTCATTATGATTGTCATACTTATTGTCTTAATAATAATAATAATAATAAGAATAATAATAATAATGCATTATTATTTTAATTATATATTTATTATAATTGTTTGTTAATAATATCAAAATTTATTATATTATTGAAAATATGAATAATATTATCATATTATTACAATAATATAATAATTATTATTATATAATTGCTATTATAATATTATTTAATATAAATTATAACATAATTATTATTAGTAATAATTATAATTATAATTTTATAATTATTATAATAAAATATAATTATTTTTATAAAATAATAATTATAATAATAATAATAATTTTTAATATAATAATTTTTTTAATAATGTTATTATGGTTATTGTTATATCTTTATCAATATGAATTTTAATATTAATATTAAATCTATATCATGAAGGTCTATTGGCTTATTTCAACCACATTTACTAATGTGGTTGTGCATGTCATTGTTGATATGGACTTATGGGCATATATCAACTACATATATTAATGGGGTTGTGCTAGTTTATGTAACTATATTTTGTAATGAACAAATCATTATTTTTGTCATTTTCATTATTTGTTTTACCTTCTATTATAACCAACCAATTACAAGAGAAAATCCTTAATATATAATACTACATTTTCATATTCAAATGTTTTTAAAAATAAAGTTAAGCCTATATTTACATGTAGTGAGCCAATTGTTATTTTTTATAATTTTCATTATTAGTTTTCCACTTTCTATTATAACCCATAATAAAATTATCGAACAAATCATTAATAGATACTTTCTATTGAAATATTTTTAAAATAAAATTGAGATCCCTTTCTTTCAACTTATTCATCTCTACTCTCCCTAGTTTTATAACTAGCACAACCACATAGTAAATGTGGTTGATATAAGCTGAAGGCTTATATTAGTCACATGCACAACCACATTAGTAAAAATATTGTTAATTAAATAAATATTTATTAATATAAATATTGTTAATTCACTGCAATACTCCACACCCGTGGTCACAATGTGAGTGGGCAAGGTGGACTCATAATTTCTTGGGGGGTATTCTTGCTCCCACCCTTCCCTACGTTAGAATCCCCAATCATTCTAGTTGGCAATAAATGGCTCCTTGACATTACCAAGTCTGCTGACCTCATTCCTGAAATATGATTCCTTGCATCAATGGGATTAACTGATGCAAAAGGAGTTGTAATATTCATGACTTCAACAATTTCTCTAGATATTGTTGCTGGTGTGCTTGAGAAAGGGGTGTGAATAGGTATGTCTAAGGTATTAGAGAACCCCTTCCCATGAATAAAATCTGCAGCAATATGCCAAGAATTCTCCCACATACTCTTGGCTCCATCTGATGCAGAGGAACCATTTTTAGATGCTAACAAACAATATTAGCAGACAATCAGACTATTCATCTTAGAGATACCATAGAGACAAAAAATAAAAAATAAAAACTGAAATATTACATAAACAATGTTCAGCCCACATAAATAACAAACTCAACATAGAACATGTGTGTGATCATCCCACGTAACTCTTGCGCTCTCTCTTTAACTCAAACTCTCACCAAAGAGGAAAAGTCCTAACTTTAGTGGGAGAGCTAAGAGGCAACTCTTAGGCAAGCCACCCATTCTTACCTTGTTGGCCTTGCCTCTCACTATAAGGCTAAGAAAAAAAGGTTCTTAAACTGAGGGTGTTCCTAGGGATCGAAATTGTATGACCTGGTTTGACTAAGGAAACTTGATACTACCCACTCGCACGTGTAAATAGGAGATGAAATTGCCAATTATGCACAAGAGTTAAGATATTCAATTTAGACAACAATGCTTATTCAAATAATGTGCTTGGAATATTAAAAAAAAATCTTGTTCAAACTCTCATACATTTCGAAATCAATGTGAAGCATGATATAATGATCATTGGAAACAAAACACCACATTCAAATGTTAGCCATATCATCAGTTTGAAAAGTTATCATCAATGAACTGCTAAGAGTTCAATTTGATCTCAAATTTTTTTCCAAGAAGCACAACATATATTATGGTTATCAAAGAAAAGAGTTTCAAAGTTTTATTTCATTCCATAGTGAATATTAAGTAAACAGTGACCAGATCATTACTTTGAGAGAAAATATGTGAAGGCACTAGCAATGCACCCCTGTAGTTTTAAAGAAGATTGTAACCCAGAAACATTGATCTAACATGAGAAAATATGAAATAATTTCAAAAGCATTTTCCACAGTGCATTAGGATAAATTGTTTCCAATATTCAAACAATTTTATTGCTATTATCAGATGTAGAGATTAACCTCAGAGTAGAGAAAATAGTGATCAGTCTTATAACAAGTGATATCATATCATGCAATGTTACCCTACAAAGGATAGCAGATCAATACATCAACTTAGGCCGAAACATCTCATTTACCTTATATTTTTTGTTGTCAAAATAGTGCTTAGTTCAGATACTCAAAATTCCATTGGAAGTATAGATCATTTGGCAACTTACTCAAAGAACAATACCAAGAATTAGGTATCAAATAGTATGAGAAATTTCAACTCTCAACTAGTTATGAGACTTGGCCACTTCAACTATTTAAGATGAAACTTATCTGACAATAGTGCTAAGAAACCACATAATCATAAGCATGCAGAATTATGTTCAAAGTGCTAGTTATAAGTTCTCATCATGTAGCCATAATAGTGGAAAGTATGTCAACATAAAATTAATCATAGGTATGTTTAGTTCACTAAACAAGGAGAGAATGGTCTCATATATCCATCATGACTAAACTACATATCTGTTGGGAGAGAAAACTCAGGCTTATGTAATTCAAAGATATAGCAACAAGTGTTGAGGAAATGCATAGATATTGTTTAGAAATGAAAGAGAGAATACCATAATTCCAACTACAATTGTGAAGTGTGTCAAGAAAACTTCGATGTTGATTATTATAGTATTTAAATAGTTCAAAGTATGTTAATTCCAAGGCATTTAACTGTGTGACCAATGGATAGAAAGAGCATAAAAATTGCCCAAAATTTATTATGCAGTATGCATAAATGTTTCACCATTTATTTCTCTCAATCTGAAATCATTAATGATGCCAAAAAAATCTGTAGTGAAACTAGAACCTCAAATAGTTGCCCGAAATTTATTGTTTAATATGCATAAATGTTTCACCATTTATTTCCCTCAATCTGAAATCATTAATGATGCCAAAAAACTTTGCAGTGAAACTGAAACCTCAAACAATGTGACTTTTGGTATTAAAGTATCCCATCATCCTCAGCATTGATTTAGTTAAGGGCATACTCTAGATGTGTTATGGGAATAAATGATATGAATAAGAGGTGTAACATGGCATATTTCAAACCCTACTACAGAAAAATTATATCTTTGTTATTAGAATAAGAAACATCACATGGAACCAAGACTAAAACCTCAAATAGTGTGAATTTGGTATTACAATCTCAAGTATCCCATCATCCTTGCTGGAAACATAACTAGGTCCAGTCTTCATATTTATCTTTGTACTTGTAAGAAAAGAAAAAAAAAAAGAAAAATATTTATATTATTATTACTTTTTTTGTTAAGCATGTTCTTCATGCTTCTAGATTTTTTTGAAGCCAAATAAATAAATTTGAGTGAAATACCATTTGGACATTTTTAGAATTTTTTAAAAGGAATCAAAAAGATCTTCATAAGACCAAGTCGTTCCTCCAGATGGCCAAGTTGGTCTATTGAATAGATGTGACCCTTCACAGTGGCGAACAACTATATATTGGGGTAAATCCTCCACCAAAAAGACAAGAAGTTTGTTAAGTATTTTCTGTGGAAAGAAGTGTGAATTTGAGTGGCAAGTTCGTGGAAGTTCTGAAGTAAGATATGTGAATATATTTGAAGCTAAACATGCAAATATTTTGTGATCTAGAATCTAGATTAGAGGATAATTCTTT
The DNA here is from genome assembly GCA_031772625.1 of Pinus tabuliformis. Lineage (NCBI taxonomy): Eukaryota > Viridiplantae > Streptophyta > Pinopsida > Pinales > Pinaceae > Pinus > Pinus tabuliformis. The sequence goes on along the minus strand of CM062817.1, from coordinate 1,805,570,682 downwards.
TGTGATACATGACCCTGTAATACATGACCTGAAGAGATGCAAGTTTCTGAAGGCTTGAATTATGTAAAACTATACGAGCTATTGTGACTAACTTTGTGATCATTTGCAAGATAATGAAGGACTATAATGAGTATGACATGTCAGCTAATCAATATGACTGTGATCTGCAGAGGAGAACTGTGAATTCTGTAAAATTCAAGCTTGTGACAGATTAGTTTGAAGATAAAAACTTGACAGAGAATGGAGGGTTGACTTGGGGATCTTATGGACATATTTGTCTTGGTCTTGGGTCTTGATATCTCACTTTGATTTGATTCTGTAAGAAGAGGATTGACTAGGTTTTCACCTTGGAAGGGTTTTGCCTTGGCTTGTAGCCTATTTCTTGTGTTTTTTGTGTTCTTGTGATCTTCATGCATTTTATGTTTTGGTAATTTCTTGATGAAGAATAAATAATAAATGCCAACAAATATCACAAGTAATTATCAAGTAATGGGAATCAACCTTAATCTACAAATACATTGATTCTCCAATGATCCTCAACATTGATTTAGTTAATGACATAGTTATGATGTGTTATTGGCCAAAAAGATATGAAGAAGAGGTTTAACTTGGCATATTTAATACCCTAGTGTAGAATAATTATACCTTTGCTATTATCTTATGAAAGATAACATCAAGGGAGGAGATCCCACATTCTTGAAGTATTAAAATGAGTAACCAACAAGTTGTTTATGCCATAGGTCATGCAGTATTCACCAAACAACAAACTTAGATCAAAAGCATGAATTTAACCCTAGACATCAAGCGTCCAAGGGATAATAAATTTCAAACGAATTTAACTTATTCTTTGATTTAGGGTAATTCAAATGAATTCAAATTGTTCTTTGATTTAGAGTAATTCAAACGAATTCAACTTGCTCTTCTATTTAGGTTAAGACTTAAAGACATATGGGTTATGAATATGATCAACAACCCATTGCATATGCAAACATTAAATGAAAAATCTTGAAGAGTTATGTATCATGAGATTATTTGAAGAAGAAATGATATAGCAATGAAATTCCTTAGATCCAACAGCCTAGATCATGAGATCAAGTAAGTAAAATCTTATTGCTGACAAAACAATGAAAGGGAAAGAAGTGCATTTTTTTCGGTTTTTGGGTTGAAGCAAATGTAAAAGGGAGGAAGGGAAAAAAGTGAAATTTTTTGGTTGAAGAAAATGTAAAAGGGAAAAAGGGAAAAAAATGAAGTTTTTTGGTTGAAGAAAATGTTAGACCAGTGCCTTGAGAGGGATATGGGGCCATGATAGAAGATTTAGGTGGGGTTTAGGTTTTAAGGTGAGACATTGTTGAGGGTACCAAGAATGTTTTCCTCTAAAGTGTTGACTAGGGCTAATAGATTTTCTCAAGAATGGATGGGGGGATTAGTTCTGTAGGAATCCTCTTGAGTACTAACAAGGTGATCTCAAAGGTTGGACAAGGAAGGAGGGAAGAGCCCTAAGATGTCCTAGCCCAATGCAATGGAAGACTAGGGCTACTAGGTTTTCTCAAGAATGGATGGGGGGATTAGTTCTCTAGGAATCCTCTCTGAGTACTAACAAGGTGATATCAAAGGTTGTCCAAGGCAAGAGGGAAGAGGCTGCAAACGTCCTAGCCCAACACAATGGAAAAAACTTTCAATGGTTAAAGGGTAAATATAGGAAGACTATACCTTTCTTTACCCTTCCATGTGGAGCAAGATGCCCTCCTTTGTCCTTGTAGTGATTTTTTCCTCCAGTAAACCTGAAAAAATATCATAGTCTAACCCTTGAAAAACATCTAAACAATCACTTAAAAAAATATAATGCACAAAAACTCTTTTAGGTTAAGTTTTTTCATTATCATTCAACAAATGAAAATGAGTGAGGCATCCTCCTTATATAGATAAGATTCCTTCTCAATACAATATGTGTATACAATGTACTAGTTGTGAACCATGAGAAAAAACCATTAGCTCATTTCTAAACTATGAGCGAAATATGACAAGTGGACACAAAACATCCTCAAAATCCTCAAAATGGTCAAATTTCCTCAAAAGGGGCCACACATGTGTGCTAAAAGGGCCAGAAGAAGTGTTCTCTCTCATAAAATGTGCCCAAGGGTACCAAGAATGTTTGCCTCTCAAGCGTTGACTAGGGCTACCAGGGTTTCTCAAGAATGGATGAGGGGATTAGTTCTATAGGAATCCTCTCTTAGTACTAACAAGGTGATCTCAATAGTTGGCTAGGGAAAGAGGGAAGAGCTCTAAGACGTCCTAGCCCAACACAATGGAACAACACTTTAATGGTCAAAGGGTGAAGATGGAAGACTATACCTTGATTTACCCTTCCAAATGGAGCAAGATGCCCTGCTTTGGCCTTGTATATTTTTTTTCCTCCAGTAAAACTAAAAAATTTTCATAGTCTTAACCTTGAAAAATATTTAAACAATCACTTAAAAAAAATGTAATTCGCAAGAACTCTTTTAGGTAAGTTTTATCATTAGGCTTCAACAAATGAAAATGAGTGAGGCATCATGATATATATAAGAGTCCTTGCCAATACAAGATGTGGATACAATGTGATATTTGAAAACCATGAGCAAAAACCATTAGCTCATTTCTAAACTATGAGAAAAATACAACAAGTGGGCACAAAACATCCTCAAAATGCTTAAAATGGTCAAATTTCCTCAAAAGGTGCCACACATGTGCACTAAAGGAGCCAGAAGAAGTTCCCTCTCTCATAAAATGTTCCACTTCCATCAAATAAGGGAATAAAAGGTTGATAAGTGCCTAAGGACTAGGGTGTCGTACAACCAACTCTTAAAAGCTAGGAAGTGGACAAACAAGGGGTAATAACGTCAATGTGTGGGGCTTCAAGTAGTGCACCTAGATAAAAAAGGGGGTCAATTACCATGTCATATGTAATTGTTGTAACAACCTATGACCTTGTGTAACCATTTCCTACGAGTCCTCATGTGCCTAAGAGAACTTCCATGTGTGTTCAAAAGAGGGAATAATCATGCATGTGTGAGAATAAGGTGTCCAATTAGGAAAGGGGCCATCTTTGAGTGGTCCATTATAATGATGTGGCATCCTTGTCATTGCCTAATGTTGTTAAAAATTCTAGTGTGTTGACGTATATCTCATTGAAGTACATGAAACCTAAGAAAAATGGTATAGATCCCAATGTTGATATATATATGGCCAAATATAGGTATATGGATCTCAATGCAACAACACAAATCCCAATGTAGTGTCATGGATTTTGAGGCATGGTACATGGATCTTGTTACCACAAAATTTAGCATTCCCTAAGAAGGGAAACCCTATAGTACAAAAGGCTAGACCAAATTATAACATTGGGACAATGATGCACTGTCACCACAGCCAATACCCCTTGTTCTTTATGACCTTTCATCGATGGGAGGAGTTTGGGTGGAAGGAAATCACTTAAGATAGATATATGAATGATTAGGTATGATGTGATTCCACAAATCCCATCCAAGGAGAGACACAAAAATGGCTCAATGCTTCAAAGAAGCCAAAATTCTCTCCAAGAAAATATTTTTAAGATGAAGAGATAAAGACCTAGGGTTTGAGATATGTGATGATAATAGGCTTTCCTATATTCAAGACTCTAAGTGATGGGGTAAGACTCACACACCTCCCCCTATATCAGAAAACATTGTTATCATCAATGCCTCATATGGCAATGACCCTTGACTACGAAAATACATCATGCATTTCTAGTTAGAATGTAGATCCCAATTAAGAAAAAATGTGGGCTCTGAGACAGAATAAAGACAATAGAGATAACTCACATAAGAGACTCGTACATAAGAATGTGTGCACACACTTGCTATGAATCTATGAAATGTTGTTGAAACATCACAAATGTTCATACTACTATTGCATTCAGATCTGGTAATGTTGATAGCTACATGGTACATGATGGTGTAAAATGTCGACCAATATCAGGAAGATCTATATGAGAAGGATTTTGTTCCTGTCTAGCCCACCTTTTTGAGGAATGGCTCCTTGGCTTGACTAATGCACTACATATCATGGTCGTAGACTATTCCTTCATGAGCTTTATTGAATATACATAGTATCCAAGTGTCATTATGAATATGAATTGTAAATGGGGATTCCCCCTTTGCTTTTATTTATTTATTTAAAAAAGAACATAAAGTTAGAGGTGATAGGGAAGGTTTCCTCTGTGTATCCTTGATTTGACATCTTGATGAGGTGGATTTGAGTGATAATAGTTCTTGATCCCTTCTTGGCATTAATTCTCACAAGGTTTGGACTATGTGAATAATGGATACAAGTCCAATGAAGGCCTTGAGGCTGAAAGGATGGTCATTGAACTCTAGTTGGATGCTGGGCTAGGGATATGGATGATGCATTGTAATGGACGGGTGGGTATTCTCTTTGTTTTAGCCCACTTAACCCAAAGCAGGCTAGCTCCCTGCGTCTTGGAGCCATAGAGGACACGTGTTTGATGATTGTTTCCAAGAGGTGTATCTCAGCCAATATATCTCTAGGAAGTGAAGTTCAAATCACTCTCTTGAATTAGGGAAGTGAACCATGTGTCTTGTTAAGACTAGGCTAGAAACCATGCCTCAAAGTGAATCAAGGCCCTAATGATTGAACCCCCATGTATTTATTTATAATCACAATCTCATCCCCTTGGAAGTAAAAGTGGTAGTTAGTGAGAGCTTGTTGAGACACACTGAAGTTTATAGCCTCTATTATATGAAGGTTAATTGTGAACTGTCAAAGGTCACGGATGTTGGATTAGGCATCAATCTGCCTTTGCAGAACTAAGGTTAATTGTGAATCGTCAAAGGTTCCAGATGTTGGATAAGGCATCAATATGTCTTTGTGGCTCCTCGGGTGAGCAGGCCAAGAGGATTATATGGTGGACAAATAAAAAGAAGGAAATCAAGACGTGGTATAGAAGAAAACCATCACCATTATGAATCATAGATCCATATTAACCCCAAATCTGTTAAGAATTGACTCTTGAAAGGTTCACATATGGAATTTTTTTATTCCCCTCAGTGCTCAATAGATCTAGGGTCAAGATGCATCTATGGTATTTTATGGACTGTATCATGAATTTTTAGATATTTCCGTTGTTGCAAATTTACTTATAATATGAATCATGCTATTGAATTTCAAATTCCTATGACTTTCAAGTTCCTATGACTTTCAAATTCTAGAAACATAATAACTTCTAATCTAGCTACAAGATCAAAGGTTTCTTCAAAGTCAATTCCTTTTACCTTGGCATATCCCTTGCACACCAGTCCGGCTTTATTTCTTACCACTTGCCCCTCTTCAATCAACTTGTTTATAAACACCCACATGGTGCACAAGATATTTTTGTTTTTGGGTCTAGGGACTAGTTCCTAAGTATTATTTTTCTCTATTTGATCAAACTCTTCATCCATTGCCTTTACCAAAATTTTATCACTTGCTTGATTGAAATTTTTGGGTTCCATTTGAGATAGTGGTGAAATATTTTTTGTGTCTAAGACTTCTTATAAATTTTGTTCTTGTCTAAAATCCTAGTTCTTTAGCTGCAATTATTTTACTCTTAGGATCTTGCTTTTGTACAAACTTGGATGGATTTGTTTGCCTCAAAGGAGTCATTTATACTTCTTCTTCTTCTTCTGGTTCTACATATTCTTTAAAGACACACTCTCTATCATTTGATTTTTCATTTTCCTAAGGTTTTGGCAAACGTGGCAAGGCTTTATCTACCCTGACATTAATGCATTCAATGATCTTCTTGGTTCTCTTCTTATAACACTTGTAGCCTTTTCTTTTAACTGAATACCCAAGTAAAATACCTTCATCTACTCGAGAGTTAAATTTACTCAATTTTTCATCATTCCTCTTTATGTTGCATTTACTTTTGAAGACTTTGAGGTGTCTTCCTTACGCTAGTCTACATTTCCATAACTTATAATGGATTTTGTCACTGTTAGGTATGAGTAGAGTTATGCCTGGTAAATACACAACAACTTGACCTGCTTCTCACCAGAAAGTCTTTGCCACTTTTGCTTCATCCATCATTGCTCTTATCATTTCTTGAACTAATTTTTTCTTTTGTTCCACTACTCCATTATTCTATGGAGTTTTGGTCACTGAGTAGTGTCTTATGATCCCATTATCTCTACAAAATTCCTCAATGAACAACTTCAAATACCTCTCTCCTCTTAGACTTTGTGTTCTTATAGCGTTTTAAATATTATTGTGAATTCTCGCTCTAAGGGGATGTATTATGAATCTCTTTTATTTTAAAACGTATCCCTGCATGATTTCAAAATTGGCATCATTTACATATGGAGTTATGTACATTTTATAGCTTTGCCATGCATATTACTGCCTTTGTCTTCGTGAATTTTCACAAGATTTTCAAGGTTCACATGGCCCATTTTTTGTGCCATTATCAAGTTTCATCTAACTATCTCAAGCAACACTTTATAATCATCAAAGAAATACACATTACTAGGAGACTTGATTGTTTTCCCTACTAATTTACTAATCTCAGCTTTCCCTATTTCACAATCTTTAGACCAAAATGTTACATCATAGCCATGATCACACATTTGGATCAATCTGAAGATATTGTGCTTTAGGCCATCTACATAAAAGACTTTCTTGGCTTTGGTCTTCTTATCTAAACTTAATATTCCTCTTTCTCTTATCTGAGCTGGTACAATATTTCCAAATTAACACTTCCTTTCCTAACTTCTTTTAGAAATAGGAATTTACTTTTGTCTCCAATCACATGCTTTGATAACCTAATATCAATATACCATTTCCATTCTTAATCATGGGCATATGGTGAAAATCCACACTCTTCAAACATCTCTAGTTTTTTTTCCATTTCTTTATGCTCCCTTGATGTGCATATTGCTCAAGAACCCGTTTTCTATGATGGTTAAAGAATCTACTTTTGCATTCACTAGACTTGTGTCCAAATTTGTTACAATTGAAATTTTCATTCAATATCATTCATGAGGGAGGGTGGGGGTATGAATTTATCTTTCCAGCAGAAGAGTCCCTAGCTCTAGAATTTGAGAAATGTCTAGATCTAACATATTCATTTTTGACAAACCTATTAGCTTTACACTCAATAGGCTTTTGCCCGAAGTTAAGATAAGAGTAATAATTTCTATAAAATAATGTTGTGTACCTGAAATTGTGTGGGTGTTTCATAGGACTAGATTTGTTGAATTTCGATTATCTATTTTTTTGGTGCACAAGTTTGCATTGAGGAATATTCATGGACTTGACAATATTAGAATTTTCACAATTGTTTCTTTTGTCATTACTTCCTTTGTCTTCACTATATTTTCTTGTGAGTGCATTTCATAGCTTTGAGGTGAACTTTTTGTAGAGGACTTGGTGCTTGACTCAATGTTTAAGTACTATTGAGGGTTTGTGTATCCAAGGGATGTTTGACACTGAGAATGATATTTTGACTTTTTGATCCTTTGACAAACTTTATATTTAGAGCCATATTATCTTTTGATTTATCGATATATATTCTTAGGGAGACAACTTCTAGCTCTAGCTTATGAAAATTCTTTTTCCATTTTGTCACCTGACTTGTAATAACTTCCTCTTTTTTCCTTACTTCTTCAAGTTGAATTTTCAAGTAGATAATATCTTCTTCATATTCCATTGAATCTCTCTTTTCTTGCTTCTTGGATAATTCTAGCTTTAGAAACTTATTCTCATCTTCTAAATTGTCATGGATCTTTTGTTTGTCTTTCAGTTGTTGTACCAAAATTTCTTAGTCTAATTACCTCTTCTAATTTCACTTTCTAAATATTAAATGTTTCATCATTAGAGTCATAAATAGCTTCATTTATTCTCAATTATTGTTCCTTCAATTGTCTATTCTTCCTCGTGGTCTTATTTAGTTCATTCTAAGCACTGGTATTCTCTCAACTTTTTCTTCAAAGTTTGAATTGTCTTTAAATTTCAAAACTGAGTCTAAAGCAATAAGAAAGCATTCATTATTCTATTCATTGGATGATTTTTCGTTGCTAGCTTCAAATGAGTTATTGTCTTCTTTAACATAGAAAATATCCTTTCTTTGATTTTCCCTTCTTTTTCTTGTTTCTCAACTTTAGTATAAGTAATTTTTGAAGCAAAATAACCAGATTTGCCTGAATACAAGCATTTAAAACGAATCTTACCTTTATATTTACTTGATACTCTCTTTAAATTCCTCCTAAATTGAGCTATTTATTGATCTGACTCACAATTAGAGCAATCTTGATATTCTTTAGATTTCTTTGAAGCTTTGAAGGTTGCCTCATTTGGTTTTAATTTCTCTTTCCAATTCTCATTTCATTTTCTGAGAGTTCCTTGAAGTTGTTCCATGGTGAGAGTGTTGAGAACTTTCATCTCTTTTATAGGAGAGACCTTGGAATTGAATCTCATAGGAAGAGAACTCAATACTTTATGCAAAACTATGTTATCTTATAGTTTCTCATTAATCCCTCTAATCATGTTAGGCACCTCATTAACTATAAGAAAATAATTAGCCATATTCACATTCTCATTAATCTTTAAACTTTAAAATATCATTCTATAAGTATGTTGATGGGATAGAATGTACTCCCAACAGTGAGGGGATCTCCTTGGTGTAGGGACCAATCAAACTCTACATTGTTTGGTTCAGGAGTCCCGTCTAGTATGTGGGCCTTACTACCATATCTTTAATTAAGATTTTTATTTGGAGAATACAAGCATAAACATAAGAAAACAAACAAAAATTTAAAAAATGAAAGTAACCTATAAAAATATAATATAACATATAGCATGAATAGAAACAACATAAATTTAAAGCATGAACCTCAAGAAAAGTAGTGTTAGCAAAGCTTCTAATCAGATCCACACATACATGTAAAGGTAAGTGTATCAACCATGAACAATTTCGTGATTAATAACCATATAAAAGCATAAGTGAGTGTACAATCACACACTGATAAAATGATAACGTCAATAAAATAGTTTATCAACACAAGAATAAGGTAAGCACATCATATTCCATCCTTTCATCGCAAGAGGAATCCCACAACACACGATGACATATGGAGAAACAATATGCCAAAGTTCAAGGAACTTTAAAACATTAAGCTGATAATATCAATAGCACCATCACATAAGACATCCATCAAATCCACAAGTGGAAATAGGAAATTACTTTTTTCATTCACCAAAAGATCCCTTAGTTCTCAAAGAATACGCACAAAAATAAGTCCAAAGCCAAAAGTCCTTTACAATGTGTCATGCGGGCATATTTATAGAAAGAGGAGTGACCTTTCATCTACCTTGTGAATGTTGAGCTACCTATAGAAAATAGGACCTTGAAGGATACTCAGGAAATTTTCTATAAATTCTTATGAATTTGAGTTACCTATGGGCATAGGTATCTCATTTATTTTCAATGTGGTTTATTTGTATCCCTATCAAGTTGGTGATGAAATTGCATCTAAACCAAATGAGAGTTGTGGAGAATTTAGTGAACAAATATGGATGAAGCAAATTCCTATGAAAAAGGTTCTAGAAGCTGAAAGAATTTTCGACACCGAAGTTGCAAAACACACCAGGAGGAAGAGTATCTGCAATAATTAGTGAAGTGGAAAGGTCCTCCAGTTGAATATTCTACTTTCATGAATGTTTCAGCTCTACAGAAAGAATCTTATTCTATCGAAGACCTTATGTGTAGGAGCTCATCAACTTTTCTTTCCTAGGAAGCCTGATGTAGGTGCATTGATGGAGCACAAACTTAATGAAGACTGGACAAAGCTTGCCAATGTGATGGGATTGTCACATGGAAATGCTGGGGGAAAAATATATTTGTTTATAAATTGTAAATTTTTAATTCAGGAGGAGTTTTGACTTTTCAATAAGTGGAGATATTTTCTGTTGTAAATATTATTTTAGTTTCCTTGTTTGTATAGAATATGGAACGATTAATATCTTGTGACTATCTGTTGTCCCATGTTGGGTTTCTTTTTAAAGAGAACAACTGCCTAAAATAAAGAGATATGGAGGATAACAAAAGGCTCGTGGTTCTCTGTTAAATTATAGTCTTGTTTCATTTCATTGTAATTTCCTTCTGTGTGAATAAGGAAGTGTTGTTTTATGTGTGAATGGCATAATTGAATAGCCAATGGGACTGTAAATTGATATGGTTTAAAATTGAATCAAATTATAGTGTTTGAAGCAATTCATTGTCTTCTTATAAGCTGTGGTTAATTGTAATTTTGTTCTTATGCATTATTTATCTTTGGAAGTTAGTACTTATTCCATCAAATTACATTAATAATATGAGCATTGAAGCCTTAATCATTGTGATTGTTCATACATTTTGTGTATTCCTATCGAAATGGTCACACAAATTGTAGAGGAATGTGCCACAAAGTTCCAAAGTGGGAATGCGAGGTAGTTACAGTGAGCTGAGCATTGAAACAGAGCACCATTGTTTCAAACATTGTCACATCCTTTTGATTGGAATTCATAGCATTACCTTTGAGCGAGAGTTTCATCCTTGACGAGGAAAGGCGATTAGGATCATTCTCGGAGTTGGGAGACGAGTCAAGGCCATGGAGAATCAATTTTACAGAGAGCCAAAATTCCTTTACAATGTGTCATGCGGGCATATTTATAGAAAGAGGAGTGACCTTTCATCTACCTCGTGACTGTTGAGCTACCTATAGAAAATAGGACCTTGCAGGATACTCAAGAAATTTTCTACAAATTCTTATGAATTTGAGTTACCTATGGGCATAGATATCTCACTTATTTTCAATGTGGTTGATTTGTATCCTATCAAGATAGTCATGAAAGTGCATCTAACACAAATGAGAGTTGTGGAGAATTTAGTGAACAAAGATGGATGAAGCAAATTCCTATGAAAAAGGTTCTAGAAGCTAAAAGAATTTTCGACATCAAAGTTGCAAAACACACCAGGGGGAAGAGTATCTGCAATAATTAGTGAAATGGAAAGGTCACCCGGTTGAGTATTCTACTTGGATGAATGTTTCAACTATACAGAAAGAATGTTATTCTATCGAAGACCTTATGGGCAGGAGCTCATAAAATTTTCTTTCCTAGGAAGCCTAATGTAGTTGCATTAATGAAGCACAAACTTAATGAAGACTGGACAAAGCATGCTAATGTGATGGGATGGTCACATGGCAATGCTGGGGGAAAAAGATAATTGTTTAGAAATTTTAAATATTTAATTTGGGAGTAGTTTTTACTTTTAAATAAGTGGAGATATTTTCTGTTGTAAATATTATTTTAGTTTCCTTGTTTGTATAGAATATGGAACAATTCATATCTTGTGACTATTATTTGTCCGATGTTGGCTTTCTTTTTAAAGAGAACAAGTGCCTAAAATAAATAGAGAGGAAGGATAAGGAAGGGCTCTTGGTTCTTTGTGAAATTATAGTCTTGTTGCATTTCATTGTACTTTCGTTCTGTGTGAATAAGGAAGTGTTGTTTTCTGTGTGAATGGCATAGTTGAATAGCCAATGGGAATGTAAATTGATATGGTTTAAAATTGAATCGAAATCTAGTGTTTGAAGCAATTCATTATCTTCTTATAAATTGTGGTTAATTGTAATTTTGTTCTTATGCGTTGTTTATCTTTGGAAGTCAGTACTTATTCCATCAGATTACATTAATAATATGAGTGTTGAAGTCTTAATCATTGTGATTGTTCATATATTTTGTGTATTCCTATCAAAATGGTCACACAAATTGCAGAGAAAAGTTCCACAATGTTCTAGAGTGGGAATGTGAGGTAGTTAAAGTGAGTTAAACATTGAAACAGAACACCATTGTTTTGAACATTGTCACATCCTTTTGATTGTAATTCATACCATTACCTTTGAGCGAGAGTTTCATCCTTGATGAGGAAAGGCGATTAGGATCATTCCCGAAGTTGGGAGACAAGTCAAGGCCATGGAGAATCAATTTTACAGAGAGCCAAAAGTCCTTTACAATGTGTCATGCAGGCATATTTATAGAAAGAGAAGTAACCTTTCATCTACCTCGTGACTATTGAGCTACCTATAGAAAATAAGACCTTGCAGGATACTCAAGAAATTTTCTACAAATTCTTATGAATTTGAGTTACCTATGGGCATAGGTATCTCACTTATTTTCAATGTGGTTGATTTGTATCCCTATCAAGCTGGTGATGAAAGCGCATCTATAACAAATGAAAGTTGTGGAGAATTTAGTCAACAAAGATGGATGAAGCAAATTCCTATTAAAAAGGTTCTAGAAGCTGAAAGAATTTTCGACACCAAAGTTGCAAAACACACCAGGGGGAAGAGTATCTGCAATAATTAGTGAAGTGAAAAGGTCCCCCGATTGAATATTCTACTTGGATGAATGTTTCAACTCTACAGAAAGAAGGTTATTATGTCGAAGACCTTATGGGTAGGAGCTCATAAACTTTTCTTTCCTAGGAAGCCTGATGTAGGTGCATTGATGGAGCACAAAGTTAATGAAGACTGGACAAATCATTCCAATGTGATGGGATGGTCACATGGCAATGCTAGGGGAAAAAGATATTTGTTTAGAAATTGTAAATATTTAATTCAGGAGTAGTTTTGACTTTTTAATAAGTGGAGATATTTTCTGTTGTAAATATTATTTTTGTTTCCTTGTTTGTGTAGAATATGGAACGATTCATATCTTGTGACTATTGGTTGTCCCATGTTGGCTTTCCTTTTAAAGAGAACAAGTGCCTAAAATAAAGAGAGAGGGAGGATAAGGAAAGGCTCGTGTTTCTCTATGAAATTATAGTCTTGTTGCATTTCATTGTGCTTTCCTTTTGTGTGAATAAGGAAGTGTTGTTTGTTGTGTGAATGGAATAGTTGAATAGCCAATGGGAGTGTAAATTGATATGGTTTAAAATTGAATCGAAATCTAGTGTTTGAAGAAATTCGTTGTCTTCTTATAAACTGTGGTTAATCATAATTTTGTTCTTATCCATTGTTTATCTTTGGTAGTCAGTACTTATTCCATCAAATTACATTAATAATATGAGCGTTGAAGCCTTAATCATTGTGATTTTTCATACATTTTGTGTATTCCTATCAAAATCGTCACACAACTTGTAGAGGAATGTGCCACAATGTTCTAGAGTGGGAACGTGAGGTAGTTACAATGAGCTGAGCATTGAAATAGAGCACCATTGTTTCGAACATTGTCACATCCTTTTGATTGGAATTCATACCATTACCTTTGAGCGAGAGTTTCATCCTTGATGAGGAAAGGCGATTAGGATCATTCCTGGAGTTGGGAGACGAGTGAAGGTTGTGGAGAATCAATTTCACAGAGAGCCAAAATTCATCTATAATGTGTCATGTGGGCATATTTATAGAAAGAGGAGTGACCTTTCATCTACCTCGTGACTGTTGAGCTACCTATCAAAAATAGGACCTTGCAGGATACTCAGGAAATTTTCTACAAATTCTTATCAATTTGAGTTACCTATGGGAATAGGTATCTCACTTAATTACAATGTGGTTGATTTGTATCCTATCAAGCTAGTGATGAAAGTGCATCTAAAACAAATGAGAGTTGTGTAGAATTTAGTGAACAAAGATGGATGAAGAAAATTCCTATGAAAAAGGTTCTATAAGCTGAAATAATTTTCGACATCAAAGTTGAAAAACGCACTAGGGGGAAGAGTATTTTCAATAATTAATGAAGTGAAAAGGTCCGTTGGTTGAATATTCTACTTGGATGAATGTTTCAGCTCTACAGAAAGAAGGTTATTACGAAGACCTTATGGGCAGGAGCTCATAAACTTTTCTTTCCTAGGAAGCCTGATGTAGGTGCATTGATGGAGCACAAAGTTAATGAAGACTGGACAAATCATTCCAATGTGATGGGATGGTCACATGGAAATGCTGGGGGAAAAAGATATTTGTTTAGAAATTGTAAATATTTAATTCAGGAGTAGTTTTGACTTTTTAATAAGTGGATATATTTTCTGTTGTAAATATTATTTTTGTTTCCTTGTTTGTGTAGAATATGGAACGATTCATATCTTGTGGCTATTAGTTGTTCCATGTTGGCTTTCTTTTTAAAGAGAACAAGTGCCTAAAATAAAGAGAGAGGGAGGATAAGGAAAGGCTCGTGGCTCTCTGTGAAATTATAGTCTTGTTGCATTTCATTGTGCTTTCCTTCTATGTGAATAAGGATGTGTTGTTTGTTGTGTGAATGGAATAGTTGAATAGCTAATGGGAGTGTAAATTGATATGGTTTAAAATTGAATCAAAATCTAGTGTTTGAAGAAATTCGTTGTCTTCTTATAAACTGTGGTTTATCATAATTTTGTTCTTATCCATTATTTATCTTTGGCAGTCAATACTTATTCCATGAAATTACATTAATAATATGAGCGTTGAAGCCTTAATCATTGTGATTGTTCATACATTTTGTGTATTCCTATCGAAATGGTCACACAACTTGCAGAGAAATGTGCCACAATGTTCCATAGTGGGAATGTGAGGTAGTTATAGTGATATGAGCATTGAAACAGAGCACCATTGTTTTGAACATCGTTACATCCTTTTGATTGGAATTCATACCATTACCTTTGAGTGAGAGTTTCATCCTTGATGAGGAAAGGCGATTAGGATCATTCCTGGAGTTGAGAGACGAGTCTAGGCCGTGGGGAATCAATTTTACAGAGAGCCAAAAGTCCTTTACAATGTGTCATGCGGGCATATTTATAGAAAGAGGAGTGACCTTTCATCTACCTCATGACTGTTGGGCTACCTACATAATATAAGACCTTGCAGGATACTCAGGAAATTTTCTACAAATCCTTGATTTCATTTACCTATGGGCATAAGTATCTCACTTATTTTTAATGTGGTTGATTTTTATCCCTATCAAGATGGAGATGAAAGTGCATCTAAAACAAATGAAAGTTGTGGAGAATTTAGTGAACAAAGATGGATGAAGCAAATTCCTATAAAATAGGTTCTAGAAGCTGAAATAATTTTTGACATCAAAGTTGCAAAACACACCAGGGGGAAGAGTATCTGCAATAACTAGTGAAGTGGAAAGGTCCCCCAGTTGAATATTCTACTTGGATGAATGTTTCAGCTCTACAGAAAGAAGGTTATTATGTTGAAGACCTTATGGGTGGGAGCTCATAAACTTTTCTTTCCTAGGAAGCCTGATGTAGGTGCATTGATGGAGCACAAACTTAATGAAGATTGGACAAATCTTTCCAATGTGATGGGATGGTCACATGGCAATGCTGGGGGAAAGGATATTTGTTTAGAAGTTGTAAATATTTAATTCAGGAGTATTTTTGACTTTTTAATAAGTGGAGATATTTTCTGTTGTAAATATTATTTTAGTTTCCTTGTTTCTATAGAAGATGGAACGATTCATATCTTGTGACTATTGGTTGTCCCATTTTGGCTTTATTTTTAAAGAGAGCAAGTGCCTTAAATAAAGAGAGAGGGAGGATAAGGAAAGGCTCGTGGTTCTCTGTGAGATTATAGTCTTGTTGCATTTCATTGTACTTTCCTTCTATGTGAATAAGGAAGTGTTGTTTGTTGTGTGAATGGCATAGTTGAATAGCCAATGGGACTACAAATTGATATGCTTTAAAATTGAATCAAAATCTAGTGTTTTAAGAAATTCGTTTTCTTCTTATAAACTGTGTTTAATTGTAATTTTGTTCTTATGCGTTGTTTATCTTTGGAAGTTAGTACTTATTCCATCAAATTACATTAATAATATGAGCGTTGAAGCCTTCATCATTGTGATTGTTCATACATTTTGTGTATTCCTATCGAAATGGTCACACAACTTGCAGAGGAATGTGACAATGTTCTAGAGTGGGAATGTGAGGTAGTTACAGTGAGCTGAGCATTGAAATAGAGCACCATTGTTTCAAACACTGTCACATCCTTTTGATTGGAATCCATACTATTACCTTTGAGTGAGAGTTTCATCCTTGACGAGGAAAGGTGATTAGGATCATTCCCAATGTTGGGAGATGAGTCAAGGCGCAGAGAACCAATTTTACAGAGAGCTAAGTTATTTCACCTTCTTGAAATTCATAAAACAAAGTTTTAAAGAGTGTTATGAAATCATTTCATGGTGCCTACATTTTTTTTTAAGTGCTACAAAATCATTTCGTAGCCCCGGAACAAAAGAAATTTTTGTGTTGCATTTTGGTTCCTAAGTCTCCTTTTGGCCTGCCATTGTTATCACTATGTGCTCAGTGCAGGATTGTTGACATTGTTTTCATCTTTTAGTCACCTATACCATTATTTATCACATTTTTGTAGCCTATTACATGTACAGGAGGAGCATGTTTAGTTTAGTCAAGGCATGGTGATTGACCTTAATATTTTTTACCCCTTGCCATTGATGTCAAAGGGGGAGAGAGATTCAACTCAACTTTGATGATTAGATTCAGGAAGGAAGACGAGGGTCAAGTTGACACCAATGTCAAAGGGGGAGCTTGTTGGCAATGTAGTGTTTTCCATTGATGTCAACCGGTGCTTAACAATGTTCCAACTTTGTAATCATCATGTATATGTTATCTATAGGTTTATTGTGTGGTCTCCATTAGAGGAAATTTTAGCCTAAAAGTTCCCATGAAATTTTCATGTAATTTCCATGTCATAATATGTAAACCAATCAAAATCAGTTAAATTTAAAAAGAGGTACATGTAAATATTTTGGAGGGAAAAGAAGAAAAACTACTTTTTTTAATTGTATTTTTGGCTTATCTTCTTATAGGTTTACTCAATTTGAAGTGTAGACACTCGTTAGATGCGGAATTAAATTCGACATCCAAACACGCTTTTTTAATGTATCTTCAATTTTTATCAATGTGGGTATTCTCAAAAGTATGCATAATGGGTACTCATGGGATGAAAAATTAAATTTGACATCTAACGAGTGTCTACACTTGAATTTTAAGTAAACCTATAAGGATATAAACCAAAAATACAATAAATAAAAAAGTAGTTTTCTTCTTTTCTCTCCAAAATTCATAACT
This sequence comes from Pinus tabuliformis, assembly GCA_031772625.1. Classification (NCBI taxonomy): domain Eukaryota; kingdom Viridiplantae; phylum Streptophyta; class Pinopsida; order Pinales; family Pinaceae; genus Pinus; species Pinus tabuliformis. Next base: position 1,805,553,560 of record CM062817.1, on the reverse strand, counting down.
TTTTTATTATTATTTTAACTATTATTTTATCATTTTCCTTAGGAGGCCACTTTTAGGCTGAAATTTCCTCTAATGTTATGTTTGGAAGAGTGTCTCAAAATTGCATATCCATATCTTGAAGCTGAGCTGCAAATTGATAGGTGAAGGTTTATGATGATGACGTGATACCTGCCTAGGGATATTGAACATGTTTGGAGGTTTTGTTATCATAATAAGAGACTTGACATGTGTGCTAAATGGTCCTACAGGCTCAGGAGGTGATAAAAGACTTGCGTGAACAAGTTATGAAATTTTGGAGTTGATTAGATGTAAGAAAGGGGCTGAAATCAGGGTAACTTAGGTTTCCTGAAGACAACCTACATTAGTCACTCATGTTTCCTTCATTATACCTATGTTACACCTCCTAGTAAGGCTTTTCAAGAATGGAGGATTAGCGTTACCCTGCCTAGACTCAAATTTCTAGGTTTTATGCACATCCTAGTGAATTTTAGAGGTTTATACTTTGGTATTTCTTCATGGTAACTCTTATAATAGTTTGAGAAATTTAATTCCTATTCTAGAAGGTGATTAAAGTTGAAATTTAAAGGAGAAATATTATAAATAAGAGAACACCTTCTTGCGGCGAGGTTGGATGGATTGAGAGAGAGACCCATTGATCGGGTATTAAGTGAAGTGCATTGTGGATGTAGTTGCATATTGTATATCAGATGTAAATAAGATTTTGTTTTGCATGTCCCAAAATTTGTTGCTTGCAGGTAGCAGTGTTCAAAGTGGAGAAGAAGTTGTAGAGGATTGTGTGATCTAGTGAGAGAACATGCTATAGATATTTGTTGGTGTTCATATATCAAGTTTTTGTTGTAAAGATTGTTTCTTTATTATTGGGGTCCTAGTTTGAAATATTCCAAAAGTGGCCCTAGAGAATTTTAGGGGTAGTGACTCCTTGTTGGTGGTCACTAGCTAAATTTTTTTATGGGTGGTGCCTTCTTACTGGTGGTGGCTAGCTAAATTGTTTTACGGGTAGTGGCCAACTAAACATATGTATAAGATATTTTGATTAATAGATGATTCAGAGCAGCGCAACATCAGTAGGGTGGTTTTTATCCCCTTGAGGGTTTCCTCTAGAAATACTTGTGTCTGTTTGTGCATGCATGTTTGGATGTTTTTCATGGATTTATTGTGTTGATTTTGTGATTCTTTCACAGTAAAATCTACTAATGTTATTTATGTATGTTGTTGTTCAGTAAACATACAAAAATAAGTAAAAATTATATAAGGATTGTTAGTACTGATTCACCCCCCTCTTAATAGTGGTCAACATTTCTAAAACAGACAATAAATTAAGACATCTAGTCGAGCATCTATGCAATTCTTTGTAAGAAAAAGAAACAACCAAGTACCAAAACCTTGACAAATCATGGGATAGTCAAGTAAGTTGGGTTAGTCGGCCCCAACCTTAGTCCATGTAGTTGGTTGATCTATGTATTTTTGAGTGGATTTTTTTACCCTGATCATGACTAACTGAGTACAAGCAAGAAGCTCCTCCATCACCCAATCGCAATCGTTGATTTTAGTGGAGGACTATGACGATAAAGCATCTAGTCAAAGTAATTCACATGCCCATGTTTGGGAGGAGGATGTGTTAAGAATATAACAAGGACCTCATGCAATGTTTGACTAGGTTTGGTACCACATAAGCATGGGGTTTGAGCCCACGATCTCCCTTTTTGCACTCAAGCATCCCCAAGTAAATTATGATAATGGCGAGTTTAGAAAACGGGGGGTGTATCCACTCATTGGATAAGAAAATTTATCCTTTGGTAAGAGCATAGTTCCATCCTTTGGTAGATGGGAATGAGCATCTTATGGATTAGATCTAGTTTCAGGGACTGTCACCAACACTATGTCAATGGGATTGATTGCATCACATCTCATGTTGGATCAGTGGTCTCTTAGAGGTTATGTAAACTGTAACATCTTTTTTTTTATCCCTACTTTTGTAACATAAAATGTAACTGTGACTTCAATGTGTGGGAACTATAATTGGTTGAACCTTTGTTTTAACAATCATTAATTATTAATTAAATTTAACCACATTTGTTGGAGGAAGGGACAACTTATAGATGTGAGTTATGAGGGGAATTTCTTATTTTACTTGCATAACCTCAAAAGCCATACCCTATTGAATTAAATGTTAGAACCGCTCGCAACTAAGAAAAGCCATTTTACCTGAGAGGTTTTAATGTGATGTGATTGGGGTTGAACTAGAGTTTTCATATTTTATGACAATTCATTATGAAGAGTAAAAATTGGAATGGGCAGTTCCCATTCTCATCCTTCCTTCTTATGAATTGAAGAGAGACAAGGCGACGTGAAGGTATGCAAGAGAAATTCTACATATACACATAGTTGAAATGAATTCAGGGTTCGCTTCACTTGTTAGATGAAAAGGAAGTTGCTTGAAAATTCACTATTTAAGGCTTTCTATGAAACTAGATTTACCCCCCACCTTCTAAGTTTGGAGGTTGTATGACCTTGAGCCAGTGCCCTATGTCTTTGGGTGTTTGAGGCCACTAAAATCCCCTTGTCAATGTATGTTTCTGGTGTGTAGTTTTGTGATCGAATTAAACCACTGTGTGCTTATGATTAGGTTGATGAACTACTTAGTGCTTGCTAACTTGCTGATGAACCATCTTCATTTGGAATCAATCCTTGGTTAAACCATCGGGTTCTTTTAGTTAGGTTGGTGAATCACTTAATTCTTTCCAAGTTCTCGCTAACTCACAGATGGACCACCTTCATATTGGAATCAATCCCTGGGTTAAACCAACAAGATATTTTAGTTAGGATGACGAACCACTTTTTTTTTTTTGCATGTGGTTCACGAGCACCCTGGTCAGTGAGTGATCGCTACGTCCACGGAAAAATCTAGGTGATAGCTAGGCTAAATCGCCCCTCGGCCTACTGCAAGACCTGACCCCAAGGGCTTCGGGTGGATTCGACCCTGTGACCTCCCGATGGCGAGGCACGGTTTTTGACCAACTGAGCTAACCCTTGGGGCTTGGATGACGAAACCACTTAGTTCTTGTTAAGTGCTTATTAATTTCCTAATGAACAACTTTCATATTGGAATCAATCCTTGGTTTAAACCACCGGGTGCTTTTAGTTATAACAACGAACCACTTAGTGCTTTCTAACTAGCTAATGAACCACCTTCATAGTGGAATCAATCCTTCGGTTAAGCCATTGGGTTCTTGCAGTTAGGTTGATGAATAACTTAGTGCTTGCTAAGTTCTTTCTAACTAACTGGTTGACCACCTTCATAGTGGGTTCAATCCTTAGATACTAAACAAAACACTCCCCTTAGTAATTTGGGTGAATTCCTGTGATGTGAAGCTCAAAGACTAAGTGAGTCACTCTAGTTCTTACTGTCGAAAGATTAGTTGCTGAACCACCTAGAAAATGGGATTCATCTCTTGAGTGTTTAACGAAACTGTTGATGTGAATTTTCCCTTTGGAAGAATCCCCTTGGACTCTGGATCTAACTTGGCGGTGGTTAATTGCAAGAGATATTACAGTGTAGTTGGGCTATGGTTGGGTGGAGAGTGGAAGTCCCTCCTTCAATTGCCAACAATTTTAACTCACTCAAATAAGTACAATAATTTATGCATATATGGCTATGCTTGTTATGTTAATTGTTAATATATGGTTATGTATGATTCATGAATGAATGCTTCAATCACTGAATATTCATGGTTTAGTAACTATTTTACTTGTGTAGGATGGTAATGAACATGGTAAATTTTAGGTGTGAATTTTAGCCCAAGGGCGAAATTTAAGGGGCTTTGCATTTAGAGGGGTGAAATTTTTATAAAACACCCTTTCCATATAGTTAACCCAAATTTTATTTAAATTTTTTTTTTTTTTTTTTTAGCCCAAAAAAAAGGGCGAATATACCGTGTGAAGGCTCATTTGGCCCTATTCGCTTTGTTTGGGAGATTGTATTCCCTTAAAATCACTGGATTTTCTGATTCACACATGGTTTGGGAGATTGTGTTCCTTTAAATTCACCGAATTTTCTAATTTGCAGTGTTAAATTCATTTGCAATCACCCCATTTTTGGTTTTCCTAGTTTGGGAGGTCCGATTTGGTCCCAATCACCCTGATTTTTTGGTTTTCAAATGGAGGAAAATGGTGAACGACTCCCTGTTTTCAAATCGGTTTTCATGGTGTATAAATTTGTTTTCAAATAAGTTTTCATGGTGTATAAATTTGCTAGTTTTGGTCCTTGGATTTATCAGTTCACAAATCCGACTCTTTCTAGCAGGGCTGAGGGCTAGTTAGAGGGAATCCATGAAGTCTAAACAAATCTAAGATATGGCAATCCATTCTTGTGAAGAACATTAGCCTAAGGAAGGAGGTGCAGAATATGAAGGAAAAGTTGAGCTCAAAGAGGACAAAAGGAAGTTTTTTCTGTGCATGTGAAGAGGCCAAAGTCTGTCCAGAAGCAAGGCCAAAGTTCTATTCTTTTCTAAGCTCTAGAAGGATTTGTATATAGGCAAAAATAAGCCCACTAAAATTCTTCCTGAGGTGTATTTTGTTCTGTGTCAAAAGGGGTGGGCTGAAGCCCTAGAAAGAGTCCTACCAACCTCATATCTGCCCACTTTAGGAAGCCAAAGGGCCTCAGGACTTCCACAAGAGTTTGTGGGGGGCCGAAGCCTTATAGGAGGTGAAAAAAGACCTAAAACCTTAACCAATAGCAGGTGAAATGCCTTAAAAAGAGAGCGGGCTAGAGAGAAATAAGCCTCATAGGGACCAGGGTGTACATTTTGTGCAGAATCCTCCATTTCTTGCCAACTCATTGCAACCAACGCTAGGTGTTACAGATCCATTTCGGCACATAAACCCCAACTTACAGATCAGTACTATTAGGGCCCATCAAAGCCTAATTCAGTTGTTACATGCCCTAAAGAAGTCAATCATCAGAATTCCTAGCTTCCTAAGAAGTTTCATGACTAAAATCATCCAGAAACTGCCTCTAAGAAGATCAGCGCTGGTAGGCCTTCATTAGGGTGTGTTGTAATGCAAACCATACACTGATAGGGTGCTATGCAGCGCACTTGGTCCCCATTTGGCATGTGTTGGGAGAATTTGAGTGAATTTCCATGAGGGTTTGAAAGATTCCTTATCCATTAGATGCCTCTAAAAGTTTCTCAAACCTATCTACTCCTTTGAGCTCATATTTGGATGAGGAAGGGAGTTAAGGAACATCAATCCCTTATCCCTTCCTCCATGGAACTAAATTCTAAGTTTGGGAGGGCATTAATTATCAAAATTTATGGCATAACTTCCTTCATTTACCTATAAAACGACCACTCATCTAAGTGATCAGGGGCTGGAAATTATTGAATTATAGGGAGATGTTGTTAGTATGAGACTTGAGTTGATTTCAAGTATTGTAATGATGTCAAAATCTCTTGCTTGTTATGAGGAGAGGATGGGATTGAACTGGAGGAGTGATGTTGAATCGAGCAATCGGTTGTAACTCTTCCTTTTACTAATAAAGTGTTCAAAGCTTTTTCCATATGCTTATGTTATTCATTTATGCTTTCATATGTGTATCATGTACTTGATTCCATGCTATGTTTAATCAATAGATCATTATCATATGCTTTGATTGATTGTTGTCTTTTGTCTGTGTGCAGGTACTCTTCAAGAGGATTAAGTACGGAGAGGAGCGACAAAATTGGTCAAGGGGGATAAGGAGCAAGCGAAAGCTACAGGTAGGCTTCTTTGCCTATTATTTTATCTATTGGTCATAGGAAAAGTAGAGAATGCTTTGCACTATTGTTCTAGACTTAGCTACTAGTCTAGGGGTTTAAGCGTTTATCCGTAGACACTAAAACTTCCCAAAACAAATTGGTGACTCCACTGGGGAGTGATCATCCATATTAGTAGCTTATCAGCCTCTTAAGACATTTCTACATATTGTACTTGTGGTCGTTCATTGAATTTCAGTATTTTGTCATTGAAAATTCAGCCAAAACTGTGCCAAATTGTCTTTAAACTTGCTTACTGCCACTAGCACAGCCCAATGAAGGACACAGTGCGCTATAATGCACTTCCCGCATAGATCTACTGTGCTTCAGTGCATTTTCTCTCATTGGTACCTGTGCTGATCCCTTGAGGGTCAATTTCCCATCTAGGAGTTGAAGTTTTTGAGCCAATTTTCTCCTGTTTGAATGATTTGTAAATGTCAATCATGTTTTGTTTCTAAAAATAATGTTTCATCTCCTTACTTGGCCCTACTTAGAATAGGATTGATAAATGTTTCTTATGTATTTACTTTATCATTTTCAATCTATCGTCGAAAGTTAGTTTATTGATCAATTGATCTTTAGTGAAAGAAAGTGTCGTAAAATCATCTTTTCCTTCGAAAATTGAATTGTCATCAAATCTTCATTCATGAAAGATCAATTGATTAATGTGTGCAAATGATTAGTCTTTTCATTGAAAGTGTCGTAATTCCTCATTTCTTTGAAAACAAAAGTGTCATAAAGTCTTCCTTTCCTTGAAAAGAAATTGTCGCAAAATCATCCTTTTTATGAAAAGAGATTTTTTGATCAATTATGCATATTTCCTTTTTGTTCATTCACATTAAGGGAAATTGAAAAGAAATACATGCATGTTGCACTGAAAAAGTTTGTGTGTGTTGATAAGGAATAGTGTAGGGAATTTTCATTTAGATTGTGCTCTTTGCTCTTTGATCAAAAGAAATCTGATTGCTCTATCCCTAAGTAGCTAGGATTTCCATCGTTAAATTGAATGGAAAGAATGCTTATCATGATAGTTTCATTCCTAGGAATTTCAGAATACATCACGTGGTGAACTTGAAAGGAAAATTCCTAAGCAAGTTCAACTTAAAATAAACATCAATTTACCTAATGGAGCATTGTCATTAACGCAAACATTTAGTAGTTCTAGGCTAGAGATGTGTTTTGGCATCGTAAAACAAAGCAGCTATCGCTAACTTGTCTGCAATACATCCCGAATGTGATACCTCATTCCGCGTACGTGATTATATCGTAGCTCATCCATGTACCTTTGGGTATATAGGGCAGTGTTACAGTACATAAATTATATGGGAATGCTCTCACTGTGCGGTTTTGCATTAGACAACGCTTATACAGACTGGGCCTCGCCGTACCTTTGGGTATATATGGGAGGACAACTCTAGGTTTCTATCCATCCTTAAGTAACTGAGTTGGCTGCCTTGTAAATTGTGATACACCGAACAAAGCATTCGGGGAGATTTCCTGCTCGTACTTCTTGGTTCGCGAGGAGGTATTCTGCAGTTCACAATTTCTTGGTAAACCTTTTGCCTAGCATACCCCATTTTGTTTATTTCTTTTTTGATAATAAAACTAATCATCAATCGTGGAGAAACATCAACCCTTACCTCGTCGTTTGTAGAGAACAACGAGCAAACCGCCTTTGCCTCCCGAAGCGACATCAATTCGGGCAAAGCAGTCTCACTTAACTGAGTCTAGTACATCAAGAACTCCTAGTTCTTCATCTTAGTTACCTGAATCATCTATTCCAGTAAGTACAAAGACTCCAGTTACTCCAACTATTTCTGGTACATCTATTCCTGAAGAAGAAGTTTCACAGTTACCTGAGGACATTAGCATTGATCCTAGTGAAACAGTAACCAAAGTTGTTCAACCACAAGTTGATCCTCAACTTGAGATTGCTCAACAAGAAAGTACTTTTGAATTTGAATCAATTCAACCAGAAGTTAATCTAGAAACAATCCGAGTTCAAACAAAAGTTACATCTAAACCTGAAGTTGTTCAAGAACCTCTTACTGAAATTGTTGTTCATTTACTGGAGCATCTGCACTTCGAAGTTGAACATTCAGAAGTTGTTACTTTATCGTTTACCCCTCAGACACCAATAACTATTGAAACTCCAACTTCACCAACACCAAAAATCTTTTATGGACTTGACGGTGAAGTTCTTCCACCAGGTTTGATTGCCATAGAGGAGGAATTGGAAGAAGATTCCACACCTGAAACCCCATTTCACTTTGGAACTGGGCTTTATCTTTACCCAAATACTCCTGATTTCTTTGCTTCATTTGATCCTGCTTCTTTTCAAGTACCCATAGAATATTTAGGACAACTTTTGGGCCAGTTAACTATGGCTGAACAACCGTTAACATCTCAGATTGTATCATCTGATGCAGCTGCAACAGATTCATCTATTGTCACTTCTTCGATGTTTTCTACCACACCTGAGTCACACCTGTATGGTGAATCATCTATCTCGATTGGTTACTAATCATTATCTGGAACCCACTCAGGGGTTTCTTCTACACCATGGTCATCACCCATGTTCTCAACCAGAATTTTACTTGGTTCTTCTCTAATGGGAACTCAACAGTTTGATCCCGCATATCAGTATCAAGTTGGGCAATTTGGTCAGACGAGACCTATGTATCCATTAAATACTGGATTGCCACCATATAGAGATAAATATGCTTATTCATCGTATCCTCCTTATTCCAGGGGACTACCATATGGTAATATCCAATAGTATTCAGGTCAACTTGGAATTAGAGTTTTTCAATGGCAACCAACAATTCCAGTTCAACCAAGGCTTGTGTATCCAACATAACCAATGCAAACCGTGTTAGCTATTCCTACTACACCTGTTGTTACTACTGTACCACAGTCACAAGTTCAAACTATTGTATCACAACCTGTTCAAAATAATCCTTCTACCTTGCAATCATAAGTTTCAAGTCAAGAAGTTCAAATTCCTCAAGTTGTTGTACAACGACGACTTGTTTCTAGAGTTCAACAACAACCTCAAGTTAGTGTACCCTTATCTGGACTGACCCAGGCTTACACTGGTATAGTTTATTCACAACTTGGCCAACCTCTCATTGTCGGACAACAACAACCATTGAATCCACAACAATTATACCAACAACAACAACAATTGATTCAAAAACTGTGGCAGCCTCAATTTCAACAACCCTAATTCTAGCAGTACCAACCTCAGATTGGACCTGTTTCATAGGCTTAACCTAGTTTTGGTCAATCTCAAGCTTAACAAGGTCAAGGTCAACAAGGCTTTGCAAGTTATGGACAACCACTTATTCAACCTTGTTATCAACAACCACCTTACACTGGTTTTGTTCAACAACCATACCAAGGTTACCAAATGCAGATGCCCTATGCCGGTATGCAAAGACCTATTGCCCAGGCAATTCCATCATATCCTTGGTATGCTCAACCTGACTTGAATTGACAGTTGCCATTTGTAGCAACTTTGGAATTACCAGATTTAAATCGTCTCACTAATGATCCAATCTTATATGCACCTTGGTGGCCGGTAATTCCACATAAGTTACCATCTGACATTTCGAAGTTTAATGGAAATCCTGGAGAATACCCATCAAATCATGTTATGACCTTTCATTTGTGGTGTTCATCTAACTCCTTAAATGATGATTCAGTTAGACTCCATCTTTTCCAAAGAACACTTACTGGTTCAGCTGCTAAATGGTACATTGAATTACCAAGATCTTCTTTCGATAACTTCACCACTTTAGCCACTACTTTTTTGACCCACTTCCAGTTACCTATCAGATACGAAACTGGAACGGAACTCCTAACCAAATTTAAACAGATTACTGCTACCCATATATCAGATCACATTCATGAGTGGCGGCGTCGTCGTTGAATGGTTAAGACATATGTTCCTGATCAGCTTTTAGCTGAGTGGTTCATAAAATCCTTATTGCCATCAATCACTGAGGATGTGGAAAAAGGTGGAGTCATCACAGAAGAGCAAGTCATTGCTCGTGCCCAATACTTGGATTTAATTTACACACAATCTGGCATGCTTTATGATAAAATTCCCAATGCACCTCGACCAACTTTCACTATTCCACCTCCTCCACAATCGAGTAAGGACTCTCATGTCTTGACGGTGTGACCGATTCTTCAAGCACACAATCAGTAGGAAGACCATCTAGTCAAACTCTTGTTGTTTCCAATCAAACTACCAATGTATCAGAAAATACTCTTGCCTCTGAGATTAATGTCGTGTCATCTGATAAAGGCAAAAAACCAAAGCAACCAGCAGGCAAGAAAAAGGGGAAGAACAAAATGAAACAAGAAAATTCCCCTCCAGAGAAATCATCTGATTCCTCTACCGCGGGAAGGAAACCTCTTTATCCATGTCTGATATGTAATGACGAGCATTATAAAAGAGATTTTCCACATCGCTCTGAGGTCTCTAAACTTTTAAAGATTTCGAACACATTGGCAATGTTGACAAATCCGTTTCCAACCCCAAAAACACATTTGGTTGCAACAGACCATGCTTCCACATCGCAAGTACCTATGTTATCCATTGCAAAGCCACAAAACGATGTTTTGGTGTCAACAAGAAACAAAGATTATGGAAATCCATCATTGTCGAATAATTAGGCCATTGATAAACCTAATCCTTCAACCTCGACTTCATTTGAAGTTGTTCCACCTATTGTACCTGAATTGACAATAAAAGCACCAAAGGGAGTTGTACAAAAATCAAAATTCGACCATTCGGCTTGAGCAGCTCAAAACTATAACATAGTAGAAGATCTTGCTCAATCACCTTCAGTTATGTCGACACTTGAGGTGTTGCAAAACTGTCCCTCCCAGAAATAGGCTTTACTATCAACAATAGGCGGAATAGATCCTATGGATTTAAATCTTGCGTTCTTTAACCATGTGGGATATTCACCACAATTACCAGTGCAATTAGCTTTCCTAATCCAATTAAAAGCTCTCAATAAGAATGTTCACCGAACAATTATTGATGAGGGGGGCATCTACTTGCATTATGTCCATGAGCTATTGGAAAACACTTGGTTCACCGCCGTTGTCACGATTGCCAACCACGTTGAAAGCTTTTGATGGAAGAATGTATACTCCATGTGGGATTTTGAGTAACCTGCAAGTCGAACTAGCGGGAAAGACCCCTTGATTACAACATTTTACTAGGAAGGCCTCGGGTATATGTTATGGCTGCTGTGGTTTCCACATATTTTTGTACTATTGCATTCCCTCTTAAGGGAGGAATCACAATCATTGATCAGCTAGCCTTCTTTGCCAATAGTCCACAGGGTACGGCAAGCATTCCATTTGTACACGAACCCCCATTGTCACTTCAAAATGTTGGAGTAGGTCTCTTTAAAGATCCTTCCCTAATGGGTACTTTTACCCTCCCGTCAACATTTGATTTTGCGGAAGTGGCAAGAGTAGAAACCTGCAACATGATTTCCTCCACCTCATATGATTTAAGAAGGATTTCCAACCAATTTGAAGTTTACTGTAATCTTGAGGTATTGCCATTAAGCCCCATTGAATTATCATAGCAATCAATCTTTCAGGCTTGTGCGGAAAACCAAATACACACTCAACTTTTGTATGGGTAGATAGGTCGTTAGAATATTGTACCTCTTCGGATCCTTTTTCACGTATACATTCTACGAATGAAGGAATCATCCAATCAATGATGATAGGAGAGGAACTGTGGGGAGATCATCATCATCGTTCCAATCTTGCAGATGACAAAAAATATTATTCAAACAAGTTAAAACACCCATCAATTGTTGATTCCTTGTCGAATTCTTTCAGAGTAGATGCTGTAGATTCTGAGCGTAATTTGTCAAACATAGAAGAAACAATTTCTATAAACATTTCAACCAAGCCTAATATTGTAAAGAACATTCATGTCAGAAAATCATGTTCTCCATTGGAACTTGATAATTACCGTGCTCTGTTTCATGAATTTAGAGATATTTTTGCATGGTCCTACGAGGAGATGCTAGGAATTTACTCAAGCATTGTTGAACATGAGATTAAAATGTACCTTGATGTCAAACCAGTACGAATCAGCTTCGACCTGTTCATCCTAAGAAAGCCGTTGCCATTAAAGTAGAGGTTGAAAAACTTTTGTGTGCTGGCTTCATTTTCCCTATACCTCTTACCGACTGGGTATCTAACATTGTTCCAGTAATGAAAAAACAAGGGACAATTCGAGTGTGCGTCAATTATAGGGATGTAAATCAAGCATGTCCAAAAGACAATTATCCTACACCCTTTATTGACCAGATTATTGACGAATGTGTCGGATGTGATATCTTTTCATTCATGGATGGATTTTCTAGCTACAATCAAATCAATATCCGCCCACAGGACCAATCTAAAACAACTTTTATATGTCCTTGAGGCACATTTGCCTATCAAAAGTTATCTTTTGGTTTGAAGAATGCAGGAGCTACATTTCAGAGGGCAATGAATTATGCCTTCCATGACATCAGGCACATTGTTCAACCTTATCTTGATGATTTACCTGCTCAATCACGAAAGCGGTCTGATCACCCACAACAATTGAGAGGAATATTTTTACAGTGTCGTCACTACAAAATAAGACTCAATCAACACAAGTGTGTGTTTTGTGTTGATTCTGGTTGATTTCTTGGATTCGTAGTCTCAAAATATGAAATTTTACTCGATTCAATTAAGGTTCAGGCAATCCTTGACTTGCCTCCACCTTCAAACTTGTTACAGTTACAAAGACTTCAAGGGAAGGCAAACTTTCTGAGGAGGTTCATTCCAAACTATGCTGAGTTTGCTAACGGTTTTACACATCTATTGAAGAAAGAGGTACCCTTCCATTGGGATCAAGTTGTGCAAGCTTCCTTTGATGCTCTCAAAGATTCCTTGATTAGAGAATCATTAATGTATGCCCCAAACTATGAAAAAGACTATTACCTATATCTCGTCACTGCAGATACATCCATTGGTATGGTTTTAGTCCAAGAAGAAAGTGGAATTGAACATCCTATTTATTACTTGAGTCGTAATCTCAACGATACATAAATTAAGTATTCCTACATCGAAAAGTTATCTTTGGCAGCCATTCAAGCTGTACAGATATTTCGTCATTACATCCTCCTCCGTAAAACTACCATTATATCAGATTGCAACCCTATGACATACATTCTGTCACGTCAATTGCTGGGGGGCAAATATTCAAAATGGATAGTAATTTTGTAGGAGTTTGATTTGGAGTTCATCAAATCTAAATCAAAGAAATCTCTTGTCTTCACCGAGTTACTTTGCGATCTTCCATCATCCTCCAATGATTTAACATCAAAAGAATCAATCTTGGATGAGACTCTGTTTCTTATCTCGTCAAATGATCCATGGTATGGAGATATACTGGTCTATCTCCAGACCCAAGCTTTTCGGCCTAATACTTCTCGCTCTGAACAATGACGTACTCGATACCAAGCCAAATATTATCTGATCATTGGTGATACACTTTATCATCGTGGCGTCGATACAATTTTATGTAGGTGTCTCACTCATGAGGAAGCCGAAAAAGCTTTGAATGAATGTCATTCAGGTGCTTGTGGGGGGCATTTATTTGGTTAAGCTACCGCACAGAGAATTCTCCGTGCTGGTTACTTCCTGCCCACTATATTTAAAGATTGCATTATTGCTATCTGAAGTTTCCATGCTTGCTAGATATTTGACCGAAAAACCAGATTACCACCTACACCACTACATCCATTCATTGTTGTTGGCCCATTCGCCAAATGGGGCATTGACTTTATGATATGTAACCCCACCTCGGCTGGGGGGCATGGGTATATTATAGTCGTCGTTGACTATTTTACCAAATGGGCCGAGGCGATGCCAACATTGAACAACAGTGGTGAAACGATTACTTTATTTTTCTCCAACCATGTGGTTGCCAGGTTTGGTGTACCACAAGCCATAGTTACAGATCATGGATCGCATTTTCGCAATCACATGATGGTTGAGTTTACTGCCAAGTTAGGACTGTCACATGATAGTTCTACTCCATACTACCTACAAGCTAATGAACAAGTTGAAGCAATCAACAAAGTCCTTAAGTGCATGTTGCAAAGAATGATTGGAGTTCATAAAAGAAATTGGCATTTAATCCTGTACTCAGCTCTGTGGGCATATCGAACCTCGGTGAGAAATGCGACCAGATTTACACCCTTTCAATTGGTGTATGGTTTGGAAGCAGTCTTACCAATCCAATGTGAAATCTCATCTCTCAAACTCGCGATTGACCTACTACCCAAAACTTCTAAGGAAGAAGCACGTTTCTTAGAGTTAATCCATCTGGATGAAACCCGTTGTGATGCTGCATTGGCTAATGAAGTGCACAAGAAACGTATTAAGGCGCAATATGATAAAAATTTCAAGCCTCGTGTCTTCTCAGAAGGTGACCTGGTCTTGCTTTATGATCAAGAGTCTGATAAACTTGGCGCAGGAAAATTTGAACCACTTTGGATGGGCCCTTAAATTGTTAAGCGTGTTTTGACGAAAGGTGCCTACGAGTTAGTAGGCTATGATGGGATTCCATTGTTGCAGCCTCAAAATGGATTGTACCTTAAATGTTACTATGCTTAGTTAAGTGTAGTAAAACTCACTGTATATATGCTCTGATTACATGTGTGTGTGTGTTTATTTTAGAGTTCTTATTTTGTTAAGTAATCCACTTTACATTTGTTGCAGATGTCTAACTTTTCAGAACCATTTGTTATTTACGCCAATGGGGCAAGTCGTAGTACACAGAATTTATCCTCTGCAGCATGGGCCATTTTCGCTCCAAGCAGCGAGTTAGTGAGTTTTAGAGGGATATGTATTGGACAATTGACAAACAATATTGCTGAGTATAACACATTGATTGAATTCCTCTTTGATGCCATTTCACTTGGCATATGCTGAATCATCATTAGGCTAGACTCACAACTCATTGTACTACAACTTACTAGCATTTATATCGTCCTAAACCTAGCAATTCATTGCATGTTCCTTAGAGTTCATATTTCCAAAAATCTAAACACATTAACTGATTCTCTAGCAAATTATGTGTTAAATAGACATTTGCGACATATGTAAGGTAAGTAATTTCAATTCACATCATTAATTGAATAGGATTGCATCACTTAACCATAATAAAACTCTGAAAGTAAAATAGATAATTGTGTTAAAAGTTTTTACAAATAGTTTGTGTCCAAGACAAAAATTGGTCATCTGACCCAAAAACTCAAAATGTATGAAAAAAAAATCTAAGGAGACTAGTGTTGCTCATGATAACAGGTCACAGCTTGTGCTATCATACGTAAAAGTCTCATCCAATGACTCAGCACACGGATGGTGTGGCGCTATAGTCGCTTAGGCAACTCCTCAATCCAAACATCCGAAATGCCTAAGGTCAAACCCTCTACGTGATGCTCTAGCTTAGCCAATGTCTCGGCTAAATCTAAGTATCAGAGAACTACTCTCCCAACAGGTCTCTGTGCTAGCCTACCTGCCTCTTGTTGGTGCCCCACAGGTTGAACAGGTCCAACATCTGCGTACATTAAAAAATGTTTTGCTTAGTCTTGGAGATAATAAAAAAACACAAAAGAATGTAGAAACTTTAAAATCAAAAACACTTTGGTCAAAAAATTTACCTACAGCACTCCACTGTGCTCCAACTGGTAACATCAAATCTGGATCACCACGAAAATCAATTCCTGAATATGGATATTCTGTGAAGGCCATATCTTGTCGATCAAACCACTCAAGGAATGCATGGGTAAATGAGATCAATTACTGACCAGCATGTCTAGCCATAAGATCTACCCATCTATGCATCTGTGGATCTCTTGGTCCAGATACTCCCAGTGAAATAAGTTGTGGTTGCATAAGTGGAATTCTCTCCAAGGAAAAAGAGATCAGGATCGACCCATGGCCAAATTTTTTTGTATTTCCATTCTTTACCTTGGTCAGTTGTTCTTTCATAGATGAAAGAACTGCCTCACACCAATTGAACACTTTTGGCTCTAAACACTCTAAAGCATACTACATGTATGATCTATTTGCCAAGTGTAGTGTTGCACTTCCAGCCAGTTTGGCAAGGGTAAAAAGGATCGTCCTCAACGAAAAATCACTAACATCCCTGATGTTAATATTTCTGTCTCTACTAGGTTGAGCTCCTTCCCGGCAAAACTATCGTATATAATCTCTCATTGATTCACCTCCTTTAGTAAATCCTGATAGTGAGATGGGGGCACCATGCCTCGACAGTCCAGTCATAAAGTATATATCACCGATGGTAAAATGGATCATTTTTTCCCTGATGTGAAAGGCCTAATCAGTAGGATCCCAAGAATGGACAAGGAACTGTAAAAGCTCAATTTGTTGCCTCATGGTAGATAATCGAAAATAATTGAGTAACCCACAACTCCTTAGGGCCTCAACCATATCCTGATTATTTAGGGAAATCATATCTTGTTCTTCATGCTCTTGTTCTCTCCATATAATCACCATTTTGATCCGATGAATTTCTGCAATACAACCATTAGACAAATTAGGATCCAGTTTTTGAAAAAGCAGCGGAAAATTTGGGAGAAAACAATTGTGTAAATTTGGTTTTTGCACCCAGTGCACCCCTCCCTTAGAGACAGTGCACTTCAATGCATACAACCTTTTGGGTGTGTGCAATGTAGCGCACCTTTCGATACTGAAAGGGTGCACTGATCCAGAGTTAAAAAATGAAACCCTAGGGGTCTCAAGAACTCAATTTTTTTCTTAAAACTGAAAATAAATGGAATGAAATGAAAGAGAATAGAGATAGCTCCTACCTGGTCTGGACAGCACGAGGAACGGTCCACTAAATCCTTCGCAATCAGCTAGTGAACTTCGAGGTAAAACCTACTCCAGAGCACCAAAATCAAAGGGTAAAAGTGAAATGGTAAATCTTGTTTTTATGTTTATTTCTTGCACATTGATCGAGTAAACATTAGTTTTTATTCATTTTTATCCATGAAACATGTATCTTTAATCTATTTTGATGGTGTTTTGAGCAGGTTTAACAATTGAAATGTAGAATTTCACGTGCTCAAATTTAAATTGAACATCTTTGACCACAAAGAAAACTTTTATTTCTTTTTCGAGCTTTGTTAAAAACGAAAAAGGAACCCCCTTGGAGTAATCCTTAAGCTCTTTTCAAACTCTCTAAATATGAAAAGATTTCCGAGCACTTGTCCATTCGTGCTCATTAAAGGATTGGAAACAATATATCTCTTGTATTATTTTACGTTTTTTCAGACTTGAGAGATTAAATTATGAAAAAGAATTTGTGGAGATTCCTTTTCATCCCTTTTCAAACTCCCTAAACATGAAAAGGACTGAGTTATCTTTGTCGTTAAACTCATTAAAAACATCAAATAGCGACAAACTTGTCCATCTAGACAAGACCGAGTTTCACCTTCCCTAGACTCATTAAAACATCAAATAGCGATGGATTGGCCCAAAGGGTGAAATTATACAACAAGCATATGTTATCCTCCTCAAGCTTGATAAAAAATAAAGAGGTACTGGTCAGAAATGACTAGGGAAATGGGAAAAAGCCAAGAACACTTTATGGTGGCAAGTCGCTCTTGAACATGACACTTTCACCTCATCATCATGACTATGTGGGTTGGGTCATTCAGCTTGATGGTTATCATACTGTTGGTCTATCATACCAACCATTACTTTCCTTTGGGTCAATGCTGCCAATTCATCTTAGGGTCCCCGACATGTTCAAGAGAAGTCATTCAGTTCAAACTTCATCCTTTGCAATACCGTAAACCTTCATTTTCATGACCGCCATTCCTGAACCTTGTGTCGTCAGTCGATTTTTCATCTCCAAAATCATTTACCTTGTTTCATGTCATTGATGTGGGATACATCAAGGCCCTCCTGTGATGAGTCGCTTCTTGTCGACTTCAGCACATCATCCAAGAAGTTGACTTAGAAACACCCCTTCAGTACCTTGAGGCTTGAATACATCAATGGCAGGTTTGTCACTTCTAGCAATAGGTTGACATCACTGGACTTCGCCTGAAAGGCTTTGTACGGTGTTCGATGTCAAATCATTTATTCACACCATGTGAAATGCACTGTAGTACCTTGAGGGTCATTATCATTATCAGTGATTCCTCTCGCGTCTGTTAATGGCTTACATCATTGGCTAGTAATCAGACGATGTCTTCCCATGTTCGACTTTAGAACAACTATTCACATGGTTATACTTGTACTTGAGTGAAAGATTGAATGATATTAAAGACCTCGGATCTAGTTTCATCCATTCAGGTTGCGATGTTTTCAGGAGTTCTAAATCAAATGTACAATGGCCTTACATTCATGGTCATCCATTCATGGGTCTATATCTATAAACGACTATATTTTCACATGTAATGAAAGTTTGTAAGCTGAGCATGGGTATGCCTTTCCTCAGCTAGCTCATGAGAAAAAATCAAATTATCATGATATATGTATTGTAATTGATGCAGGTCACCTTCCACTTCGAAACCTCCTCTCCACATGATAAAGCATTTGACTCGACATACATATTTACGACTTCATGCTTTAGGGGGCAACTGTTACAGATCCATTTAGGCACATCAACCCTAACTTACAGATCAATACTATTAGGGCCCATCAAACCCTAATTCAGTTGTTATATGCCCTAAATAAGTCAATCATCAGAATGCCTAGATTCCCAAGAAGTTTCATGAATAAAATCATCCAGAAACTGCCTCTAAGAAGATCAACGTAGGTAGGCCTTCATTAGGGTGTGCTGCAATGCAAAACATACATTGACAGGGTGCTATGCAGTGCACTTGGTCCCTCTTTGGCCTATGCTGGGCGAATTTGAGCAAATTTCCATGAGGGTTTGCAAGATTCCTTATCCATTTGATGCCTCTAGAAGTTTCTCAAACCTATCTACTCCTTTGAGCTCATATTTGGATGAGGAAGGGAGTTAAGGAACATCAATCCCTTATCCCTTCCTCCATGGAACTAAATTCTAAGTTTAGGAGGGAATTCATTATGACCATTTATGGCATAACTTCCTTCATTTACCTATAAAAAGACCACTCATCTAAGTGATCAGGGGTTAGAAATTATTGAATTATAGGGAGATGCTATTAGTATGAGACTTGAGTTGATTTCATGTATTGTAATGATGTCAAAATGTCTTGCTTGTTATGAGGAGAGGATGGGATTGAATTAGAGGAGTGATGCTGAATCAAGCAATGGGTTGTAACTCTTCCTTTTTGTTATGAAACCATATCAAGAAAAGATAGAAAAGATAGATCAACGCCTTAGAATTCAGCCTCTTCAAGGGGGCAACCTCCTTTACATTACATAAATGAACAATTCTTGGATGATTCAAATGACAAAACCTCCTTTCTATATATAGGAGTCTAAGGAGTCACAATATAATCTAGCCTACCTAACAATAATAATATAAAGCCACAAAAATAACAATAGAGGGATTCTATGGGGCATAGTAATAACAATATGGGGGCAATAGGGGCACAACAATATTAATAAGGGGTATAACTACAATAGTAATGGGGTAATTACTAGTATTAGAGGGACCCAACATGCCCCTCTCCTTCAAAAAAGTGTTGTCCTCAACGCTTGAGTAGTTCTGGATACTTCTGCATAAAATTCTCATCCTCCCATGTGGAATCTTTAGTGGATAAGTTCTTCCACTTGATAAGATACTCTGAAATTGATCGATTTCGTAGCTGTCGAGTTCTTGTTTCTATGACTGCTTCCGGTTCCAATATAATTTTTCCTTCCTCGTCAAGTTCTAGCGATATTGTTTGAACTGGGAGCTTGTTGCCTATAACCTTCTTTAAACATGAAACATGGAAAACTGGGTGCAATCGAGAAGCTGCAGGTGTTAGCACCTAAATTTGCCTTAGGCTGAAAGAAGCAAAAATTAGGGTAACCACAAACCACGCTCAGTCTGGTAGCTAGCCCTACCAGAGTAGGAGAGGGCTCTCTCTGAGTCACTCTCAGCGAATGGATAGGCAAAATTGTCTGAGATGACTTACAATGCGATATTTACCTTAGGCTAGTAAGTGAGAAGGGATTTTGGAAAAGATTTTATGAAGTGACCGAGCTTCTGGGATGTATATGGGACTAGCGCTCAGCAAAGAACAGAGAATCGAATATGAAAGCACAGATTATTCCGTGAGGCAAGGTAGGTGGCAAGCACAACAATTTTGGCTTAAGGTAACATGGAATGGAAAGATTGTTGAAGAGAGTGAAAAGGGCATGGTCGCATGAATCCTTTTCAACAGAAGAGTAACACTGTACATGAAATTTTCCCACAGGAAGAGCAATATAAATTGAATTCTACCTAATCTCACTTAGAAAATTTCACTGAAATGAAACATGAAATGAATTATGAAACATAACAAGATACATATGGAACATAAGAACACATTTGCTACACTCACAACCACAAGAATCTCATGAAACAAAGCCGCTGCCTTTCATTAATTCTCTGTCAAAAATACACAGTGTAGAAACAGAGTTTCTTTCCCACAGTCTCCCAGAAGTTACAAGCCAGCCAACCCTTTGCAAATAACTTGCTTACAATATATAGAAAGTGTAGAGAAGAGATGGAACACCCAGGGGTTGGGAAGTTACTCAAATCATTTCGAAAAGGAGATGGAGAGCTAACCATCAGCTTCAGGTGCAGCGCTCTTAAGCATGACATTTGGCTGTGGTGACCCTTTGCATTCTTTTGCCACTTGGATAGATGCCCACCTGGAGAGAAAAGTCTTTAAAATCCACCCTTGGTGCCAAAAACCGAAGAGTAGATGACCGGGCCCACTTGGAGAAGTCGCGACCCGAAATTTCACGAAACGGGAGCAATTTGGCCGTTTTTTCCCCTGTGCGCCGCGCCAAATTCCCTATGCGTCGCACCACTTTGGAACCTGTTTTGGGGCACTTGCAGGTGTCCCAAATGTGCCCAAGTGGGCTTGTTGGAAAGCCTGTCCTATCTACTTTCCAACCCAACTAGAATTCCAAAATTTGAAGCTCATTTGCCCCTCCAAAACTTCATTCTCCCAAGACTGCTTTCTGTGTGTCCAAAAAGTGGCAGAGAGGCCATTTTTGGGTGTTTTTTGACCTTTAGGAGACCCAAAACTTGTCAAAAAAAATTTCCTGGATACTAGTAGACGTATTTTTCGATGATAAATCCAAATATGCAAGCCTTTCCTCGATCTGAGTTCCAGATTTTTAGCGTCGCGCTAGTGGCGCGACGCACAGGGAGAAATTTCTTGTTTTGTGCCCAAAAAATTTTCCTGTCACCAAAATTTGCCCAAATTCCTTGAAATTTGGGATGGAGGTTCCCTATGAAGTACTTTTCTAAGCCACGGGAACCTCAGCCAAGATTCGAAGCCAATCTTGCTCATTTGCCTCCTTTGCCTCTTTTGTCGCTTTGCTCAATTTTGCCTTTAAGCTCCTGATTCTTGCTTTGGAACTCATGTTGCGTGCCTGGTAGTGATGAGTCATGTGCCTCAACATGTCTTTCTCCCTGTTTGCTTTGTCCAACCACTGCTCCAAGTGAACGTTCACTTTCTCTAGCACATACTCACGGTCTTCGTCTCTTTGCTCCAGAGGTCTGCCTTGCGCTGCTAGGATGTGTCGCCGATTTTCCTTGATCATTTGCAACTCTATCTCGGCTAGCCGATCCTCAAGTTGCTTGTTCCTCTGCTCTAGATATTGCATTTTCCACTTGGCCCTATCCAAGTCTAGGGATAGTTTCTCAATCATGGATTGCTGCTCCTGAATGATCTCTCCCAGCTTAGCATTTGTAGGTTCTACATCCGTCTCATAATCCTGGAGGAGAACAAACCTAGTCTCTTGCTCACCTGATGGCACACCTGAAGGCCCCTCCTCGTGCTTGGGCTTCTTGCCCTTGTCCTGTACCTTTGTCGTCGATGTAGGAAGCGAAGCCCCTTCCACCCCGGGTGGAGATAACGCTCACTTTGCTGCTACAAACAAAGGTCTGGTGCCTTTCGGATAGCCTCTCTGATATGTGATGTATACTGGCATGGTGGCAGTCTCATGGCTATCAAACTGATGTGGAGGGCTTCCCATCTCAGGCTCAAACTGATGTGAAGGACCTCCCACCTCATGCTCTGCCTCTGATATCACCGGTGGAGCGCTGAAGAAATCACGGGAGATGAAGTCCTCCCAAGCAATACCCTCCAATCTCAACTGATAATCCACCAAAATCTGGATGAGAGCAAAATGATAGACACTATTTAGTTGCTATCGTGGGGTCTTGAACTGCATGAATTTCTTCATCTTCTCAATGTTGTTGCAGATGAAAAACGGGAGGCTCATCATCTTCACCCTGGTGAATTGCATGAGCAGGCGGATGTGGTAGGCATAGAGGCGAGAAAACCTCCCCTCGCAACTGAAATATTTCATGATCAATCTCATGAGTGGGGCATACTCATCCCTCAAAAATCTGAATGGAAAAGCCCTGGTGAGTTGGCTCAAGCAGCTGTTCTTGATGTAAGGCTCATAGTGATGCCTCTCCACCTTCTTTTTCTTATGCCACTACTCCCCAACATTAGATATCCCTGTTGCCACTGATATAGCCTCCGGTGTAAAGGTGAAAGTGACCCCAACCAGGACAGATTTGCTTCCCTGTAGATGAAGTGCAAAAAGGCGGGCCAACTCATGATGTACTCTGACATTTTCCACCCTTTGGCAAAATTCATAACATGCCAAGTGCTAGAAACAGGACATGGCAAGTGAGCATGCCTGTAGCTCTGTGAGGGTGTTGGGCTCATCTCAGAGATGTCTGCCAGTCCGGTGATGTCTCCGATGGGTCCTCTCTCCTGAAGATGTGTCACTATGTGTATCCCCCTCATAATCTGATGAATTTTCTGATGCCATCACTGTTGTTTGTATCCTGAGTTTAGTGCTGCCTTTTGAATCCAATGACACTGACGAATGCTCCGAAAATCTGTTACCAAGGGGACAATAAAACAGGGGAGTGTTAGGAGGGGAATGATGAAAAGGGCAATAGGGGTTTAAAGGGGAAATTTAACAGGTATTTGGGAGTGTTTGGGGTAGGGTTAAGGAACTTTTGAGCTATATGAGTAAAGGGGACAAAGGGATATGATTGTAATGTAGCTAGGGTAACTATTAGGGAAAAATGCTCCAGGGGAATTTAGCAGATAGAGGTAGGGTAGGAGCATATTTAACAATCAAGTTACTGTAGCAAAACTCTAGCTTTTTTACCCTTTTTGTGTCATTTTTGTGTTTGCTTAAAAAGATTTGTTTTTGGTCTCATGGTCACCAACATCATATTTTTCTTTAAGCTTAGTATCAGTGGTGAAAAGATTTATGGGAACTTTTGCAATTTTAAGAGCCAATTCCAAAATTTTTGGGCGATTCGATGCATTCTTAGGCTCACAGGCCTGTGCGCCCGCGCTTTGCCCAGTGCGCCGTGCGCCCTGAGTGTGCCGCGCCACATTGTGTGTGCGCCACGCACGGTCAAATGACACAATTTTTGTTTGAAAAATAGGGGAGGGAGTTTTAGGGGGGTTTTAGGTTGGTTGCTTTAGGGAATATGATGGAATGGAGGTGGAAATGATGAGGAATGAAGGGACAAGGGGAGGGGAGCAAAACCTTGGTGCTCATCGTCACTTTTTGCGACCCCATTTTTCATTTTCCTTGGTGATTTTTCCATGGATGTCCATTGTGCTTTTGGATACCATCAGACATCTTACAAACCTCATATTAATGACAAAAGTGATGGAGAAGAGGTGTCGATCATGGCCTACCTCTTGATTCGCTGACTTCGCCGAGATTTGAGATGAATTGCAATGTTTTTGGGCACCTGGATGTGTGCGTCGCGCGCCTTGAGTGCGTCACACCCTTGTGGATTTTGCACTATGGGCTGGTTGTTGATGCGTCGTGCCCTCCGTGTGCGTCGTGCGCCCTGTTGTGTGTGCCACGCCACCTAGAAGTCTCCTCTCCTTGCTCGAATTCCTCCTCCTTAGCTCTCCTTTCTTCAACAATGCCTCTCTCAAGCTTTTTCATAACACAATGACTTAGTCTTGGGCCAAAACAAATATATATAGGCTTTGAGAGAGTTGGGTTTAATTTTTTCCTCTTTGAAGACCCACTTTCTAATGTTTGAGTTTTGCACTTTTCATTGACTTTTAAAACACTCTGTTTTTCCTTTTTCTTTGAAATTTTGGCTCTCATGATAAAATTTTCTATGTTTCTTTGTGGGGACTGTGTGACTGAGCCTCTGGCTTTGAACTCCATGACTACATCTGAAAATGTCAACTATCGATTTTTGGAAAATTTTGTCATAGTTGACCTTGTTTGACTTTTCTTCAAAACAGAGTTTTGAAGAAGAGTCGATGTCTATTGCGGTGATGATGAAGCTTTCTGCACTGTAGGTATATAAGATCTCCCTCTGGCCTGCATAACTTGTTCTGGACATGTTTTTTCAAAGACCTTATTGATGATTTCCTAGACCCAACAATAAAAATGACTTTGTCCTGTAATATGACCAGACCTTGACTATCATGAACTTTAGTGATTATGGACCAAGACCTGAACCAGCAGGGGCCAGACATGAGGGAAGATGAGTGGCATGACTTTCTCCGTCAGATCATGGCATGTCCCTAGTGAAATGCAGCTGAGTGGATGGAGCAGGACACCTAAAATTTGAAATGCACAAAGAGTTTTGATCTCTGACCGAGGGCTGACCAGACCGAGTCTAATAGCAGGAAGCTCCAATTTGTATGCCATAGTACCAATCTTTTTCAACACCTTGTACGGACAATAATACTTTGGTGATAATTTATTATCCTTCTTAGCTTGCTTGAGGGACCTTTGCTTATATGGTTGTAGCCGTAGGAATACCCAATCACCTACATCAAAACTTCTTTCACTGCGATGTTGATCTGCCTGTTGTTTCATTCTATTTTGTGCCAACACGAGTTTATCCTTTAAGAGTTGGAGGACTTGTTGTTGATGTTTGATGTGATGTTCCACTGCTTGAACCTTAGAATTTTCTCTTAAATATGATGTGATGGATGGTGGTTGATACCCGTAAAGTGCCATAAATGGGGTCATTTTTGTTGCTGTATGGAAAGAAGTGTTATACCACCATTCAGCTAGATGCAACCATTTGACCCATTGTGTTTGTTTATCAGATACAAAGCAACGAAAATATCCTTCCAAACATTTGTTTACTATCTGAGTTTGCCCATCAGACTGAGGATGATAAGATGAGCTATGAGCTAACTGAGTACCAAGACAAGAAAATAATTATGTCCAAAAATTTCCAGTGAAAATGGTATCTCTGTCACTTACAATAATCTTTGGGTTTCCATGTAGCTTTTGAATTGTTTCCATAAATGCAGTAGAAACTGTACTGGCTTTAAATGGATGTGATAATGCACAAAAGTGTGCATACTTGGTAAGTCTGTCAACTACCACCATGATGACACTCTTGCCCTTAGACTTGGGTAAACCTGTGATAAAATCCATTGAAACCTCCTCCCAACGTTGGCTTGGAATGGATAAAGGTTGTAATAGATCCGATGTCTTAATTGTTTCAACTTTATTTTGTTGGCAAACCAAACATTCTGCCACAAACTTTTGAATATCTGATTTAAGGCCATCCAAAAAAAAATCCTTCTTAACCCTGTGGTAAGTTTTTAAAAATCCTGAGTGCCCTCCTAAGGGAGAAGTGTGCAATTCCATAAGAATATTTTTTTTTTAGCTGGGAATTCTTACAGAGGTATAAACGATCTTTGTACCATAACGAATAATTTTGCCAGCTAAATGTATCAGACGTACTGGAATCTTTTTGTAACTTTCGAATAAGTGCCCACACTTCTTCGTCATTCTTCCATTCCTCCCTTGCTTCGTTTATCCAATCTGGTTGGATAATAGAAATGGCACACAACAATGCTTCCACATCCTCATCCTTTCTTGAGAGTGCATCTGCCACCACATTTTGCTTCCCTTTTTTGTAGATGATTTCAAAGTCATAACCCAACATCTTTGTGACTCACTTTTGTTGCTCTTCAGAGGATAATCTTTGTTCTAAAAAGTATTTAAGGCTATCATGATTCGTTTTTACCTTGAAGTGTCTTCCCATTAGGTAGGGTCGCCATTTCTTAAGTGCATGGAGTATTGCCAACATTTCCTTCTCATAAATAGCTTTGCTTTAAAACTTTCCCTTGATTGGACAACTTTCAAAAGCAATGGGTCTTTCATCTTGCATTAGAACAGCACCAATTCCATTTCCTGAAGCATCACATTCCACAATAAAGGTTTTTGTGAAGTCCGGCGTAGCTAAGACCAGTGCTTGGCACATTGCCTCTTTAAGATGTTCAAAGGCCTTTGTTGCTTCCGGAGTCCATGAAAATGCATCTTTCTTCAATAATGTTGTTAGAGGTGCTGCTATTCTCCCATAATTCTTAAAAAACCTGCGATAATACCCTGTCAACCCAAGAAATCCTCGCAGATGCTTTATGGATGTGGGGATTTTCCATTCCTTAATGGCTTTAATTTTGCTAGGGTCTACCTTAACTCCATGAGATACAATATGACCCAGATATTCCACCTCCTGGAATCCAAAGAAACATTTGGATCTTTTTGCATATAATTGTTTCTCCTTCAATAGTTGTAGCACCTTGTCAACATGTTCAACATGATCCTTCCAAGACTTGCTGTAGATTAGTATATCATAAAAAAATACTAACACAAATTTTCTAAGGAATGGTTTGAAAATTGAATTCATCAAACCTTGAAATGTTGAAGGTGCACTGGTAAGGCCAAAAGGCATGACCAAAAATTCATAATGACCCTCATGAGTTCTAAATGTTGTTTTCAAAATGTCTTCAGTCTTCATTCTGATTTGATGATATCCTGAACGAAGATCCAACTTGGTGAAGTAAATTGATCCATGCAATTCATCCAGTAATTCATCAATGACAGGAATGGGGAACTTATCTTTAATAGTGAGCTTGTTGAGCTCTGTTATGAAACCAGCTCAAGAAAAGATAGAAAAGATAGATCAACGCCTTAGAATTCAGCCTCTTCGAGGGGGCAACCTCCTTTACATTACATAAATGAACAATTCTTGGATGATTCAAATGAAAAAACCTCCTTTCTATATATAGGAGTCTAAGGAGTCACAATACAATCTAGCCGACCTAACAATAATAATATAAAGCCACAAAAATAACAATAGAGGGATTCTATGGGGCATAGTAATAACAATATGGGGGCAATAGGGGCACAAAAATATTAATAAGGGGTATAACTACAATAGTAATGGGGTAATCACTAGTATTATAGGGACCCAACATGCCCCTCTCCTTCAAAAAAGTGTTGTCATCAATGCTTGAGTAGTTATGGATACTTCTACATAAAATTCTCATCCTCCCATGTGGAATCTTCAGCGGATAAGTTCTTCCACTTGATAAGATACTCTGAAATTGAACGATTTCGTAGCTGTCGAGTTCTTGTTTCTGTGACTGCTTCCGGTTCCAATATAATTTTTCCTTCCTCGTCAAGTTCTAGCAATATTGTTTGAACTGGGAGCTTGTCGCCTATAACCTTCTTTAAACATGAAACATGGAAAACTGGGTGTAATTGAGAAGCTGCAGGAAGCTCCAATTTGTATGCCATAGTACCAATCTTTTGCAACACCTTGTACGGACCATAATACTTTGGTGATAATTTATTATCCTTCTTAGCTTGCTTGAGGAATATTTTCTTATATGGTTGTAGCCGTAGGAATACCCAATCACCTACATCAAAACTTCTTTCACTGCGATGTTGATCTGCTTGTTGTTTCATTCTATTCTGTGCCAACACGAGGTTATCCTTTAAGAGTTGGAGGACTTGTTGTTGATGTTCGATGTGATGTTCCACTGCCTGAACCTTAGAATTTTCTCTTAAATATGATGTGATGGATGGTGGTCGATACCCATAAAGTGCCATAAATGGGGTCATTTTTGTTGCTGTATGGAAGGAAGTGTTATACCACCATTCAGCCAGAGGCAACCATTTGACCCATTGTGTCTGTTTATCAGATACAAAGCAACGAAGATATCCTTCCAAACATTTGTTTACTATCTCAGTTTGCCCATCAGATTGAGGATGATAAGATGAGCTATGAGCTAACTGAGTACCAAGACAAGAAAATAATTATGTCCAAAAATTTCCAGTGAAAATGGGATCTCTGTCACTTACAATAATCTTTGGGTTTCCATGTAGCTTTTGAATTGTTTCCATAAATGCAGTAGAAACTGTACTAGCTTTAAATGGATGTGATAATGCACAAAAGTGTGCATACTTGGTAAGTCTGTCAACTACCACCATGATGACACTCTTTCCCTCAGACTTGGGTAAACCTGTGATAAAATCCATTGAAACCTCCTCCCAACGTTGGCTTGGAATGGATAAAGGTTGTAATAGACCTAGTGTCTTAATTGTTTCAACTTTATTTTGTTGGCAAACCAAACATTCCGCCACAAACTTTTGAATATCTGATTTAAGGCCATCCCAAAAAAATTCCTTCTTAACCCTGTGGTAAGTTTTTAAAAATCCTGAGTGCCCTCCTAAGGGAGAAGTGTGCAATTCCATAAGAATCTTTTGTTTTAGCTGGGAATTCTTACAGAGGTATAAGCGATCTTTGTACCATAACGAATCATTTTGCCAGCTAAATGTATCAGACGTACTGGAATCTTGTTGTAACTTTCGAATAAGTGCCCACACTTCTTCGTCATTCTTCCATTCCTCCCTTGCTTCGTTTATCCAATCTGGTTGGATAATAGAAATGGCGCACAACAATGCTTCCACATCCTCATCCTTTCTTGAGAGTGCATCTGCCACCACATTTTGCTTCCCTTTTTTGTAGATGATTTCAAAGTCATAACCCAACATCTTTGTGACCCACTTTTGTTGCTCTTCAGAGGATAATCTTTGTTCTAAAAAGTATTTAAGGCTATCATGATCCGTTTTAACCTTGAAGTGTCTACCCATTAGGTAGGGTCGCCATTTCTTAAGTGCATGGAGTATTGCCAACATTTCCTTCTCATAAATAGCTTTGCTTAAAAACTTTCCCTTGATTGGACGACTTTCAAAAGCAATGGGTCTTTCATCTTGCATTAGAACAGCACCAATTCCATTTCCTGAAGCATCACATTCCACAATAAAGGTTTTTGTGAAGTCCGGTGTAGCTAAGACCGGTGCTTGGCACATTGCCTCTTTAAGATGTTCAAAGGCCTTTTTTGCTTCCGGAGTCCATGAAAATGCATCTTTCTTCAATAATGTTGTTAGAGGTGCTGCTATTCTCCCATAATTCTTAAAAAACTTGCGATAATACCCTGTCAACCTGAGAAATCCTCGC
The DNA here is from genome assembly GCA_031772625.1 of Pinus tabuliformis. Taxonomy (NCBI): domain Eukaryota; kingdom Viridiplantae; phylum Streptophyta; class Pinopsida; order Pinales; family Pinaceae; genus Pinus; species Pinus tabuliformis. The sequence continues at coordinate 1,805,524,202 of CM062817.1, read as the reverse complement.
AGATGCTTTATGGATGTGGGGATTTTCCATTCCTTAATGGCTTTAATTTTGCTAGGGTCTACCTTAACTCCTTCATGAGATACAATATGACCCAAATATTCCACCTCCTGGACTCCAAAGAAACATTTGGATCTTTTTGCATATAATTGTTTCTCCTTCAATAGTTGTAGCAACCTATCAACATGTTCAACATGATCCTTCCAAGACTTGTTGTAGATTAGTATATCATCAAAAAATACTAACACAAATTTTCTAAGGAATGGTTTGAAAATTGAATTCATCAAACCTTGAAATGTTGAAGGTGCATTGGTAAGGCCAAAAGGCATGACCAAAAATTCATAATGACCCTCATGAGTTCTAAATGATGTTTTCGGAATGTCTTCAGTCTTCATTCTGATTTGATGATATCCTGAACGAAGATCCAACTTGGTGAAGTAAATTGATCCATGCAATTCATCCAGTAATTCATCAATGACAGGAATGGGGAACTTATCTTTAATAGTGAGCTTGTTGAGCTCCCTATAATCCGGACACATGCGCCATGATCCATCCTGTTATAGACATTTTTGGGCACTGCAACCCCAGGCATAAATGTCCATAAACCAAGGGCTCCTAATTCCCTAAAGGTGTTGTTCCAACCCCTAAAAGAACAAGGTCAACTGATTACAGCATCTCCCAGAAGTTCTCCATGAAAAACTACTCAGAACTGGTCAAAATTGGACCATTTCACCTGCTCCATAGGCAAAGTGCGTTGCATCCCACCTAAATACACATAGTAGGTGCATTGCATTTCAAAAAGCCCTTCTATGGGGTGCGATGGGCGAGAAGGGACAAATGGCAGGGTTAATCCGCAAGGTGGAGAAGCATGGAATCTTCCAGAAACTTCTCTCTCTAAATTCGACCAGGGATGAGTAAGAGATCATCAATCTCCAAGTGGAATCAAGAACTATCAGAGGGAAGACACTAATCAAATATCAAGCTGACTCACCTCCCTTGAAGACATCTATATATGGATCCCTCATCCCAGAGATCCAGAGGCTGGAATTTTTCATCTTGTAAGGAATTGCTGTTGGTTTCTTGAGACAAACATCATAGTGTTGGGTGATCTAAGATTTTCATGAGGTGAAGAAGGGCTTACTTGCTGAGAGGATGATGCTGGGTCAGATCAATTGGTTGTAATTCTCTTGGCTCTTTCTTGATTATCAATAAAACTATTCAAGTTTTCCTCCATACTCTTGTATGATTTATGTTTTATGAATTTGTATGGTCAATTTACATCTGATCCTATATTGTTTATGATAATAGATCCATGTTCTCGTACAGTGTTATGCTGCTTTGATTCTACAGGTATTCTGTGAAGCTGGGTACGAAAACAAGTAGCAAAGGACTATCAGAAGAGAGAGGAATTGAGCAAGGAACCAAGCGCAATACAGAGGTTGATTTCCTTTATTCTTCTCTCATCTATCTTTCATAAAGGAAAACGAAAGTAGTTTTAGTTTGTTTGTTTCTAAGGTAGCTACCAGCCTTAGTGGGATTAACAGTTCTGGGGAGTGAGTAGATTTTTTGTTCATCTACATTTGTTTACTTTATAAACTTACAGACGGAGCCAGAAGTCAAGCCAGCTAGCCTTCGAACTATATTTGCTATGCAAGTGCAAAGTAGATCAACGATGCTTCAGTCAATCTCTGGGTTTTGTTTATGAATTAAACAATTGATTTACAAGGATTCTAATTGCCCTCGTGGTGGCTCTAGTAACCTCCTTAGATTTACCCCTGTGATTGATTTACTGATTACCACTTGCTTGGCCTAAATCCCTGAACTGAACTCCAAAATGTGACCCGGAATCCAATCAAAGTCTCGTCCCTGGTCCAGCTTACTGTCTTTTTTGTGAACTTCAAATGCAGCGCACTTCCCGAGTGTAGTAGGTGCGTTTCATTTCAGTTTCACTGTGTTACAGGTGCGCTAATCAGACAAGGCCTTGTTCCTAAATTTTGGTCTCTGTGTTCACTCTTTTCAGATCTATTCAGGAGTTTTGCTGCCTGTAGTCAGTACACCTATGTTTGAAACCCCTTTCCTTTCTGATATTCCACCTCTATTGTGCAAAGAACTGTAAATGTTTTTATGTATTTTTGAGTCATTTTTAGTTCTCCTTTACAAAAAAGTGGCGCAATCGTACTGTCGTTTCTTGATTTGAAAGTGTTGCAAGTGTCGTTTTCAGTCGTAGAAGAGAGTCTGATTGCTCTTGATAGTCGATTACCCTGTTACTATTGTATTTGATCTGAATTAGTAGTTTTTCTAGTGTCGAAAGCAAGTTTTCAATTCCAAATCGCAAAGTGTTGTCATTGTCCTCATTTTGTTTTGAAAAGAAGTTTGTTAGTAATTGTCGCTTTGAAAAATAATTCAGATTTGCGCATTAGCTTTCTTTCTATCATTTACACATTAAGAAGGCTGAAAACAAATACATGCATGTGCATTTACATTTAGACTGTTTGTTGGTTTGATTTAGGACAGTGCATATAGTGTGTGCTCTTTGCTCTTTGTTGAAAGAACGCCATCTCTCTTTCCTTAGTAGCTAGGATTTTCATTTGCAGAAAGAAGATTAAACGATTGTTTATCATCTTAGATTGCATTTTAGGAATTGCACATCTACATCATGCGGTGAACCTGAAAGGCAAATTTCTTAAGCAAGATCAACCATAAAATAAATTTAATGAATCTAAAAACGCTTTGGAACCTAACGCAAAACATCTAGAAGTCTAGGCTAGAGACGTATTCCGGCGTCGTAAAGCCTGGTAACTGTTGTTTTCACTGTTGGTTGGGTGATTCCTCCACTTTGAGATGATAAGTTCCAGTACGGACTTGTGCTCCCATGTACCGTCGAGTATATTTTGGGAGACCACAATAGGCTTAATCCTTTATCCATAGGAAGCCGTGTCTGCCGCCCTATCGATCACAATGCACTGAACACAACATTCAGGAAGATTGATTGTCTTACGGTAAAAAGTATTCTGCAGTTTTGTGATTGATTTGGTAATCCCTCTGTCTAGATTTCCAGAGCAGTCCCTTTCATTCCTTTTCGGACTCCTTAATGGAAAAGGTCCATTTGAGCACTTGTCACTTCAGTCTCATTAAAAATCAAAGGCGACTAGAGTCATCTTTTGTTTTTTCTCGACTCTTAAAATTTGAAAAAACAAGTTGTGTCAAAGCGTCTAAAATTCATCTAATTCAGAAACATACTTCCCCTTGATTTTTAGTTGATCAAGTAATCCGCAATCATGGAAGAAAGTCAATTGAAACCCCATCGTTCGCGGAGGCTTACGAGTCAACCGTCTTTGTCTCCGGAATCAAAACTGTTACGGACAAAGCGAACTCGTTTAACCGGTTCCAAATCCCCTGGTAAAGTTAGAACAAGTGTTCCGACACCATCAGAGACTCCGGTTACTCCAAACATTTCTGGTATCCTTGCCTTTACAGAAGCATTTCAGCAGCCACCGAAGGACAGTAGCACTGATCCTAGTGTGAGGGTAAACACTTGTGTTACTGAACCAATTCCATCTACAACTGACTCAGAGGGTGTTATTCCCCAATCATCTGTCGCTGCAGATTCCATACCTTCTTCGGCACCAGAAATATTTTACGGACCAGACGGTCTACCTCTTCCACCTGGTCTGATTGCTATAGAAGAGATTGTGGAGGATCCTCCATCTAGTACTCCATCGCAATTTGGAGTCGGGATCACTCTGTATCCTTCTTCATTAGAAATTAGTCTACCGCCATCGGAAGCTCCTGTAGAATCGCTAGGCAATCTTTTGGATAGACTAGAAATGTCTAAACAACCGTCAACATCTAGGACTGTGTCGTCCGACACAGTGATGGCAGAACTTCCTGCTGTCACTCCAACAATGTTCACTGGTATACCATCTGTCCCAACTAGTTCTCAATCGCTAGAAGGGGCCCACTCAGGGGCTATTTCAACAGTGTGGTCCATTCCTGTTTGTTCATCCGGAATAGTATCCGGAAACTCTTATGTTGAGTCTCAGCAAATTGATCCTTCATGGTGTCAATTTGTGCAGTCTGGTCCTCAAGGGAAAACAATTCCTTTAAGTACCGGATTACCGCCGTATGGGGGGCAATATACCCTTTCATTGTCTCCTCCGGGAGGACAACCATATGGGAGTTCACAAAAAAATTCAGGTTATGCTAGAATTACATCTAGCGGTTGGGTACCGATACTACCTCAACAATCAAGAGTTGTGTATTCAATGCAACAATGTTTACCTATGTCAAATATACCAACTACGCTGACTATTGTGACAGTGTCACAAGTACAAGCGCTGCCTGTTGTATGCCAACCTCAGGTTTCTCAGGTTGTAATGCGACAGCCACTTGGCCCTGCGACTCAACCACAATCGCCAACTAGTGGAATGACATAGGCCCAAACGGGTACAATTACCCCTCATCTTGGTCAAACAGTTGGTATTGGACAACAGCACATGGCTTCGCAACCATGGCTGGTGCAATACCAACAACCGCAATTCCAACAGGTTTACCAATGATCTGAGCAACAAATCTTTGCAAATAGTGGGCAACTGTATATTCAAAACGGTCAAAATCAACCATTCTACAATGGTTATGCTCATCAACCTTACCAAAGTTACCAGCATCAAATGCATTATGCTAGTATGCAAAGACCAACTGCTCAGGTGATTCCATCTTATCCTGGGTATGCTTCGCCTAACCTGAATCAACAGTTACCCTTCGTGGCGACTTTAGAGTTACCGGATCTAAATCGGTTAACAAACGATCCAATCGCTTACGCCCCTTGGTGGCCAGCGATTCCGCATAAACTTCCGTCAGATATTCCTAAATTTAATGGAAATCCGGGTGAAGATCCGTCGAATCATGTGATGACCTTTCATCTGTGGTGTTCATCAAACACCCTAAACGATGATTCAATTAGGCTTCGCCTTTTCCAGAGGATGTTAACTGGTCCGACAGCAAAATGGTATATCGAATTGCCCAGAGCTTCGTTTGACAACTTCAGTACCCTAGCCACAACCATTTTAACCCATTTTCAGTTACCGATAAGGTATGAAACGGGAACAGAACTTCTTACCAGTTTCAAGCAAACAACGGCCACTCACATATCTGATCATATTCATAAGTGGTGACGTCGTCCTAGAATGGTAAAAACATATGTTCCTGATAAGCTTTTAGCTGAATGGTTTATTAAGTCTTTGTTACCTTCCATTACTGAAGATGTGGCAAAAGGACGAGTCATCACTGAAGAGCAAGTTATTGCTCATGCACAATATTTAGACTTGATTTATACTCAGTCTGGCACACTCTACGATAAAATCCCTGACGCTCCCAGACCGGAATTTTCAGTCCCCCCTCCTCCTAAATCGAAAAATGACTCTCATGCCGGCGATGGTGTGATTGGTGCGACAGACACGAAATCGACAAAGGCTACATCTAAAAAGGCCCGTAAGATTTCCAGTCAAAATGCGAAGGAAGAACTTCTCGCCTCGGAAGTAAATGCCATCTCGATAGATAAAGGCAAAGAAACCAAGCAACTAGGAGGCAAGAAGAAAAAAAAAGGGAAGAAGAAGAAACAGGAGGAATCATCACCTAAAAAATCTTCTGCAAACCCTCCTGGAGATAGGAAACCAAGAAATCCATGCATAATATGTGATGAGGATCATTGGACGAAAAACTGTCCATTTAAAGCTAAGCTTAAAAAATTCTGCAAGAATTCAAAAACCTCAGCAGTATTAACTGATCCGTTTCCAAATCCAGGAACAAATCTGGTTGATAGTGGAAATGCTTCCCCATCTCAAGTGCTGATGTTGTCGGTTTCGAAACAGCAAAATGATGCTTTGATATCGACAAGGAATAAAGATTATGGGAATCCACAGCTGTCGAACAACAAGGATAAAGATCAACCTAGTAGTTCGACAACAACTTCGACAGAAGTTGCACCACCCATCATTCCTGAACTGACAATAAAACCACCAAAGGGAGTAGTACACAATTCGACATTTAATCCTCATGCCAGAGTGGCGCAGCATTATAATATAGTGGAAGATCTTGCCCAATCACCATCCGCTATGTCGACACTTGAGGTACTGCAAAATTGCCCATCCCAAAAGCAGGCTTTATTATCAGCTATCAGTGGGATAGACCCAAAGGATTCTAATCTTGTGTCCTTTAATCATAAAGGATACAATCCTCAGTTACCAGCTCAACTAGCTTTCCTCATTCAAGTGAAAGCCCTCAACAAAACTGTTCATCGAACAATTATTGATGAGGGAGCATCTACATGTATTATGTCGATGAGTTGCGGAAAACTTTAGGATCGCCAACCTTGTCGTGATCTTTGACAACATTAAAAGCATTCGACAGATGAACATATACCCCGTATGGTATTCTAAGTAACTTGCAAGTTGAACTAGGGGGGAAAACGGTAGAAATAGATGTTGAAGTAATCAACGGAAACCTCGATTACAACATCCTACTGGGAAGACCATGGATATATGCTATGGTTGCTGTTGTGTTGACCTATTTTAGGAAGATTGTATTTCCCTTCCAAGGAGGGATTATAATCGTCGATCAACAAACTTTCCTCCCCAATGGTTCCCAAGTTACGGGAAGCATTCCGATGATCCATGGAAGCCCCCATTCGCTTCAAAATATCGGAGTAGGCCTACTAAAAGACCCTATATAAATGAGAACTTTTGCCCTTCCGCCTCCAATCAATCTGGCGGAAGTAGCGTCGGTAGGAACCTGAAATATGATATGTTCGATTGAAAAGATCTCATAAAATGATATAAACATGGATCATACGCAGGTATTGCCTCCAAGCCCAATAGAAATATTGTAGCAATCAATGTTTCTAGCATGGGAGGCAAACCCAAATCAACGCTCACCAAGCGTTTGGATAGATAGGTCTAAGGAATATGGCACCCCTTTAGATCCTTGGTCGCAAATGCATTACACCGACGAAGGAATTGTTCAATCAATGGTAATTGAAGGGGTGCCATGGGAAGATTACCACCATCGTTCCCATATTCCGGATTGTAAAGAAGATACTCCTGATGACCTTCATCATCCTTCAGTTTTTGATTTCCTATCAAATACTGTAAACACGGTGGATTCCGAGCGAAACTTTTCCAACATTGAAGAGACTATCGCCATAAATATCTCGACCAAAACAGATGTTGTAGAGAATATTTATGTTGGAAAATATTGTTCTCCTTCAGAACTGGAAATATATAACGCTCTTTTTTGCGAATTCAGAGATGTCTTTGCTTGGTCATATGATGAAATGCCAGGCTTTGACTCGAGTATAGTTGAACACGAAATTAAGATGTATCCAAATCTCAAACCAGTATGACAGTGGCTACGACAGGTGCACCCCAAGAAAGCCGTTGCCATCAAGGCAGAAGTTGAAAAGCTTCTCCATGCTGGTTTCATTTACCCAGTTCCTCTAACCGATTGGGTATCGAACATTGTTCCTGTCATGAAAAAACAAGGAACGATTAGAGTGTGCGTCGATTATAGGGATGTAAATCAAGATTCTCCAAAAGACAACTACCCTACACCCTTTATTAACCAGATAATTGATGAATGCGCCGGATGTGAAATCTTTTCATTCATGGATGGATTCTCCGGGTATAATCAAATAAATATCTGCCCATAGGACCAGTCAAAGACTGCATTTATTTGTCCGTGGGGCACATTCGCATACCACAAATTACCCTTTGGTTTAAAGAACGCAGGGGCAACGTTTCAGAGGGCAATGAATTATGCCTTCCATGACATCAAAAACATTGTTCAACCATATCTCGACGACCTTCCGGCTCATTCGCAAAAGTGGACTGATCATCCGCAGCATTTAAGAGCGATATTTCTACGTTGCCGACACTACAAGATACGACTCAATCCACACAAATGTGTGTTCTATGTCAGTTCTGGTCGCTTACTTGGCTTTGTAGTCTCAAAGGACGGGATTCGTCTTGACCCATGCAAGGTTCAGGCAATCATAAATTTTCCTCCACCTTCAAATTTGATTCAGATTCAAAAACTCCAAGGGAAAGCAAACTTTCCGAGGAGGTTCATTCCAAATTACACAGAACTTGCTAAAGGTTACACACGTCTATTGAAAAAGGAAGTGCCCTTCGTCTGGGATTAGGTCGCGCAAGCTTCCTTTGATGCTTTAAAGGAATCCCTAATGAAAGCATCATTAATGTACGCTCTTGATTATCAAAAAGACTTTAACCTGTATCTGGCTGCAGTGGATACAACCATCGCAATGGTTTTAGTTCAAGAAGATAACGGAATTAAACATCCTATATATTATTTAAGTAAGAACTTAAATGATATAGAAAGCAAATATTCTTATGTTGAAAAGCTAGCACTCGCAGTTGTTCAAGCGATACAGAGATTTTGACACTATGTCCTCTTTCGAAAAACTACCATTCTGTCAGATTGCAACCCCATGACTTATATATTGTCGCGACAGTTGCTGGGGGCAAATATTCAAAATGGATAGCAATTCTACAAGAGCTTGATCTAGAATTTGTAAAATCCAAGTCAAAAAAAGCTCTGGTTTTCACAGAATTATTATGCGATCTCCCATCGTCGTCCAACGATGAAACATCCGAAGAAATAATCGTGGATGAATCTTTGTTTCTGATATCTTCAAGCAATCCGTGGTATGGAGATATAATCATCTATCTCCAAACCCAAAAATATAGGCCTAACACCTCCCGCTCTGAACAAAAACGTATTCGATACCAATCAAAAGACTACATGATCGTCGGTGACACGCTTTACCGTCGTGGTGTCGATACAGTTTTGAGGAGGTGCCTCACCCATGAGGAAGCTGAAAAAGTCCTGAATGATTGCCATTCAGGCGTGTGTGGGGGGCATCAATCTGGTTACGCTACGGCGCAAAAATTTTTACGAGCAGGATACTTCTGGCCAACAATGTTCAAAGATTGCATAACCACAGTCAGAAGTTGCCATGCCTGTCAAATTTTCGATAGCAAAACCAGAAGACCACCCGCACCTCTGCAGCCAATAGTTGTTGTTGGGCCATTCGCCAAATGGGGCATCGATTTCATGACATGTAACCCCACCTCGACCGGGGGGCATGGGTATATCATAGTCACAGTGGACTATTTTACCAAATGGGCCGAGGCGATGCCTACATTAGATAACACTGGTGAAACAGCTGCCCTTTTCTTTTTCAATCATGTAGTCGCCAGATTCGACGTTCCACAGGCTATAGTCACAGATCATGGATCGCATTTTTGCAATCACATGATGGCCAAATTAGCTGCCAAATTAGGGTTGTCTCATGACAACTCTACTCCATACTACCCGCAGGCCAACAGACAAGTTGAAGCAATCAACAAAGTCCTGAAGCGCATGCTGCAAAGGATGATTGGAAACCACAAAAGGAGTTGGCACCTGATCCTATACTCAGCCTTGTGGGCATACTGAACATCGGTAAGGAATGCAATCGGGTTCACACCCTTCCAACTGGTGTATGGCCTAGAAGCAATCTAACCATTTCAGTGTGAAATCTCGTCCCTCAAACACACAATCGACCTTCTCCCTGGAACTTCAGAAGAGGAGGCTCGTTTCTTGGAACTAATCCAATTGGATGAAACCCATCGTGATGCCGCTTTGGCTAACGAAGCCCATAAGAAATGAGTCAAGGCGCAGTTCGACAAGAATGTCAAACCCCGTGTCTTCTCAGAAGGTGACCTGGTCTTACTTTATGACCAAGAATCCGATAAATTGGGAGTAGGAAAATTCAAGTCTTTATGGATGGGCCCCTATATTGTTAAACGTGTATTAGCAAAAGGAGCCTACGAGTTAATGTATTACGACAGAATTCCACTGGCACAACCCCGTAATGGGTTGTACCTTAAGCGTTACTATGCATAATCAGTATAGTAACCTATATGCTTTTGTTACATTTTTTATTTCGCTAAGGGTAATCGTTTTGGTCAAGTAAATCCAATTTTTACATTTGTCACAGATGTCGAACCTATTGGAATCTTTTGTTGGATATGCCGACGGAGCAAGTCGTAGTTCGCGGAACCTATCTTCTGCAGCCTGGGCCATTTTTGATCCAAGCGGCGAGTTAGTAAGTTTTAGAGGGGTATGTATTGGTCGATCAACGAATAACATCGCTGAATATAGCGCGTTGATAGAACTTCTCTCTGATGCCATCACACATGGCATACGCCGACTTGTCGTCAGGCTAGACTCACAGCTCGTCATACTACAACTCACTGGTATCTACTCCGTTCGAAATCCAGCTATCTATCGCATGTTCCTAAGGGTCAAGATTTTGGAAAGGCAATTTGATTTTATTCAATATCAGCATATTTGCAAAAGCTTAAACACATTAATTGACTCATTGGCAAATTATGTGTTAGATAGACATTTGCAACATTTATAAAAAGAAGCATTTCATCAATATTTGCATGCGGATCATATAACTTAACCAAAATAAAGCTTCGAAAATCAAAAATATATATATAATTGTTTATGGTTTATACATAATGTTCTGTAACCAAGACAAAATTGGTCAAATGACCCAAAACTCAAAAACGCTAGGGGGCACCCTAGTCTAATGATGCTGGTGATAACAAGTCACCACCTGTGCAATCATGCGTAAAAGCCTAGTCCATTGACTTGGCACGCCAGTGGTATGTCGCTGCAACCTCAGAGGCAGCTCGTCAGTCCTCACATCTGGAATACCGAGAGTGAGACCCTCGACCTGATCCTGTAATGTTGAAAGAGTCTCGGCCACATCAAGGTCGCGAAGGATGGCCCTTCCCACAGCCTATCCTGCTGGAGTGGCAGTCGGCACTCTCAGGCGTACTATTGGCCGGACGGGACCAATATCTACATGAGCACATGAGTTCTGATTAGTCTTGATAGAATAAAGCACAAGGACATTATAAAGAGAAACAATAAACAAAAAAATGGTCAAATAATTTACCAATGGCACCCCACTGCTCGCCAGCCGACAGTACCAAATCCGGGTCACCTCGGAAGTCCATACCAGCATATGGATACTCGGAAAAAACCATCTCCTGACGATCGAACCACTCGAAGAAGGTATCAGAAAAGGAAATCTAAGACTGACCAGCATGTCGGGACATATGGTTGACCCATCTCTGCATTCGTGGTTCAGTCGGTCAAAATAGAACCATATCCAAAGTTCTTCAATCTTCCATTTTTCACCTTGGTCAGTTGTTCTTTCATCACAAGGAGTACTGCATCACACCAGTTGAACAACTTCGGTTCGAGACATTCTAAGGCGTACTGCATATAAGACCGGTTGGCCACATGGAGAGCCGCACCAACGGCCATCCTACCAAAAGTGAATAGAATGGTCCTCAAAGACCTGTCAGTGACATCTCAAATGATGATCTTGCCATCTTTACTCGGCTGAGATCGCTCTCTGCAGTACCTGCGAACATAATCTCTCACAGATTCGCCTCCACGGGCCGAACCTGATAAAGAGATAGGGGCACCCCGCCTCGATAAGCCGGTCAAAAAATAGATGTCCACAACAGTCAAGGGGATGGATTTGCCCCTAATCTGGAACACCTGGCTGGTGGGATCCCAAGCATCGAGCAAATACTGCAGCAAGTTGATTTGTTGCCTCATGCTAGAGATGCGGAAAAACTTCAGCAAGCGACAGTTCCGCAGTGCATTTACTGTAACCGGATCATGTAAAGCAAGCATGTCCTCTTCTTCATGCTCATGTTCACACCATGTAATAGTCATTTTGCTCCAATAAATCTTTGAAAGCAAACAAGAGAGGAGTTAGATCCTGATTTGGTAAGAAACAGGCAAAAATTTCCATTGAAAACTGTGCACAAATTTCCCTCCTTGCACCCATCACACCTCCAGCAGTGTTCTGGGTGCATTGCATGCTAACTGTCTAGTGGGTAGACCAACATGCAATGCACCTTTCGATATAGAAAGGGTGCGATGGAGCCAGGGCGAGTTTTTCAAACCCTAAGGGCTCAGAAAAACCAGAAATCAGGCTCAGAATGCAAAATGGAAAGGATGAAATGAAAGAGCTCAAGTTTAGCTCCTACCTGGTCCAGACGGTGCCAAAAATCGTCCACAGAATCTCCCGAAATCAGCTGGTGAAAATCAAAGGGGGAAAGCACCTCCAAAGCTCCAACAAGCCAAAGTTCAAATGAAATGGTAGAATGAGGGGTAAAAGCACTTTTAAATTACTTTTTACGTAATTCAAGTAAAATTTTAGCATCTTAACTCATTTTCTAAACATGTATTATTCATTTCTAATTAGTTTGATGAAGTAATTGAGCATGCAGTGCAACCTTTGAAGGAACACAGTCATTAATGATAAAGTCAAGAAATGACCATTATATCGAGCAATTTTAACGCGGACTTCATGCTCATTAAAAAATAAACATAAGCAATGAGCAAGTGTTTCCCCCAATGTTTAAGCTCATTTTAAAATAAAAAATGAACCAATTTCCGGTAAATAACCATCGTGAATGTAGTACTTCAGCCTTTGAAGCCTTGGTCGTGTTCTCATCATCACCTCCACTCTGTATTGGCCGATCATTCACCTCCACTTGATTGTTTACCCCTTTGAAGAACATCTGCGAAGAGTGATCCTGTTAGCCATCCTTATAACACTGCCATGATTGGAAAATTCCAAACCTTACCTGGAATCAGCTGCTACCCGAATTTATCACTCGTTCCTCAAAGACGAGTCTCCTTTAAGCTCTTTTCAACTGACTCGTAAAATATGAAAATATTGTCAAGCCATTGGCCTCTCCAGTTCGTTAAAGTGACTGGAAGTGCTATCCCTCCTTTAGATTTTAATCTTTTTGGACTTGAGGGATTATTACACAAAAAGATCGAGCGCTTGTTTTGTTCGGCTTGTTAAAAGTACCGAAAATTCATCCTTTCTGTATTATTTTATACTTTTTCAGACTTAAGGGATTAGATGACGAAAAAGGATTTTGGAGTTTCCTTTACGTTCCTTTTCAGACTCTCTAAAATTGAAAAGGACCGAGTTATCTTTGTCGTTAAACTCGTTAAAACCTAATAGCGACAAACTTGTCCATAACAGACAAGAACGAGTTTCACTATCGCTAGGCTCGTTAAAACATAGCGATGGGTTTGCTCGAAGGGAAAATTATAGAACAAGCATATGTTATCCTCCTCAAGCTTGAAAAAAATAAAGAGGTACTGGTCAGCAATGACTGGGAAAAAATTGGGAAGAAAACTTGAAGAAACTTTGTTGGTAGCAAGTCGCTCTTGAACATGACACTTTCACTCTGCATCCTAGTCGGGTTGGGTTGTTCCATTCACTAGTCATATCACCATGGTTCCATCACACCATCCACATTTGGGGTTAATGCTACCAATCCATCATGTCAGTTTCGCCGATATGTTCAAGAGAAGTCACTCAGAGAATTCACCTGTGTCTCACCCACTATAATACATTTTCGCTCCATTCTTTCATGACCGCCACCCTGAACCGAATATCACCAGATTGTTTTCACCTCCATTAAAATCATTTGCTCTGTTCCATGTCATTGATGTGGGATTCATTAAGGCCCTCCTATGATGGATCGCTTCTTGTCGACATCATCTCATTATCCAAGAAGTCGATCTAGGAACAACCCTTTCAGTACTTTGAAGCTTGCATGCCTCAATGGCGAGTTTCTCACTTCCGGTGATAGGTTTACATCAATGGCCTTCGACCGAAATATTTTACGTGGTGTTCGATGCCAAGTCCCTTATTCACACCACGTGAATTGTACTGCAGTACCTTGAGGATCATTATCATTATCGGTGATTCCTCTTGCGCCTGTTAACAACTTACATCATTGGTTGGTAATCAGGCGATGTCTTTCCATGTTCGACTCCAGAACATCTCTCACATGGATCGACTTGTACTTTGAGTGAAGATCGAACGAGATTGAAGACCCCGGATCTAGTTTCATCCATCCGGGCTGCGATATATATTCAGGAAAATAAAGACATCAAATGTACATCATTGTTGTACAGATAATCATCCAATCTAAGGGATGATGGCTCTACTAGAATCATCAGTCTACACTCAGACGATTGTCTGTCCTATGTACGTGAAAATGAATTTATAAAGCTGAGCATGGGAATGCCCGCCTCAGCTAGATCATGAAAATATTATGAAGATAATGTATTGTATTGTATCTTATTACAGGTCTCCTTCCAGCTTGAAATAACTTCGGATACTCATGATAAAGCATTTCACCCGACATCGAAAGATTAACGACCTCATGCTTTAGGGGGCAACTGTTATAGACATTTTTGGGCACTGCAACCCCAAGAATAAATGTCCATAAACCAAGGGCTCCTAAGTCCCTAAAGGTGTTGTTCCAACCCCTAAAAGAACAAGGTCAACTGATTACAACATCTCCCAGAAGTTCTCCATGAAAAACTACTCAGAACTGGACCATTTCACTTGCTCCATAGGCAAAGTGCGTTGCATCCCACCTAAATACACACAGTAGGTGCGTTGCATTTTAAAAAGCCCTTCTATGGGGTGCGATGGGCGAGAAGGGACAAATGGCAGGGTTAATCCGCAAGGTGGAGAAGCATGGAATCTTCCAGAAACTTCTCCTGTGACACTTGCCTCTCTGAATTCGACTAGGGATGAGTAAGAGATCATCAATCTCCAAGTGGAATCAAGAACTATCAGAGGGAAGACACTAATCAAATATCAAGCTGACTCACCTCCCTTGCAGACATCTATATATGGATCCCTCATCCCAGAGATCCAGAGGCTGGAATTTTGCATCTTGTAAGGAATTGTTGTTGGTTTCTTGAGACAAACATCATAGTGTTGGGTGATCTAAGCTTTTCATGAGGTGAAGAAGGGCTTACTTGCTGAGAGGATGATGCTGGGTCAGAACAATTAGTTGTAATTCTCTTGGCTCTTTCTTGATTATCAATAAAAATATTCAAGTTTTCCTCCATACTCTTGTATGATTTATGTTTTATGCATTTGTATGGTCAATTTACATCTGATCCTATATTGTTTATGATAATAGATCCATCTTCTCGTATAGTGTTATGCTGCTTTGATTCTACAGGTATTCTGTGAAGCTGGGTATGAAAACAAGTAGCAAAGGACTATCAGAAGAGAGAGGAATCGAGCAAGGAACCAAGCGCAAGACAGAGGTTGGTCTCCTTTATTCTTCTCTCATCTATCTTTCATAAAGGAAAACAAAATTAGTTTTAGTTTGTTTGTTTCTAAGGTAGCTACCAGCCTTAGTGGGATTAGCAATTCTGCATAGACACTATTCCCAATAACACATCCTTCTTGTGAATCAATACTACTGGAGCAGAGAAAGAACTTTGAATTGGTTGAATTATACCAGCCTCTAGCATTTCTGCAACCATACATTCAATTTCACTCTTTTGGACATAGGGATATCTGTACGGCCTGATGTTTGGAGGAACACTTCCTGGAATTAGATGAATAGCATGATCATGATCACGCATAGGTGGGAGACCTTTGGGAGTCTCAAATACCTTGGAATGATTGTCCAGGACTTTTTGGAGATCTGGAGAAATAGATTATTCCGATGTGGAAACATCTAGCGAACATAATTGTGCAATTACACCTCTTTGCTCCTTTTTTAGAAGCTTTGTCATACTATTAGAGCATATTATCTTTCCTGGTTTCCCTGCAATACCCCTTAATTCAACCTCCTTTCCTTCCATAGAAAATTTGATGAAAATTTCTTGAAAATTAAAAGCTATTGTACCCAGGGATTGTAGCCATTGGACTCCTAGTACAACATCAGCACCTCCCATTGGAATGGAAAGCATTATGCTAGTCAATAAATATTCTCCCATGGATAGCTTGATATTATGGCACTTTCCAAAGCAATTTATTGTTCCTCCATTTGCAATCATCACTTGACACTCTGGTGCTGGATATAGGAAGCAATTCAATTCTTTTGCTACCTTACAATGAATAAAATTGTGGGTGCTTCCTGAATCAATCAACACTATTACCTTTTTCTTCTTGATTTGTACTTCTATATTAATGGTTTGAGGAGTGGTAATTCCCGCCAATGAATTACAAGATATGGTCGGATTTATTTGTTCTTCATCTAGGCTTTATTCTTGGAGTATATCCTCTTCTTTTGACCTTTCATGCTCCTTTTCTTCTTCCTCTTCACAATCTATGTAGAATAATTTCTTCTCGGCACACTTATGACCTTTAGTGTATTTGCTATCACAACTGTAACAAAGCCATTTTTCTCTTTTTTATTCCAATTGTTGTGGTGTCAACCTTATAGGTTGTGGAAGACTAGGGGCAACAACAATTTCTTCTTTATAGTTGTGAGTGGTATGCTTCCTGGTTGCCATAATTTTGCTTTCCATTTTTCTTGCTAACCTAAATGCCTTCTCTAATGAATCAGGTTCCCAAAGGTGAACATCATGTTGGATATTATCCTTTAAACACCCTATGAACACATCAATCCTATGCTCCTCTGGAATATCTTTTACCCTTATGTTCAATTTTTGGAACTCCTCAATGTGCTCCATTATTGAACCCTTTTGTTTGAGACTTACCAATTGGCTAAAAAAAGTGTTTCTTTTTGTATCCTCATAATGTGCTATCAATTCTTCCGTAAAAATTGCCCAAGTGATAAATTGTTTACGAGAGCAAAGCCATTGATACCATACAAACTGATTTGGTTCCAAATATAAAGTTGCCATACGTACCTTTTGTGTGTTTTGCACATTATTTAGATCGAAGAATTGCTCCATCTGTAATACCCATGTGGCGGGATCCTTGCCATCAAACTTCCTCATATCGATTTTTTGAATATGGTGGGTCTTTGATCCAACATTAGAGTCTATGGAATCATGATTAACATTTCTTTTGTTCACATCATGAGTTTCCTTTACAACCTTTTCACCATTAGTAAGTATTTCTTGTAGAAAATTTGTCAAATCTGTCTTCAAATCTGCCAGTTCTGTCTTCAAATATATCTTCAAATCTGCCATGTCTCTCTTCAAATCTGTCTTTAAATCATCCATCTTAGCTTCCATGCCCTTTATCTTAGATTCCACGCCATTTATCTTAGCTTCTGTTAGCTTTTGTGAGCGTGACATTTGTTGCACTTGTTCTTGTAATTTTGATATATCATGTAGCATTTCTTCCTCTTCTTCATGAGTCATGCTAGAGCTTTCAGGTTCCTTACCAGGTGTTTTCATTTTCTTTCCTCAGGGAATCAGTTACTGATAATAATGCTTTACTATGCCCTTTAAATTCCTTCAAACCAAGCTTATGCAAAAATTTAAAAAAAAAACTTCACATCTTTCTTCACTTTGTAGAATCCTGATATTGAATCTGATGTACCTCTATAATCTCAGATCATCCAGTTCTGAAATTGCGACCTGTAGTAGCCTTCTGCGTCCTCTTTCCAATGCCACAAGCCTGACCCAAATTGGATTATCCAAGGAAGAGTTATGCGAAATATCCCACAGTGACTTGATTATAGACTAGTTCAGTAGAGCGAACTTGTGCAATGTGCCACGAGTCATTGTTTTGACCTTTGGGTCTGAAGAATGCATACAAGAAACTACAGTCCGTTCTCTTTCTTTACCTTCTTATGAAATTTCAATCCGATCCCTAGAGAGAAAGGTATGACGATTTTCCCCAGGTCACCTGTTTGGAATGTAATTCAGGAGTCTGCAAAAATACCAACTTCCTCAGATCATATATCCACAAATATAGCGCGAAAAGCTCTGAAATTAGGATCCGAGGTTCAGCGCAATTTCTTATCAAATGGGTTTTTTTTGTAACTTCTAAAACGTCGCAGAAAAAAAGTTATAGCGAAAATTCCACGATGACCTGTTTGGAGCAGCGAAACCCTAGAATACAAAGCTCTGATACCAAATGTTATGAAACCAGCTCAAGAAAAGATAGAAAAGATAGATCAACGCCTTAGAATCAGCCTCTTTGAGGGGGCAACCTCCTTTACATTACATAAATGAACAATTCTTGGATGATTCAAATGACAAAACCTCCTTTCTATATATAGGAGTCTAAGGAGTCACAATATAATCCAGCCGACCTAACAATAATAATATAAAGCCACAAAAATAACAATAGAGGGATTCTATGGGGCACAGTAATAACAATATGGGGGCAATAGGGGCACAACAATATTAATAAGGGGTATAACTACAATAGTAATGGGTAAATCACTAGTATTAGAGGGACCCAACACTTTTACTAATAAATTGTTCAAAGATTTTTCCATATGCTTGTGTTATTCATTTATGCTTTCATATGTGTATCATGTACTTGATTCCATGCTATTTTTAATCAATAGATCATTATCATATGCTTTGATTGGTTGTTGTCTTCTGTCTGTGTGCAGGTACTCTTCAAGTGGATTAAGTATGGAGAGGAGCGATAGAATTGGTCAAGGGGGATAAGGAGCAAGAGAAAGCTATAGGTAGGCTTCTTTGCCTCTTATTTTATCTATTGGTCATAGGAAAAGTAGAGAATGTTTTTCACTGTTGTTCTAGAATTAGCTACTAGTATAGGGGTTTAAGCGTTTATTTGTAGACACTAAAACTTCCCAAAACACTAGGGTATACATTTTGTGTGGAATCCTCCATTTCTTGGTGACTCGTTGGAACCAGTGCTAGGGTATACATTTTGTGCAGAATCCTCCATTTCTTGGCCATTTTTGAATTAGAATCTGAAGGGGTTTAGCAATCCAGGTAAGCCGCAACCATCAAACCAACTGAAACTGTTTGTAGTTAGAGTTGACCTCCACACTGAAACTGATAAGTAAATTATCTACAACTATTTCAAAACTGAAACTAATATTAGTAGTGTTTGTTAGCAAATGCCATTCCATTCATTCACATATTTCTATTAACCATTCCATTCACAAATTGACATTAATCTTGTTCTTGTTTGTTTACATGTGCCATTCAATTCACAGATTGATATTAGTGTTCCATTCTTATGTTCTAGAAATATATATGAACACAAAGACGCTATTGATGGATTGATCATGGATACAAACCAATTACAACGCCAATTTATTAAATTACAAGCTCGTCCTAAAAATTAATTCACATTGTCAACTTAATTTCTTTTTGCTCAATTTTAGTCTACTTTTTCCTCTCTCACATAAGATACCCTGGTTTGGTTCTCTATGTCCCAGTAGTGGTATTTCGTTGTCAAACAAAAAGTGTATGACTCTAGCTGTCTACATTCTAGTGCCAAACCAGGATGACCATTCAAAGTGTATGACTCTAGATGTCTCAAAATTTTCATGGACACCCAATTCGTGTCAAAGGAAAGGCACACGTAGTTTGAAAATCGCTAAGGAAAATGTATAGACTACGTTTTTTTCTATTTTCAATACTACATCATTGTTCAATTTTAATCAACATGACCGCCAAAGGGTGATCCTCTTGGTGTTCAAACATTCAATGCTGCTAGATCAAGGAGATAATGTCTAGTTCACTCGAATGCACTGTTGTTGGGTTATTTAATGTGAGGTAAATGAAAGAATCTAAGATGGAGGAGGCACATGCAGAGTTATCCTCCTCTATTCTGCATCTCTTTATTTCAAAACCCTTGATTTCGTGTTAAAAATATATTAGATTGTTGTAAGGGTCATGTTTTGTTGGATATAAGAAAAATGATGCAGGGTATAAGAACAATGGAAACTCCAAGTGTTAAGTTATATCTTAGGAGACAAAGAGTTGGTCTTTGGTTCTGCTTTTGTTCGTGGATTTATTCAGGTTTAGGGAGGCAAGCCGTAACATATTGCAGGAACAAGATTGTAAAAACCAAATTTTCCATCTATGATTTCGTGTGAAATGCCTATTATAAATATTCAAAACTTTAACCATCCATCTAAGGCTTACAAAATGATTGTAAACATAAAACTAAAAGAAATTGCAAATATTCTCCTGTGGAGAGATGAGAAGAAGACATTCACAATGATGTTGGATTTTAGTGTTTTCCATGCCCAAATTGTTGTTTCCCTTCACTGTGACCTTGTTCATCCACGGTATTCTACCTTCTTCATTGTTTCGGTATACATATGAGCCAGCTAGAGGACATCTTTAGGCTTGCTGATACAAAGTCGAAAATTAGTAGGATGAGGGAAAAGTATGATGGCAAGATAACTTGTTTTGCACAGGTAAAAATGTTTATATGGAAACACTATATAACTTGGAATTGTTGAGCAAGTAGTGATCACTTTTGTTCAAATAGACCTTGGTCACTATGATGATACGAATGGTCAACAAAGAATACAAGGAAGAATATCAACAGGTAGAGTGTTCCAATGTGAGGATATTTTTCAACAAATCGCATATTATTTTGCTATTACATAACCTCTGGGAGCTAGTATAGTAAGATTTACGTTATCTACCAAATAAAGATTGTTGCAGTATACTTTTTGGATCATATATGAAGCAAGAGTTGTGGCAAAAATTTAGGTGACAAGTCCAAAAATTGATGTGATAAATGTTTCTAGGAATTAGTTTAACAATTAGATCATTCCCATATTTTCAAGCAACTGTTTAATCATTCAAATCCATCGATGATAGAGCATTTCAGGAGAAATCAGCAGGTAAAAATTTACTCCAAATTTTGTGGACTAATGTGACAATCACATCCCAATTTACTTGGCACTAAATCAACAATTCCATATTTGCAAGACATAGTTGGCAGTATTAAAGACAAGTGGCAGCTATGAGGTCCTTTGCAACTATTTCCAGCCAACAATTTCCAGCAACCTTCCAACCAATTTCAGATTTGATTCTATTGACAGTTTGAGAACTATTTTTAATTTGTTATTTTATTATTGTAAAAGACATTTTTATTTTTTTATTAAAAATAGGCCCTTGTAATTTGGCTTATTTATTCCAGCAGTTTGTAAGTGTGAGGGGTTGGATTATGAAACAAAAATACTACTGGCCAATTTTGGAAGGGGAAGGCTTAACCTTTTGGGTTAAAAACCTAAAATGAAAAGTGTTGGAGCAATGCTTGATATCTTTGAAATCAAAATCATGAACGTCATCGAACTCGGAGAGGGAAAATTGATTTTTGAAAAGTGGATAATACATAATTGGTTGGAATGCCAAAGAAAAAGGACAATACCCCCATCAAAGGAAGGAGACCCAACACTCCGATTAAGATTGGGTCATGTCGAATGACAAGCCCAAGAAAAAGGTATAGCTCCAAAGCTCCTCCACAACCCCAAGGAGACGATATAGCTCCCAAAACTCCTCCCCAACCCCAAGAAGAAGGTAAAGTTCCCAAAACTCTGTCTAGAAGTAACAATGTCCTATTTGTTGGCAACAAATAACAAAATTCTATTTCAGGTAGGAATAAGGAAGGGATGCTTCCAAGGGCCACATAGATGTGGTGGATGCTTGGGGGAAGAGGAAGAGTCAATCATACACAGGAAACCTAGATAGGATCCTTCATGATAGATATCACAAAAATAACCTCGGTCAAACAGGGAGGCAGACTCAATATTTTACTAATGCGCTAAAGAAACCTAGAGAGGATCCTCCATGGTAGAGAGAGAGGCTCAAACAGGGACAAAGATAGACAACATTATGAGAGAGAGAGAGAGAGAGAGAGAGAGAGAGAGAGGGAGAATGCGAGTAGAGTTCCATAAACTGAAAACATAAGTTTAGGAATTTGTGTAGACCGTTGGAGATAGTGAGGCATACATCTTTACTATCTCCTTGTCATGGACTTATCCTATTAGAGAGAGAGAGAATGCGAGTAGAGTTCCATAGAATGAAAACACAAGTTTTGGAATTTTTGTAGACCATTGGAGATAGTGAGGCGTGCATCTTAACTATCTCCTTGTCATGGACTTAACACATAAACCTCATTCGTCATACTTGGCTCTAGGTTTCATTCTCCATTGATGGTTAATTTGATCAAGGGGTTTCCACACCTATGAGGGACTTTTTAAGTGCCATGATGGATGGATCCTTCCCGATTATTCATTTTGTGGCAAGGTGGATTGATGGCTTGAATTGCCATCATTAAAGATCCTTGATCCTCCCACATTATTCCTATATGCATCATTTAGGAAGTGAAGTTTGTCTTTTCATATCCCCCTGGAGGATGCTCCACATATCTGGATATCTTGTTGCACCCGTCCTTCCTGCTCCTTGCGTGTTTGAGTACCAAATTGGGGATGAGGGAAACTGCCCTTTTCATTTATGACAATGGATTCCAAAATCCAATGATTCATGGAAGGTTGTTGATTCCTTAATTGATCGTAGTTTAGTTTTGAGTCCCCTTCCAAGTCTACACTTCTGCATTCAAATTTATGGACGCTCTAGCTCCTTCTTGGCTGCCACAATGTCGACATAATTCTTGGTAGGTTGGCCTATATTCCCTATAACAACATAGGATGGGTCTTCCATGTCATTCCTAATTACAAACTAAAAACCTACATTTGCTAGGGAAACCTCTTGAATAACCATCAAAATTGAATTTAAAATGGAGAATTTCACAAGTGGACATATTGTCTATCATTGGATTTGCGATGAAACTTTCACAAGTGTGCATATTGTCTGTCATTGAATTCGTGGTTTTTACAGCGTGAAATATCTTTTTTTTACCCATGAAAATCGTATTTTGAATGGAGACTTTCACAAGTGGACATATTGTCTGTCATTGGATTTGTGGTGTGGTGAGACTTTCCACAAGTGGGCATATTGTCTGTCATTGGATTTGTGGTTTTTACAGTGGGAAATATCTTCTTTTGACCGATGAAAATTGTATTTAGAATGGAGACTTTCACAAGTGAACATATTGTCTGTCATTGGATTTGTGGTATTTACAGAGTGAAATATATTTTTTTGAACCATCAAAATCGAATTTAGAATGGAGACTTTCATAGTTAGACATATTTTCTATCATTGGATTTGCGAAATATATTTTTTGGAGCCAACATGGGTCAAGTGAAGCACTTTATTATTTTTTAATCATTAAGGCTAATAGTGTGAAAGAGCAGAGAATGGTTTTTCAAATATTTGGATCAACAATTTTCATGCATTAGAAACCAAAAATCCAATGTCACAATGGATTTTGCTACCTTACCTTGAAAGAAGGGGAAAGACCAAAGTTGCAAATTCTCATTCCTATTTTCACATCAGGGTTTGATGATGTTCAAAGTGTCATTTGCCTTCTACCCAAAACGAATCCACTAATCCTATTGTATATCTGTGTGTGTGTGTGTGTGTGTGTGTGTGTGTGTGTGTGGAGTAGAGAAAATGTAGAAACAGGGCAACCATAGTTCCTATTTTTAAGAATATCCATTGATAGCTAGTTTGTACAGTGAATGTGGGTTCAACTGAGACTCAGACCAATAGGACTTGCGAGATAAAGAGGACTTGGTCATGTTGCGGTTTTAACTGTTGTAACAACAACAACCATTGGAGGTTGCAAGCATTGTAAATTCCATTACCCGGATAATTAATAAATTAGAAGGAAAATTCGTTGTGTTTATTTCTTTCTTAATAATAGAGTCATAAGAACAACAAATATATCATTACCAACCAAAATGAACTTCACATTCTTATCATAATAAATCAACCTTTCTTCCACCTCTCCTCCAAAATGAAATGTGTGTTACAACCAAAAGTTTTCAACTTCCTTTTCAATTGGGTTGTTCCGTTGTCATATCTTCAAACATGACATTATTCCGCAATGTTGCAATGGGCATCCCATTCCATCTCAAACAACATATGGCGCAACACAGTGTCAACTGTCTTTGCCCAAAATGGGTTCAACAAGCAAAATATTGTACACATATATATTTGAGCACGCACCCTGCACTCTCCCTAAAAAATCCCTATTCTGGCCTTTTCGAAACATCATGATGACGTGTTGAAGAAGAATTCGACAATGTATTGTCCAACATCCATCATCTCACTGACAATGAAAAAAATATACTTGAATGCTCTAGAAACGTACTGTGCTAACCCCTATTCTCACATTTCAAAATTAATTTTTCAACCTGCCCCCATTCTCACATTTCATAATTAAATTTTCAACGTGCCCCCATTATCACATTTCAAAATTAAGTTTTCAATGTTTACCAGAGTGCTTCTCATGTTGCTAATGACTTGGGGATATTATACATCGCATAACTTCCTCCTTCCTGCATGCATTTTGTAAAGTTGAGCCATAGATGAAATTGCTATAGTGAGATATAAATCAAATTATTCTTCACAGATACATAAATGCCCATCTCATAATGGAAAAATATATGCAGAGACCAATATCTTATCCCTGCTGATATATTGAAATGGCTGATGCAGTATTATATATAAATCAAATTATTCTTCACGTCCAAAAACAAAGACAACTATGTATACAGAAACATTTTCGTTTGACATTCACATCCGTCCATCCCTGCTCTTATATATTTGGATTAAGCGAGCGAAAGATGATATATATCTGATTTACGGAAAGAAAACTGATATGTATCTAGATTGAGGGAGGGAAAGTTGTGTGACAAACCCCACTCACTATGGCCCCGAGAAACCCCAAATCATCGAGCTAGAGAGAAGTGTGTTAATCTAGTAAGAACCAATAAAAGTCTTAGCATTATTGAATAGATGGGATTCATGATGCAAATTGCAGATGGAATTAAAAATGCTCACATAGAATTCCCATTTAACACATGCAAATTTCATTGATTCACCCACTTCTTAGCATGATAGATGGCTACACAAATGTAAAACAACAAGGGAATTCTACAACAAATCCATATGAAATTTACTCATTTAACAATGGATTTCATGATAGATCATGCCTACATTCAAATCCATGAGGATTAATATTCTATTTTCTACACAGAATTCAAAAAGTCACTAATTTTTCTAATATAATTTGTCCAAAAAACTGACTGCATGGAATGGGAATGATTCAAAGCCCACCCATAGATATCTAACATGGATATCGACCCAAGCCAAACTAGTAAACCAAAAGGACTAAGATAGACCTGCAAGGATGATGTTGTTTCAATGTTATACAAATGAATTATTATATTTTATGTCTTAAAGTTAATAGTTTCCCATTATCATTGTTAAATAATTTATGTGAAATTCCATTTTTCCTGAAAATTCAATTTCTGATATATGTTCTTTCAATGTTGACTCAACAATTATTTTGCAAAGTACAATTCTATTTTCTATGAACAAGTGAATTTATATGAAGCATATCTCAACACTTGGACACTATTGATGCAGGTTTGCAGATCGATTTGAAATTTTACTTGTGGAATATTCAGTGAGATGTCAAAAGATAATCGTGGGAAGAAACCGTTAAGGCAAATGGATGTATTATTATACTTTCAAAAGAATCCATCCAAAAATACACATTCTCTTCATGATTCAAGCTCCTTTGAACAATCTGTTACTGAGAGAGGTTAACTCTTGTGGCAATGCATTTGATATCCATATGATGGATGAAATAATAGGTTTCTCAAGTGATCAGGGTGAGATAAATGCAGTTTCAATAGAAATTGGTGATGAAAATGTTAAATATTTTTCCTTGGAAGGTGACACAATCCATTTGCGGAAAAGTGAAATAGGCTAGTGGACCATAGGGAGACGATTCCAAGAAAATTGGGTCTCAAGTTTTCCATTTATTGAAGAAATTCCTCCTACAAATGAGAATGAGGTTTTCCGACAAGTTAGACGTATTGCGTGTAGTTGGAAAATTCAAAAGGTAGTGAAATTTCAGATGAACCTAGATGAAAATAAAATTATAGATGGTAAAGAGAAATCTATTATTAGATGGAAATATTTTGAGGAATTTCAACATGTTGAATATGCAGAAGAATATAAAAAATATTTAATAAGTAAGAGGAAACTTGAGGCAAGTGGAGGAACCATCATATCTCTATTTGAAAAGATGATGGAAAGAAGTTTATTATCCAAGATGATACAACTGAGCACTATATTTCACGTCTTATCTAAAGGTCGTCCTATGAAAGATTATCCAGATCACATGAAATTTCTATCTTTTCTTCAAGTGCCAAACTTTCCATCTTCTCATTGGTTTGTAATCAGTGGTTGGGAATGGGCAAGATATCTAGCTCAAGTAGAAAAGGATGATTTGAAAGAGAAGATTGCAAATGCTAGGTTTTTGGCATTGTCTTTCGATAAGGTTACGAGTATAGATAATACTTCATGGATTTGCATGAGCTTTTATATGGTTAATGACCATATTAGGCATTCCTATCTACTTGGGATTAAAAATATGAGAGAGACTTCTATAGCTAAAATATTTATGAACTTGTTGTTAATGGTTTGAAGGAAAGTGGTATGGATCATTTAATGCTTGCAAAAAAGTTGGTATGTGTTGGAGCAGATGGATCATCGGTAATGCAAGGATAAAGGAATGGCCTTTGTGTTAGGCTACAACTATCAACTTCACCATATATACTAAGTGTTCATTGCATGGCTCATAGGATGAATCTTGCATTTAAAATAGTAAGCAAGTTTCCATCAGTTTCAAAAGTTGAAGATCTTGTATGTGAGACTCATGCATACTTTTTTCGTAGTCCAAAATGATATTTATAGTTTCAACAATTTGCAGA
The DNA here is from genome assembly GCA_031772625.1 of Pinus tabuliformis. Classification (NCBI taxonomy): domain Eukaryota; kingdom Viridiplantae; phylum Streptophyta; class Pinopsida; order Pinales; family Pinaceae; genus Pinus; species Pinus tabuliformis. The sequence continues at coordinate 1,805,497,488 of CM062817.1, read as the reverse complement.
TGGTGTTGCAGATGGTGTGATAGATGGAAAAAAAAAAAAAAACTACTGAAAGATGTTGATACAAGATGGATCTCATTAAATGGACCAACTCAAAGGCTATTTAGTGAGTTCAAATCTTTGGTAGGGTTGATGTATGAAAATCGCTACAATGTAGACAAAGCTCAAGATCTTCTTTCTCGACTAACTAATATAGAGACGTTATTGACATTGGCCGGAATACACAAATGCAAGAAAGTCAACATGTCTTGCATTGGATAATTTGTATATGATGCCATACTCTTTTACTGGTCCAGAGTTTAAAAGTTGGACTAAGATCATCAATATAGAAAATACTGATTTTTTTTTTACATTTGATGAAAAAGAGATACTATGTATCGCAGTGCGTGGGTATATTGTTCTCTTTCATTATATTAGTAATACGAGACGAATCACCAAATATTTCCCCGTGTCAAGAGACAAATTTGATAATATTGTGATTTCAGTGAGACAAAATTTGATCGAAATTGCAGCATCACTATCATTAGAGAGAAGAGAACGATTTCCTCGAGATGAATTGTTGGAGGCCATGTGTGTGGTATACCCTCAATATTGGAACAATTGTCAATGTCCAAGAACTTTAAAAGCCGATTTTCAAAAAAGATTAAAATGTTTAGTAGACCATTTTTGCAATAATGTCTCAATACATGGAGAACAAATTGAAGGTATTTTAGATTCATCAAAATTGTATCAACAGGGTGGACACTTTGCCAAAACAATGTGGAAGCAATATCCTTTTTTGGAGAATCCTAATGAAAATGGTGCTATAATAAGATTATGGACTACTTTAAGTGTTAGCCAATACCTGCGAGAAAACATATCAAAATATTTCAAATTAGTGGATTTGTGTCAAACCATGATTTTGGGATCAGTGGAGGATGAGAGAATGTTTAGTACATTATCATTCTTGAAGTTGAAGTTTAGAAACAAGCTTGATAAACATGTGGATACATGTTTAAGATTATATGTAACAAAGTATGACATTGACAATTTTCCATATGAAAGAGTGGTAACTCTTTGGCGATCAGATTGTGATAGAAGGGGAGAAAACAATATAACAAATCTCTCTAATGAACTTGATATAGAACATAATGTTTTGGAGGCTCATAATGATAGTTCATTTAGAGAAGATCATGTTCACAATTTAGAAAATGAGGACCAAGATGAGAATTGGGAAATTGAAATACCTTAGGACTCTTATTTTGGTATACATGTGCCATTTATCATGCAAGATTACTATATTTCAAATCCAGGTAAAAATAGGTTCTATATTTGTATTTTTCATTGTAACATTACAGCGACATTAATTTGATGCGTGTCATTTTAAGATTGATGTTTCATATTTAATCATTACATTGTTTGTTTCTTATCTGTGACAGGAAATAACGCTAGATTTGATAAGGTTGGGACCTATTTCTTTTCACATAGATAGTATCTGACTATTATTAAATGATAAATAACTAATTTAACAAGACTTTCAAGTCATTTTTCAGCCATTTCTTGTCAGTCATTTGTTAGCCATGCTTTCAAGTCTTTCAGGTACTAAGTTGTTCGAGTCCCCACATTTCATTAGGACCATTAAGGGATGAGATAACATGAGTCAGTCCAACTCATGCCCCGAATTTACTTTTTACCTATTGATGTAAGTGTTTTGTTACCACTTATCACCAACAAAATTCTACCATAACATAACCCAACTTGAAGACAACACTTCTCATCTTCCTTTCACATAAATTCTCTATGGATCTCCCTACTATACTTTCCCGAGACCAGCGTCCCTTCTTGGTAGGTCTCTCCACCATACCACTAATTGCACAATAGACACACACTAGTAACTACCACATTCTATAAATCTCTCTAGTCTCAGTTATTGGTGTCCCTGTCACACTCGACCAATACAATCTTGCAGGTCTATTTTTTATCATATCTTTATTTTTTGTTATTTTGTGTATTTAACTTTAGCACTATACTAGAGTAACGAGTTAGTGTCCTTTGGATTTGATCTTTGATTGGAAATGAAGTCAGATTTGATGAAGCTGGGACCTATTTCTTTTCACATAGATAGTGTCCTAGTATTAAATGATAAATAACTAATTTAAGAAGTCTAATGCTAAGAAACAATGGGCTTATTCAAGTACATGAAATTGTATTGATGTCTAGCTCTGATATCTTAGAAAATTTTAGTGGTTTGTTCACTGCTTGTTTAGAGGATTTTGTCAAGTTTGAAATTTTTGGTTTGTTTTGGTCAGCTTCTTTTAGTCACTTGACTCATTTCATGCATAGATTGATAGATCTAGTTTTATTTTTATAATTATTATTGTTTTCTTTATATATTTGGTGCTTTGAGGAAAGATATTTGATTTGTGGCATGATTTCAGCATCTTCACCTTTTAGAATATAGTAAAATATTATTCTTATTTTATATTTACTTGGAAAATAATTATTGATATTTGGAAAGGGAAATAAGCCCTAGGTAGCTAAGTGAAGAGAAAAATGGTCTATGTACTAGGTTCCTACGCATTCATTGTAGGAGACCTATTTGCATGAGATCGACATTCCTTTTATGCAATTACACTTTGTCAAGGTGGAGCTAAGTTCGCTGACCTGGGAAGAACAATGACAACTGATCATAATGCTAAGGAGATTATAATGTTGGTTTCAAAAGCAGGATTGTGAAAATTGTTTGCACTAGTTCTTATTTTGGTCATATTTACTACCAAATTTGTGTATTGCTAATTTTTTACATTTGTAATGACCTTGTGCAGAGTTGGTTTGAAGAGCCTGATGTTAGAGCAAGAAGACTCTCTACAAACCACAAGGAATACATTGTATTGGATGACCAATTCTTGGAGGGCACTCAATGTTCTTGGTGTTACCGAGTCTCTTTGTTCGAAGCATCAATGAATACAATGGTATGGCCATAACATCACTTAACTTGATCATCTTTACTAATCTCCTAATATCATTTCAATACATTAAATTGTTCTGTTTTGATGGAATTTAGAGATACATCAGTAATGTTATTTTGTCTTGGAAATACTAGATTATTTTGTTTTGAGATCACCTAGTTTGAGTTGTTCATTGTAGCCACCACTTGATCCTTTAACAAGCATTTGAAATTTAAAGCGTAATAAAGCTCTTTTAGTTGCTTTCCAAAAGAAGATAGCTACAAGCCAATGAATATTACTGCGATTAAACTAGATGTTGCACTTGGTACCATAGGCCTTGCAATAGGGTTGTACTCCATTTCAGTCTATGGCAGTAGACTGATTTCTAATTGCTACATGTACCCACATATGATATAATATATTACCCACATAATTGTAACACTTTGAAATCAGTTCTATATTCTTTATTTTTTCAGGTGAAAGAAAATTACAATTATCCTTTTTCATTTTTGGCTCGCTGAATATACAAAGAGAAAATTGCTTAACAGTATTGCTTAATTTGACAACAGTTTTACTTTTATTTGGTACAAGAGTGGAGGTAGTCTTAGATTTTACCTATTTCTTAGTAGTTTTTCTCCTTCGATAACAACATCATCCTTCAACAAATACATTCCAGCTTGTAGAGAGGAAAGTTGATGTTTAGTAGAGAGCCCATAAGAGGTCCTCTAATGGAGGTGCAGTAGTTTAGTAGGATCACTGGATGAGGTGCATGTATGAATGTATTATCTTCAATTAGGTAGGCACAGTTACCCATCCAGGGGAGGGCATGCATGAATGTCTATTCTGTGAATGGTGCAGTTTTCTAAGTGTGTTGGGTGCATGAGTTCATGCATTCAGTTTACCCTACTAGATCTTGTATTTGAAGCAGTGTTATCCACACATGATGGTGATATCCACTAGGTGAATTAGGGTTAGGGTTAGGGATATTCGATGAAGCTAGATTCAATGGTTCAAGTCCTATAAAAGCTAGATTGAAGAATTACAAAGAAATGATTGGACACACATCTCACTCAAAAGTGAGGACTCACAATTCATATGGAACCTTGCGCTATGTTGCTATGGATAGTGCTTACCTGTGACCTTATACCTCTACAAATTTAGTTGAGTTCTATAGGGGGAATTATAATTTTCCCTAGAGTTAATTCCCCCTACTACTTGACCTCATGGAAGATCTACTCAGATAGTGGAGCGCGAGGCTTAAGGTGAGGTGAGGTTCTTTTTATGCACACATGTGAACCCTTAAAAATTTCATTCCTAGGCTAGGGTGGACCACTGTATCTAGAATAGGTTTCTTGCTAGTTTTACACACTTACCTCATGTTGTTCTCAGCCAGAGTTTCCATTCTAATTCAAACAAGAATCTCCCACATATATTTCATTGCATGTATATCCTAATATTGGAGATTTCCATTAAGTATATTGCATGTATCATAATATTGGAGCTTTCCCTCCTACTCAAGTAAAATCAGCGTGAGTGCAACCTGTCTTCCCACAAGTTTTCGTTTTTTATCTTATGCATCTATTCACTTTATTAAAAATAGAAATGATTGACATCCATGGAGGACTAGTGCTCTACCCTCTAATCAAGATGTTTATCAGCATATTTCTCTGGTTACTAAAGGAAAACAACAATTATGAGGGAGGGATGTGCTTTAGATGAGCCTACTTTCAGCCTGTGGTTGTAATTATTATTGGAAATCAGTGTAGATAATTGCCAACAGGTTTGTGATCATAACTAGAAAGAAGCTGATACTTTAGAAAGGTTGCACTCTAATAGAGGTTGTTTCAGTTTACTGCCAATTGATTTAGAGCATGCATAGAATGGTACTGTCATTGTAAAATCAACTTGGACCATGGTTAACACATGCAAGAAAAAAACAACAAAGTGAGAAGAGGTACACTCCACATGAGGATATTTTGAGCAGATTTCATACTTTTAGCATGCAATTAAGTTTATTTATCTTGGAGAAAGGAAGAGTGTCAAGGGGGTGAGGGAGGTGATGGGTGAGTTACAATCATGCAGAAAGGTAGTTAGTTCTCCATGTAGAGAATATTCTACTTCAGCTTTGATTTCGCTTCAGTTTGATCCCTTTCTCTCTCACACACAAATGCCCAGGACACACTACTCTCTCTTGGATTCTACAAAGAAGTGGAGACAAAAGTGCATGAGGTGAGATTCATTCTTACATTTTAGTGGCGCTTCACCTTCACCACAGTCTTACATCCTTCTAGACTTGATGGCACTTCCATTATTTCTTGCTGGAGATTGGCATGAAATTTGTTGGTTTATTGCATCTTTTATTAATTTATGCCTCTATATTAATATATTAGATGGACTCAACATGTTTTTTCATAGTTCTTTGAATTTCGTCTTGCTTCTCAAGGAACTCGTGCAGCAAGGCTTGTGTTGTCATTTTTATGCACTTGTTTTTAATCCCTCTTTCACTCAACCCACATATCATCTCTCGTCCTTTTCCATTTTGTTGTTGTAACTTAATTAGAGAAACTAGTCCCACTCTCTACACTTTTATTTACAAGTTTTTCCATGTCCTTAGGTGCTTTCTGGGTGCTTGAGGGAAGCTCAGTGTCTTGATTCATTTTGAGTGTAAAGGTAGATCCACACATAAGAAAAACTGCATATAGACATTTTAGTGACATCCCCCTATGGATGGAAAAGCACCAGCCCGAACAAAGAGGCATCTATCAATGACATGGTTAGACAGTCTATGGTTATCTCGTTGATCTGTTCATTCTTTTTAATGTATATTTTGCGATGCTAAGTACTGATCTACAGATATAATACATAGCAAGTAGAAATTAATCAACAAAAAAGAAACACACATTTATATAAGAAAACATAGGTATCAACAAAAACACTAGGAAAATTCATTACAACAATCATCCCTAGAGAAGTTCTCAAGGAACATCTCGTCTCATTCGATATCACATGGAATGGAACCCATCTTCCTTCCTTTAACACACTCTCTAATTGATTTAACACGTCAAGCCCATGCAATAATAACACTATTACAACACCAATTTTGGTCCATTACAAGAAATTTCTGGTTTCATTATCAAACACTTTCCATATTCCAATAGGTTTAATGATATTGCTATTCCCAACAATAGTTGCACAAAAGTTCATAATCATAAAAAAACAAGGAGTGCAATTTTATTGATATGAGGGTGTTGGAAGTAGAGCATTACCGAAGATTTGATAGAAATGCACATATATATAATCCTTTTGACAAAGTCTTCTAATCCCTATATGTCTCTGCCTAATTTTATATTCACTCACACATATGTAGACTCGGTATCCTGGAAAACAAAGGTAAGACAGTATATTTATACATATTTTCTTTCTTTCTAACTAAGCATTTCAAAAAACAATACCAAAATTGAAAAATGTGTAGGAATTCTTCTAGAGGTAAACTATAAACATTGTTGGACATGATTGGCTTTTATTCTTAAGTTCAACATGTCATGAAAATTGCTCTAGGTCTATCACAATATCACACATATGCAAATGGATATAAAAAATGCACTTTGACATTGACAATAGGAATATCTACACAATAACTTGTTTTTGGTCTGAATAATATATCAAGCTAGGATGGGAAATTCACATATCATTACTACCTTGGCCTTCATGAAACTGAGTGATCTTGCAGATTTTTATTTTGTATCCATAAAGAATTATAATGTTTAATGTGCTTGTGCCTGAAGAAATTCGTCTCTGATCTACTCAGCAACATGACGGACTGCACCAAGTCCATGAGGGATGAAAATTGAAGATGATTTTTGAGATGCCCCTATCTCTTTCATTACGTCAAAATATTGTGTCGCCAAGATCATGTCCATCACATCTTTTGCAGTTGTCTCAGGTTGGCTAAGAAAGAAAGTACACTATCCCTAAGGCTATCCACAATTTCTTGTCATTGACGAGCAATACCCAAACCAGACAAATATTTTGCTTCTGCTCCAGCTTCTGCTTTTTTAATTTGCAATATTTTCTCTACCTCAACTTTGTGTTGTGTTTCCACCCTCCACCTTTCAGCTGAAATTGAGATTCAATAGACAAGTTACAGGAATTAAATGGAAAACACTGTAAAAGAAACGTGAAGAAAATATAAGACAACTAAACCAAAAATATGAAAAACTTGAGCAATAATTGCGAGTTCATGCGCTTTTTTTGCAAGGTTAACTATGAGAAGATACTGGATTTTAAAAGAAAATCTACATTAGGGATGCTATCCACAAAATATAATTTTATACGAAAGAATCTCTCAATATAAAATAAGGATGTTCTACAAAGGGTACCTACTCCTTTACTTAAAATATTGTAAAGAGCAAGCAATCAACGTTAGGGTGTAGTTGTGTATACAAAATTCCATTCTAACTTCAATATGCTAGAGAATGCTTGCTTGCATTTATTTCATTCATTGCCTTCTCCATAGTTTCACTGAGTACTACATCAATGATGAGACTTTTCACTATCTGAAATCCATAGTTTGACATAGCATGTATCCAAAAAGAAGACAAGATTGGAAAGAATGCTCAAATCTTCTATTACAAAACCAAAAGAACCATTCACAAAATCATAACACGCAATGCAATAGCTGCCCTTCAATATGCAAATAACATGAAGGTATTTTCCCCACTGAAAATCAAACAAGACACATGCAATTATTTTTTATTTTTTATTCATCCTTATTTATAAACAGACTGAACATGAACTATCTTTACTCTTCTCTTAGTTTTACCTTTTCAAGTTCCACTTCAACTGCTTTAGCAATGTCATTCTTTTGCTCAAAAACTTCATCCAAGTTCATCTTCAGGACACTTTGCCTGAATGACTGAACATAAAAAAATGGACATGAACTCAAATAGCTTTATTGTCAAGACTTGGTTTCATTAATTTACTAAAAGTGCATGCTTAAGTGTATGAAATCCTTATTACCGACATCTTGTATTCAGAAAATGTCAACTTGAATGTGCACGACTGCAATGCATTATGACAGTTGCAAGAAGTGCACTTTTGGGGGACTTTTTTGGTTATTCTGATCACAATTCTTTTCTATGGGTTATGATGGATGATTAAATATGTATTTTTACAGAGGCCTTCGTTTTATTCCTTTGTTCCGCTTTAAGTTCTAGGGGATGACATAGAGGATGGGCTCCTATGGGAGAGATGTCCCATTTGAGTTCATTGGACCATGAAACTTCTTCAACAATTTGTTTCTACAGTGGATCGGTTGGGAATAGATAGTAAGTTTGAACTTCCTTAACATGCCTCAACCTAGCAGTGAGAGGTTCTGTAGGTGAAAATTTTCCAATTCTTGAAACATTGTTTTTTGAAGTTTTTTACAAGAGAAATTCCAAAGAAAATCATAAAGATTATGAAATTTAAGGGACTTTCATTGGAGAATGTTATAAGTTATTTGCAATTATCCATTAGAAAAGAGACTATATTTTCAAAATTACAAAAATCATATGGTTATTTAAAATTTAAATTTATATTAGCGGGATATCCAAAAAGAATACAAATTTGAGTCAAGGTGATGTAGAATTAGTGTGTTAACCTTTTCAATCTCAAGAACATAAATTAGCATGATTTCTATCAATCTAATTGTAGAGTCTATTATATCACGTCTTTCTTGTATTTTACAAAGTTAAGCAAAAAAAGGTACTACCACCCCTAGGCACTCTTTAGATATTGAGCAAATTTGATTGGCTCTGATGAACAACAATGGGACAACCACTACCAAAAGTAGGAGGCTGGGTGATAACCACAGGGTTCCCCTGATGGACCACTACAGCTGGTGGCACCAATGTAACTCAGGCAAGGATCCCTTCACCCTAACCAAATGATGGACACCCCATCTATATGGGTTGGGAGACCGTGCTTCGTAGCCCCTGAAGGCCCACTCGGTGATATACGAGTGGTAACCTTAATAGCTCCAGCGAGGCTGCCTCGCTCCCTAACATCATCCGTGAATCTGGCCAGCAAGAAATGGGATCAAGTTAGTTGGTATTAGGAAAGAAATGATATCACCTCCTTCTGAGGGAACCTCATTGTAGGGTGATTTGGCTTGGCATGGCTGGGGTTTGGGCCATCCAGCTTCCCGCGGAAAAGAACATAACCCCTATATAGCATGTCCTCTCCATAGGTTAACTAAGGTTAGTTGACCTTTTTGTTGTGAGAGGGTGGATGGGAGATTGTGGTAAGGCAACGGGGCTTCCATCCAGGGTATGGTAATGGGAAGTGGCCAATCACGTGAAATGAGCTTACCTTAGAAGAGTTAGCCATCCCAGTGGGGGCTCCAAGAGTAGCCATGACCTGTCGTAAGCTATGAGCTCGAGCGGTAGCTAGCAAGGTACTGGATCTGGATGGTTCATCTTGGTTCCAACAAGGCATGGTGTTCCTGAGTTTGACGCCATCTCAGGAATGAAATTGGTTGTACTCGTATGCGGCTCACTCAATGCAGGCAATATTGAGCTTGAAGCAATACTGAACCATTAGCCATTGGGTGCAAATAATAGTATGCCACACCTTTAAAAAGGGCCTCAACACCCTTATGCCTTTCCCTGGAATCACTAATGGCACTGAGTCAAGGTGGGCTATCATTAATGAGGGATATCTCCCCCTGCTGCATAGTTAAGTGACATGTGCAGGGTGCCCAAGTTAGCCAACCAGGGCTTTGTGCCTTAGCGGATGTTCCATCTATGCTTTAGGTCCGGAGGTTTCATGTCTGTCACAATCTATGAGGGCACCCTTCGCCCTTTTGGTACAATATATGAGGAGGTTATATGAGGAGGTTATATTAGGAGTTTTTGCCCTATTATGCAGGGGTTAATATCCCCATCAAGGCCGAAGGTTCAAGGTTCAAGGTTCAAGGAGAGGAGGGGCCCATCAATGGGACCCGTATTAGGAGACCCCCTCTGGGCCAAAGGCTCAAGGGTCAAGGTTGGGTGGTTCAAGGAGGGGCCCCATCAAGGATGTACTAAATCTTGTCTCTATGTTTTTGTGTGTGTAGAAATACCGACTGCATCTAAAGAGACTGTATGGGGCCATCTTGGAACACTATTAGTTTCTCATTCTAGGTTTCATATGGTAGTACCTCTAGAGGGATGATAAAATTACAACAAGGGAAAAATAGTTTTGCTTAGTCATATTGTTCCTTATACTAGGATGCAAATGATAATATACTTGGAGGGATGATGAAATTATAGCAAGCGGATAAAAGTGTTGCTTCATGATATAGTGAACAAGGCTTGAATGTGGGAATTGGAGTAAGTTAAAATTTGTTCGTTAAGGGACTAGACCCAAGGACTCTCAAATCCCTTCAACAATACAGGGCTTATCATTACAAAGTATTTTGATTGCATAATTCTATTTAAAATTATATCCCCCAATTAAACTATAAAGTTTTAGGAACTTATCCTAGCAAGTGTTAATGAATAATGAAATATTATTGATGATGATACTAGAGATCCTTATCGATGTAGCATAAGAACATACATAGAGAATGAGGAAGATGACAAGCTAAGATTTTCTTGTCCATTAACCTCTAAGAAGGCCAATACAAACCACAAATTAGTGATCCTTGCTTGTCGGTTCGAAATGCATCAACAAATGAATTATAATATAATTTCTGCCGAAAATTCTTTTCAAAAAACTCAATATAGATCACAGAACCTAAATTCAACTCATTATACTATTTTTCTTTGTTTTTTTATATATATATAATATGATTGTTTTCAAAATATATATGAAACCCTTTGTCCTTTGTTGTTGAAGTAACCGCTGACACCACAGGAAACTTTTTAGCCCTCCGAAAAAAAGGATTTGGTTGATTCTATTTATTGATTGAACATGTGTGGATAGTTGAAGGCTTAGTGAGCTACTCGGTGGAAATGTGATAAGCAATTCGTCAGATTTTACAACATTATTTGGTTGAAGACTACAATAGAAGGAGATGCCACAGGATGATTTGGAACGAGGTCTTAATCACCGTACTTCTTTTTACTAATTGAATATATATTTTAATGTATTGAGGTTTTACGGGAAAAAAGTAAAATATATCAATCAAATGAAAATGCAATCCGTTTCATAAATTATTTTTAACTTATAGATGTTAAAATATTTTTTATGTTTCCTTTTTATATGTGGTAAATTGAAAACTTATTACATGAGAAGGAAATAACAAGCGTGAGAATAGAAATACAATTTTCATCCCAGTGCGATAGAAAGAGATTTGACCAACCATGTGGCTTAGTCGTGAATCACACTTAAAAGTATGAAAAAGAAAAAACGTGGAAAATGAAATACACGATTCTTCCAACTGTGACAGAAAAAGATGCGACCATTCGCGAATCAATTTTACTCAGAGTTGAGTTGTTTTATTTTCCTGAAATTCACCCCAAAAAAAAAAGTTTTAAAGAGTGCTACGAAAGCATTTCATAGTTCACATGTTTTTTTAGCGCTACAAAATCATTTCGTATCCCCTGCGCAAAAGAAATTTATGGGTTGCATTTTGGTTCTAAGTTTCCTTTTGGACATTGTTTTCATCTTTTAGTCATGTATCCCATCTTTTATCATATTGTTGCATCCCATTACAAGTATAGGACGAGCATGTTTACTTTGGAGAAGGCATTGTGATTGACTTTAATATTTTTTATCCCTTTCCATTGATGTCCAAGGGGGAGAGAGATTCAAATCAACTTCGATGATCAGATTAAGGGAGCAAGACCAGGGTTAGGTTGACATCAATTTCAAAGGGGGAGCTTGTTGGCAAAGTAGTGTTTTCCATTTATGTCAATCGATGCTTAACCATGTTTCAAATTTGTAAACGTCATGTCTATGTTATGTATAGGTTTATTGTGTGGTCTCTTATGTTTGGTAGAGTGTCTCAAAATTGCATATATATATATATATATCTTGAAGTTGAGCTGCAAATTGATAGGTGAAGTTTTATGATGATGACCCGATACTTGCATAGGGAGATTGAACATGTTTTAAGGCTTTGTTATCATAATAAGAGACTTGACATGTCTGCTAAATGGTCCTACAAGCTCAAGAGGTGATAAAATACTTGTGTGAACAACTTCCCAAAGTTTGGAGTTGATCAGATGTAAGAAAGGCGTTGAAATCAGGGTAACTCGGGTTTCCCAAAGACAACCTACATTAGTCACTCGAGTTTCCTTCATTAACCTACATTACACCTCCTAGTAATGCTTTTCATGAAGCAAGGACTAGCATTACCATCTGTAGACTCAATTTTATAGGTTTTATGCACATCCTAGTGAATTTCAGAGGTTTATACTTTGGTATTTATTCATGGTAAATGGTATAATAGTCTGAGAAATTTAATTCCTATTCTAGAAGGTGAGTAAAGTTGAAATTTCAAGGAGAAATATTATAAATAAGAGAGAAACTTGGGGAGGGAAGGTTGGATGGATTGAGAGAGCGACACATTGAGAGGGTATTAAGCGAAGTGCATGGTGGTTGTAGGTGAATATTGTATATGAGATGTAAATCAAAGTTTATTGTTGTTTGCAGGTAGTAGCGTTGAGAGTGGAGAAGAAGTTGTAGAGGATTGTGTGATCTAGTGAGAGAAATTACTATAGATATTTGTTGGTGCTGATCTATCAAGTTTGTGTTGTAAATATTGTTTCTTTGATGATTTGGGTCCTAGTTTGAAATATTCCGAAAGTGGCCCTAGAGAGTTCAGGGGTAGTGGCTCCTTGCTCGTGGTGACTAGCTAAATTGTTTTATGGGTGGTGGCTCCTTGTTGGTGGTGTCCAGCTAAATTGTTTCGGGGGTAGTGGCCACCTAAACATATATATAAGAGATTTTGATTAATAGAAGATTCATAGCAGCACAACAAGAAGAAGAAGGTAGTTTTTACCCCTTTGAGGGTTTCCACCAAAAACATGCATGTTTGGATGCTTTTCATAGATTTAATGTGTTGAGCTTATGATACTTTTACATTCAAATATGCTTATTGATGTATGTTTCTATTAAGTAAGCATACAAAAATATTATATAAAGACTATCACTATTGATTCACAAACAAGGGGCTCTCATACACCAATGTGGTGTCTCGCTTGGCTGTGACCTTAAAATTGGATTATTATTATTATTATAAATAAGTTTTTTCTATTAAATTAATATCAAAATAAAAGTTAATTTTTTTGGTCCCAAATGTTCATATACTAATAGAATACATACAAAAAGCTCCATGACCAAAAATTTATTATGCAAGATATTATGTCAAGTAAGTAGAAAAACCATAAGTTAACTAAAGCCATCAAAACGATGTGGAAATATCAATAGTTCCTAAAAAGACTATATTGACTAGAGGTGAAGGATTTGGATTGTTGCAGAATTGCTTCCTAATGTAGGCTAGTTCTTAATGTTCTTCCACCCCAAACAGGGTTTGTAAATATTTGTTTATTAGATGATAACTCTTGGTCTTCATTCCTCCCATAAGTGATTGTTCCAGCTTGCAAAAGATGAAGGTGACCATCATTGCATCCCAAGTTGGCTAGGAGGTCCACTACCTTATTACCTATTCTCTTCACATGAGAGGGGATAATGACTAGAATCATATGGATAAGAAGGTTAATATATGTGATATGTTTTTTCCATTTCCAATTGTGGCGGGTATTTTTTGGAGAAACTCCATTGATCAATTCTGTTACTCTTGTGATGGCCAACTAAACATCACTCTCCATAATCAGCCTAGAGAAGCATTGTGATGATGTGATAACAAGGTCAGTCTCTATAGTGGAATATTTGGCTACGTTGCTACTTGAACGTCCCATACAATATGCAAATAGAAACATTGGTCTTCCATAGTTGTCATGGAATATTTCTCCAAGGCCAACAAAACGATGATTGCCTTTAGATTCCTATTAAAATTTGATTTTAAGGAATCGAAGGTGAGGAGGGCTCAAGGAGGCAGGAGGACTAGAAGATGGCCTTCTTAGAGGAAAATTATTGATATAAGGAGAAGGAAAAATTTTAGATTGCACAAAAATTTGGCATCCGAACCTACAACTTCCTAAGATGACTATGAGAAAGGGAAAAGTAGTATTGTTTCACCGACATTCTGTAATGTCTTTGCCAAAATTATCTCCACTTCTGATGATCAACTATTAAATAAGTGATTTTTCCTCTCCTTCCATAAATTCCATACAAAAAACACTGGAATGAGGACCCAAGCTTGACTTATATTAGGATTCTATGTCATAGAGGATCTCCAACCTTTAATGACTTATATGATGTCATTCTTATTCTTGTCTAACTATCCAAATACATTGAAGAGTTGAGACCATAGAGTTTCAGACAAAATAATGTATTGAGCAAGTGCTCCATTTTCTATGCATCTTATCAACAGAGAAAACAAAGGGAAGGGCCTTCGAATCCTTTGCAAATGATTTTATCTCATGAAACAGACTCTTTTATGTACTAACAACCAAAGAAAATGGAAAACTTTCGGCCATAGTTCTAAGCCCAAACCTGTTTCTAGATCAACTAATGAGGATGGTTGGTGTGGCCTACAACTATTTGATATAACTCTTTGATTTTGAGCATACCCTCTTGATTATAGCCCCATAAGATTTTGCCTTATCGGGAAAAAAAGCAGACTTAGAAGGGGGGAGGGGACACCCTCCCGAGAGAAAACTAAAAAAGGTTGTTTTTATTATGATTTAATTCTAAGACCTATCTATTAATTACATCAAATTTTCTAAAGACGAACTCCCTCTTTGATTTGAGCCTTGACTAACTAAAAATTAAAGTTTCCTTCATGTGACTCAACTCCCTCTTTGACTTGAGCCTTGACCAACTAAAAATTAAAGTGTCCTTCATTTGGATCGACTCCCTCTTCGACTTGGGTCTCTACTGATTAGAAATTAATGTGTCCTTTGGTCGACTTGACTCCCTCTTTGACTTAGAATTATCAAATTTCTTTGTGTTGTTAACTAATGGGGCACCATGTGACAATGCTATGTAAAATTTCCAATTTGGTATCCAAGCATCCATCTCATCTCTATCAACCAATCATGTTATGCCACCTCACACTGCCATGACACTTATCCACATCATCACCCTACAACATGTCATCTGACATTAGGTAAACATGTCACTTTTCTTGCTACATTAGCCTACTTTATCAGTACCACCTATAACCTTCCTAAAATTTCAAATCAAAATAGCTTACGATCCCTTAAAAGTCATACCAAGTGCCATATATTGTTGGAAAAGTATCTGAGTGGATTATCCGACTACACACTTTGCAAGATCATTTGAGCAAGTTAACTATGGATAAAATTCCTTCAAAGATAGGTCATTATACCATACATCTAACAGTATGCAACCACCATAAGACTTTGCAAACACAAAAAACATATCAATAACAACATTAAAAAACTCCTCCTCCACTTGTAGTACCTTGAAATCAATGATTAGGCTTGACATCAATAACAACTAATTTGCAATCTACTCAACAATCTGTCCCTTTGGAATTGATGGATAAATATCCACACATTGCAGGCCATTGATCACAATGCCATCACTTAGAAACACTTAGCAACAATCCCCATGTCACATGTCAGGCTGTTATAGAAAAAAATTACAACTTTTTCATTCTCCTCTATTGTTGAAAAACTAATTATTGACTACTTACATCCTTTGCACATTCTACATCTTGTGTTGCAAAATCATACTTCAAATTCCAATTGTCTAATGTGTTATTATTGATTGTGCACTCTCTGTTGTTGTTTCTTGCTCACTTTTATCCTTGTGCTTTTGAGAACCCAATGGCTAATCACACTTTCCCTTTGCACACTTTTGATTTTCTCCTTTCTCCCCAACGTCATTTTCTCCATTTACTCCAATGTTTGGGCATTGCTCCTCCTTTAATATCAATGGTCAAATATTTTTGTTGTTACCTAGTCAACTCCAATACAAATGGCTACAGAATCTCCCATTGAGATCATGCTCCCTTGAACAAGAATTTCTTAGCATACAAATGACACCAGTTGAAAAATTGTACAACAATTATGTACTATACATTTCCATTGAATTGTTCAACTTGAACACATTGTGCTCCCCCTAAACATGACTTTCTCCTATTGATTTATAGTTGTTGTTAAGAACTCAAATATCCCTTGTGCACACTTTCAATAGCAGAAATATACAACTCCCTCTGACATGAGAGTAGACACTGAGAAAAAATTCTATGTTGTCATTCTTCATCTGTAACTCACTCTCGAAAGATATCAATATGATGAGTAGATTCCAATCAAAATTTTGACTTAACTATTGTGCTGAAGAAGATATTAATTCCAGCTAATGTCTGAGATACTCAAATGGTTCTCTAGGAAATGTTTTTGTGAAAATATTTTCAATCTGCTCATTAGTGGAAACATATTCAAGCCTAACAACATGGTTAGCAACTTGATCTCTCAAAAAGTGAAAATTAACTGGGAAATGCTTCATTTTTTAATGCATAGCATGGTTCTTTGAAATGCTTATTACATCGATATTGTCACACATTATGGGATAGGATCATCAAATGCAATATGATATCTTTCAGTGTTTTATTCATTCAAAGGATATTAGTACAACAAGTAGTTGATGTTATATATTGAGCTTCAATTATAGACAAGGAAATTTAGTTTTGTTTCTTGCTTACCCAAGATACCAAGAAGTTCCCTAAAAAGAATTCTACACTACTTGTTCTCTTCCTATCATCAATGCTACCTACCCAATCAACATCAATATATTCTCTTAAATTGAACTCTTTGCTTCTTCCATACCATAATCCAAAATCAATTGTACCCTATAAATATTTGAAGGTACTTTTGGTTGCATTCACATGGCTCTCTTTAGTGTTTGATTGAAATCTAGATACCAAACCTACAACTTGATTTATATCAAGTCTTCATGTTTTTAGGTACAAAATACTTCATATCATTGAACTATAAGTAGTTTGATTTAAATTGGGAGACTCATCTTCCTTACTCAATTTACATCCAACTGTTGGACACCTAATCCTAAAGGGTTAGTGTGGAATTCGAATGGACAAAAGCAGTCCAAGAGACCTTGGGATCTGAATCCCAAGAGTCACGTATTGTACTATAAATGTGTATCTTATGTTAATAAAATATAAAAACTCACTGATTTATCTTTCCTATTGTCTGGCTATCCATGTGTGTTTAACATGGTATCAGAGCCACTTGTTTTTCTGTGGCTTATTATGTGCATGTCAGTCCTGGCCCACTGCCATATTCTTTTCCAGCACTCCTGACATGCTGCCGCTGCCTTATAACGCCTCTGTCCTGACACTGCGCCCTCTGCACTCCCTGGGCTGTGCATATTCCTTTCCTGCGTGCTGTCTGCACTGTCCATGAGCGTTTCATGATTACGCTGCTCTGTCCTGCGCTGTCTCTACCATTCTGAATCTGCCCAGCATCATCTGCTCTTTACATTTTATCAGATTGATCTTCAAACAAAGCTTGAAGCTCCAAAGGCGGTTATTGTTGGATATGCGGCCCTTCCACTGACTACTCATGTCCACTAAGAGAAAATCTAGAGCAGTGGCCTCATTTGAATGAGTTGGTGCTATGCTACAAGGCGAACTGGTGGTGTTGAGAGTGGGATGCATGGAAGAAAGAGAGTCTAGAATTACTGTGCGAAGAAACGAGAACGGGGAGGCAAGTTCCATCGGCAGACTGGACATATATTTCTGATCTGAAGCCATTGGATTAGACACTTGTCATGGTGGACGTGCCCGCATCTCAGCCTGATAATCTCGTCTCCACCTTGAAATCCATCTGCGCAAGGGGTTTTCTGAAAAGATGCCAGGGCTCCAGCGGGGCAATCTCAGTTATACTCGCTGAGTTTCGGCAATCATAGGAATTCGTTTTTATTAGTACTGCATGATTTATCTTATCTATCTTTCTTTGTTCGTTGAATTCTTGGTAATACGTTGAATTAAAGACTGTGAAGGTCGTGGCTTCTATGGTTGTTGGGTGCAGTCATTGTACCCCCATAACTTTGTACGCAGGTTCCAGAGGGAAATCATTAAACAAAAACCAGCGCTGGACTGATATCTTATGAGTGAGCCCATTCTGGAGAGCTTCCTAACCAACCGGGCCCTTTCTATTTCGACATAAATCTTCCCAGCTGAGACATTATTCAGCGTTTTGATCAGTTTGCTTTCATACAACTCAAACGACGAAGATAGGAATACGGAGATCCATGGCGCTAGAAGGAGGGCAGATTACGAATATATACCCGAGATGTGTTTAATACCCATCAAAATTCCATGAAACTAATTCGGTGTCTTCTGCAAAAAAAAGCGCGATATATTTTCCTCCTTTAATTGATTTCATTGGAATGCTTTCTGAGGCCCACTTTCATAAAAAAAAAAAAAATTGACCGTAATTGTTGCTGTAGCCGTGGTTTTGTATTCACCCATCAATCTTTCCCTGGTTCAAACCCTGGGCCTCTTGTTGGGCATCTCCATCTTGCCTTTAATCTTGATGTGCCCTCTTTATGCCTATCATCAGAATCATCCGGTTAATCTTGCATTGTTGGGAGTGTTTACTGTTGTTCTGAGCCTTGGAAAATCGAGCTTAAAGACCCACAGAGGCTGAGTTTATAGTTTAGTGTGGTTATTCTCATTGTGGTGGTAAAGTGAAGGCTTCAGTGGTTCAATTCCCTCTTTTGAAAGGCAGTTTGAGCACCACAGTCAAAGCCATTTTCACTTTCTTGTTTGGACTGTGTATTGTAGCAGAGCTGGACGTATGGACTGTGAGACCTATTTAATGCCATAACCTGACCAAGAACTTAATCTCTGGGCTGCGTATCAGTGGCTGAATTGTGCATAGCTTTGTGAGGGGTTTGAAGCAGCTACAGTGAAGGTGTATTGTTCTCTAGTGGGACGTGAGAATGGGTATGCTGCTCTGCTGAAGCGTATGCCTCTGATTTCCTGCTAACCACGAGTTCTGGGGAGTTTGTTGAAGGCAATAGGCCACTCAACATTGCCATAGTCACATTCTGGGCAGCGTCCTACTTCCGGAATCAGTTCTGCTTGGAATCACAAGAGCTGATATTAAGGTGAACCTGTACATGCATTTCTGGGCAGCATATATCACAGGCCAGGGCTGAAGTACTATTCCAAGGAGCTGACATTTTGTGTATGCACCCCATCAGTACTATTTTTCTTCATTTTCAGGGGAAATCATCACTGGTGGCAGCTCTTTCACAAAGTGATCTTTACATCGATGACAAACTTTTTGCAACACTGGATCCACGCCTGCGAAAATATTTCTTCCTTCTGGGTGTAAAGCACTTCTAAGTGATACAGTTGGCTTTATATCTGATCTACCAATCCAGTTAGTAGAAGCATTTCATGCACTTTAGAAGAGTTGTATTGTTGAATGGTGAATGTTGTATAACTGGAGTTAACGTTGATAGATGATTTGTAAGTCAAATTTTTTTGTGACTTGGCACATGCTCAAGCAGATTTTAAGAGCAGTATTGAAGCCACCTCGAAGCAGATTTGGTGTTGTCTATGGAACAATTTGAAACAACCTCTGAGTGAAGTGATTCGTGAAGAAGTGATCAGCATTGTGAAGTGAATTTGAAGCATTTTTGAAGACATTTTTGGAAGTCATTTTTTTGCAGTTTCTTGTAGAGATTTTGGAGCAGTTTCTTGTAGAGATTTTGCATGATTTCCATAGCAGCTAGATGCTCTGAAGTTTGAAGTTGAGGACAGCGCTCATCTTCACATTTATATATTTTTCTTGCATTAGTGATGTTATGCTCCAGTTCATTCTTGAAACGAACTGTGGACTGTTGATTGTACCAATGTTTATTGTAGCTTGACGAGAAATGTTTATTGTAGTTTAACTTGGTAACATCCAGCTTACTCAGGCCCTGCTCCATCAACCATTTTGGCGACATTGTTGCCACTTGATAAGCCCTTACAATATCTTGTAGTAAGAGTACAATATTATTTTTCTGTTGCTGTTGCCTCAGTTGTGTTTTTTAAGTGACATTGAAGAAAAATGTCCAGACTTGAAGATGCATTAAAGTTATTGAATATCCTAATTCATTCCACTGTTGATGAGATGGTCAAAGTTAACAAAGAAACTCTCTTTGACATCCAAAACTCTCTGCAAACTGCACATGAGAATATTGAGTTTTTGCAGCTTGAAACAAAGCTACAGCAGGAAGAATTACAGCAATGGAGTCATCATTCTGAACCTGTTTCTGTTCAGAACAATGAAACAGACTCCCATGAACAGCAAGTCAATAATTTTACTATTCATTCAAATAAAGCAGCAGTTGCACATGCACATGCAGAAGTTCAGTCTGCACTTCCCAAGCCCATCATCAGACCTTGGGAACAGCTTGTCCACAACAAGCACAGAACTGGTCTTGGATATGACAAGGACTTGTCCTTTCATATTCCAGACTACGCCAAGCCCATTCAGTTTCAGAGTGTTGGATTCATTTATGACAGTTCCCCTGCTCCTCATGACAGTTCAGCTTCAGTTGTTCCAGACTCTGCCCCTCTTCCACAACAACACCAACAACAACAACAACAACAACAGATCGTGAAATGCCAACACTGTGACCGAGTTGGCCATTTGAAAGATCACTGTTTTGATCTTCATCCATGTAAGCACTGTCATAAAACCAGTCATTCTTCAAACAGATGCTTCAGAAACAAACGTCCTGCAAGAACAAAGATTCATCTTGGATGGATCGCTTCTTGGCAATGGGCATCAACAGCCAAGAAGATATTCCAAACACATATCAGAACTTGTTCCAGAGTATTGAACAGTCTTGCAGTTGAGTTTTCTCCATCTTCTCACCTTGTATCTGACAGGGGGGGAAATGATGGTCATCTACAAGCTTCAAAGCCACATCAAGCGAGCCTGAGCCACAACCTGCCACACCAGTTTCAGAGTTGTAGCCAGAGACAAAGATGCCCCTGAACATGCCTTTAGTTGGCAATCTGGGACACTTCCTCTAGCAGAAGACTTCAGCTTCTTGCTAGCTTTGGAAGAGTTCCAGGAACAAAATTGAGAACACTTCCTCTAGCAGAAGACACCAGCTTCTTGCCAGTTTTGGAAGAGTTCCAGGAATTGCATTAAGCATTCCAGAGTTGTTGGTCATCCTTAAACCATCACAGATTGAGAACACTTCCTCTAGCAGAAAACTACAGTTTCTTGCCAGTTTTGGAAGAGTTCCGGGAACTGCACTAAGCGTTCCAGTGTTGGTGGTCATCCTTAAACCACCGCCCTTTTTTACCAACATTTCATAGAGCATATTCAGCCTAGTGCTGCCATGTATTTTTTGCACATTTTGTATTACAGCTCTTTTCTTGGACTCATACATAACCCTTCGGATTAAGGGGGGGAATGTTGGACACCTAATCCTAAAGGGTTAGTGTGGAATTCGAATGGACAAAAGCAGTCCAAGAGACCTTGGGATCTGAATCCCAAGAGTCACGTATTGTACTATAAATGTGTATCTTATGTTAATAAAATATAAAAACTCACTAATTTATCTTTCCTATTGTCTGGCTATCCATGTGTGTTTAACACCAACCACCATGGGTGTGCTACGAGGCTTGTACTCTTCCATACCAAATCTTTTCCAAGTTTCTTTTAGATAGGTGGACTAGGAAATGAGAATACATTTCTTTGACTAAGTGAGTTGTAAGCCAAGGAAAAATGAAAATTCACCTAGCATGGACATTTGAAACTCCTTCTGCATTTCTTCAGCAAACTGTTGAACGATTTGATCCATGTCACTTCTAAAAATGATGTCATCTACATACTCAATAGTCATTAGTGTATTTTCTTTCACATTTTTATGTAAATTTTGTTGTCTGTTATTTTTCATTTAAAAGCTTACTACTATAGATATTTGTCTAGTCTTGCATAAGAAGCTCTTGTGGATGGTTTTAACCCATACAGTGCTTTCTTTAGTCTACAAAATTTATATGCATCTTCAAATAGCTAAAAACCCTCTAGTTGTTCAATGTATACTTCCTCCTCTAGTTCATCATTAAGATACGCTGACTTGACATCCATCTGATAAAATTTAAAGTTCCTATTACTTGCAAATTCCAGAAACATCCTAATAAATTCTAATCTAGCTATAGGAACAAAGGTTTCTTCAAAGTCAATACCTTTTACCTGGGAATATCCCTTGCATACCAGTCTGAATTTATTTCTTACCACCTGTCCCTCTTCATTCAACTTGTTTTTAAACACCCACTTGGTGTCAAACATATTTTTGTTTTTTGGTCTAGGGACTAGTTCCCAAGTTTTTTTTTTCTTTATTTGATCAAAATCTTCATCCATTTCCTTTACCCAACATTTATATTCACTTGCTTGATTGAAATTTTTGGGTTCTATTTGAGACAGTGGAGCAAGATATTCCTGTCTAAGACTTCTTATGAATTTTTTTCTTGTCTAAACTCCTAATTATTTATCTCCAATTATTTTTCCCTTAGGATGTTACTTTTTCAAAAACCTAGATGGATTTGTTTGCCTCATAGGGTTCCTTTATTGTTCTTATTCTTCATCTGGTTATACATAGTCTTTTAAGACACACTCTCTATCATCTAATTTTTCATTCTCCTAAGGTTTTGGCAAATGTGGCAAGGTTTTATCTACCCTGACATTAATGCATTCCATGATCTTCTTGGTTCTCTTACTATAAAAATTGTAGCCTTTTCTTATAATTGAATGCCCAAGGAAAATACCCTCATCTAATCGAGGGTTAAATTTACCCAATTTTTCATCATTCCTCTTTATGTTGCATTTACTTCTGAAGACTTTGAGGTGTTTTCCTGAAGCTAGTCTACATTTCCATAACTTATAAGGGGTTTTGTCATTTTTTGGTATGAGTACAATTATGTCTAATAAATACACAACAACTTGAATTGCTTCTCCCTAGAAAGTCTTTGCCACTTTGGATTCATCCATCATTTCTCTTTCCATTTCTTGAACTGCTTTTTTCTTCCATTCCACTACTCCATTCTGCCATGGAGTTTTGGCCATTGAGTAGTGTCTTATGATCCCAAGCTCTCTACAAAATTCCTCAACTTCACTAAAATTGAATTCTCACCCTCTATCTGATCTTAGACATTTAATTTTCCAACCCTTTTCATTTTACACTTGAGTCTTGAACACCTTGAACTTGCTAAGAGATTCTGATTTTTTTTTTTAAACAACATAATCCAAGTTGATCTGGTATAATCATCAATGGACAAATTCAAATACCTCTCACCTCTCAGACTTTGTGTTCTTATAGGGTTGTAAATATCAGTATGAATTCTAGCTCTAGGGATCTATATTACGAATGCTTTTTTTATTTCAAAATGTATCCTCGCATGATTTCCAAATTGGCATGATTCACATATGGAGTTATCTACATTTGATAGCTTTGAAATTCTTCTTACTACCTTTGCCTTGCTGATTTTTCACAAGATTGTCAAGGTTCACATAGCCCATTTTTCTGTGCCATAATCAGGTTTCATATAACTTGATCAAGTAATACTTTACTCTATAATCATCAAAGAAATACACATTATTAGGAGTCTTGATTTCTTTCCCTACGAATTTACCATTCTTAGCTTTCCTTATTTCACTATCTCTAGACCGAAAGGTTACATCATATCCATGATCACACATTTGGATCAAACTTAAGAGATTGTGCTTTAGGCCATCTACATAGAAGACTTTCTTATCTTTGGTATTCTTATCTAAACTTACTATTCCTCTTCCTCTTATCTAAGCTGGTACATTATTTCCAAATTGACACTTCCTTTCTTAACTTCTCTTAGAAATAGGAATTTACTTTTGTCTCTAATCACATGCTTTGAAAATCCACTATCAATATACCATTTCCCTTCTTAATCATGGGCATATAGTGCAAATCCATACTCTTCAAATCTCTCTGGTTTTTGTTTCCATTTCTTTATGCTCCCTTGATGTGCATATTTCTCAAGAACCATTTTCCTATGATGGTTAAAGAATCTACTTCTACATTCACTAGACTTGTGTCCAAATTTCTTACAATTGAATTTTTCATTCAATCTCATTCATGAGGAAGGGGATAGAGGGAGGGGGGGGGGGGGGGGGGGGGGGGTGGTGGGGTTGGTTGTTTGGCGGATGAATTTCTCGTTCCAGCAGAAGAGTTCCTAGATCTAGAATTTGAGAAATGACTGAATCTAGCATCTTCATTTTTTACAAACCTATTAGCTTTACACTCAATATCTTTATGCCTGAAGTTAAGATAAGAATA
The DNA here is from genome assembly GCA_031772625.1 of Pinus tabuliformis. NCBI lineage: Eukaryota > Viridiplantae > Streptophyta > Pinopsida > Pinales > Pinaceae > Pinus > Pinus tabuliformis. The sequence goes on along the minus strand of CM062817.1, from coordinate 1,805,473,156 downwards.
ATAATTTCTATAAAATAATTTTGGGTACCTGAAATTGTGTGGTTGTTGCATAGGACTAGATTTGTTGAATTTCAATTATCTATTTTGTTGGTGCACAAGTTTTCATTGAGGAATATCCATGGATTTGACAATATTAACATTTTCATGAGTGTTTCTTATGTCATTACTTCGTTTGCCTTCACTAGATTTTCCTTTGAGTGCATTTCCATAGCTTTGAGGGGATTTGATTGTAGAGGAATTGGTGCTTGACTCAATTTTTAAGGTCTACTAAGGGTCTGTGTATCCTAGGCATGTTTTGATTATAGGGAACTTTGACACTGAGAATGCAATTTAGAGTTTTTGTTCCTTTGACAAACTTGAGATTTAGAGCCTTATTATCTTTTTCTTTCTCCATAACTATTCCTAGGAAGACAACTTCTAGCTCTAGCTTATGACAATTATTTTCCCATTTTTCACCTGACTTGTAATAACTTCCTCTTTTTTCCTTACTTCTTCAAGTTGAGTTTCCAAGTAGATAATATATTCTTCATATTCCCTTGAATCCCTGTTTACTTGCTTCTTGGATCGTTCCATATTTAGAAACTTATTCTCATCTTCTAATTTTTCATGACTCTTTTGTTTGTCTTTCAATTGTTGTACCAAACTTTCTTTGTCTAATTTCCTCTTCTAATTTCACTTTCTAAATATTAAAGGTTTGATCATTAGAGTGATAAATACCTTCTTTTATTCTCAATTATTATTTCTTTAACTGTCTATTCTTCCTCCTAGTCTTCTTTAGTTCATTCAAAGCACTGATAAGCTTTGCTTCAAGATCAACCACTCCTTCACTTTGCTTCAAAGTTTGAATTGTCTTTAAATTTCAAACCAGAGTCTAAAGTCATAAGGAAAGCATTCATTATTCTATTCATCGTATTATTTTTCACTGCTAGCTTCAGATGAGTTACTGTCTTCTTTAACATAGAAAATATTCTTTGTTTGGGTCTTTCCCTTTTGGTATTTGTGAGATTTAGTTTTTCTCTTTTTCTTTTTCTTGTTTCTCAACTTTAGTATAAGTAAATTTTGAAGCAAAATGATCAACTCTGCCTCATTAAAATCATTTAAAAGGAATCTTACCTTTATATTTACTTGATCCTCTCTTTAACTTCCTCACAAATTGAGCCATCTGCCGATCTGACTCACAATTAGAGCAGTCTTGATATTTTTTAGATTTATTTGAAGCTTTGAAGGTTGCCTCCTTTTGTTCTAATTTCTCTTTTCAATTCTAATTTCCTAAGTTGTGAGAGTTCCTTGAATTCGTTCCATAGTGAGAGTGGTGAGATCTTGCTTCTCTTCTATAGGAGAGATCTTGGAATTGAATCTCATAGGAAGTGATCACAATACTTTATTCACAACCATGTTATAATAAAATTTCTCATTAATCCCTCTAATCATGTTAGACACCTCATTAACTCTAAGAAAATAATTAGCAATATTTGCATCTTCATTCATCTTTAAACTTTCAAATATCACTCTATAAGTATGTTGACGTGCTAGAATGTGTGACCAACAATGAGGGGATCTCCTTGGTGTAGGGTACCAATCAAACTCTACACAGTTTGGTCTAGGAGTCCCATCTGGTATGTGGGCCCGACTGCCATATCTTTAATTAAGATTTTTCTTTGGACAATACAAGCATCAACGTAAGAGAACAAATAAAAATTTAACAAATGCAAGTAACCTACATAAATATAATATAATAGATTCCATGAATAGAAAAAACATAACTTCAAATCATGAACCTCAAGAAAAGTAGTGTTAGGAAAGCTTCTAATAAGATCCACACATACATGTAAAGATAGGTTTATCAACCATGAATAATTTCGTGATTAATAACCATAAAAAAGCATAAGTGAGTGTACAATCGCTCAATGATATAATACTAACATCAATAAAATAATTTATCAACACAAGCGTAAGGTAAGCACATCATATTCCATCCATTCATGGCAAGAGGAATCCCACAATGCACAATGACATAAGAAGAAAAAATATGCCAAAGTTCAAGGAACTTTAAAACATTAAGTTGAGAATATCCATAGCACCATCACATAAGATGTCCATCAAATCCATAAGTGGAAATAGGAAATTACTTCTTGCATTCACCAAAATATCCCTTAGTTCTCAAACAATATGCACAAAAAATAAGTCCAAAGCCAAAAGTCCTTTACAATGTGTTATGAGGGCATATTTATAGAAAGAGGGGTGACCTTTCGTCTACCCCATGATTGTTGAGCTACCTATAGAAAATAGGACCTTGCAATATACTTGGGAAATTTTTTGCAAATTCTTATGAATTGGAGTTACCTATGGGCATAAGTATCTCACCTATTTTCAATGTGGTTGATTTGTATCCCTATCAAGCTAGTGATGAAAGTGCATCTACAACAAATGAGAGTAGTGGAGAATTAAGTGAACAAAGATGGATGAAGCAAATGCCTGTGAAAGAGGGTCCAGAAGATGAAAGAATTTTGGACACCAAAGGTTCAAAACACACCAGGGGGAAGAGTATATAGAATACTTAGTGAAGGGAAAAGGTCCCCCAGTTGAAGATTATACTTGGATGAATGTTGTAGCTCAATAGAAAGCAGGTTATTCAGTCGAAGACCTTATGAGCAGGAGCTCATAAACTTTTCTTTCCTAGGGAGTCTGATGCAAGTGCATTGATGGAGCACAAACTTAATGAAGACTAGAAAAAGCTTAGCAATGTGATGGGAAGGTCACATGGAAATTCCGAGGGAAAAAACATTTTTTTAGAAATTATAAATATTTAATTCAAGAGGAGTTTTGACTTTTTAATAAGTGGAGATAATTTTTATTGTAAATATTATTTTAGTTTCCTTGTTTGTATATAATATGGAATGATTCATCTCTTGTGACTATTGGTTGTCCCATATTGGGTTTCTTTTTAAAGTGAATGACTAGCTGGAAGAAAGAGAGAGGGAGGAGAAGAAAATTCTCATGGTTCTCTGTGAAATTGCAGTCCTGTTGCATTTCATTGTACTTTCCTTCTATGTCAACAAGTGTTGTTTTTTGTGTGAATGACATAGTTGAATGGCCAATGGGATTGTAAGTTGATATGGTTTTGAATTGAATCAAAATATATTGTTTGAAGCAATTCATTATCTTCTTATGAATTGTGGTTAATCATAATTTTTTTCCTATGTGTTGTTTATCTTTGGAAGTCAGCACTTATTCCATCATATTACATTAATAATATGAGTATTGAAGCCTTAATCATTGTGCTTGTTCATAAATTTTGTGTATTCCTATTGAAATCATCACACAACTTGCAGATGAATGTGCCACCGTGTTCCAGAGTGGGAATGTGAGGTAGTTACAATGAGTTGAGCATTGGAACAAAGCACCACTATTTCGAACATTGTCTTGTCCTTTTGATTCTAATTCATACCATTATCTTTGAGTGAGAGTGTAATCCTTGATAAGGAAAGGTGAGTGGGATAATTCCCTGAGTTGATAGAGGAGTCGAGGTCATGGAGAATCGATTTTACTGAGAGACGAGTGGTTTCACGTTCCTGGAATTCACAAAACAAAGTTTTAAAGAGCACTACAAAATCATTTTGTAGTCCTACATGTTTTTTTTTAGCACTACAAAATAATTTTATAGCCCCTGCACAAAAGAACCTTTTTGGGTTGCATTTTGGTTCCTGTGTCTCCTTTTGGCCTACCACTGCTATCACTATGTGTTCAGTGCAGGAGTGTTGACATTGTTTTCATCTTTTAGTCATGTATCCCATTGTTTATAATATTGTTTCATCCCATTACATGTACAAGAGGATCATGTTTAGTTTGGAGAAGGATTGAGCTTAATATGGTTTATCCCTTGCCAATTATGGCAAAGGGGGAGAGAGATTCAACTCAACTTTGATGATCAGATTCAGAAAGAATGACCAGGGTCAGGTTGACATCAATGTCAAAGGGGGAGAGTGTTGGCAATATAGTTTTTTCCATTGATGTCAACGAGTGCTTAACAATGTTTCAACTTTGTAATCATTATGCCTATGTTATGTATAGTTTTATTGTGTGGTCTCCTATGTTTGGAAGAGGGTCTCAAAATTTCATATCTATATCTTGAAGTTGAGCTGCAAATTGATAGGTGAAGGTTTATGATGATGACCTGATACTTGCATAAGGAGATTGAACATGTTTGGAGGATTTGTTATCATAATAAGAGACTTGACATGTGTGCTAAATGGCCCTATAGGCTCAAGAGGTGATAGAAGACTTGCTTGAACAGGTTCTGAAAGTTTGGAGTTGATCAGATGTAAGAAAGGAGTTGAAATCAGGGTAACTCGGGTTTCCTGAAGAAAACCTACATTAATCACTTGAGTTTCCTTCATTAGATCTATGTTACACCTCCTAGTAATTCTTTTCATGAAGCGAGGACTATCATTACCCTATCTAGAGTCAATTTTCTAGGTTTTATACACATCCTAGTGAATTTTAGAGGTTTATACTTTGGTATTTCTTCATGGTAAATGGAATAATAGTCTGATAAATTTAATTCATATTCTAGAAGGTGATTAAAGTTGAAATTTCAAGGAGAAAAATTATAAATAAGAGAGAACCTTGTTGAGGCAAGGATGGATGGATTGAGATAGTGACACATTAAGAGGGTATTAAGTGAAGTGCATAGTGGTTGTAGTTGCATATTGTATATCAAATGTAAATTATAGTTTTTTGTGCATATCCCAAACTTTGTTGTTTGTAGGTAGTAGTGTTTAGAGTGGAGAAGAAGTTGTAGAGGATTGTGTGATCTAGTGAGATAGCTTACTATAGAGATTTGTTGGTGTTGATCTATCAATTTTGTGTTTTAAATATTGTTTCTTTTATGATTGGGGTCCTAGTTTGAAATATTACAAAAGTGGCCCGAGAGAGTTCCAGGGGTAGTGGCTCCTTGCTGGTGGTGACTAGCAAAATTGTTTTATGGGTGGTGGCTCCTTGCTGGTCGTGGCCAACTAAATTGTTTTTGGGGTAGTGTCCAACTAAACAAATTTATAAGATATTTTGATTAATAGAATTTCATAGCAATGCAACAATAGTAGGGTGGTTTTTATACCCTTTAGGGTTTCCACCAAAAATACATGTGTCTATTTGTGCATGCATGTTTGGATGTTTTTCATGGATTTATTGTATTGAGTTTATGATGCTTTCACATTCAAATATACTAATGTTATTGATGTATGTTTTTATTCACTAAACATACAAAAATAAGTAAAAAATATATAAGGATTATCACTACTGATTCACCCCCCCCCCGCTAGTAGTGATCAACATTTCTAACATAGACAACGAATTAAGCCAGCCAGTCGGGCCTCTATGAGATTATTTGCAAGAAATAAAAACAACCAAGTACCCAACCCTCAACCAATCGTGGGTTAGCCAAGTAATTTGGGTTATTCGGCTCCGACTTCAATCAACATAGTTAGTTCATATGTATATTTTTGAGTGGATATTTTTACCCTAATCTTGACTAATTGAGTACAAGCAAGAAGCTCCTCCATCGCCTGACCACGATCATTGATTTCAGTGGAGGATTATGATGACAAAGCATTTGGTAAAAAGAATTCACATGCCCATGGTTGGGTGGACAATGTGTTAAGCATATAACAAGGACTTGGTGCAATGTTTGACAAGAGTTGGAACCACATAAGCATGGGGTTTGAGCCCATGATCTCACTTGTTGCACTTAAGGATACCAAAGTAAATTCTGATAATGGTGAGTTCAAAAAATGGGGGGTGTATCAACTCATTGGATAAGAAAATATTTCTTGTAGTAAGAGCATACTTCCAGCCTTTGATAGAGGGAAATGAGCATCTTATGGGTTTCCTCCAGTTTCAGGGAATGTCACCAAAACTATGTCAATGGGGTTGATTGCATCACATCTCATGTTGGATCAGTAGTTGCCTCTTAGATATTATCCAAATTGTAATATCCCTTGTTTTTACTCCTACTTTTGTAACATCCAACATAATTGTGACTTCAGCGCGTGGGAACTATAGTTGGTTGAACCTTTGTTTTAGCAGTTGTCAATTATTAATTAAATTTAACTAAATTTGTTGGAGGAAGGGACAACTTATAGATTCGAGTTCTAAGGGGCATTGCTTATTTTTATTGCATAACTTTGAAAGGAAAACCTTGTTGAATTAAATGTCAGAACCACTCGCAACTGAGAAAATCCATTTTACCTTACATGTTTTAATGTGATGCAATTAGGGTTGAACTAGAGTTGGAAGATTTGATGACAATTTGTTTATGAAGAGTAAATATTGGAATGGTCAGTTCCCATTCTCATCCTTCCCTCTTACGAATTGAAGAGATAACCTAGAAGGTGAAGGCACCAAAAAGCCAAGGTGATGCGAAAGGACACAAGAGAAATTCTACATATACACATAGTTGAAATGAATTCAGGGTTCGCTTCACTTATAGGATGAGAAGTAAGTTTCTCAACAATTCACTGTTTAAAGCTTCCTATGAAACTAGATTTTTTTTCTCCCCTTCTAAATTTCAAGGTTGTATGACCTTGAGCCAGTGCCCTATGTATTTGGGTGTTAACTACCTTGATAGTGATTGAGGCCACTCAAATCCCCGTGTCAATGTATGTTGCCGGTTTGTAGTTTTATGATTGAATTAAACCACTGTGTGCTTATGGTTTGGATGATGAACCACTTAGTGCTTGCTAACTTGTTGATGAATCACCTTCATTTGGAATCAATCCCTAGCTAAACCATTGGGTGCGTGTAGTTAGGTTGATTAATCACTTAATTCTTGCCAAGTGATTGCCAACTCACTCATGAACCACCTTCATATTGGAATCAATCCCTGGGTTAAACCACCAAGATATTTTAGTTAGGATGATGAACCACTTAGTGCTTGCTAAGTTCTTATTAATTGCCTAATGAACTACCTTCAGTGTATGGATATCAGGTATAGCCAAGCTTAGAAGATAAGAATCATATCTATTCATATCAGGTATAGCCAAGCTTAGAAGATAAGAATCATATCTATTCGTATCAGGTATAGCCAAGCTTAGAAGATAAATTTAGATATGGATATTAGAAGATAAGAATAGATATGGATATCAGGTATAGCCAAGCTTAGAAGATAAATTTTTAAGAGCTAAAGAAGTACAAATTACAAATATAAGGCTATACTAACACTTTCTAACTCACTTTTGCAATGTATGAAAGATGAAGTGGCTCTTAACTTAAGAGATCCATTTGTGTCATTCTCTCTCAATTATCACTTAATGAATAGAAATCAGAAATCATGAATTAACAATAGCTTAAGATGCATAAATAAACAATGAAGGGGACTCTTAACTTAAGAGATCTTTGGGAATTTTTCATCACAACTCATTCATCATTATGCCATCATTGGAAAACTGAAAGTACATAAAAATGACTTGCATGTAACAAAGATGAATTCTAGTTTTGATCTATTAATTCAATAGAAGGAGAATTAAACTTGAACACTTTGTTGTCCCTTCTTATTAAAGTGATAAACAAACTAAGATTCATCAATAATATAAATCATCACACATTAATTCAGAAGCTAATCTGAAACAAAACAAGTATTCAAATTCTAAATTAACCAGTTCATGAAAATTAAGCTAATCTAATAATGAAGTGTACTTAGCTTGGAGTGGGCGCCCTCCACCCTTGCATTGCACACTTGAGGTTGCTATCAAATGCTAAAACTTCAGTCACTCATCCACATCAATGAAAAACAAAATGAAAGTAGAATGGGTTCTTCAAATTAATCTCCAAAATCCAAATGTCTCAGCATAATGTTATACAAAAATTTCATATCATAAGCCTTCAAAGTCTTGGCTTAAATAGAAGATTATGAAACAAACTGATCTAAAGTCTCTCTAACAATCATATCTATTCATATCCATCTATGATCCAGGTGGATGCTGGTGGCCACCCACCTATCCCATTTGGAACCCCACAACTATCTCTTTCAGCGTTTTCAGTTTCCTAAATTGTAGCACAATTTACTATTTTTAGCAGTTTTTCGGGTCCTGAACTTCCGGAGCCGTTTTGAGGCCCTAAACGACATTTTTTTTGGAAATCTGGGAGCAACATGGGTCCATGGACCGATGTTGCCCTTCCCAAAGTGGTAGTGCTCGGATAGATCTTTCTAACGAGCTATCGTATGCATCAAACAAAGATCATATGCCAAAGTTACGACCCCGGGAAATTGATGTACCAATTTACCCAAACGGGGCCCACAATTTGGCGTTTCATCTTCTAGGGTTAAGTTTTGGAATGTTAAGGGTTTTCCATTATTTCTCAACAATAAATAGGCCTTCGAGCCTCATTGTAACACAGTTTTAGAACAGTTCAGAGGCATGTAGCCACCACATCTCTTCTCAAAGATAAGCTACCATCGCCCTAGCTGGTTTATTTCCATTACTGTTTGTAAGCATATTTTAGTATTTTACATTAATGAAGTGAAGTATTATTTCTGTTGCATATCTATGTTTATGGTTATCTCTGTAATTTATTGTGTTCCTATTTAAGTCCGGATCAGTGGTATCAGAGTGGTCTGCTTTTTCTCTGTTTTTCTTTGCATGTCCCCAACGAGGTCGGGATATAAGGAGTTAGGGCTTGAACTAGTCGAACCTTTACAAGACTAGCCTCGCAAATCCCAACGGCGTCCCATGGCAGATGAGAAGAAAGACGAGGGGGCAGGAGATCCTATCAAAATCTTGCTCGAAGAAGCCCTCGAACGACAACGGAACATGATGATGGACAAATTTGCCCAGATCCTTCAGCGGCTACCCAGAAGCGACGCATCGGCTTCCAGCAGCTACTCTGGAAATTCTACGCCCTTTAAGGTACAAGTTAATTTTGAAATCCCCATATTCGAGGGTCAGATAGACGTAGATGCCATAGATAAATGGTTAAATCTGCTAGAGGGTTATTTTTCTGTTCATGAATTTTCGAGTCGGGAAAATATTGTTTTTGCTCTTCTCAAAGCAGCCCCCCACGTCAAGGACTATTGGGAAACCTACTACGAGCAGAAGAATGAAAGTATTGGCTCACTATTTTTAGCTGCGCCCACTTGGGATTCATTTCGGGATGCCATCAAGGAGCAGTACTACCCTGTCAAAAGCTATGAGGACAAATACATCAAATGGACCACGCTGCGACAGGGACAAGACCAAGATGTGCCTGAGTTCACCAACATTTTTCATACCCTTCGCACACAGTTGGGTATCAAAGATTCTGATCTGCATCTGGTACTCAAATACCGCGGCTGCCTACACAAATACATTTAGGAAGAGATGGAGTTCTTGAACATCTCCTCACTCGGCACAGCATACCGATACGCTGTGAAAATCAAGCAAAAGTTCAAACAGAAAAAGCGAGACTTTGGATCTGCAAATCCAAAGCCCAAAGCAAAAACCCAAGATGGGGTGACCAAAGACAACCCCTCGAAGCCGCAAGAAAAGAACAACACCACAAAGCCGAAGAAGGACACAGGAAAGTGGTGTGAGTTCCACAAGAGTCCCACTCATAACACAAGTGCGTGTCAGACCAAGCAGTCGCTGGTGGCCGAGTTGAATGCTTCCGAATGAGATGCATGTTCCGATCCTGAGCTAGAACCCGATAAGGGGAATGGCAAAGGGAAGCAGATCATTGATGCGGATCCCAGTGCCACTGTTGCCACCGCCAAAATCCAAAAAAATGAGCCCGAAGAATCAGAGGAGGGGGAGTGTCTTTTCCACTCACAGATGTGGGTGAAGGGTTCGCCGCTGCAATTCATTATCGACAGTGGCAGCCAAAAGAACCTCGTTTCAGCAGAGGTCATGAAGCGGTTAGGCATACCAACTACACCACACCCACAACCGTATAGTATCGGGTGGCTTCATGAAGGATGAGATCTCAAAGTTCGCCATCAGTGCCGCCTTCCCTACAGCATCAAGCCCTTCACAGATGACGTATTGTGTGATGTTACACCTTTGGATGTTTGTGATGTACTATTAGGCCGGCCCTACTTGTGGAGGCAACATGCTGTGTATGAGTCAAGGCCTCACGCTGTCATTATTTCTTTGGATAATTCATTATACAGGATACTGAAGGTAGACCCACCTACCGCCACCTCTTTGATCACTGCGAAGAAAGGCAGCAAGCTCATCTCCCAGACTAGGAAATTTATTTTCTATCTGGTTCGCTCCCAAAGTAAGGGGAAGATCGTTGCTACATCCATGACCCTTGCGAAGGGTTCCTCTACGTAGCAGCAGCAGCAAAGGAATATAGTCATGAGAGAACACAAGAACAACTTCTCCTCACCCACAGGGGTACCACACAAGCTTCAGGTGGGTGACAAAGTTTGGTTACATCTGCAGAGAGAATGCCTTACCAGAACCCATCAGAAACTCAGACCACTCTGACATGGTCCTTACACCAGTACCAAGGCTACGGGCAACAATTCTTTGAAGCACAACATTCCTCCATTCCTTCACTTGCACCGCATGTTCAATGTGGATCGTCGTCGACCATGCTTCCCACCATTTCTGGACACATCAGAGATTGTAGAACAGCTCACCAGAGACCCAGCTCAGCAAAAGCTTCCTCATCTCAGGGAGGAACTCAACGCAATGGGGACCATTGCTTCCTAAGGGGGGAGGAATGATCCAGGTGGATGTTGGTGGCCACCCACCTATTCCATTTGGACCCCCACAACTATCTCTTTCAGCTTTTTCAGTTTCCTAAATTGTAGCACAATTTACTATTTTTAGCAGTTTTTCGGGTCCTGAACTTCCAGAGTCGTTTTGAGGCCCTAAACGACGTTTTTTGGGAAATCTGGGGGCAACATTGGTCCATGGTTTGATGTTGTACTTCCCAAAGTGGTAGTTCTCGGAGATATCTTTCTAACGAGCTATCGTACGTGTCAAACGGAGATCATATGCCAAAGTTACGACCCCGGGAAATTGATGTACCAATTTACCCAAACGGGGCCCACAGTTTGGCGTTTCATCTTCTAGGGTTAGGTTTTGGAATGTTAAGGGTTTTCCATTGTTTCTCAACGATAAATAGGCCTTCGAGCCTCATTGTAACACAGTTTTAGAATAGTTCAGAGGCATGTAGCCACCACATCTCTTCTCAGAGATAAGCTACCATCGCCCTAGCTGGTTTATTTCCATTACTATTTGTAAGCATATTTTAGTATTTTACATTAATGAAGTGAAGTATTATTTCCGCTGCATATCTATGTTTATGGTTATCTCTATAATTTATTGTGTTCCTATTTAAGTTCGGATCAATCTATCTAAGTCGAATCCATCTAATCTATCACTAGAAATATGGACAATCCCATGAAATCATAAAACTGCCCTATTTCCTAGGGATTTTCTGGGTGACTAGTCATGTTTGACCAGCCTTGACTGGGCCTAATAAAACTTGTTTTGACCGAACCAAGTGGAATTAGTTTAGTCCTAGTTCCCAAGCTTTCCATTCATGGATCCAGCTCGAGCCCAAGTGTCCTGAAAATATGTCATCCACATAGCTGTTACGGGAATTTCTGATTCTGTCCAAAATTGCACTTGAAACTCAATTTTCATAAAACCTTCTAGAAATTTCAAAATTAAAATTAAATACCTGAATATGCATAAAAAAAATCAAAATGAGATGGATGTGATGGAAAATGGATGAAAAATATAAGGATTAAGTAAGTTTCCTTAAGCAAAAATAGATCAAAACTGAGGGCCAACATCTCCCCCTTGCTGATCTTCGCATGTGCTCATGCTTGTTTCTTTCTTTTGGATCTTCTTACCCCTACTGTGCATACTGTTCCGGACCCTGATGCCTCTTGTTGTGCTGCCTCTAACAAATAGTCCATCCCTGTGTTATGTTCTTCTCTATACAAAGTAACCTTAACCTTCTGTTTTTCATATTTATTTTTCCACATGTTCTTTTCCATACACTAACTGGTATGGACTAAACCTAGTTGTGTTTTTCCATATTAGTTTGTATGCCCATAGTGCATCTCTTAATTTTTCTGACTAGTCCTTCCTATTTAGCTATACTGTTTTTGGCATTATGTTTTCTAGGACTTTATTTGTTGCTTCCACTTGTCCGTTTGCTAGAGGATGATACGGTGTTGATTTCCGGTGCTTTATCTTATACTTTTCCATAAGATCTCGAACAAGTTTTGAAGTAAACTGTGCTCCCTGATCAGTTACAATCTGTCTAGGCACACTAAATCTCACAAATATTTCCTCAAAGAGAAAAGTGACCACTGTATTTTATGTTGCCTTTGTGACTGCTTTTGCTTCCACCCATTTAGTTACATAATCTGTACATACCAAGATGTACTTTTTTCTATTTGATGTTGGATTTATTGGTCCCACAAAATCTAGAGCCCATTGCTTGAATGGTTCTATGAGAACTTGTGGTTTAAGTGGCATCTCATCTGATACTATTGGTCTCCCTATTCTTTGGAAACTGTCACATCTCTTGACATAAGCCTTGGAGTCTTTGAAGATTGCTGGCCAGTAGTAGCCCAATTGCATCACCTTATAGGTTGTTCACTTGTCTGCAAAATGACCATTACACAGTTCATCATGACATGCTTTCAAGATTTCTAATATTTCATCTTCTCTCACACATTTTCTTATTATTAAATCAGAACTAGTATAAAACACATCGCCATTTACCCAACTATATCTAGAGCTTTCTCTAATGATCTTTCATTTTTGTTTCTTTGTAAATTGAGTTGGAAATTTTCCAAAGGATAGATAGTTTTTTATGTCTATAAAATATGGTGTTTTTACTGTTATTGCAAACAAATATTCATCTAGAAAGTTATCTGCAATATGATTTGGATCATTGGGTGTATGTAATCCTGAAAGAAAATCGGCCACTTGATTGTCTTTCCCTAGTCGATCTTGAATTGTAATGTTAAATTCTTGCATTAACAGTAACCATCTTGTTATTCTTCCATTTGTGATTGATTTGTTCATTAAGTATTTGATTGTTGAATGGTCTGTATGAATGAATACTTGGTATTGTGTTATGTAATGCCTGAATTTGTTTACTGCATGTACTACAACTAACATTTCTTTTTCTGTGATTGTGTAGTTCAATTCTGTTAGTGTTAAGTTTTTGCTTATGAAGTATATAGCATAATTGACCAGGATTTCCTTCAGTCCAAGCGCATCTATAGCAGTTTTTAGATGCATTAGTTAAAATATGAAATGGCAAAGACCAGTTTGGTCCATGAAGAATGGGTACAATTGATAATTTTTCCTTCAATATCTGAAATGCATTTTGGCAATGATTTCTCCATTGGAATTCAACATCCTTTGCTAGCAATTTGAATAGAGGTTGTGCTATTTTGCTAAAGTTTTCTATAAATCGTCTATAGTAGCCTGCATAACCCAAGAAACTCCTTACCTCCTTTTGAGTTGTAGGTGGCATTAAATTCATAATGACTTGTATTTTAGCTGGATCCACCTTAATTCCTGATGAGGAAATATGGTGTCCCAAAACTATCCCTTCGGTTAACATCATGTATCATTTTTCATTACTCAGGGACAAATTTATTTCTATGCATCGTTTTAAAACTGTCTCAAGATTTTTTAAGCAATCGTTATATGTGTTTCCATATACCATGAAATCATCCATATAGACTTCTACATATTCATAGATTAGATCAGCAAATATTTCAAGCACTGCTCTTTGGAAAGTTGCAGGTGCATTACATAGTCCAAATGGAAAAACATTATATGCATAGGTTCCCCATGGGTAGGTAAATGTTGTTTTGTCCTAGTCTTCTATTGCTATTCTAATTTGATTATACCCACTAAACCCATCTAGGAAAGAGAAAAATTTCTTCCTAGCTAATGAGTCTAGAACCTGGTCAATGAATGGTAACGGATAATGATCTTTCAATGTTGCTTTGTTCAATTCCCGGCAATCCACACATATTATCCACTTCCCATTTTTCTTTGGTACAACTACCAATGGAGAAACCCATTGACTATCTGAAATAATATAGATGAACCAAGCTTTAAGTAGTTTTTGCAGTTCTTCCTTCACTATTTCTTTCATCATGGGATTCATCCGTCTTTGTGGTTGTCTTACTAGTTTAATTTGTTCATCTGTATAGATGTGGTGAATGCATGTGTTGGGATGAATTCCTTGCATATTTGTATAATCTCAGGAAAAAGCTTTTGAATATTTTTGTAATAATGCTATTACCTCTTGTTCTTGTGACGATTGTAAATGGTTACCAATGTTCAAATGTTTTCCAGGATATATCACAATTGTTTTTGTTGTTGAATTGGTAATTGTGTTTACAGGAAAAATGTCTGTAAAGGATTCTTGCAAGGATTGGATTGTACAAGTTTCCTGAAAGCACTGATTCAAAAGATTACTTGCAGCTTCATGTTGAATCTCTCTAAGTTGCTCTGAAATATTTGGTTCTGAGATGAAAAGATCCATTAGATCTTCATTCTCTTCCTCCTCTCTAAGATCAAATACTTGATTGATACTTAGAACTGATTTGGTTTACTGTTGTTCTTGTTCTTCAAGCATTGATTCTAAAGAAGGTGATTGTGCAGGAGAATAAAGTGTAATTTGTTTCCTCTCGTCTCCATGTGCAATAATCATACTTCTAGATCTGCATCCTATAAAGGCATCCGCAGTGGCTAACCATGGTCTGCCTAAGATTAGAGGATGTTCTCCCAAATTTGTTTTTGGTTGCAAGATGAGGAAGTCAATAGGATACTCCCATGAATCCAAAGAGACTATAATATCTTCTAGTATTCCTTCTGGTACAACTTTAGATCTATCTACTAACTCTAGGATTGTAGAAGTAGATCTAATGTTGTTTAAATGCAGATACTTCATTGTCTCTGTTAAGAAACCAGCTCAAGAAAAGATAGAAAAGATAGATCAACGCCTTAGAATTTAGCCTCTCCGAGGGGGAAACCTCCTTTACATTACATAAATGAACAATTCTTGGATGATTCAAATGAAAAAACCTCCTTTCTATATATAGGAGTCTAAGGAGTCACAATATAACCCAGCCGACCTAACAATAATAATATAAAGCCACAAAAATAACAATAAAGGGATTCTATGGGGCACAGTAATAACAATATGGGGATAATAGGGGCACAAAAATATTAATAAGGGATGCAACCACAATAGTAATGGGGTAATTACTAGTATTATAGGGACCCAACATGCCCCTATCCTTAAAAAAAAGTTTTGTCCTCAACACTTGAGTAGTTCTGGATGCTTCTGTATAAAATTATCATCCTCCCATGTGGAATCTTCAGCGGATAAGTTCTTCCACTTGATAAGATACTATGAAATTGACCGATTTCATAGCTGTGGAGTTCTTGTTTCTGTGACTGCTTCCGGTTCCAATATAATTTTTCCTTCCTCGTCAAGTTCTGGCAATATTGTTTGAACTGGGAGCTTGTCGCCTATAACCTTCTTTAAACATGAAACATGGAAAACTGGGTGCAATCGAGAAGCTGAAGGAAGCTCCAATTTGTATGCCATAGTACCAATCTTTTGCAACACCTTGTACAGACCATAATACTTTGGTGATAATTTATTATCCTTCTTAGCTTGCTTGAGGGACATTTGCTTATATGGTTGTAGCTGTAGGAATACCCAATCACCTACATCAAAACTTCTTTCCTTGCAATGTTGATATGCTTGTTGTTTCATTCTATTCTGTGCCAACATGAGGTTATCCTTTAAGAGTTGGAGGACTTGTTGTTGATGTTCGATGTGATGTTCCACTGCTTGAACCTTAGAATTTTCTCTTAAATATGATGTGATGGATGGTGGCTGATATCCATAAAGTGCCATAAATGGGGTCATTTTTGTTGCTGTATGCAAGGAAACATTTGTTTACTATCTCAGTTTGCCCATCAAATTGAGGATGATAAGATGAGCTATGAGCTAACTGAGTACCAAGACAAGAAAATAATTCTGTCCAAAAATTTCCAGTGAAAATGGGATCTCTGTCACTTACAATAATCTTTGGGTTTCCATGTAGCTTTTGAATTGTTTCCATAAATGCAGTAGAAACCTTACTGGCTTTAAATGGATGTGATAATGCACAAAAGTGTGCATACTTGGTAAGTCTGTCAACTACCACCATGATGACACTCTTTCCCTCAGACTTGGGTAAACCTGTGATAAAATCCATTGAAACCTCCTCCCAACGTTGGCTTGGAATGGATAAAGGTTGTAATAGACCCGGTGTCTTAATTGTTTCAATTTTATTTTGTTGGCAAACCAAACATTCTGCCACAAATTTTTGAATATCTGATTTAAGGCCATCCCAAAAAAATTCCTTCTTAACCCTGTGGTAAGTTTTTAAAAATCCTGAGTGCCCTCCTAAGGGAGAAGTGTGCAATTCCATAAGAATATTTTGTTTTAGCTGGGAATTCTTACAGAGGTATAAGCGATCTTTGTACCATAAAGAATCATTTTGCCAGCTAAATGTATCAGACGTACTGGAATCTTGTTGTAACTTTCGAATAAGTGCCCACACTTCTTCGTCATTCTTCCATTCCTCCCTTGCTTCATTTATCCAATCTGGTTGGATAATAGAAATGGCGCACAACAATGCTTCCACATCCTCATCCTTTCTTGAGAGTGCATCTGCCACCACATTTTGCTTCCCTTTTTTGTAGATGATTTCAAAGTCATAACCCAACATCTTTGTGACCCACTTTTGTTGCTCTTCAGAGGATAATCTTTGTTCTAAAAAGTATTTAAGGCTATCATGATCCATTTTTACCTTGAAGTGTCTTCCCATTAGGTAGGGTCGCCATTTCTTAAGTGCATGGAGTATTGCCAACATTTCCTTCTCATAAATAGCTTTTTGTAAAAACTTTCCCTTGATTGGACGACTTTCAAAAGCAATGGGTCTTTCATCTTGCATTAAAACAACACCAATTCCATTTCCTGAAGCATCACATTCCACAATAAAGGTTTTTGTGAAGTCCGGTGTAGCTAAGACCGGTGCTTGGCACATTGCCTCTTTAAGATGTTCAAAGGCCTTTGTTGCTTCTGGAGTCCATGAAAATGCATCTTTCTTCAATAATGTTGTTAGAGGTGCTGCTTTCTCCCATAATTCTTAACAAACTTGCGATAATACCCTGTCAACCCGAGAAATCCTCGCAGATGCTTTATGGATGTGGGGATTTTCCATTCCTTAATGGCTTTAATTTTGCTAGGGTCTACCTTAACTCCTTCATGAGATACAATATGACCCAAATATTCCACCTCTTGTACTCCAAAGAAACATTTGGATCTTTTTGCATATAATTGTTTCTCCTCCAATAGTTGTAGCACCCTGTCAACATGTTCAACATGATCCTTCCAAGACTTGTTGTAGATTAGTATATCATCAAAAAATACTAACACAAATTTTCTAAGGAATGGTTTGAAAATGGAATTCATCAAACCTTGAAATGTTGAAGGTGCATTGGTAAGGCCAAAAGGCATGACCAAAAATTCATAATGACCCTCATGAGTTCTAAATGCTATTTTTGAAATGTCTTCAGTCTTCATTCTGATTTGATGATATCCTGAACGAAGATCCAACTTGGTGAAGTAAATTGATCCATGCAATTCATCCAGTAATTCATCAATGACAGGAATGGGAAACTTATCTTTAATAGTGAGCTTGTTGAGCTCCCTATAATCCGGACACATGCGCCATGATCCATCCTTCTTGTGCACCAATACTACTGGAGCAGAGAAAGAACTTTGACTCGGTTGAATTATACCAGCCTCTAGCATTTCTGCAACCATACGTTCAATTTCACTCTTTTGGGCATAGGGATATCTGTACGGCCTGATGTTTGGAGGAACACTTCCTGGAATCAGATGAATAGCATGATCATGATCACGAATAGGTGGGAGACCTTTGGGAGTCTCAAATACCTTGGAATGATTGTCCAAGACTTTTTGGAGATCTGGAGAAATAGATGATTCCAATGTGGAAACATCTAGCGAACATAATTGTGCAATTACACCCTTTGTTCCTTTTTTAGAAGCTTTGTCATACCATTAGAGCTGATTATCTTTCTCGGTTTCCCTGCAATACCCCTTAATTCAACTTCCTTTCCTTCCACAGAAAATTTCATGAAAAGTTCTTGAAAATTAAAAGCTATTGTACCCAAGGATTGTAGCCATTGGACTCCTAGTACAACATCAACACCTCCCATTGGAATGGAAAGCATTGGGCTAGTCAATACATATTCTCCCATGGATAGCTTGATATTATGGCACTTTCCAGAGCAATTTATTGTTCCTCCATTTGCAACCATCACTTGACACTCTGGTGCTGGATATAAGAAGCAATTCAATTCTTTTGCTACCTTACAATGAATAAAATTGTGGGTACTTCCTGAATCAATCAACACTATTACCTTTTTCTTCTTGATTTGTCCTTCTATCTTGATGGTTTGAGGAGTGGTAATTCCCGCCAATGCATTACAAGATATGGTCGGATTCATTTCTTCTTTATCTAGGCTTTGTTCTTGGAGTATATCCTCTTCTTTTGACCTTTCTTGCTCCTCTTCCTCTTCACAATCTATGTAGAATAATTTCTTCTCAGCACACTTATGACCTTTAGTGTATTTGCTATCACAACTGTAACAAAGCCCTTTTGCTCTTTTTTCTTCCAATTGTTGTGGTGTCAACCTTATAGGTTGTGGAAGACTATGGGCAACAACACTTCCATCTTTATAGTTGTGAGTGGTATGCTTCCTGGTTGCCATAATTTTGCTTTCCATTTTTCTTGCTAACCTGAATGCCTTCTCTAATGAATCAGGTTCCCAAAGGCGAACATCATGTTGGATATTATCCTTTAAAGTCCCTATGAACACATCAATCCTATGCTCCTCTGGAATATCTTTTACCCTTATGTTCAATTTTTGGAACTCCTCAATGTGCTCCATTATTGAACCCTTTTGTTTGAGACTTATCAATTGGCTAAAAAAAGTGTTGCTTTTTGTATCCTCATAATGTGCTATCAATTCTTCCGTAAAAATTGCCCAAGTGATAATTTGTTTACGAGAGCAAAGCCATTGATACCATACAAACTGATTTGGTTCCAAATATAAAGTTGCAATACGTACCTTTTGTGTGTTTTGCACATTATTGAGATCGAAAAATTGCTCCATCTGTAATATCCATGTTGCGGGATCCTTGCCATCAAACTTCCTCATATCGATTTTTGGAATATGGTGGGTTTTCGATCCCACATTAGAGTCTATGAAATCATGATTAACATTTCTTTTGTTCGCATCATGAGTTTCCTTTACTACCTTTTCACCATTGGTAAGTATTTCTTGTAGAAAATATGTCAAATCTGTCTTCAAATCTGCCATGCCTGTCTTCAAATTTGTGTTCAAATCTATCTTCAAGTTGTCCATCTTAGCTTCCATGCCATTCATCTTAGCTTCCATGCCATTTATCTTAGCTTCTGTTAGCTTTTGTGATAGTGACATTTGTTGCACTTGTTCTTGTAATTTTGATATATCATGTAGCATTTCTTCCTCTTCTTCATGAGTCATGCTAGAGCTTTCAAGTTGCTTACTAGGTGTTTGCATTTCTTTCCTCGGGGCATCAGTTACCGATAATAATGCTCTACTATGCCCTTTGAATTCCTTCAAAATAAATTTTCAGACAAAGCTTAAGCAAAAATTTAAAAAAATCTACACACCTTTTTTCACTTTGTAGGAGCTCGATATTGCCTTTGATGTATCTCTGTACTTTCCAATCATATATATCTGAATTTGTGACCTGCAGTAGCCCTCTATGTCCTATTTACAATGCCACAAGTCTAACCCAAATTGGATTCTCCAAGGAAGAGTTATGCGTAATCTCTCATAGTGACTTGATTATAGACTAGTTCAGTAGAGTGAACTTGTACGACATGCCACGAGTCACTGTTTTGACCTTTGGATCTAAAAAATGCATACAAGAAGCTACAGTCCGTCCTCTTTCTGTACCTTCTTACGAAATTTAAATTCGATCCCCAGAGAGAAATTTATGACAATTTTTTCCCGGTCACCTGTTTGGAATGTAATTCAGGAGTCTGCAAAAAGACCAACTTCCTCAGATCATATCTCCGCAAATATAGCGCGAAAATCTCTGAAATTCGGACCCGAGGTTCAGCGCAATTTCTTCTCAAATGGGTTTTTTTTCAAATTCTGAAACGTCACAGAACAAAAGTTATAGCGAAAATTCCACGATGACCTGTTTGGAGCAGCGAAACCCTAGAATCCAAAGCTCTGATACCAAATGTTAAGAAACCCGCTCAAGAAAAGATAGATCAACGCCTTAGAATTTAGCCTCTTCGAGGGGGCAACCTCCTTTACATTACATAAATGAACAATTCTTGGATGATTCAAATGACAAAACCTCCTTTCTATATATAGGAGTCTAAGGAGTCACAATATAACCCAGCCGACCTAACAATAATAATATAAAGCCACAAAAATAACAATAGAGGGATTCTATGGGGCATAATAATAATAATATGGGGATAATAGGGGCACAACAATATTAATAAGGGATGCAACTACAATAGTAATGGGGTAATTACTAGTATTATAGGGACCCAACAGTCTCCATAGTCATTACATTTATAGTAGCTCTCAAATCTATCAATTTGTTTGGAACTGAGAAATTATTTATTGAAATAGTAACCAGAGGGATACCAGGATCAATATATTTTTCTACTGCTGTTTTTGTAGACATGAGGCTTGTTAATTTTGTAATGACTTGGATTGTAGTAGGATACTTCTTCCTTTTACCAGTTTTCTTGATGCATAATTCCTTTATTGTTTTAGCATATATTGGTATTTCTTTGATTGCTTTCAATAAGGGAATTTTTTCATAAGAATTTTTCAATTCATCCAAAATGTCAAATTCAGGAAGGTTCATTTCAATATTCTGCTCTACTAACCTCTCTGGATAGGGTGATGTTTGAGTTATAATAGTTTTTCCTTTCTGAACTTGTTTTTCTAAATGTGATGTTTTAGGTTGTTCTCCTTGCTCATTTGGTTCTTCTATGATCAGAGGAGAATCTTTTTTAGGCACCTTTCCAAACCTTAAATGGACATCATTTATGGGAAGAATAGAATACGTTGGAAAATATGTTGCTTCTTCAACATTGTATGTAGGTTTATCCATTTTATTGCTTAGATTCGCCACTGGCTGGGCTGGTAATTGAGTTGGTCTAGGCTGGTTTGAAGGTAGTTGTAATTGTTATGGTTGTGTTAGTAGTGGTGGAGAATTCTGTTGCGGAAATGGCATGGATAATGGATATGCAGAATTCTGTTGCGGAAATGGCATGGATTGTGGATATTGTTGGTATTGTTGGTATGGAAATGGCTATTGATATTGTTGCTGGTATTGTTGTTGGTATTGTTGAGGTGGCTGATTTCCATAACCATATCCTCTCCAACCTTGTGCAGGTTGGTTTTGATATTGTTGTGGAGGCCAAGCTTGCCATGGCATTGGAGTATTCCAAGAATTTTGAGGTGGATACTGATAGTTTTGTTGAGGGAATTGTTGTAGATTTTGTTGAGGAATCCTTGGTTGCCAAGGTCTTCTTGGTGCCACATAATAGAAACCTTCTGTTCCTTGCACTTCTTCCATTGGATTCATTTGCAATTCCTTCAACCTTAGACAATTTTCTGTTGAATGATTTTTTGTACAAAGACCACACACTTGAACACTATCCAAAGTACATTCTCTTAATGCATGCTTATTTCTACATTTGGGACAAAAGATTGCTAAATTTTTTTCTTGTTCTTCTTTCTTTTTGTTTGCTTTTAGAACATCTACTTGTGTCCCTAATGTACATAGAAGATTAGTTTTGAAGTTTTCTAGCAAGCTTCCTATCTCTTCTCTTGTTACTCATGCTACTGCAGATTTTGCTGCTTTTGAACTAACATCTTTCCTTCTTGTTTTTGATCTTCCTCTAGAATATTTTTGACATAATTCTGCAATTTCGTTAAATGGAAATTTTGAAATATCACCCTTGCCCATTACATTCAGAATGTCAAGGTATTCATCTCTTATACCTTTGAGAAAGATTGTTCGAATGGTGTCTTGGTTTAGAGAGTGTTGTTTAGATTTTTGTAGATTATATGCAAATCTTTCTAAGTATTCTTCTAGACTCTCGTCTTCTTGTTGTGTCATTCTGAAAACATCCTCTTTCGAGTCCCTAGGCCTACAATAGGCTTGATATTTTTTAAGAAATATTGATTTCATTTCATCCCAAGAAGCTATTGTTTGCTCTCCTAAACCCATGAACCATTTTAAGGCTGTTGCTTTCAATGTAGCAGGAAAGAGACGAAGTTTATGTGTGTCATCAGTGTATCCATAAGTTCTACACAAGATATCAAATTCAAACATAAAGGAATCAGGATCTTCTGTTGACATTCCATAAAAATTAGGCAATACAGAAGGTGGAATATTTTTCATTTTTACATCTTCTCCTAATACAACACTTGTATCCAATATTGAAAAGCCAAAAGTAGCTTCCTCATCACCACCATATTCTTGTCTTTTCCTATCCTCTTCTCCTTTCATATCATTTTCTCATTTTTCCTCTTCCTCTCTGTGTCTTCTCCACTCTCTTTGTTGCCTTTCATATTCAAGTCTTTGTTCAAGAGTAAGAATAACAGATCCATGTCCCTCTTCTACCATAGCTTTAATTGTCTCAATGTCAACTTGAGGCTCAGGTTGTTCGAAAATAGGTTGATCTATGGACTAAAAAATGGACTGCTTTTCTTTAACAATTTCTTTTTGTTTTCCTGAAGTAGGTGTTGTTTTTGGAGTTTGTTTTATTTTCACCTCCCAGGCTAACAAAGTTTTCCTTTCAATTAAAGTTAATCTTTGTCCTATTCTTTTTTTTTCTTTCATTCCTTAATTGTTGGTTTACTAGCAACTGGTGTTGTGAGCTTTGATGGTCCTACTTCTATTAATGGGGGGTTTTGTTTAATAAATCTACCTTGAGGATCTCTATTTCTAGGCATAAAGAAACATAACCAAAAGAAATATATCTTAACTAATTTTTTTTTATTTTTGTTTTATCAAATTTTTAGTGTCTTTGTTTATCTTTCTATTTCACTATGCTCATAATTGCCTCCCTGGCAATGGCGCCAAAATGTTGAGCTAATTTATTAACACGAATTAACACAAGTATTCATTATCAATCCAGGTTTGTAAAACTTGGAGGCAAGTCCATAGTATATGGATATCAGGTATAGCCAAGCTTAGAAGATAAATTTTGAAGAACTAAAAAAGTACAAATTACAAAGATAAGGCTATATTAACAATTTCTAACACACTTTTGAAATTTATAAAAGATGAAGTGGCTCTTAACTTAAGAGATCCATTTGTGTCATTCTCTCTCAATTATCACTTAATGAATAGAAATCAGAAATCATGAATTAACAATAGCTTAAGATGCATAAATAAACAATGAAGGGGACTCTTGACTTAAGAGATATTTGGGCATTTTACATCACAATTCATTCATCATTATTCTATCATTGGAAAACTAAAAATACATAAAAATTGCTTGTATGTAACAAAGATGAATTCTAGTTTTGATCTATTAATTCAATAGAAGGATAATTCAATTTGAACACTTTGTTGACCCTTTTTATTAAAGTGATAAACAAAATAAGATTCATCAATAACATAAATCATCACACGTTAATTCATAAGCAAATCTAAAACAGAGCAAGTAAACAAATTCTAAAGTAACCAGTTCATGAAAATTAAGTTAGTCTAACAATGAAGTGTATTTAGCTTGGAGTGGAGGCCCTCCACCCTTGCGTTGCACACTTGAGGTTGCTATCAAATGCTGAAACTTCAATCACTCATCCACATCAATGAACAGCAAAATGAAAGTAGAATAGGTTCTTCAAATTAATCTCCAAAATCCAAATGTCTCAGCATAAAGTTATATAAAAATTTCATATCATAAGCCTTCAAAGTCTTGGCTTAAATAGAAGATTCTGAAAAAAATTGATCTAAAGTCTCTCTAACAATCATATCTATTCATATCCATCTATCTAAGTCGAATCCATCCAATCTATCACTAGAAATATGGACAATCCGATGAAATCATAAAATTGCCCTATTTCCTAGGGATTTTTTGGGTGACTAGTCATGTTTGACTAGCCTTAACCGGGCCTAATAAAGCTTGTTTTGACCGAACCAAGTGGAATTGGTTCAGTCCTAGTTCCCAAGCTTTCCATTCATGCATCCAGCTCGAGCCCAAGTGTCCTGCAAATATGTCATCCACATAGCTATTACAGGAATTTTTTATTCTGTCCAAAATTGCACTTGAAACTCAATTTTCATAAAAACTTCTAGAAATTGCAAAATTAAAATTAAATACCTGAATATGCATAAATTTCACCAAAATGAGATGTATGTGATGGAAAATGGATGGAAAATATAAGGATTAAGTAAGTTTCCTTAAGTAAAAATAGACCAAAACTGAGGGCCAACAGTTATTTCCCTATGTGTGTGAGTTGTTTATGAGTCATAGATCCACCTTATTTAGATCTTATCATCTAGAAGTTCATGATCTAATTCTTATATATGTAACTAATTTGTGTGATCGTGATTTATGTTGTGTTGTGCAATCTATCTGCTCATCACTCAATTTCTAACATGGTATTAGAACGAGTACCGGCTTGAATCCCTCAAGGGAGGGCTAGGAAAATGTGAGAGAGTGTTGAGCTTATTGATGCTATGTAAATAGATTAATTAAGTGTTTTATTTCCATACTTATTATGAGATTTTGTGTTCCTGTATGTAGTAAAGATCTGATCATTTTCTTGTTTTTCTTCTTTAAGCAGTGTTTGGATTCTTCGGCCCGAATTTACTCACTAAGGCAAGAAAAAGAACCTAGAAGCGGAAGCATAAGTGTCTGGTTATCTCCGTAGCATAATCTCGACCAATCTAGAGATGGGTGATGAGGTGCTTTCTATGTCGCGGTGAGATCAAAAGGGATGGAAATGAGAATCTGCGCTGAGACAGAGGTCATCACCGGCTCACCTCCGAAAGGTTGTTGCTTAGAAAATTCAAAAAGTTATTTACTATAGATAGCTTCCTGTTCTCTGTGGATAATTGTTTCTAGCATAAGATCAATCGCTACATAGAAAATTCAGAGTAATTATCTACAAAGCAATGGAATTCTCAGTGTTCACCTCGATCATGGCAGTATAAATTCATTTTTTAATGCATAGCTTTCATCATCAGTGTGGTCCACGAGAAGTTGGGGTTTTGCAAACCACTGTGTAGGAACATGCAAGTAAGGGTTTGGCTTCAAAACTTCTGCCGCCGCGAGCCCTCAATTTCCAATTCCACAAATATTGTTCTAATCAACTTTCTTCTCCAGTCAAAAATCAACTTCATTGAACGATAGTTCCGAGAACGGAAGTGTGCACCTTCTGAGAAAAATGATGTCGTTGAATGTCAAGCGAAAGCTCTGAGAATGAGTCCCAAAGAACTATCAAAATTCCACAGCCGATACAATTCAAAATGTGATGTCAGGTATATCATATGGGTGAGACGAGTCCAATAATTGTTTGACTACACCAAAAATGGGATTAATCAAAATCTCGTGACCATTGTCACAAGATAAAAAATTCCATACAAGGATCATCGCATCATGACTCTATTTTGGGCCAATTCTTTTTTTTTGGTTATCTTTTTTATGATTAAAAATAAAAATAAAAAAGGGGAAGTGTGTGAGGGATCATATTCATATTTGTATTTTTCTTGGTTGTAAAGTTATTTTGGTGCATAAAAATATGATTCAAAACCACAAAGAATAGACCAACTAATTAACAAACTAATGTGATCTATCGTGCTCTGAGAGCATTAGTCATAGGTAGTTCTTAATAAGGTCAAGTTGGTGTGACCCATCGTGCTTCGGGAGCATCAGTACAGGTTATTTTATAATGTCAAGTTGCAGAATTGTATGCACATTATGTACTGAGAATGTTATCCTAGATAACTGGTGAAGGCTGCAGAGGGTCATGGATTCACAAATGGTGGTAGTTCCATAGGATGGTTCAATATCAAGACTCGCCCATTGTGCTTCAGGAGTTTAAGAAGCACTATTCTAGAAAGCACATCAACAATGGTTTGAAGCATTTATGTTTTAAATGGAGATCCAACTCGAAGATGTGGTGCTGAAGAAAGAGTGATGTTTCCGAGATTCCAGAGTGGATATGAGTTCTCATGAAGACCAGTCAGACAAAGATTCATTTATTGTTGTAATGTGTGTTTCTCTATATCTTCCATGTAAGCATTAAGGGAGGGTGTTGGAATTAATGCTTTCATGTGATGTGTGAGTTGTCATTGTGAGTCCCTAGGTGTCATTCTAGAAGTAGTTATTTCCCTATGTGTGTGAGTTGTCTATGAGTCATAGATCCACCTTATTTGAATCTTATCATCTAGAATTCGATGATATAATTCTTATATATGTAACTAATTTGTGTGATCAATAAACATAGAGTGATTTGTGCTATATTGTGCAATCTCTCTCTATTCATCTCTCACTTTCTAACACACTTGCATGATTATGATTGGTTATCTGAAGTTTACTCAAATAACTTGTCATCAAATAAGTTATCAGCTAACTTATCTATTTATGAGTTTGGGCAATTCCTTACTACGAGTTGGTTTATAAAATATTTTACATAAGTTTAATTTATATACATTCGATGTTAAACGAGCACAAATTTTTTATGGTTTATATGCACTTATATATTGTTGTGAGTATCACAATAAATTGTGATATCTTGAGATTCATTGTTTCAATATGACACATTTCCCTTGAGAGCCTATGCTTAGGTTGAGACAACCATTCTCAAAAATTTGGTGATTCTAAGAAGATGCCTTAGTCATAAGGAATCCTTCTAAACTTTCTCAAAAGCATCCTTGGTACTTGGTATTAGGGCTTAATTCCTAAGGAGCTAAGGTTTGGCACTCTTTAACAATTTTAGGGGTTGATCCAAAGCTATCAAGCTTCTCGAGCTCAAATATGTTTCTTGGCTAGACTATCCTTCTATTGTTGGCACTTGTATTTGGGATCTAGATGCTTCGGGTATGTTATACTTCAATAAGAGTTGATGATTGTATATAATGTAAGATCATTGTGAAACACAAAGTGGGACTGGTGGGACCCATGCACCAATGTAACGTGGAAGTGCCACGTAGATCCCACATGGTAGTGGTGAGTTAGTGTGGAACCATATTAATGTTGAGGCAGAACCTTATCATTGCCCACCACTTGTCATTGTAGCACCTATGTGATATAACATGGAACATTCAATGGTAGTGGAGCAATGGTAGCAGCTGCTGTGAAAAGGTTCTTCTATTAGACCCATTAATTAATGGAATTACACACTACTTATTGGTGGTATTTAACCCCTGAATATTTCCGATAGTGGTAGCGCTATACAGAGTAGAAATTTCCCTGAAACATTCTCGTATGTCAGGGCCATTAACTGGCAGGACCACCCACTACTCATTGAATCAATATTTTGGCCTTCATAATGAGTAGGCTACTCTATACGACGCGATTACCAGGTAGCTAGATCAACGAACTCTATTCATTTTGGGTCCCTTGGTCCATGGGTTAACTACCCGGGACGACATGATTGTGAGGTAGTTAGATCGACGAACTCTGTTCATTTCAGGTCCCCTTGGTCCATTGTGGGTTTACTACCCAGGAGGGGTCTGACATGAGGTTTCTTTCCATGGGTCCCCTATTACATGGTGCATTATTTCCGAGGGGTATGACCAGGGCATGGGACGAATCAATGGTCCTTTTTCACCCAAGGGCCCCCTTTAGTCTACTGAGAGTTAATCGGGGGTGTAGGGGGATTCAAAACATGATATCACTAATCTTATAAACCTCTTGGTTTTTTGGGTTGGTGGAAATATTATGGAACCTCACACCGGGGAACTACCTTACATATGGGTCCTATGTAGGGTGACGTAGAATGACATGAAACTTTCTGTGGGAACTTGGAAGAGTCACGTGGATTCTATGTGGGTTACACATGGATGTCACGTGGCATTAGGTGATTGCACGAACTTAAGTATGACATAAATTTCAATCAAGGAATCAGATTGAGATGAAAATTATATCACCATAAAGATCTTGATGAGCTAGACACAATGGTGACATCATAATTTATTCCTGCAACCTTTGGAAAAGAAGGAATTTTTGTAACCCCATATTCATAACAAACTTTAGAGGTTGGGTTAAGTCATAAGTAGCAACTCCTATAGTCTAAGACAGAACAAAGGGATGAGAGCAAGTGTTACACAAACAATTAATTATAGCAAATTTCTCAAATGAGGCAAAATATGTGGCAGGTGCAGAAGCAAAAAAGGATATTGTGTGGCTCAGAAAAATACTTGAATATTTGAAGGAGAAATTGATGAAATGAATATTTAAAGGGGAAATTGATGAATTCTATTCTTCTTATGGTTGACATACTTATGCAGTTAAGTTGGCCAAGAATCCTAGATTCCATGATCAAACAAAGCACATCAACACAAAGTACTATCTCCTTAGATATCATGTATAGGCCAAGACTCATTTAAGATTGTTTCACAAGTGAGTAAATTGCAAACATATTCACCAAACTATTTGGAAGAGAAAAGTTTGAAAACTTCAAAAAAATCCTTGGACTTACAAACACCGCTTTGGATCAAGGGTGGAATGATAGATACCTAATCGTTTTGATTATGGTAAATTGTAAATATAATAAATTAGAAGAGAAGAGTCACTCACACTTCGTTAAAGATGAAACCTTCTCTTTGTATTAATGTATGGCTCACCTTAATGAAAAATAACACGTGGAGTTATTCCTACCTCAACCTTTTCATAAATAAAAGCTATTAATTTGAGAAGTTAACTAGATTTACTACACGTCATCTTTATACACCATATTTATTATATTGTACTAAATTGTGTGATTAGCTTTAATAATTATGTGAATAGGTGTACCTATTTTGAAATAGGACTTCAACAATTATAATTTAAATATCAATAATTATTAGATGGATGGTAAGGATTTAACTTCCATAGAATATTCTAAAATATTTCTAGTATTGGTCACAAATCAAAGGTTGTGATTGATCTTAGGAGTAGTTATGCTCTTTTTGTCTTTTAAATTAAATAGTTTAATTAAAAAAATGTCATATGAGGAAAGTTATGGTTTTTTTGGAATGTGGTATTAGTATGCCATGGTATTGTAACAAAACATATTTACAGGTTAAGGGTCTTCATAGTTAAGAATTTTGTTGGATATTCTATTAAATGTCTTGAAAAAGATACATGTATCGTTAATTTTATAATTAATAAATTTTAAGATATTAATTTTTCAACAACTTCCTGTTCTCATCTCTGAGACTTATACTTATTATGCTTTTTTTTTGTTTTTTTCAATGTAACTTAATATGTTTGTGTTCAAAATATATACGAAACCCTTTGTCATTTGTTCTTGAAGTGACCATTGACAATACAAGATAGAGACTTTGTAGCCCTCCGAAAAAAAAATTCGGGTGATGGGTGTATTCTATTTATTTATTTATTTAAAGATTCGGGTGACAGTACAAGACAGAGACTTTTAGCCCTCCGACCTAAAAGGGTGACCCTTGTTTGTTTGTTATGTTTTGATCACCACCCTTCTGGTTATTTTTTTAACTCAATTCAATTCTTCTTGTAAATATATTCTCACATTATGAAGATTCTTACAAGTACAAATAACTTTGACATGAAGTTGGAAATCCAGTCAGTGCCATGATCTGCACCTGTTATCTTTTCCTCAACTGCAGCAAGTTGATCACTAATCTATGTGAGCATGACAAGGTAATCTGTGACTGAATCCAATTATTCTGAATTGGTTCCCTAACATTTCTATTGTTGTTTTTTTCTCAAACAGGTGAGGAATCAATGATCTTTAAGTGTATCCATAACCTTCTGCTTGACTTTCATTCATTTCTTTTTATGAGTTATGAATTCTTGCAGATCTCGATATAAATGTACATTGAATCCTTGCCAATACTTCAGAATTTTTTCTCTTCCTGTAAAAAATGTAATCCTAATTTAGAAATTCGAGGGCAAATAAAAACTATCCTCGTTTCAATTTCGAGGAATCTGAAAAATTAGCTTTTAAAAGAAATATTGAAATCCTCTTACTGTTGACCATTTTCTATAGTTATTGGAACGAAAAAGGCATTGGGCGTGGAAGAGATAGTGTTGTTGCCGATCTCAACTCAACTGCCTTGGGACTTCGAACTCTTCGACTACACGGATACCCGGTGTCTTCAGGTATACCTAAAAATCTATTAATCCTTGAAGTTCTTTTATGATAGCTCTGAACTTCCATCTACTGCCAGACATTTATTGCTAATACATTATACGTTAAAATCAGATGTGTTAGAAGACTTCAAAGTACAAAAAGGGCAGTTTGCATGTTCGGCCATTCAAACAGAGGGAGAGATAAGAAGTGTTCTCAACTTATTTCGGGCTTCCCAAATTGCCTTTCCGGGAGAGAAAGTTATGGAAGAGGCAGAAATCTTCTCTACATTATATTTAAAAGAAGCCATACTAAAGCTTCCGGTCTGCGGTCTTTCACGAGAGGTGAGGGGGTCATACTATCATCATAACATGACATAGCCTAATTTACACATATGTTGTGATCTGTATTTTACAATTTAAATTTTGTTGTTGGCAGATATCGTACGTTCTGGGATATAGTTGGCATTTAAATTTGCCAAGATTGGAAGCAAGGAACTACATCGACGTAATTGGACAGGACCCCATTTATTTGTAGGTCCATGATCTCATCGTGTAACAACATTTTTTATTCGCAAAGTTCCATGGATCCACTTATGTTGAGGGAAATCCAATGCCTTATTAAATCTTGATGAAAATGGATATATGTTCTTTGATATATAAACAGATACATTTAGGCCATTTGATGGTGTTTTGTCCATTAAGCCAAGGGACATTGTTGCTTTTCACAAAAAATGTGTTAACAATTTAGATTTCCTGTCAAATTTTCAATCAATGTTCGTTATATTTGTTTGTTTGCAGGACGCCAAATATGAAGACCCAAAAACTTCTAGAACTTGCAAAGTTGGAGTTCAATATGTTTCACTCTTTACAACAGCAAGAGCTTATTATTTTTTATATATATATTTGGTAGTTTGAGGAAATATATTTGACTTGTGGCATGATTTCAGCATCTTCACCTTTTAGAGTATAGTGAAATATTATTCTTATCTTATATTTTATTAGAAAAATATTATTGATATTTGGAAAGGGAAATAAGCCCTCGGTACCTAAGCGAAGAGCAAAATGGTCTATGTATTAGGTTCATGCGCATTCATCGTAGGAGACCTATTGGCATGAGACCGAAATTCCTTTTATGAAATTACACTTTGTCAAGGCAGAGCTGAGTTCGTTGACCTTGAAAGAACAATGACAGCTGATCATAATGCTAACGATATTATAATGTTGGTTTCAAAAGAAGGATTGTGAAAATTGTTTGCACTAGTTCTTATTTTGGTCATATTTACTACCAAATTTGTGTCTTGCTAATTTTTTACATTTGTAATGACCTTGTGCAGAGTTGGTTTGAAGAGACTGATGTTAGAGCAAGAAGACTCTCTACAAACCATAAGGACTACATTGTCTTGGATGACCAATGCTTGGAGGGCACTCGATGTTCTTGGTTTTGTCGAGTCTCTTCATTCGAAGCGTCAACGGATACAATGGTATGGCCATAACATCACTTAATTTGATCCTCTTTACTAATCTCCTAATATCATTTCAATACATCAAATTGTTATGTTTTCTTGGAATTTAGAGATACATCAGTGATGTTATTTTGTCTTGGAAATACTAAATTATTTTGTTCTAAGATCACCTAGTTTGAGTTGCTCATTGTAGCCACTACTTGATCCTTTAACAAGAATTTGAAATTCAAAGCGTAATAAAGCTCTTTTAGTTGCTTTCCAGAAAAAGATAGCTACAAGCCAATGAATATTACTGCGATTAATCTAGATGTTGCACTTGGTACCATAGGCCTTGTAATAAGG
Source organism: Pinus tabuliformis (assembly GCA_031772625.1). Lineage (NCBI taxonomy): Eukaryota > Viridiplantae > Streptophyta > Pinopsida > Pinales > Pinaceae > Pinus > Pinus tabuliformis. The sequence goes on along the minus strand of CM062817.1, from coordinate 1,805,440,930 downwards.
TTGTACTCCATTTTAGTCTATGGCAGTAGACTGATTTCTAACTGCTCCATGTACCCACATATAATATAATATATTACCCACATAACTGTAACACTTTGAAATCAGTTCTATATTCTTTATTTTGTCAGGTGAAAGAAAATTACAATTATCCTCCCAATAAAAAAAAAATGACTGAATATTCTTCGACCTTTCAAATTGAATCATTAAGAAAATTACAATTATCCTTTTTCATTTTTGGCTCGTTGAATATACAAAGAGAAAATTGCTTAACAATATTTCTTAATTTGACAACAGTTTTACTTTTATCTGATACAAGAGTAGATGTAGTCTTAGAGTTTACTTTTTTCTCAGTAATTGTTCTCCTTCGGCAACAACATCATCCTTCAACAAATACATTCCAGCTTGTACAGAGGAAAGTTGATGTTTAGTAGAGGGCCCATAAGAGATCCTCTAATCAAAGTGCAGTAGTTTAGTAGGATCACTAGATGAGGCACAAGTATGAATGTATTGTCTTCAATTAGGAAGGCATAGTTACCCATATAGGGGAGGGCATGCATGAATGTCTATTCTGTGAATGGTGAATTTTTCTAAGTGTGTTGGGTGCATGAGTTCATACGTTCAGTCTACCCTACTGGGTCTTGTATTTGAAGTAGTGTTATACACACGTGATGGTGATATCCACTAGGTGCATTAGGGTTAGGGTTAGGGTTAGGGATATCCAATGAAACTACATTCAATGGTTCAAGTCCTATAAAAGCTAGATCAAAGAATTACAAAGAAATGATTGGACACACATCTCACTCAAAAATGACGACTCAAAATCCCTATGGAAACTTGCGATATGTTGCTATGAATAGTGCTTACCTGTGACTTTATACGTCTACAACTTCAATTGCATTCTGTAGGGGGGAATTATAATTTTCCCTAGAGCTAATTCCCCCTACTACTTGACCTCATGGAAGATTTGCTCAGATAGGGGAGCGTGAGGCTTGAGGTGAGGTGAGGTTCTTTTTATGCACACATGTGAACCCTTAAAAATGTCATTCCTAGGCTACGGTGGAACATTGTATCTAGAATAGTTTTCTTGCTAGTTTTACACACTTACCTCATGTTGTTCTCAACCCGAGCTTCCATTCTAATTCAAACAAGAATCTCCCACATATATTTCATTGCTTGTATATCCGCATATTGGAGGTTTCTGATAAGTATATTGCATGTATCATAATATTGGAGTTCGCTCTCCTACTCAAGTACAATCAGCATGAGTGCATCCTGTCTTCCCACGAGATTTCATTGTTTATGTTATGCATATATTCACTTTATTAAAAATGGAAATGATTGACATCCATGGAGGACTAGTGCTCTATCCTCTAATCAAGATGTTTATCGACAGATTTCTCTGGTTATTAAAGGAAAACAACAATTACCAGGGAGGGATGTTCTTTAGAAGAGCCTACTTTCAGCCTATGGTTGTAATTATTATTGAAAATTAGTGTAGGTAATTGCGAATAGGTTTGTGATCATAACTAGAAAGAAGTCGACACTTTAGAAAGGTTACGCTCTAATAGAGGTTGTTTCAGTTTACTACCAGTTGGTTTAGAGCATGCATACAATGGTACTGTCATTGTAAAATCGGCTTGGACCATGGTTAACACATGCAAGATAAAAAAAAACAATGTGAGAAGAGGTGCACTCCACATGAGGGTATTTTGAGCATATTTCATACTTTTAGCATGCAATTAAGTTTGTTTATCTTGGAGAAAGGAAGAGTATCAAGGGGGTGAGGGAGGTGATGGGTGAGTTACAATCATGGAGAAAGGTTGTTAGTTCTCCATGTAGAGAAGATTCTACTTCAGTTTGATGCCTTTCTCTCTCACACGCAAACACTCAGGACACACTGCTCTCTCCTCAATTCTACAAAGAAGTGGAGACAAAAGTGCATGATGTGAGATTCATCCTTACATTTCAGTGGTGCTTCACCTTCACCACAGTCTTACATCCTTCATTACTTGATGGAAATTCCATTATTTCTTGCTAGAGATTGGCATGACATATGTTGGTTTATTGTATCTCTCATTAATCTCTACCTCTATATTAATATATCAGATGGATTCAACATGCTTTTTCATAGTTCTTTGAATTTCGTCTTGCTTCTCAAGGAACTCGTGCAGTAGGGCTTGTGTTATCATTTTTATGCACTTGCTTTTAATCCCTCTTTCACTCAACGCATATATCATCTCTCATCCTTTTCGATTTTGCTGTTGTAACTTAATTAGAGAAAATTGTCCCACTCTCTATAATTTTATTTACAAGTTTTTCCATGTCCTTAGGTTCTTTCTGTGTGCTTGAGGGAAGCTTAGTGTCCTGATTCATTTCGAGTTTAAAGGTAGATCCACACATAATAAAAGCTGCATACAAATGTTTTAGGGACATCCCCCTGTGGATGGAAAAGCACCAGCCCGAACGAAGAGGCATCTATCAATGACATGGTTAGACAGTCTATGGTTATCTCATTGATCTGTTCATTCTTTAAAATGCATATTTTGCGATGTTAAGTACTGATCTGTAGAAAAAATGCATAGCCAGTATAAATTAATCAACAAAAAAGAAACACACATTTATATAAGAAAACATAGGTATCAAGAAAAACACTAGGAAAATTCATTACAATAATCCTCCATGCAGTCACAAAGAATAGAGCATCTCTCAAGGAACATCCCATCTCATTCGATATCACATAGAATGGAATCCATCTTCCTTCCTTTGACACACTCTCTAACTGATTTAACAGGTCAATCCCATGCAATAATAACACTATTAGAACACCAATTTTAGTCCATTACAAGAAAGTTCCGGTTTCATTATCAAACACTTTCCATATTCCAATAGGTTTAATGATATTGCTATTCCTAACAACAGTTGCACAAAAGTTCATAAAAACAAAAAACAAGAAGCACACTTTTTATTGATACGAGGGTGCTGGAAGTAGAGCATTACCAAAGATTTGATAACAATGCAAATATATATAATCCTTTTGACATAGTCTTCTAATCCCTATATTTCGCTGCCTAATTTTATATTCACTCACACATATGTAGACTCGATATCCTGGAAAAAAAAAGGTAAGACAATATATTTATGCATATTTTCTTTCTTTCTAACTTAGCATTTCGAAAAACAATACCAAAATTGAAAAATATGTAGGAATTCTTCTAGAGGTAACTATATAAACATTGTTGCACATGATGTGCTTTTATTCTTAAGTTCAACATGTCATGAAAATTGCTCTGGGACTATAGGAATATCACACATGGGCAAATGGCTATCAAAAATGCACATTGACATTGACAATAGGAATATCTGCACAATAACTTGTTTTTGGTCTGTATAGTATATGGGAAATTCACATATCATTACTTCCGTGGCCTTCATGAAACTGAGTGATCTTACATATTTTTATTTTGTAGCCAGAAAGCATTATAATGTTTAATGAGCCTGTGCCTAAAGCAATCCATCTTTGATCTGCTCAGCAACATCTCGGTCTGCACCAGGTCCATGAGGGATGAATACTGAAGATGATTTTGAAGATGCCCCTATCTCTTTCATTACGTCAAAAGATTGTGTCACCAACATCATGTCCATCACATCTTTTGAAGTTGTCTCAGGCACGTTGGCTCAGAAAGAAAGTACACTATCCCTAAGGCCATCCACAATTTCTTGCCGTTGACAAGCAATAGCCAAACCAGACAAATATTTTGCTTCTGCTTTTTTAATTTTCAATATTTTCTCTGCGTCAGCTTTGTGTCGTGTTTCCACCCTCCACCTTGTAGCTGAAATTGAGATTCAATAGACAAGTTACAGGAATTAAATGGAAAACACTGTAAAATAAATGTGAAGAAAATATAAGACAAGTGGACCATAAATATGAAAAACTTGAGCAATAATTGAGAGTTCATGGGCTGTTTTTACAAGGTTAACTGTGAGAAGATACTGGATTTTAAAAGCAAATCTACATGAGGGATGCTATCCACAAAATAGAATTTTATACGAAAGAATCTCTCAATATAAAACAGGTATGTTCTACAAAGGGTACCTACTCCTTTACTTAAAATATCGTAAAGAGAAAGAAATTAGCGTCAGGGTGTAGTTGTGTATACAAAATTCCATTCTAACTTCAATATGCTAGAGAATGCTTGCCTGCGTTTATTTCATTCATTGCCTTCTTCACAGTTTCATCAGGTACTGCATCAATGATGAGAGTTTGCACTATCTGAAATCCATAGTTTGACATAGCCTGTATCCAAAAATAAGACAAGATTGGAAAGAATGCTCAAAGCTTCTATTACAAAACCAAAAGGAGCATTCACAAAATCATAACAAGCAATGCAATAGCCGCCCTTCAATATGCAAATAACGTGAAGGTATTTTCCCCACTGAAAATCAAACAAGACAATAATTTTTTATTTTGTATTCATCCTTATTTAAAAACAGACCGAACATGAATTGTCTTTACTCTTCTCTTAGTTTTACCTTTTCAAGTTCCAGTTCAACTGCTTTAGCAATGTCATTCTTTTCTCAAAAACTTCATCCAAGTTCATCTTCGGGATGCTTGCCTAAATGACTGAACATCAAAACATGGACATGAGTTCAAATAGCTTTATTGTCAAGACTTAGTTTCATTAATTTACTTGAAGTGCGTGCTTAGGTGTATGAAATCCTTATTACCAACATCTTGTATTCAGAAAATGTCAACTTTAATGTGCAGGACTACAATGCATTATGATAGTTGGAAGAAGTGCACTTTTGGGGGACTTTTTTGGTTATTCTGATCACAATTCTTTTCTATGGATTATGATGGATGATTAAATATCTATTTTTATAGAGGCCTTTGTTTTATGTCTTTGTTCTACTTCAAGCTTTGGTGGATGACATGGCTCTTATGGGAGAGATGTCCCATTTGAGATCACTGGACCATGCAACTTCTTCAACAATTTGTTTCTATAGTGGATCGGTTGGGAATAGATAGTAAGTTTGAACTTCCTTAACATGCCTCAACCTAGCAGTGAGAGGTTCTGTAGGTGAAAATTTTCCAATTCTTGAAACATTGTTTTTTGAAGTTTTTTACAATTCCAAAGAAAATCATAAAGATTATGAAATTTGAGGGACTTTCACTGGAGAATGTTACAAGTCATTTGCAATTATCCATCAAAAAAGAGACTATATTTTCAAAGTTACAAAAATCATATGGTTATTTAAAATTTAAATTTATATTAGCAGGATATCCAAAAAGAATACAAATTTGAGTCAAGGTGATGTAGAATTAGTGTGTTAACCTTTTCAATCTCAAGAACATAAATGAGCATGCTTTCTATCAATCTAATTGTAGAGTCTATTAGATCATGTCTTTCTTGTATTTTACAAAGTTAAGCAAGAATATTTTCCATGTCTCTAAAAGAGAAAATTCCAAGGATGTACTAAATCTTGTCTCTATGTTTTTGTGTGTGTAGAAATACCGACTGCATCTAAAGAGACTGTATGGGGCCATCTTGGAACACTATTAGTTTCTCATTCTAGGTTGCATATGGTAGCATCTCTAGAGGGATGATAAAATTACAACAAGGGGAAAATAGTTTTGCTTAGTCATATTGTTCCTTATACTAGGATGCAAATGATAACATACTTGGAGGGATGATGAAATTATAGCAAGGGGAGAAAAGTGTTGCTTCATTATATAGTGAAAAAGGCTTGAATGTGGGAATTGGAGTAAGTTCAATTTTATTCGTTAAGGGACTAGACCCAAGGACTCTCAAATCCCTTCAACAATACAAGGCTTATCGTTACGAAGTCTCTTGATTCCATAATTCTATTTAAAATTATATCCCCCAATTAAACTATAAAGTTTTAGGAACTTATCCTAGCAAGTGTTGATGAATAATGAAATATTATTGATGATGATACTAGAGATCCTTATCGATGTAGTAGAAGAACATACATAGAGAATGAGGCAGATGAGAAGCTAAGATTGTCTTGTCCATTAACCTCTAAGAAGGCCAATACAAACCACAAATCAGTGATCCACGCAAGGGGACTTGAATTGTCTATATATACACAAGTTGGGCTGGCCTAGAATATTAAAATATGAACACAATTTTAATTATTCTAATTGGGGATGTCTACGAGTTTCCCTTTGATACTGAGGAAAGAAAAAAGCTAACAATATTTATCCTTTAGTGGTCAGCACAAGTTTCCAAATGTAGCGTACTAATACATCTAGCAGAACTATTCAGTCTAGTACAATGCCATTCATAATATTATTCCCTTGAAGCTGCTTGCAGAGTAACAATGTGAATTGGTAACTAGATCTCCCTTGTAGCACTATAGGGGGGAAGAAAAAGATGGCATAGGTTTTGATACAACAATGACCTGCCTTTTTTGGGTTGGTGGATATCTCATGTGCTGGCACTTTAATGTATTCATATCAATTAGTTGTGAGAAGCATTTGTTTAGTTGTTTTAAGGAGTATATTTACATTCTCCATTCACCAACTCGATAGCAAGGGACTATAAAATTTTGAAGACATTGAAGTTGAAAATTTTCATGGCTAAAAAGATTTCTTTCCTATTGGAATGTATTCAGAGATCTCTTATGTCCTTGCACAGGGTGTAATTTCAATGTCCTATCACTGGAAAATATATTGATAATAAGAATTCCCTTCCATCTAACGATAGGAAGATTAAGGCAAAGCAGTTTCTGAGCAACTTACATATGCATGATTAAAATACAAAGAGAAAAATAGATAACCATTTAAATGAATATGGTGAGAATGTCATATGCACTAAACATGACTCTACTATCATGTTTGATGATTGGAAGCAAAATTAAAAATAATATTTGACATATGCTTATAGTGATGATGTGGACAATGACATAGATAGTTTTGTCAATGTGAATTTTATGGTAGAAAACAAAGGGGCTCCTAAGGCTTCTTTCTCTGACATAGATGATCCTTTGATAGAGTGTTTGAGAAATTCTCTTGAACACAACCTAAATATACTCAAATGCATCATAGATGGTATATTTTGAACATGGAAACCCATATGGGAAAACCAACAGGTTGTAATTTCAGTGTCCTATGTGTGGAAAATATATTGAGAATAAGAATACCCTTCCATCTAGCAATAGGAAGATTAATGCAAAGAGACTTCTAAGCAACTCACATATGCATGCTACAAATACAAAGAGAAAAATAGAAAACCGTTCAAATGAATCTGGTGAGAATATCATGTGCACTAAACATAACTCTACTGTCATGTTCAATGATTGGAAGCAAAATGATAAATCATCTTTGACATATGCTTACATTGATGATGTGGAAAAAGACACAGATAGTTCTATCAATGTGAATTTCATGATAGAAAACAAAGGGGATCCTAAGGCTTAATTATCTGACATAGATGATCCTTTGATAGAGGATCTGAGAAATTATCTTGAAGCCAACCTGAATATACTCACGTCAGCGATGAAGATGGACATGCAATTACATAAATATATTGAGACCATGAGCCTATACTTTTAATTTATGATTTCAAATGTCTCTAATTGATATCATGTTGCTTCATTTGTTCTTTCGTGTTAAAAACTTGTGTGTTGAATTTTATTTTTTGCACTAAGAATTCTCCTAAGATTAGTGAGGGAATCAAGATGATGAGATCACATATGTCACATTGGTATGTGGTATGTTATATTTCAACTTTCTTTTCAATGAAGAAAGACTATAAGTTTAAAATTTTTTATGGTTTATGTATATTTTTTAATTTTCTAAAAATTTGGGGAATGCATGTTTTTATATCTATAAAGATGTTTTCTTTGATATTTTAACCACCTTGGATTTTTTGTTGTTGCATATTATCTCCAATGTTCCATGGGGACATGCCCCCCATGTATCTCATGCTATGCGTGGGACCAAGGGAAACATTTCCCAATGTGGGGGACACATTTCCCCAAAAGGGGTGTATCTAGGCACCCTCTCCCTATCTCCTGTTGGGTCCCTATAATACTAGTGATTACCCCATTACTATTGTAGTTATACCCCTATTTATATTGTTGTGCCCCTATTACCCCCATATTGTTATTTCTGTGCCCCTTAGAATCCCTCTATTGTTATTTTTGTGGCTTTATATTATTATTGTTAGGTCGGCTGGATTATATTGTGACTCCTTAGACTCCTATATATAGAAAGGAGGTTTTGTCATTTGTATCATCCAAGAATTGTTCATTTATGTAATGTAAAGGAGGTTGCCCCCTCGAAGAGGCTGAATTCTAAGGCGTGGATCTCTCTTTTCTATCTTTTTGTGAGCTGGTTTCATAACATTTGGTATCAGAGCTTTGGATTCTAGGGTTTCGCTGCTCCAAACAGGTCATCGTGGCATTTTCGCTATAACTTTTTTTCTGTGATGTTTCAGAAGTCGCAAAAAAAACCCATTTGAGAAGAAATCGCGCTGAACCTGGGTCCGAATTTCAGAGCTTTTCGCGCGATATTTGCGGAGATATGATCTGAGGAAGTTGGTCTTTTTGCAGACTCCTGAATTACATTCAAAACAGGTGACCTGGGAAAATCGTCATAACTTTTTCTCTGGGGATCGGATTGAAATTTCGTAAGAAGGTACAGAAAGAGGACGGACTGTAGTTTCTTGTATGTGTGTTTCAGATTCAAAGGTTGAAACAGTGACTCGTGGCACGTCGTACAAGTTCGCTCTACTGAACCAGTCTAAAAGCAAGTCACTGTGGGAGATTTCACATAACTCTTCCTTGGAGAATCCAATTTGGCTCAGACTTGTGGCATTGGAAAGAGGACGCAGAAGGCTACTACAGGTAGTAATTTCAGAATTGGATGATCCGAAATTACAGAGATACATCAGATTCAATATCAGGCTTCTATAAAGTGAAAAAAGGTGTGTAGTTTTTTTTTTATTTTTGTGTAAGCTTGGTTTAACGGAATTCAAAGGGCATAGTAAAGCATTATTATCGGTAACTGATGCCCCGAGGAAAGAAAATGCAAACACCTAGTAAGGAACCTGAAAGCTCTAGCATGACTCATGAAGAAGAGGAAGAAATGCTACATGATATATCAAAATTACAAGAACAAGTGCAACAAATGTCACGCTCACAAAAGCTAACAGAAGCTAAGATAAGTGGCGTGGAATCTAAGGTAAATGGCTTGGAATCTAAGATAAAGAGCATGGAAGCTAAGATGGAGGATTCGATGGCAAATTTGAAGATAGATTTGAATACAAACATGGAAGAATTGAAGAAGTTGCTACAAGAAAGGGTCACTAATGGTGAAAAGGTAGTAAAGGAAACTCATGATGAGAACAAAAGAAATGTTAATCATGATTCCATAGACTCTAATGTTGGATCGAAGACTCACCATGTTCCAAAAATCGATATGAGGAAGTTTGATGGCAAGGATCCCGCCACATGGATATTACAGATGGAGCAATTCTTCGATCTCAATAATGTGCAAAACACACAAAAGGTACGTATGGCAACTTTATATTTGGAACCAAATCAGTTTGTATGGTATCAATGGCTTTGTTCTCGTAAACAATTTATCACTTGGGCAATTTTTACGGAAGAATTGATAGCACATTATGAGGATACAAAAAGCAACACTTTTTTTAGCCAATTGATAAGTCTCAAACAAAAGGGTTCAATAATGGAGCACATTGAGGAGTTCCAAAAATTGAACATAAGGGTAAAAGATATTCCAGAGGAGCATAGGATTGATGTGTTCATAGGGTCTTTAAAGGATAATATCCAACATGATGTGCGCCTTTGGGAACCTGATTCATTAGAGAAGGCATTCAGGTTAGCAAGAAAAATGGAAAGCAAAATTATGGCAACTAGGAAGCATACCATTCACAACTATAAAGACGGAAGTGTTGTTGCCCATAGTCTTCCACAACCTACAAGGTTGACACCACAACAATTGGAAGAAAAAAGAGCAAAAGGGCTTTGTTACAATTGTGATAGCAAATACACAAAAGGTCATAAGTGTGCTGAGAAGAAATTATTCTACATAGATTGTGAAGAGGAAGAAGAAAAGGAGCAAGAAAGGTCAAAAGAAGAGGATATATTCCAGGAACAAAGCCTAGATGAAGAACAAATAAATCCGACCATATCTTGTAATGCATTGGCGGGAATTACCACTCCTCAAACCATCAAGATAGAAGGACAAATCAAGAAGAAAAAGGTAATAGTGTTGATTGATTCAGGAAGCACCCACAATTTTATTCATTGTAGGGTAGCAAAAGAATTGAATTGCTTCCTATATCCAGCACCAGAGTGTCAAGTGATGATTGCAAATGGAGGAACAATAAATTGTTCTGGAAAGTGCCATAATATCAAGCTATCCATGGGAGAATATGTATTGACTAGCCCAATGCTTTCCATTCCAATGGGAGGTGCTGATGTTGTACTAGGAGTCCAATGGCTACAATCCTTGGGTACAATAGCTTTTAATTTTCAAGAACTTTTCATGAAATTTTCTGTGGAAGGAAAGGAAGTTGAATTAAGGGGTATTGCAGGGAAACCAGGAAAGATAATCAGCTCTAATGGTATGACAAAGCTTCTAAAAAAGGAGCAAAGAGGTGTAATTGCACAATTATGTTCGCTAGATGTTTCCACATTGGAATCATCTATTTCTCCAGATCTCCAAAAAGTCCTGGACAATCATTCCAAGGTATTTGAGACTCCCAAAGGTCTCCCACCTATGCGTGATCATGATCATGCTATTCATCTGATTCCAGGAAGTGTTCCTCCAAACATCAGGCCGTACAGATATCCCTATGTCCAAAAAAGTGAAATTGAACGTATGGTTGCAGAAATGCTAGAGGCTGGTATAATTCAACCGAGTCAAAGTTCTTTCTCAGCTCCAGTAGTATTGGTGCACAAGAAGGATGGATCATGGCGCATGTGTCCAGATTATAGGGAGCTCAACAAGCTCACTATTAAAGATAAGTTCCCCATTCCTGTTATTGATGAATTACTGGATGAATTGCATGGATCAATTTACTTCACCAAGTTGGATCTTCGTTCGGGATATCATCAAATCAGAATGAAGATTGAAGACATTCCGAAAACAGCATTTAGAACTCATGAGGGTCATTATGAATTTTTGGTCATGCCTTTTGGCCTTACCAATGCACCTTCAACATTTCAAGGTTTGATGAATTCAATTTTCAAACCATTCCTTAGAAAATTTGTGTTAGTATTTTTTGATGATATACTAATCTACAGCAAGTCTTGGAAGGATCATGTTGAACATGTTGACAGGGTGCTACAACTATTGGAGGAGAAACAATTATATGCAAAAAGATCCAAATGTTTCTTTGGAGTCCAGGAGGTGGAATATTTGGGTCATATTGTATCTCATGAAGGAGTTAAGGTAGACCCTAGCAAAATTAAAGCCATTAAGGAATGGAAAATCCCCACATCCATAAAGCATCTGCGAGGATTTCTTGGGTTGACAGGGTATTATCGCAAGTTTGTTAAGAATTATGGGAGAATAGCAGCACCTCTAACAACATTATTGAAGAAAGATTCATTTTCATGGACTCCGGAAGCAACAAAGGCCTTTGAACATCTTAAAGAGGCAATGTGCCAAGCACCGGTCTTAGCTACACCGGACTTCACAAAAACCTTTATTGTGGAATGTGATGCTTCAGGAAATGGAATTGGTGCTGTTCTAATGCAAGATGAAAGACCCATTGCTTTTGAAAGTCGTCCAATCAAGGGAAAGTTTTTAAGCAAAGCTATTTATGAGAAGGAAATGTTGGCAATACTCCATGCACTTAAGAAATGGCGACCCTACCTAATGGGAAGACACTTCAAGGTAAAAACGGATCATGATAGCCTTAAATACTTTTTAGAACAAAGATTATCCTCTGAAGAGCAACAAAAGTGGGTCACAAAGATGTTGGGTTATGACTTTGAAATCATCTACAAAAAAGGGAAGCAAAATGTGGTGGCAGATGCACTCTCAAGAAAGGATGAGGATGTGGAAGCATTGTTGTGTGCCATTTCTATTATCCAACCAGATTGGATAAACGAAGCAAGGGAGGAATGGAAGAATGACGAAGAAGTGTGGGCACTTATTCGAAAGCTACAACAAGATTCCAGTACTTCTGATACATTTAGCTGGCAAAATGATTCGTTATGGTACAAAGATCGCTTATACCTCTGTAAGAATTCCCAGCTAAAACAAAAGATTCTTATGGAATTGCACACTTCTCCCTTAGGAGGGCACTCAGGATTTTTAAAAACTTACCACAGGGTTAAGAAGGAATTTTTTTGGGATGGCCTTAAATCAGATATTCAAAAGTTTGTGGCGGAATGTTTGGTTTGCCAAAAAATAAAGTTGAAACAATTAAGACACCGGGTCTATTACAACCTTTATCCATTCCAAGCCAACGTTGGGAGGAGGTTTCAATGGATTTTATCACAGGTTTACCCAAGTCTGAGGGAAAGAGTGTCATCATGGTGGTAGTTGACAGACTTACCAAGTATGCACACTTTTGTGCATTATCACATCCATTTAAAGCCAGTACAGTTTCTACTGCATTTATGGAAACAGTTCAAAAGCTACATGGAAACCCAAAGATTATTGTAAGTGACAGAGATCCCATTTTCACTGGAAATTTTTGGACAGAATTATTTTCTTGTCTTGGTACTCAGTTAGCTCATAGCTCATCTTATCATCCTCAATCTGATGGGCAAACTGAGATAGTAAACAAATGTTTGGAAGGATATCTTCGTTGCTTTGTATCTGATAAACAGACACAATGGGTCAAATGGTTGCCTCTGGCTGAATGGTGGTATAACACTTCCTTCCATACAGCAACAAAAATGACCCCATTTATGGCACTTTATGGGTATCAACCACCATCCATCACATCATATTTAAGAGAAAATTCTAAGGTTCAGGCAGTGGAACATCACATCGAACATCAACAACAAGTCCTCCAACTCTTAAAGGATAACCTCGTGTTGGCACAAAATAGAATGAAACAACAGGCAGATCAACATCGCAGTGAAAGAAGTTTTGATGTAGGTGATTGGGTATTCCTACGGCTACAACCATATAAGCAAATGTCCCTAAAGCAAGCTAAGAAGGATAATAAATTATCACCAAAGTATTATGGTCCGTACAAGGTGTTGCAAAAGATTGGTACTATGGCATACAAATTGGAGCTTCCTGCAGCTTCTCGATTGCACCCAGTTTTCCATGTTTCATGTTTAAAGAAGGTTATAGGTGACAAGCTCCCAATTCAAACAATATTGCCAGAACTTGACGAGGAAGGAAAAATTATATTGGAACCGAAAGCAGTCACAGAAACAAGAACTCGACAGCTACGAAATCGATCAATTTCAGAGTATCTTATCAAGTGGAAGAACTTATCCGCTGAAGATTCCACATGGGAGGATGAGAATTTTATGCAGAAGTATCCAGAACTACTCAAGCGTTGAGGACAACACTTTTTTGAAGGAGAGGGGCATGTTGGGTCCCTATAATACTAGTGATTACCCCATTACTATTGTAGTTATACCCCTATTTATATTGTTGTGCCCCTATTACCCCCATATTGTTATTTTTGTGCCCCATAGAATCCCTCTATTGTTATTTTTGTGGCTTTATATTATTATTGTTAGGTCGGCTGGATTATATTGTGACTCCTTAGACTCCTATATATAGAAAGGAGGTTTTGTCATTTGTATCATCCAAGAATTGTTCATTTATGTAATGTAAAGGAGGTTGCCCCCTCGAAGAGGCTGAATTCTAAGGCGTGGATCTCTCTTTTCTATCTTTTTGTGAGCTGGTTTCATAACATCTCCCCACCAAATCTAGGAGGGGATGCGTGGGTGACATGTCCCCATTTTCTTTGTTCAACAATCCTTTTAGACAAAACAAAAGTGTGGGATAGAAATTTGAGGAGTTTGTGACCTTGGAAATTAAGGGCAATATCAAATTTCTAAAATAAAAGTGACATTCTCCGGACATTCTCCAAACAGTCATAAATGAGAAATTCTCATTTATTTCTACTTTTCTATCCAAACAGTCTCATTTATGATTGTTTGGAGAATGTCCAAAGAATGTCACTTTTTTAACATTACCATTAATTTTTTTTGGGTGTTTGAGAGTGTTTCCAACCCCATTGGACTTATATGGAGAAAGTGGAATTTCATATCCCATTCAAGATAATTTATAATGAGATTAACTAGGTATTAAGGCTTTCAGAAGAGCACCAACAATAATTCCTTGTCAGATTTGAATAACAGTGGGCACCAGAATTTCAAATTTTTATGTCCATGGCAGACATAATGATCAGGATTGACAGAGATGGAAGCTTTCTTGATTTCAAATATTATATATTGATATTTTAAAAAATGCATCAATGATTGTTGCAAGAAAGGACATTAATGAAAGGTCATTTTAAATTTTCATAAAGTTGCAAGAAAAAATTTGAAATGGAAATTAAAGCCATGAGCTTGGAGAACCTCAAAGAGAGCCTATTCCAGAGATAAGTATGTGGAAAGAAATGACTGAGCTCATTTAATAGCGAAAGTTTGAAAGCAATCTCCAGTAGTGTAAGATAGCATGAAGAAACCTATTCAACAAGCTTTGATCTTTTGAGTGACAAAAAGATAGAGGAAAAATAGGGTTCCAACAAGAGGTATGAATTTTCCTAAGAGAAGGCATTTAAATTCCACCAGAAGGGAAAAATTCTATCCAAAGTCAGAGAATAACCCATTCTACCCAACAAAATGTCATTGATATCGTACAAAGTCTGACAAAATCACAAGTATTAGTGATAGAAGTAAGATTTTGCTGACCTTTTTGTTTCATAATAAATTTGCACACTAATGGAGTTTTCAAACTTTCCAATAGCTTCTACATTTAACTAGCTATTGAAATATTATTGTCAAAAGTCAGAAGAAGTATATGAGAAAACTAGGAAGGATTGATGGTCATTATGCCATCTACAGTAGATGACCTCATACCGAGTGCCTCAAGTGTAGGACATGGAATATGCATGGTGAAGAAAAAAGTTCACGACTTTTATATGAATATGCAAATAAAACAAGAATACTCATCTCTATAATCAAGCTATATGTGTCACAAATACAAAATCGCAGATCAACGGTGGCCACCTAAAAGGTTTTAAGTTCGCCAATGATTAATTGTATGCAATCAATGAAATAATACAAGAAAAAACAATTACACATCAACTGACTTTAACAATTAGTTCCATATCTATATGATTTAGTCACTAGAGTGGCGCGCTAGATGGTAACTAGTCAAGCTCATCTAATTCGCCAACAATGTTGTCAAGTTCTTTTACAGTTTCTTCTTGAATACCCTCTTCGTGCCAAGATACTCCAACAACCCTTGTATTTCTTAGCGATTCACCATTTTGTACTAGTGATTCATTGTAATTTTACATGATAATATAATTTGGTGAGAGATTTGCCAAAAAAATTATATTTACATATTATATTATTAATAAAATCACCTTCTATTTTTCCTATGTATCATGGGGATTCGCCCATTTATTATACATATAAATTTAGCAGGGTTCTTAAAATTTTCCCTGGTAATGAATGTTTGAATGGTGTATTGGTTGTGATCTTCATGAATTTCATGGTCACTTGCATGATTATGACTAGTTATCTAAAGTTTACTCAGGTAACTTGTCATCTCATGAGTTATGAGTTAACTTACCTATTTATGAGTTTGGGAAATTTCTTGATATGACCTCGTTTGTAGGATATTTTACATAAGCTTAATTTATATACATTCATGGAAAATTTTAAGGATGAAAAATTATCTTAAAGTTTAAAACCTTGGTGAATTTCACTAGTCTATAATATGAATACTTGGTGGGCTCCAGTATTGTAGCAATAATGCTACAACTCCTGGAGCTTCCTTCTCTAATTTTATCAACCCAGTAGTTCGTAACAAACTTGGAAGCGACGGTGCTGTATGCACAAGTACTAGCTCTTGTCACAGCTGTCACTTGGTCAGCTGGCACAAGTCCGCTAGGGCTCAAGCCAACTTCTATGAGCTCTCAGAAGAAGCTTTTTTAACTGATGAACGAAGGCTAACTCAAAGGAAATTAACCTACTTTGCAAAAATGAAATGAACGCCAACAAGAAATGAAAACCCTAGCAAACCCTAATTCTACCAGCTAGTCCTACTGATGCAACGGAGAGAATGCAAACTACTGAAAGTGATGCCATTACTTCTATTAAGGTGAGGTGCATGTGTCTAGACTACTTTGATCTAAAGAAAACATATTTTTGTATTTTTGTTCAAGTTGTTGGAATTATTATGCGTGTGCTTCTAACTGGGTCTTGACTGTTGCAGGGATAGATCAAGGAGGGAAAGGCTTGGAAAAGGTCAGGAAGGCTCAGAGAGGGTCTAAAGAATCCCTAACATCCTTTCAAAGAAGTTCACAAAGTTTAGATGCCTAGCAACCGTGTTTACGAGCTTCTATAGGAAGTCTGCAGGGGTTCTACAGGATGTTCAGGATTTCTACAGGAAGTTCAGTAATTCCTACAGGATGTTCTGCAATCGGATTTTTGGGTGATGGATGAGTGGAAGAGGCTATATGGATGGCTAGGGAGGTAGGAGGGGAGCTTGTGATGGCTTATGGACAGAGAGATGAGTTGGAGAGGGGGTGTGCTAAGCTGGTTGGTCTAAAGGAGAGTAGAGGGAATGGAAGGCCGAAAAGGTATAATCACGTGGGTAATAGAAGAGTTAGGAGGCAAGTGATATAACTGGGAGATGAGTAGATGGCCTAGGCACGGCTTAGAAGGATAAGGGAGTGAGGGAGTAGTACTGCACAATGTAAATGAAACAAATCATCCATGTCTTGCACATAACCGAAATTTCATCAACTTATTCTAACTGTTTTAATAAAAACCAAAGAACAGCAACGTTATTTCTGAGAGAAATCATGCATGGTGCTGAAGCAAAGATTCATTCCACAAGATTTAAATGCATGACCACTGCTACAAATGAGAACATTGCATCAAAGCTTGCATGAACATGTAAAACAATGTTTTTGGTGGGTGGCACGGTCTACAATTCCAGCCCCTAAACAGAGGTGAAAGTGAGTGTGCAGTCAACCCTTTTTGGATCTCTGATTAACTCCAATCTCCTCACTCTAATCTAAGCTACTGAAGCAACTCTGTTCATAAAACTAACCTACTTAATCACACCAAGAAATTCAACGCAGCAAACTGTGTTTCCAAATGCATGTAAAGGAAAAGGAATATAATGCTGAAAGAAAGGTAACAATACAAGGAAGGATGCCTTTTGCTCTCAGGTTGGGCCCAACCCCAAGAGCTATGGCTCCTTTAAGAACTCAGAACTGAACTCAAATCTGCCTGCTTTTCATTAAAAGATAATAGTCATAAGTCAAATAACATGCCAAAAATGGCTTAGAAAAGCAAAACAGAGCTATCAGCTCCTAATTCAGAATATGCAACAAGGTTTCAAAAGTCCCCCTCGATGGCTACAGCCTCATCATTTATACATTACGAGGGCCAAGCTGGCCTCCTAAATTAGTGGGGTTTGGCTGACCAAATTAAGAGTAATCTGCTGCTTCCTCAAAATCCATTTGGCTGCCTTCTAGCTCGGTGGTGGGGGCTGTTAGAGCTCGGAGTTGAGGGTGAAAATCACGAGGAAGGCCATTCAATGCTGTGGACAACCTTCCTACAAAAGCTCAATCCCATCTTGGCTGTCTCCTAGCCCTCATCTGTGTGGTTTTGCTCCATTAAATATCAAAAAACCTGAAATAAACATGTGTTAGCCACCTAGGAATAGTGACTGCCCTCATTCGTACAAATGACATAAATATACTAAAAAATGATGCATAAGTTATGAAAAATGAAGGGTTGAGCAAGGGTAGTTAGGCCAAATGAGCCCAAAATGTTACCAAATTTGGGGCTCATCATCACCCCCCCAGCTAAAATGATTGCTCATCCTTGAGCAACTAATCCAGCTCCTCGTCCTTCATTGCCTTTACCGCCACCCTCACATCCCAAGATTCTGCAGTAGTGTCCTCCTTACTAACATGGAACCCAGCCTTTCTTTCCACCTCTTCCCACTATTCATGCTCATCTTTCTCTGTGCTGCCTTCCATCAATCCTAACAGCAGAGGTGGGCTTAGCTTGAGGCCAATCCAGCTGGCCTGGAGGTTCTGCATAGATTTCTTATAGAGGGGCACCCGTACTAGAGCTTCTCTCATTTGAGTTGGAGTATGATATTCTCTGATTTTTAGACTGTGGGCCAATGTGTTCCATCGGCGGGTGCAAGCTTGAACACAGTTGTCCCCTAACAGTCTCTCCATATCCTCGAAATGCGCTATGGCCTGGGCCTGCTGATCCATATATTTCAATGAAGCTTGAGGGTCGGTGGATAAGTGTTGGTGTGCTGATATTAATGCAGTTGGATCCCCTGGTTCTGCTCTAATTAGTAATAGCTCATTCAGCTCTCGGTTCATGACCGCTTTGGCTTATGCTGCTCTTTTGTCTTCATGGTTCAACCATGAGGCAACTGCCATTAACTGCATATCCCCTAAGACCATGTTGGGATCCCATGAAGTCACATTAGGAAGGGCCAAATTATGGAGGTAGAACTCCGACAGTTTGGCCTTATCCTTTGAAGAACTGGTATGCATAATTCAGTGAACTGCTGCGGGTCTTGGAGCTGAGAGATACCCCTTTGCGCCAAGGTATTGATTTGAAATTGCAGCCACTGGTCTCTCAGGTACAGGCCATAGGATTTGATCGGCTGTCTGCATTGTATGGCATCCATGGCCCAACTGGCCATGCAGGCCAATTGTGCCTCTTTCTGCTGCAGCTGTTGTTTGAGAGCTTGCACCTCAATTTGTGCTTGCAGCTCTGTTTCCTGTAGATGCGTGGTTGGCTCCCCAAGACCGATTTGCAGTTCCTTTCTGCCTTGCTGTTCTGCTGTGATGTCCCCTGAGGATGTGCCTGTTCCTCTTCTCAGCTCCTGTAGCTGCAGTCTAAGTTTTTCGTTTTCTTCCTGTAAGAACACCCGCTGGCAATTCGCCACGTGTTTAGCCATGGCTAATTCCTTTCTTGCCTCCTTGAGTTGCTCCTCCAAGGGGCCTATGTCCACCACACCTTTTGATTTGGCTATTTTCATCCACGTGTGGGTTCGTACTCTCTCTTCCTCCAATGCAAGGAACAGTGGCACAGTGAATTTCTGTGGTATAATTTTGCCAGCTTCTAAGAAGTTATAATATGAGCTCAGACTTGGCTGAGGGCTAGGCTCCAAAATATGCTCTTTCTCTTCTTCTCCTGGTGGCTCTACTTCGTCCTCCCTCGGTGGTGATGAGGGTGCTTCTCCTTGTTGGGTATACGACCAAATAGTCCCACATTGACTAGAAGTGGGGAGGATCATGGGTATATAAGGATGGACAAATATCTCCATTGGTATGAGGCCTTTTGGGGTAAGTCCAAAAGCAAATCCATGAGGGCTTAGGCCCAAAGTGGACAATATCATACCATTGTGGAGATATGTGGTGTCCATAGTTCTAACAAGTGGTATCAGAGCCATGCCCCGAAGTTAGCCAAAGTGGATGAATCCTCGGAATGTTGAACAAAGGTGGTGGGCCCCGGTAATATCACGATGGGATCCGTGGATGAGCTCGATTAGACAGGCGGTGTGCTCCGGATTCTTCATGGACATGTCCTGCCCCAACACGGTGAAGAGGAGTACCTGGGATAGAGCAAGCTCTCGAGGTAGGTGGTGCTCCATGTAAGGCGTGTGCTTCCAACGCATTGGAGCAGAGAATCCTGGTTGGTAGAGAGTGGACGGATGGATAATCGTTTGAGGGGAGGCTCGATGGTCCTTTGTTCGAGGGGAGGATTGTTGGGTAGACGACCAAATAGTCCCACATTGACTAGAAGTGGGGAGGATCGTTGGGTATACGACCAAATAGTCCCACATTGACTAGAAGTGGGGAGGATCATGGGTATATAAGGATGGACAAATATCTCCATTGGTATGAGGCCTTTTGGGGTAAGTCCAAAAGCAAATCCATGAGGGCTTAGGCCCAAATTGGACAATATCATACCATTGTGGAGATATGTGGTGTCCAGAGTTCTAACACTCCTTCCATCCTCTCTGTCTCCTTAAGCCAGGCTAAGGTTTCCTGTAGAGCAGCCTCAGCATCCTGTAGCCGGGCTTTTGAGGCCAACTGGTCCAACCTCTCTTTCCAAGTAGTTGTTTTCAGGCTCCCCCTCTCATAGGTGACTGATATCTTTGAGGGGGACCTCTCCCTGGGCGAAGTAGGGGCATCCTCTATAGTGATTGGGCTACTGGATGGAGGCTGTGGCTTGCTCGTTTTTATTCTCACACTTCTCCTAGCTTTAAAATATAGAGGGGCCTCCCTCTTTCTCTTTTCCTTCGGCTTAGGAGGTGTACTGAGGGCGGCCAGCACGGCTACTGCCTCCCTTGCAAGAATGTCGGCTTTCTTTTCCTTGGGTTTTTTTTTCTCAGGGCTTCCTGTAGAAGGACCTTTTTCAGCAGATTTCTGGCTTCCTGTAGAAGCCGGTTTTGGTTTTCCTGTAGAAACAGGTGGCACCGTTTTGGTTTGTTTTGCTGAGTGGGTTTTGCTTTTTGACTTGGTTGAGGCTGCTGTCGAGGTGCCCTTACTGACGTGGACCTGCTCAGTCTTTTCCACCCTGCTTTGTAATCTTTTCTCTCTGGTCGTCAACATGGGTGTGTCATCCTTCTCTTTGGCACCCTTTTTCTCTTGTTTCTCCTTTTTCTCTTTCTTTGGTGCTTTGGCCGTGGGTCTTTGGCCTTTTTATTTCTTCTCTGCGGGTACTAACTCCTTCTCCTCACTGCTGGAGGAACCAAGCTCTTCGGTCAACATTTTTATATCGCCATCCTTAGTCAAATTTCGGAAGGCTTCCCACGAGAGAGGGACTTTGTATGTGTGGAGTGCATCCTCCACGAGGAGCTTAATGAGCCCGTGATGAGCTACCTGGTCTGGTGTGCCTTCCCTCAACTTGGTGGCACATTCAGTCATGGACTGCAGTAGAAAGTAGGGAATACTTAATTTGTTCTCTGCAGGTAGGTCCATCTGATGCCTTAATTCTGTGAGTAGCCGAAAATGGTACCCATACACAATGCTAAACCGACCTTCGCAGGTGATGTATTTCATAATTTGGAGGCTGACTCACTCCAAAGTGGCAGTAAGCTGGTTCTGCGAACCCCGTTCTTATCTTCTGAGAATTGCTCCTCTGGTGGAAAGAATTCTTTCTTAGCCTTCTGGCCTAATTTCCTCTCTTCTTTGTCCCATGGTACCCCCATTGGGAGCTCAGTAACTTGGCTGATGAACTGTGGGGTGAGTCTGAGACTCAAACCCCTGAAATTGATAGTGGCCAATGTCTTTGATTTTGGCTTCAGAGCCCGCAAGAACTCCTCTGCGACCTCATCATCATATCCTTGCAATTTGTCGCAGAATGACATCCATTGCGCGCGAGTGAACAGCTCTACCACCTCAGGGTTCTCTCTTAATTTCTTTGAGTCGGTCAGTTCCTTTCTGATGAACCCACCCGGCATGGTGAAGACCTGCTACGTTAGCTGGAGGTGGCGGATGCGTATTCACAGATTAGCCTTTTGGGACAGAGCGTAGAATTACGCCTCTGCCACGCATACAATTCACGAAGACTATCTCCAGATGAGCCTTAACAGAGCTTAATTACAAATCATATCCTGTAGGAAACCTTGCATACACTTCGACGACAATTCATGCAAACGGCAGACAACACTTGCAATTTTTTTATGATTAGACTGGAGAATGCCGACTCCGCCACCCTCGAAACCAATTGCATGGGAGGCACAGGTTCAGGCTTACCTTTTTAATTCGCCACCTTTGACGTGAAGAGCCCAATTTTCCTCGTGGCAGTGAGCTTCCTGTAGCGGAGCTTTCCTGTAGAAGCAGCGCACAGGTTCTGGAGAACACTGCAGTGGTTCTGCGCCTTCTGGGCTGCTATCAGACGTTCGAACGGCCGAAGACTTGGAGTGTCGAGCTTCAGAGGAATTCGGATGCTCACTCGTCTTCGAAACGGCTGATGATAAATGCGTGGGGTGGCAATCTAGCCGATAGATTTGAATCTGGCGGAATCCGTGGTGCGGGGGTGAGCTGTCCCTGCCGGACCGTTGGACGATGTCATCTACTCATTCCACTGCAAGTTCCCTGAATGTTGCATCATTCCCTGCAGATCCGCCGCCGCCATTTCTGTTAAAACGTGCTTCTCCCCGATTGGACGGTTCTCACGTGTCCACTACCCGTTCTTTTTGCCACGACCACCATTCTACACATCCAACTAGACCATCTGACTGGTCGACGTGGCCAGTTGAATGGCCATACGACTGCTCAACCCGTTCATTTCATACTTGCAAACATTTCAAAGTAGTATTCATGTAATTCGACGAAAGAAAGGGCGAGGCACTTACCTGTGCGGCCGCGACATGATTTTCAAGTTTTTTGACATTTAATGGAGCAAAACCACGCAGATGAGGGCTAGGAGATAGCCAAGATGGGATTGAGCTTTTGTAGGAAGGTTGTCCATAGCATTGAATGGCCTTCCTCGTGATTTTCACCCTCAACTCCGAGCTCCAACAGCCCCCACCACCGAGCTAGAAGGCAACCAAACGGATTTTGAGGAAGCAGCAGATTACTCTTAGTTTGGTCAGCCAAACCCCACTAATTTAGGAGGCCAGCTTGGCCCTCGTAATGTATAAATGATGAGGCTGTAGCCATCGAGGGGGACTTTTGAAACCTTGTTGCATATTCTGAATTAGGAGCTGATAGCTGTGTTTTGCTTTTGTAAGCCATTTTTGGCATGTTATTTGACTTATGACTATTATCTTTTAATGAAAAGCAGGCAGATTTGAGTTCAGTTCTGAGTTCTTAAAGGATCCATAGCTCTCGGGGTTGGGCCCAACCTGAGAGCAAAAGGCATCCTTCCTTGTATTGTTACCTTTCTTTCAGCATTATATTCCTTTTCCTTTACGTGCATTTGGAAACACAGTTTGCTGCGTTGAATTTCTTGGTGTGATTAAGTGGGTTAGTTTTATGAACAGAGTTGCTTCAGTAGCTTAGATTAGAGTGAGGAGATTGGAGTTAATCAGAGATCCAAAAAGGGTTGACTGCACACTCACTTTCACCTCTGTTTAGGGGCTGGAATTGCAGACCGTGCCACCCACCAAAAACACCGTTTTACATGTTCATGCAAGCTTTGATGCAATGTTCTCAATTGTAGCAGTGGTCATGCGTTTAGATCTTGTGGAATGAGTCTTTGCTTCAGCACCATGCATGATTTCTCTCAGAAATAACATTTCTGTTCTTTGGTTTTTATTAAAACAGTTAGAATAAGTTGATGAAATTTTGGTTATGTGCAAGACATGGATGATTTGTTTCATTTACACTGTGCAGTACTACTCCCTCACTCCCTTATCCTTCTAAGCCGTGCCTAGTCCATCTACTCATCTCCCAGTTAGATCACTTGCCTCCTAACTCTTCTATCACCCACGTGATTCTACCTTTTCGGCCTTCCATTCCCTCTACTCTCCTTTAGACCAATCAGCTTAGCACACCCCCTCTCCAACTCATCTCTCTATCCATAAGCCATCACAAGCTCCCCTCCTACCTCCCTAGCCATCCATACAGCCTCTTCCACTCATCCATCACCCAAAAATCCGATTGCAGAACATCCTGTAGGAATTACTGAACTTCCTGTAGAAATCCTGAACATCCTGTAGAACCCCTGCAGACTTCCTGTAGAAGCTCGTAAACACGGTTGCCAGGCATCTAAACTTTGTGAACTTCTCTGAAAGGATGTTAGGGATTCCTTAGACCCTCTTTGAGCCTTCCTGACCTTTTCCAAGCCTTTCCCTCCTTGATCTATCCCTGCAATAGTCAAGACCCAGTTAGAAGCACACGCATAATAATTCCAACAACTTGAACAAAAATACAAAAATATGTTTTCTTTAGATCAAAGTAGTCTAGACACATGCACCTCACCTTAATAGAAGTAATGGCATCACTTTCAGTAGTTTGCATTCTCTCCGTTGCATCAGTAGGACTAGCTGGTAGAATTAGGGTTTGCTAGGGTTTTCATTTCTTGTTGGCGTTCATTTCATTTTTGCAAAGTAGGTTAATTTCCTTTGAGTTAGCCTTCATTCATCAGTTAAAAAAGCTTCTTCTGAGAGCTCATAGATGTTGGTTTGAGCCCTAGCGGACTTGTTCTAGCTGACCAAGTGACAGCTGCGACAAGAGCTAGTACTTGTGCATACAGCACCGTCGCTTCCAAGTTTGTTACGAACTACCGGGTTGATAAAATTAGAGAAGGAAGCTCCAGGAGTTGTAGCATTATTGCTACAATACTAGAGCCCACCATCTTTTTGGCGCAATTGCAGACCGTGCCACCCACCAAAAACACCGTTTTACATGTTCATGCAAGCTTTGATAAAATGTTCTCGTTTGTAGCAGTGGTCATGCGTTTAGATCTTGTGTGAGTCTTTGCTTCAGCACCATGCATGATTTCTCTCAGAAATAACGTTGCTGTTCTTTGGTTTTTATTAAAACAGTTAGAATAAGTTGATGAAATTTCGGTTATGTGCAAGACATGGATGATTTGTTTCATTTACACTGTGCAGTACTACTCCCTCACTCCCTTATCCTTCTAAGCCGTGCCTAAGCCATCTACTCATCTCCCAGTTAGATAACTTGCCTCCTAACTCTTCTATCACCCACGTGATTCTACCTTTTCGGACTTCCATTCCCTCTACTCTCCTTTAGAGCAACCAGCTTAGCACACCCCCTCTCCAACTCATCTCTCTGTCCATAAGCCATCACAAGCTCCCCTCCTACCTCCCTAGCCATCCATACAAGCCAGGTGCACTCAGAACCTACCCATTTGCTTGGGGATGATAGGGGGTGGAAATAACGTTGCTGTTCTTTGGTTTTTATTAAAACAGTTAGAATAAGTTGATGAAATTTCGGTTATGTACAAGACATGGATGATTTGTTTCATTTACACTGTGCAGTACTACTCCCTCACTCCCTTATCCTTCTAAGCCGTTCCTAGGCCATCTACTCATCTCCCAGTTAGATCACTTGCCTCCTAACTCTTCTATCACCCACGTGATTCTACCTTTTCGGCCTTCCATTCCCTC
Source organism: Pinus tabuliformis (assembly GCA_031772625.1). Lineage (NCBI taxonomy): Eukaryota > Viridiplantae > Streptophyta > Pinopsida > Pinales > Pinaceae > Pinus > Pinus tabuliformis. The sequence goes on along the minus strand of CM062817.1, from coordinate 1,805,415,642 downwards.
TACTCTCCTTTAGACCAACCAGCTTAGCACACCCCCTCTCCAACTCATCTCTCTATCCATAAGCCATCACAAGCTCCCCTCCTACCTCCCTAGCCATTCATACAGCCTCTTCCACTCATCCATCACCCAAAAATCCGATTGCAAAACATCCTGTAGAAATTACTGAACTTCCTGTAGAAATCCTGAACATCCTGTAGAACCCCTGCAGACTTCCTGTAGAAGCTCGTAAACACGGTTGCCAGGCATCTAAACTTTGTGAACTTCTCTAAAAGGATGTTAGGGATTCCTTAGACCCTCTCTGAGCCTTCCTGACCTTTTCCAAGCCTTTCCCTCCTTGATCTATCCCTGCACAGTCAAGACCCAGTTAGAAGCAGACGCATAATAATTCCAACAACTTGAACAAAAATACAAAAATATGTTTTCTTTAGATCAAGGTAGTCTAGACACATGCACCTCACCTTAATAGAAGTAATGGCTTCACTTTCAGTAGTTTACATTCTCTCCGTTGCATCAGTAGGACTAGCTGGTAGAATTAGGGTTTGCTAGGGTTTTCATTTCTTGTTGGCGTTCATTTCATTTTTGCAAAGTAGGTTAATTTCCTTTGAGTTAGCCTTCGTTCATCAGTTAAAAAAGCTTCTTCTGAGAGCTCATAGAAGTTGGCTTAAGCCCTAGCGGACTTGTGCCAGGCAGATTTGAGTTCAGTTCTGAGTTCTTAAAGGAGCCATAGCTCTTGGGGTTGGGCCCAACCTGAGAGCAAAAGGCATCCTTCCTTGTATTGTTACCTTTCTTTCAGCATTATATTCCTTTTCCTTTACATGCATTTGGAAACACAGTTTGCTGCATTGAATTTCTTGGTGTGATTAAGTAGGTTAGTTTTATGAACAGAGTTGCTTCAGTAGCTTAGATTAGAGTGAGGAGATTGGAGTTAATCAGAGATCCAAAAAGGGTTGACTGCACACTCACTTTCACCTCTGTTTAGGGGTTGGATTTGCAGACTGTGCCACCCACCAAAAACACCGTTTTACATGTTCATGCAAGCTTTGATGCAATGTTCTCGTTTGTAGCAGTGGTCATGCATTTAGATCTTATGGAATGAGTCTTTGCTTCAGCACCATGCATGATTTCTCTCAAAAATAACGTTGTTGTTCTTTGGAGGACACTTTGCAGCAAACAGGACTGCCTTCAAAATCCTGTAGGCAGGCTACTATTGGCCCACACTTCATCAAGATGTCAAAAGGTATATCAGCTAATGTGACCGATGCCAAAGGATGGGGAAATCGATTCAAAGGGATGAGATGCCTCTCCAACCTCAAGTGACTCTTGAGCCATTTGAGAAGTGGGGTATGGATTTTGTGGGTCCAATCAACCCTCCTTCGAGGCAAAGGTCTTACATCATTGTGTGCACCAACTACCTGACAAAGTGGGCAGAAACCAAGGCTATCAAAGCAGCGACAGAAGAAAAGGTGGCTGAGTTCTTAAGAGAAAACATCTTCTACAAATTTGGCTACCCAAGAGAGCTAGTCACTGATCAAGGAAGCCAATTCACCTCCAGGCATCTAAACTTTGTGAACTTCTCTGAAAGTGATGCCATTACTTCTATTAAGGTGAGGTGCATGTGTCTAGACTACTTTGATCTAAAGAAAACATATTTTTGTATTTTTGTTCAAGTTGTTGGAATTATTATGCGTGTGCTTCTAACTGGGTCTTGACTGTGCAGGGATAGATCAAGGAGGGAAAGGCTTGGAAAAGGTCAGGAAGGCTCAGAGAGGGTCTAAGGAATCCCTAACATCCTTTCAGAGAAGTTCACAAAGTTTAGATGCCTGGCAACCGTGTTTACGAGCTTCTACAGGAAGTCTGCAGGGGTTCTACAGGATGTTCAGGATTTCTACAGGAAGTTCAGTAATTCCTACAGGATGTTCTGCAATCAGATTTTTGGGTGATGGATGAGTGGAAGAGGCTGTATGGATGGCTAGGGAGGTAGGAGGGGAGCTTGTGATGGCTTATGGACAGAGAGATGAGTTGGAGAGGGGGTGTGCTAAGCTGGTTGGTCTAAAGGAGAGTAGAGGGAATGGAAGGCCAAAAAGGTAGAATCACGTGGGTGATAGAAGAGTTAGGAGGCAAGTGATCTAACTGGGAGATGAGTAGATGGCCTAGGCACGACTTAGAAGGATAAGGGAGTGAGGGAGTAGTACTGCACAATGTAAATGAAACAAATCATCCATGTCTTGCACATAACCAAAATTTCATCAACTTATTCTAATTGTTTTAATAAAAACCAAAGAACAACGTTATTTCTGAGAGAAATCATGCATGGTGCTGAAGCAAAGACTCATTCCACAAGATCTAAATGCATGACCACTGCTATAAACGAGAACATTGCATCAAAGCTTGCATGAACATGTAAAACAGTGTTTTTGGTGGGTGGCACGGTCTGCAATTGTGCCAAAAAGATGGTGGGCTCCAGTATTGTAGCAATAATGCTACAACTCTTGGAGCTTCCTTCTCTAATTTTATCAACCCGGTAGTTCGTAACAAACTTGGAAGCGATGGTGCTGTATGCACAAGTACTAGCTCTTGTCGCAGCTGTCACTTGGTCAGCTGGCACAAGTCCGCTAGGGCTCAAGCCAACGTCTATGAGCTCTCAGAAGAAGCTTTTTTAACTGATGAACGAAGGCTAACTCAAAGGAAATTAACCTACTTTGCAAAAATGAAATGAACGCCAACAAGAAATGAAAACCCTAGCAAACCCTAATTCTACTAGCTAGTCCTACTGATGCAACGGAGAGAATGCAAACTACTGAAAGTGATGCCATTACTTCTATTAAGGTGAGGTGCATGTGTCTAGACTACTTTGATCTAAAGAAAACATATTTTTGTATTTTTGTTCAAGTTGTTGGAATTATTATGCGTGTGCTTCTAACTGGGTCTTGACTGTTGCAGGGATAGATCAAGGAGGGAAAGGCTTGGAAAAGGTCAGGAAGGCTCAGAGAGGGTCTAAGGAATCCCTAACATCCTTTCAAAGAAGTTCACAAAGTTTAGATGCCTGGCAACCGTGTTTACGAGCTTCTACAGGAAGTCTGCAGGGGTTCTACAGGATGTTCAGGATTTCTACAGGAAGTTCAGTAATTCCTACAGGATGTTCTGCAATCGTATTTTTGGGTGATGGATGAGTGGAAGAGGCTGTATGGCTGGCTAGGGAGGTAGGAGGGGAGCTTGTGATGGCTTATGGACAGAGAGATGAGTTTGAGAGGGGGTGTGCTAAGCTGGTTGGTCTAAAGGAGAGTAGAGGGAATGGAAGGCCGAAAAGGTAGAATCACGTGGGTGATAGAAGAGTTAGGAGGCAAGTGATCTAACTGGGAGATGAGTAGATGGCCTAGGCACAGCTTAGAAGGATAAGGGAGTGAGGGAGTAGTACTGCACAGTGTAAATGAAACAAATCATCCATGTCTTGCACATAACCGAAATTTCATCAACTTATTCTAACTGTTTTAATAAAAACCAAAGAACAGCAACGTTATTTCTGAGAGAAATCATGCATGGTGCTGAAGCAAAGACTCATTCCACAAGATCTAAACGCATGACCACTACTACAAACGAGAACATTGCATCAAAGCTTGCATGAACATGTAAAACGGTGTTTTTGGTGGGTGGCACGGTCTGCAATTCCAGCCCCTATACAGTGGTGAAAGTGAGTGTGCAGTCAACCCTTTTTGGATCTCTGATTAACTCCAATCTCCTCACTCTAATCTAAGCTACTGAAGTAACTATGTTCATAAAACTAACCTACTTAATCACAGCAAACTGTGTTTCCAAATGCATGTAAAGGAAAAGGAATGTAATGCTGAAAGAAAGGTTACAATACAAGGAAGGATGCCTTTTGCTCTCAGGTTGGGCCCAACCCCGAGAGCTATGGCTCCTTTAAGAACTCAGAACTGAACTCAAATCTGCCGGCTTTTCATTAAAAGATAATAGTCATAAGTCAAATAACATGCCAAAAATGGCTTACAAAAGAAAAACACTGCTATCAGCTCCTAATTCAGAATATGCAACAAGGTTTCAAAAGTCCCCCTTGATGGCTACAGCCTCATCATTTATACATTATGAGGGCCAAGCTGGCCTCCTAAATTAGTGGGGTTTGGCTGACCAAACTAAGAGTAATCTGCTGCTTCCTCAAAATCCGTTTGGCTGCCTTCTAGCTCGGTGGTGGGGGCATTTGGAGCTCGGAGTTGAGGGTGAAAATCACGAGGAAGGCCATTCAATGCTGTGGACAACCTTCCTACAAAAGCTCAATCCCATCTTGGTTGTCTCCTAGCCCTCATCTGCGTGGTTTTGCTCCATTAAATGTCAAAAAACCTGAAATAAACATGTGTTAGCCACCTAGGAATAGTGACTGCCCTCATTCGTACAAATGACATAAATGTACTAAAAAATGATGCATAAGTTATGAAAAATGAAGGGTTGAGCAAGGGTAGTTAGGCAAAATGAGCCCAAAATGTTACCAAATTTGGGGCTCATCATCACCCCCCAGCTAAAATAATTGCTCATTCTTGAGCAACTAATCCAGCTCCTCGTCCTTCATTGCCTTTACTGCCACCCTCACATCCCAAGCTTCTGCAGTAGTGTCCTCCTTACTGACATGGAACCCAGTCTTTCTTTCCACCTCTTCCCACTGTTCATGCTCATCTTTCTCTGTGCTGCCTCCCATCAATCCTAACAGCAGAGGTGGGCTTAGCTTGAGGCCAATCCAGCTGGCCTGGAGGTTCTGCATAGATTTCTTATAGAGGGGCACCCGTACTAGAGCTTCCCTCATTCGAGTTGGAGTATGATATTCTCTGATTTTTAGACTGTGGGCCAATGTGTTCCATCGGCGGGTGAAAGCTTGAACACAGTTGTCCCCTAATAGTCTCTCCATATCCTCGAAATGCGCTATGGCCTGGGCCTGCTGATCCATATATTTCAATGAATCTTGAGGGTCGGTGGATAAGTGTTGGGGTGCTGATATTAATGCAGTTGGATCCCCTGGTTCTGCTCTAATTAGTAATGGCTCATTCAGCTCTCGGTTCATGACCACTTTGGCTTCTGCTGCTCTTTTGTCTTCATGGTTCAACCATGAGGCAACTGCCATTAACTGCATATACCCTAAGACCATGTTGGGATCCCATGAAGTCACATTAGGAAGGGCCAAATTATGGAGGTAGAACTCCGCCAGTTTGGCCTTATCCTCTGAAGAACTGGTATTGCATAATTCAGTGAATTGTTGCGGGTCTTGGAGCTGAGAGATACCCCTTTGCGCCAAGGTATTGATTTGAAATTGCAGCCACTGGTCTCTCAGGTACAGGCCATAGGATTTGACCGGTTGTCTGCATTGTATGGCATCCATGGCCCAACTGGCCATGCAGGCCAATTGTGCCTCTTTCTGTTGCAGCTGTTGTTTGAGAGTTTGCACCTCAATTTGTGCTTGCAGCTTTGTTTCCTGTAGATGCGTGGTTGGCTCCCCAAGACCGATTTGCAGTTCCTTTTTGCCTTGCTGTTCTGCTGTGATGTCCCCTGAGGATGTGCTTGTTCCTCTTCTCAGCTCCTGTAGCTGCAGTCTAAGTTTTTCGTTTTCTTCCTGTAGGAACACCCGCTGGCAATTCGCCACGTGTTTAGCCATGGCTAATTCCTTTCTTGCCTCCTTGAGTTGCTCCTCCAAGGGGCCTATGTCCGCCACACCTTTTGATTTGGCTATTTTCATCCACGTGTGGGTTCGTACTCTCTCTTCCTCCAATGCAAAGAACAGTGGCACAGTGAATTTCTGTGGTATAATTTTGCCAGCTTCTAAGAAGTTATAATATGAGCTCAGACTTGGCTGAGGGCTAGGCTCCGGAATATGCTCTTTCTCTTCTTATCCTGGTGGCTCTATTTTGTCCTCCCTCGGTGGTGATGAGGGTGCTTCTCCTTCCATCCTCTCTGTCTCCTTAAGCCGGGCTAAGGTTTCCTGTAGAGCAGCCTCAGCATCCTGTAGCCGGGCTTTTGAGGCCAACTGGTCCAACCTCTCTTTCCAAGTAGTTGTTTTCGGGCTCCCCCTCTCATAGGTGACTGATATCTTTGAGGGGGACCTCTCCCTGGGCGAAGTAGGGGAATCCTCTATAGTGATTGGGCTGCTAGATGGAGGCTGTGGCTTGCCCGTTTTTATTCTCACACTTCTCCTAGCTTTAAAATATAGAGGGGCCTCCCTCTTTCTCTTTTGCTTCGGCTTAGGAGGTGTACTGAGGGCGGCCAGCACGGGTGCTACCTCCCTTGCAAGAATGTCGGCTTTCTTTTCCTTGGGTTTTCTTTTCTCAGGGCTTCCTGTAGAAGGCCCTTTTTCAGCAGATTTCTGGCTTCCTGTAGAAGCCGATTTTTGTTTTCCTGTAGAAACAGGTGGCACCGTTTTGGTTTGTTTTGCTGAGTGGGTTTTGCTTTTTGACTTGGTTGAGGCTGCTGTCGAGGTGCCTTTACTGACGTGGACCTGCTCAGTCTTGTCCACCCTGCTTTGTAATCTTTTCTCTCTAGCCGTCAACATGGGTGTGTCATCCTTCTCTTTGGCACCCTTTTTCTCTTGTTTCTCCTTTTTCTCTTTCTTCGGTGCTTTGGCCGTGGGTCTCTGGCCTTTTTCTTTCTTCTCTGCGGGTACTGACTCCTTCTCCTCATTGCTGGAGGAACCAAGCTCTTCGGTCAACATTTTTATATCGCCATCCTTAGTCAAATTTCGGAAGGCTTCCCACGAGAGAGGGACTTTGTATGTGTGGAGTGCATCCTCCATGAGGAGCTTAATGAGCCCGTGATGAGCTACCTGGTCTGCTGTGCCTTCTCTCAACTTGGTGGCACATTCAGTCATAGACTGCAGTAGAAAGTAGGGAATACTTAATTTGTTCTTTGCAGGTAGGTCCATCTGATGCCTTAATTCTGTGAGTAGCCGAAAATGGTACCCATACACAATGCTAAACCGACCTTCGCAGGTGATGTATTTCATAATTTGGTGGCTGACTTCTCTCCAAAGTGGCAGTAAGTTGGTTCTGCGAACCCCGTTCTTATCTTCTGAGAATTGCTCCTCTGGTGGAAAGAATTCCTTCTTAGCCTTCTAGCCTAATTTCCTCTCTTCTTTGTCGCATGGTACCCCCATTGGGAGCTCAGTAACTCGGCTGATGAACTGTGGGGTGAGTCTGAGACTCAAACCCCTGAAATTGACGGTGGCCAATGTCTTTGATTTTGGCTTCATAGCCCGCAAGAACTCCTCTGCCACCTCATCATCATATCCTTGCAATTTGTCGCAGAACGACATCCATTGCGCGTGAGTGAACAGCTCTACCACCTCAGGGTTCTCTCTTAATTTCTTTGAGTCGGTCGGTTCCTTTCTGATGAACCCACCCGGCATGGTGAAGACCTGCTACGTTAGCTGGAGGTGGCGGATGCGTATTCACAGATTAGCCTTTTGGGACAGAGCGTAGAATTATACCTCTGCCACGCATACAATTCACGAAGACTATCTCCAGATGAGCCTTAACAGAGCTTAATTACAAATCATATCCTGTAGGAAACCTTGCATACACTTCGACGACAATTCATGCAAACGGCAGACAACACTTGCAATTTTTTTATGATCAGACTGTAGAATGTCGACTTCGCCACCCTCGAAACCAATTGCATGGGAGGCACAGGTTCAGGCTTACCTTTTTAATTCGCCACCTTTGACGTGAAGAGCCCAATTTTCCTCGTGGCAGTGAGCTTCCTGTAGCAGAGCTTTCCTGTAGAAGCAGTGCACGGGTTCTGGAGAACACTGCAGTGGTTCTGCGCCTTCTGGGCTGCTATCAGATGTTCGAACGGCCGAAGACTTGGAGTGTCGAGCTTCAGAGGAATTTGGATGCTCACTCGTCTTTGAAACGGCTGATGATAAATGCGTGGGGTGGCAATCTAGCCGATAGATTTGAATCCGGCGGAATCCGTGGCGCGGGGGTGAGCTGTCCCTGCCGGACCGTTGGACGACGTCATCTACTCATTCCACTGCAAGTTCCCTGACTGTTGCATCATTCCCCGCAGATCCGCCGCCGCCATTTCTGTTAAAACGCGCTTCTCCCCGACTGGAAGGTTCTCACGTGTCAACTACCCGTTCTTTTTGCCACGACCACCATTCTACACATCCGACTAGACCATCTGACTAGTCAACGTGGCCAGTTGAATGGCCATACGACTACTCAACCCGTTCATTTCATACTTGCAAACATTTCAAAGTAGTATTCATGTAATTCGACGAAAGAAAGGGCGAGGCACTTACCTGTGCGGCCACGACATGATTTTCCAGGCTTCAGGACGGCGATGACTAGATTTGCTTGCTACTGCTATTTGCACAGGCCCGGAGGTTCCTCTTCGGAGGCTGCTGATGATGAAGCTTGTGACTCGGCTTGCAGGCGATTGAATGGTATACACTCTAGTTGGCTGAACTGCTACGGGATTCCTGTAGGATGTCCTGTAGCAGTTTTTCCTCCTCGGGTGCATGCTGAATGGTGAAGACAGTGGCATCACGATCACGCTCGCAGGGCCCTTGGATAGCCGTGATGAGTATTGCATGGCATCTCGGCATCTTTTTTTTATTTAAGAATCGCTTCCTCTTGATAATTCAATGATCTGTTTTGATTGTGCAGGTACTTTTATTGCATGTCAACTGGGGTGGTAGAAGGAGGTGACAGCAGTGTGCGATGGAGAAAATAGTAGCTTGCATGCCTCCATGCCGAACCTTGGTCGTTAGATCTCCCCACACAATTAGTTCTGGGCTGTCCAAAACTTCTACAGGAAGTTTCCTGTAGAAATACAGAACTTCCTGTAGAAAGTTTGTAGCTTCCTGTAGAAGACTAAGCTGTGATGAAATTGTGCCCATACCTTGGAGAAGATGAGTGTTTTCAGAGGGGGTGCTGGTGAGGTCACCTGGTAGCATAATAAGGACCCTTGACTTTGAGTTGAGGGACCTCTTCTCCTTCATAGAATACCTGCAACCTGCATGCATTGCCACATTGTGAACTTGTTGTCCCTGTTTTTTTTGTTTATTGTTTGTTTCTCTTTTTCTTTTTTCTTTTTTTTTGAAAGACAGCAGGGGTGTCTCAATGAGATTTTCACCCTTACCATCTGCCTTAAGCGCCTCAGAGAGGCTTTCACTCAAGGGTCTTTTTCAAATCTCTCTTTTTTTTTTTTTGAAAGACAGCAGGGGCGCCTCAATGAGGTTTTCACCCCTACCATCTGCCTTGGGAGCCTCAGAGAGGTTTTCACCCAAGGATCTTTATTTATTTATTTATTTTTTCTTTTTCTTTTTTTTTTTCTTTTTCTTTAAGATCTTCAGGGTATGCCCAAAATAGAGGCAGAACCCTTCTCTATGACCAACACTGATTTCTCCACAGTTTTGATGAACTCTTGTCTTGAGAGAGGTTTCCTGTAGATCTTCAGTCGATGCCCATTGACAAGCATGGGGATGGCCTCCTCATCAATGGTCCGAATAAGAACAAATCCATTGTCATGATATTTTTCCACTGCATATGGTCCCAGCCATCTGGTTCTCAGCTTCCCCTTGAAATCTTTATGCCTGGAATCATACAATAGCGCCCAATCTCCTGGCTAAAATTGCTTTTCATTGAGGTGTTGGTCATGCCACACCTTTCTCTGAAGTTGAACCACTTCTGAGTGAAGGAGGGCCTACATTCGGTGCTCGTCCAATCCATTCAGCTGCAATAACCTTTCTTGTTGGGCATGGATGAGATCTAGGTCCAGCTGAGCTGCCATTCTCAAAGTGTTGTATTCAAATTCAATTGACAGCAAAGCTCTCTTCCCATATACCAGCTCATAAGGTGTGAAGCCGGTTGTGGTCTTCCAAGTGGTGTTGTAAGCCCATGTGGCCTCAACCAGGCGATCTGCCCAATATTTCCTGCTGCTGCTCACCACCTTAGTCAAGATCCCTTCCAATGCTCTATTGGTGACTTCCACCTGCCCATTTGCTTGGGGATGATAGGGGGTGGAAGTCCTATGCTTGATTTTGTGATGAGCTAGTAGGTCTTCAATTAAGTTGGAGGTGAACTGGCTTCCTTGATCAGTGACTAGCTCTCTTGGGTAGCCAAATTTGTAGAAGATGTTTTCTCCTAAGAACTCAGTCACCTTTTCTTCTGTCGCTGCTTTGATTGCCTTGGTTTCTGCCCACTTTGTTAGGTAGTCGGTGCACACAATGATGTAAGACCTTTGCCTCGAAGGAGGGTTGATTGGACCCACAAAATCCATACCCCACTTCTCAAATGGCTCAAGAGTCACTTGAGGTTGGAGAGGCATCTCATCCCTTTGAGTCGGTTTCCCCATCCTTTGGCATCGGTCACATTGGCTGATATACCTTCTGACATCTTGATGAAGTGTGGGCCAATAGTAGCCTGCCTGCAGGATTTTGAAGGCAATCCTCTTTGCTGCAAAGTGTCCTCCACAAGGCCCATCATGACAGGTGAGGAGGATATCAAAGACTTCCTCCTCCCTTGCACAATGCCTTAATATCTGATCAGGGCCAAGCTTGAATAGGTTGCCCCCGATCCAAGTGAATGAGGCACTTTTTCTGATGATTCTGCTCTTCTCTCTTGAGGATAGGTGCGGAGGGAACTGTGCTGAAACAAGGTAGTTTGCTATATCAGCAAACCATGGAGAGAGTACTGAAATAGCAAACAGATGTTCATCCGGCATCTGGTCATCCACTGTTCCATCCTCATCTGCAGATAAATCCAATCTAGATAAAAAGTCAACAACAACATTTTCTTTACCTGGTTTGTCAACGATAGTCAAATCAAACTGCTGCAACAAAAGTAACCATCTAATGATACGAGCATTCACATCTGGTTTATTCATTAAATATCTAATTGCAGCATGATCAGTATGTACAAATGTTTGATAGCCAGTGATATAATGTCGGAACTTGTTCAGTGCATGGACCACGGCCAAAAATTCTTTCTTAGTTACAGTGTAATTCAGTTCCGCTTTGGATAAGTTTTTGCTAACAAAGTAAATGGCATATGGAAGTTTTTGTTCAACTTGTCCTAAGGCTGCCCCTATGGCTTTGTTCGAGGCATCAGTGTGGATGTGGAAAGGTAGGGCCCAGTTTGGACCTCTCAAGATTGGGGCAGACACCAACTTGTCCTTTAATTCATTCAGAGCCCTCTGACAATCGTCAGTCCATTTAAACTCCACATCTTTTGCCAACAGGCCAAACAACGACGAGGCTAGCTTGCTGAAGCCTTTAATGAATCTCCTGTAATACCCTGCTAATCCTAAGAAACTCCGAACATCCCTTACCTTTTGAGGAGGTGGAACCTTCTTGATGAAAGCAATTTTGTTAGGATCCACCTGTAACCCTTGGCAAGAAATGGTATGGCCTAGCACGGTCCCTTCAGTCATTAAGAATTCACATTTTTCAGGACTAAGGGACAGGTTCATCTCAATGCATTTGGTTAGGACTTTTCCCAGATTGGACAATGCTTCCTGGAAGTTGGACCCATAAGGAGTGAAGTCATCCATATAGATTTCCACCGCATCATGGACCAACTCAGAAAAGATGCTCAAGACGGCTCTCTGGAAGGTAGCAGGAGCATTGCATAGTCCAAAGGGAAGAACTCGGTAGGCAAAGGTACCCCAAGGACAAGTGAAGGTGGTCTTATCTTGGTCTTCCAGGCTGATTTGGATTTGGTTGTACCTGCTAAACCCATCTAGGAAAGAGAAAAACTTCTTTCATGCCAGTCCATCCAACACTTGATCTATGAAAGGTAGAGGAAAATGGTCTTTCTTGGTAGCTTTGTTCAGTTCTCGGTAGTCCACACAGATTCTCCACTTCCCATTTTTCTTGGGAACCAACACCAGAGGGGACACCCATTCGCTATCCGAGATGGGGTAAATGAATCCGGCATCCAACAGTTTTTGCAATTCTTCCTTGACGATGTCCTTAAGGGCTGGATTCATTCTCCTCTGGGGTTGCCTAACCGGTTTACAATCCTCTTTGATGTAGATGTGATGGGTACAGACCGAAGGATGGACTCCTTTCATCTCCTTATAGCTCCAAGCAAAAGCATCTAGATGACTGGCCAACAGACTACACAGCTCCTTTTCCTGGGAAGGAGATAGGGAGGAGCTGATCTTTAACGTTCTCTCAGGGCTGAACTCCACATTTTTGACTCTGGGAGTGACAGGGTTGGTCACACAAAGGTCCACTAAGGTGTTGGCTTGGGCATCCTCCACTAATTCCTCTAAGGACAGTGCACTGGGAGGTGGATTCTGGATCAAGGTCTCAATCAAATCATCCTCGGTTGGGGGATCTCCCCTAGTGGTGTCTAGGGTGCACAAAGGTGTTGAGTACACCTCATCCTCTTCTCCTTCCTCCAACCAAAGTGGTAAGTCATGCTCTGATGAGGGTTGGGCAGGCGGGTATAGGACTAGCTGCTTGGACATAGGACCACTTTTGATGGTCATGTTTCCTGCAAGGCAGCTTATGTAAGCATCTGCAGTGGCTAACCAAGGCCTTCTCAAAATAAGAGGATATCCAGTGAGCTTTGCCTTTGGTTGCAGAACCAAGAAATCTGCAGGGTATTCCCAAGAGTCAACAGAGACCAAGACATCCTCCACAATCCCTTCGAGAGTCACGGTGGAGCGATCTGCTAGTTGTAGGACTGTCGAGGTCTTCCTCAAGGAACCCTGAAGGTTGAGTTTGAGCATGGTATCTCTGGTCATCACATTAATGGCAGCCCCCAGATCAATCAAGGTGTGAGGTATGATGGTGCCATTGATGTGGACATTTACTACAGGACTCCCAGGATCTAGATACTTTGGGCAGATGACTTGTCCCAACATAAGGTCAGACAGTTGTCCTATGACATTGATGGTTGAAGCATCTCTCTTTCGCCTGCCTGGGTGTCTAAAACACTTTTCCTTAACCAGTTTGTTGTATATTGGTACATCTTTGATGGCTTGGAGAAGTGGTATTTTCACACACAACTATTTGAGCTCTCCCAGAAGCTCATCCTCCTTTGGGTTGGGTTGTGTGGTGGCTGTTAGTCTCTCAGGAAAGGGTGGAATAGCCTTTGGTTCACTTTCATGTTTATCTTCCTCGTTCTCTGGGGGAGGAGGTTGGCGATCCGGAAGAGTCTTTCTAGATCGCAGATTGATCTCCTGGATCTCCACAGCATAGGTAGGGCATGATGTGTCCCCAGTATATACCTGTTGGGCCTGTCTGTTGTTAGGGTTCGGGTTCGATTGAGTAGGCATTTGAGGTTGCCTTGGAGGAGCAGGAGGTAATGGTTGTGGTTGAGCTGGTGGTGGAGGCAAAATGGCGGGAGGAGTATTGTACTGGGGCCTCCACCCCGATTGAGGTGCATTCCACTGAGGCTGTGGTTGGGCATGTGAGTGATATGAATGAGTAGTGGGTTGAGTATGGTACTGAGGTGGGTAAGACCATGGAGGAGGCATAGACCAGGAAGGATAAGCAGGGGGACCCCAGGAAGGCATAGGAGTAGATTGGTTAGGGTTGTAATAAGCTTGGGGTGCCCCTTGCATCCCCTGCTGGTAAGGTCTATGTCCTTGTGGCCTCCTTTGGTTGAGGAAATAGAGAGGTTCAGTGGGGGCTTTTGTCCCTTGATACATGGCTTTAAGCCCAGGTAAGGTTGGACATTGGTTTGTGGGGTGGTCCTCCTCACAAACAAAACATACTTCCACCGAATGTAATGGGCATTTGTTCTTAGGGTGTTTCCTTGTACACCTAGGGTAGAAGATAGCCAAGGCCCTCTCAGCTTCTTCTTTCTTCTACTGGATTCGGAATGTATCAAGTTGCATGGCAATGGTCTGTCTCACCTCACTCTTGAGATCCTCTAACTGATTTTCAAACTCATGTTTGGAGAAAGGAATACCAGTTGAGAAGTGGTTTCCTCTACCTCTTTTCCGGGCTGCCCTAGAGTGGTTTCTAAACACAGTCTTTATGTCCTCATAAGACAGTTGGTAAATATCTCCTCCAGCTAGCATGTGAAGGGTATCTAAGATGTCTTCAGGGACTCCTCGGAGCAGGACCAACTTGAGGGATTCAGGGTCAAGGGTGCACCTGGCCCGTTTATAGCTAAGTTGGAACCTTTCCTCGTAAAAGATTTCTCCCTTGGTTTCCTTGGACCTACAGTAGTCCCGGTATTTAGTATTGAAAGCTTGCTGCATCTGAGCCCAAGTGGTGATATTGTTCCTAGGTAAGCCCATGAACCAGCGTAATGCTGCATCCTTAAGGGTTGAGGGGAAGAGTTTCAGCTTCTGCTCATCTTCAGTATAGTCATAGGTTCGACAAAAGACAGCAAACTCAAACAGGAAAATGTCAGGATCTTCAGTAATCAGTCCATGGAAGTGAGGTAAGGCGGATGGGCTAATGTTCTTCATTTTCATGTCTCCATTGGTCTCTCGGATGGGGAAGGCACCTTCTATTCTCTCATCTTCTCCCCTATTGTCAACCATAGCTTCAAATGGAATGGTCTCTAACTCTTCTTCTGCTATAGGATCTTCGTATATCTCAGGAGGTTCACCTATAGGTTCTTCTGGATCACTGTCACCAAAGAAGAGAGAAGGGTGACTCAGTGATGTGGTGGGGGTGTTGGGTAAGAATTTGCCTGTTTTATCTCGATTCCTACGAGGCATGAAATGGAAAGACTTTTGATTGCTTTTTTTTTTTTTCTCTGGTACCTGCAAAAACTGAAACAGATTGATCTACAACTAACTATCTTGCTGAAATGAAAATGCAGAATTGAAATGAAAGCAGGAAAGCACTAATCTACTTTGCTCAAATGAAATTGCAGGAATGGAAATGCTAGTTTACGCTTGCAGAATTGAAATGATAATCTACACTTGCAAAAATGAAATTGCGGAATTTAAATGTTAATCTATGAAAGCAGGAAATGTCTATGCTACTTTTGCAGAATGGTAATGAAATAAACTACTTAGCAGAAGGAGAGAGTAGGAAAATAGAAGAAAAGCAACAATTACTAATACTCTGACGCTTCCCCGGCAACGGCGCCAAAAAGATGGTGGGCTCCAGTATTGTAGCAATAATGCTACAACTCCTGGAGCTTCCTTCTCTAATTTTATCAACCCGGTAGTTCGTAACAAACTTGGAAGCGACAGTGTTGTATGCACAAGTACTAGCTCTTGTCGCAGCTGTCACTTGGTCAGCTCGCACAAGTCCGCTAGGGCTCAAGCCAACTTCTATGAGCTCTCAGAAGAAGCTTTTTTAACTGATGAACGAAGGCTAACTCAAAGGAAATTAACCTACTTTGCAAAAATGAAATGAATGCCAACAAGAAATGAAAAGCCTAGCTAACCCTAATTCTACCAGCTAGTCTTACTGATGCAACGGAGAGAATGCAAACTACTGAAAGTGATGCCATTACTTCTATTAAGGTGAGGTGCATATGTCTAGACTACTTTGATCTAAAGAAAACATATTTTTGTATTTTTGTTCAAGTTGTTGGAATTATTATGCGTGTGCTTCTAACTGGGTCTTGACTGTTGCAAGGATAGATCAAGGAGGGAAAGGCTTGGAAAGGGTCAGGAAGGCTCAGAGAGGGTCTAAGGAATCCATAACATCATTTTAGAGAAGTTCACAAATTTTAGATGCCTGGCAACCGTGTTTACGAGCTTCTACAGGAAGTCTGTAGGGGTTCTAGATGATGTTCAGGATTTCTACAGGAAGTTCAGTAATTCCTACAGGATGTTCTGCAATCGGATTTTTGGGTGATGGATGAGTGGAAGAGGCTGTATGGATGGCTAGGGAGGTAGGAAGGGAGCTTGTGATGGCTTATGGACAGAGAGATGAGTTGGAGAGGGGGTGTACTAAGCTGGTTGGTCTAAAGGAGAGTAGAGGGAATGGAAGGCCGAAAAGGTAGAATCACGTGGGTGATAGAAGAGTTAGGAGGCAAGTCATCTAACTGGGAGATGAGTAGATGGCCTAAGCACGGCTTAGAAGGATAAGGGAGTGAGGGAGTAGTACTGCACAATGTAAATGAAACAAATCATCCATGTCTTGCACATAACCGAAATTTCATCAACTTATTCTAACTGTTTTAATAAAAACCAAAGGACAGCAACGTTATTTCTGAGAGAAATCATGCATGGTGCTGAAGCAAAGACTCATTCCACAAGATCTAAACGCATGACCACTGCTACAAACGAGAACATTGTATCAAAGCTTGCATGAACATGTAAAACGGTGTTTTTGGTGGGTGGCACGGTCCGCAATTCCAGCCCCTAAACAGAGGTGAAAGTGAGTGTGCAGTCAACCCTTTTTGGATCTCTGATTAACTCCAATCTCCTCACTCTAATCTAAGCTACTGAAGCAACTCTGTTCATAAAACTAACCTACTTAATCACACCAAGAAATTCAACGCAGCAAACTGTGTTTCCAAATGCATGTAAAGGAAAAGGAATATAATGCTGAAAGAAAGGTAACAATACAAGGAAGGATGCCTTTTGCTCTCAGGTTGGGCCCAACCCCGAGAGCTATGGCTCCTTTAAGAACTCAGAACTGAACTCAAATCTGCCTGCTTTTCATTAAAAGATAATAGTCATAAGTCAAATAACATGCCAAAAATGGCTTACAAAAGCAAAACAGAGCTATCAGCTCCTAATTCAGAATATGCAACAAGGTTTCAAAAGTCCCCCTCGATGGCTACAACCTCATCATTTATACATTATGAGGGCCAAGCTGGCCTCCTAAATTAGTGGGGTTTGGCTGACCAAACTAAGAGTAATCTGTTGCTTCCTCAAAATCCGTTTGGCTGCCTTCTAGCTCGGTGGTGGGGGCTGTTGGAGCTCGGAGTTGAGGGTGAAAATCACGAGGAATGCCATTCAATGCTGTGGACAACCTTCCTACAAAAGCTCAATCCCATATTGGCTGTCTCCTAGCCCTCATCTGCGTGGTTTTGCTCCATTAAATGTCAAAAAGCCTGAAATAAACATGTGTTAGCCACCTAGGAATAGTGACTGCCCTCATTCGTACAAATGACATAAATATACTAAAAAATGATGCATAAGTTATGAAAAATGAAGGGTTGAGCAAGGGTAGTTAGGCCAAATGAGCCCAAAATGTTACGAAATTTGGGGCTCATCAATACTATAAAATGGTTTTTCATCTACTTGTAAAAATATTCAAATTTCTAATGATTTTATATATAGTCTTGATATAGTTTTGGCAATTTTCAAGTTAAAATAAATTTATATTGTAAAAATTGGGTGAATCATTTTTATTAAAAAAGGGAAATTGACGAATCTTTTTGTTGGGAAAACCATGGAAAATTAGCCCACTTGTGAATATTAGCCCCTAAAATTTTCTATGTATACATTAGATGTTAAATGAGCACAAATGTTTTTATGGGTTTATACTAACTTATATGTTGTTGTGAGTATTGCAATCAATTGTGATATCTTCAGATTCATTGTTTCAATATGGCACATTACCCTTGAGAGCCTATGCTTAGGTTGAGACAATCATTCTTAGGAATTTGGTGATTCTAGGAAGATTCCTTGGTCTTAAGGAATCCTTATAAACTTCCTAAAATGCATCCTTGGTCCTTGGCATTAGGGCTTAATTCCTAAGGAGCCAAGGTTTGGCACCCTTTAACAATTTTATGTTTAATCAATTTCTTTTTAAAGTCTAATTTGGGGTTTGATCCAAAGCTACCAAGCTTCTATAACTCGAATATGTTTACTGACTAGACTATCCTTCTATTGTTAGTGCTCATATCTGGGATGTAGATGCTTTAGGTATGTTAACATTCAATAAGAGTTGATGACTGGATATAATGTAAGATCATTGTAAGGCATGAAGTGGGCCTAGTGGGGCCCATGCACCAATGTAACATGGTAGTGCCACGTAGATGCCACATGGTAGTGGTGAGTTAGTGCAGAGCCATATTAATGTTGAGGGAGAACCTTACCATTGCCTACTACTTGTCATTGTAGCACCTATGTGATATAGCATGGAATATGCAACGATAGTAGCGGTTGTGAAACGGTATGTCTATTAGACCCATTAATTAATGGGATTACACACTGCTTCTTGGTGGTATTTAACCCTTGAATATTTCTTGATGGTGGTAGCACTATACGGAGTAGCAATTTTCTTGAAACATTCTCGTATGTTGGGGTCATTAATTGACAAGACCATCTACTACTCATCGAATCGATCTTTCGGCCTCTGTAATGAGTAGGCTACTCTATACGACATGATTGTGAGGTAGCTATATCAATACCTGTGTTCATTTCAATTCCCATTGGTCCATTGTGGGTTAACTACGGGGGTGGAGGGGGGGTGGTTCGACATGAAGTTTCCTTCCATGGATCCCTTGTTATATGGTTCATTATTTATGAGGGGTATGACCGGGGCATGGGATGAATCAATGGTCCTTTTCTGGGTTGGTGGAAATATTGTGGAACCTCACACCAGGGAACTACCTAACATATGGACCCTGTGTAGGGTGATGTAGAATGACATGAAAATTTTTGTGGGGACTTGGAAGAGTCACATGGATTCCATGTGGGTTACACATGTATGTCACGTGGACCATCTACTACTCATCGAATCGATATTTTGGCCTTCGTAATGAGTAGGCTACTCTATACGACATGATTGTGAGGTAGCTAGATCAATGACCTTTGTTCATTTTGGTTCACATTGGTCCATTGTGGGTTAACTATGGGGTGGGGGGTGGTTCGACATGAGGTTTCCTTCCATGGGTCCCTTATTGTATGGTGCATTATTTATGAGGGGTATGACCAGGGCATGGGACGAATCAATGGTCCTTTTTCGGGTTGGTAGAAATATTGTGGAACCTCACACCGGGGAACTAACTAACATATGGGCCCTGTGTAGAGTGACGTAGAATGACATGAAACTTCTTGTGGGGACTTGGAAGATTCACATGGATTCCATGTGGGTTACACATGTATGTCACGTGGCATTAGGTGATTGCACCAATTTAAGTTGGACATAAATTTCAATCCAAGAGTTAGATTGAGATGAAAATTATATCAGCAAAAAGATCTCGATGAGCTAGACACATTGGTGACATCATAATTTATTTTTGCAACATTTGGAAAAGAAGGATTTTTTGTAACGTCATCTTCATAACAAACTTTAGAGGTTGGGTTAAGTCATAAGTAACACCTCCCATAGCCTAAGCCAAAACAAAGTGGTGGGAGGGAGTGTTACACAAACAATCAATTATAGCAGATTTGTCAAATGAGGCAAAATATGTGGTAGGTGCAGAAGCAAAAAAGGATATTGTGTGGCTCAGGAAAATACTTGAATATTTGAAGGATAAATTGATGAATTGAATATTTAAAGGGGATATTGATGAATTCGACTCCTCTTATGGTTGACATACTTTATAGTTAAGCTGGCAGAGAATCTAAATATTTGAAGGATAAATTGATGAATTGAATATTTAAAGGGGATATTGATGAATTCGACTCCTCTTATGGTTGGCATACTTATACAGTTAATATGGCAAAGAATCCTAGATTCCATGATTGAACCAAGCACATCAACACGAAGTACTATCTCGTTAGATATCATGTATAGGCCAAGGCTAATTTGAGAGAATGTTTCACAAGTGAATAAATTGCAAACATATTTGCCAAACTATTTGGAAGAGAAAATTTTGAAAACTTCAAAAAGATGCTTGGACATACAAACACCCCTTTCTATCAAGGGTGGAATGATATATACCCAATCCTTGTGATTATGGTAAATTGTAAATATTAAATTACTAGGAATATGAAGTGTTCATAAATAGACTGGAAGAGAAGAGTCATTCACACTTCTTCATTGATGAAACCTTCTCTTTGTATTTCTCACCTTAATGAAAAATAACACGTGGAGTTATTCGTAGGCCAGACCTAACATACCAGATCTATAAAAGAGCCTCAACTTTTTCATAAATAAAAGTTGTATATTTGAGAAGTTAACTAGATTTACTACACATCATCTTTATACACCATATTTATTATATTCTAACAAATTGTGTGTATAGCTTGAATAGTTATGCGAATAGGTGTTCCTATTTTGCAATAGGAATTCAACAATTTTAATTTAATTATGGATAATTATTAGGTGGATGGGAAGGATTTAACCTCCATAGAATATTCTAAAATATTTCTAGTAGTGGTCACAACTCAAAGGTTGTGATTTATCTAAGGAGTAGTTATGCTATTTTTGTCTTTTAAATTAAATAGTTTAATTAAAAAAATGACATATGAGCATGAGTTATGGTTTTTCTAGAATGTGGTATTAGAAAGCCATGGTTTTGTAACAAAGCTTATTTATAGGTTAAGGGTCTTGATGCTTAAGAATCTTGTTAGATGTTCTTTTAAATGTCTTGAGAAAGGTAGATGTATCATGAGATACAAATGTTTTGATCCCTATAAGACCAATCATTTAATTTGTGTAACTGTAGTAATTACTTGCAATCAGTAAATTGTTATTTTTTGTTATTTTCATTATTCTTTTTCCACCTTCTATTATAACCAACCTATTACAAGAGAAAATCATTAATATATAACAACTACATTTTCATATTAAAATGTTTTCTAAAATAAAGTTGAAATACAAGTATAGCGAGCAAATTGTTTTTTGTTTGTTGTTATTTTCATTAATTTTTCTACCTTCTATTATACAATAAATATAATAGAAAATCATATATATATATATATATATATATATATATATATATATAACTACTCCATTTTCTTATTAAAAGATTTTAAAAAATAAAATTGAAATATTTTTTTTTCAACTTAGTCAACTGTATTTTCCTTAGTTTTATAATTAGTCATTTTTGAAATATTAATTTGTGAACAACTTCATTTCATCTCTAAGACTTATTATGCTCTTTTTTTGTTTATCTATAGTGAGACTTTTTGGAAGCTCTTTGACTTATTATGCTTTTTTGTTTTTGTTTTTTTCAATGTAACTTAATAGTTGTCAATAGTGCGACTTTTTGTAAGCTTTTCCACTTATGCTCTTTTTCTGTTTTTTCTTTCAATGTAACTTAATACAAGTTGTCTTTTTGGAAACTTTTCGACTTATTATGCTCTTTTTTGGTTTTTTTCAATATAACTTAATACAAATTGTCTATGGTGCGACTTTTTGGAAGCCTTTCGACCTATTAGGCTCTTTTTTGTTTTTTTTCAATATAACTTAATACGAATTCTCTATAGTACGTCTTTTTAAAAACTTTTCAGGTAAATTTTTCCAATCTATTTTTCCTAAAATATACTTCTGTTCAAAATATATATAAAACCCTTTATCATTTGTCGAAAAAACCACTAACAGTACAACATATAGACTTTTTAGCCCTCCGAAAAAAAGGATTCGGGTGATTGGCTCGTAGTGAGTGTATTCTCTTTATTGATTGAACACGTGGATAGTTGAAGGCTTAGTGAGCTGGTCGGTCGAAGTGAGACAAGCTCGATTAGTCAGATTTTACAGCGTTGTTTGCTTGAAGATTACGACACAAGGAGATGCCCCACTATGATTGAAAATTACGACAGAAGGAGATGCCGTACGATGATTTGGATGATGGGTATTAATTAGGATAATTTATTTAGTTAAAATTAAGAGCGTTTATTGTGAAACTTTTAAAAAACAATCTATCTCATTAACTATCTTAATCTTTTTTATCTAATATACCAATAATTTGCTCACGGCTGGCTATTTGCCTATAAATAAGTAACCCAGGTAAGGTGGATCTCGCAGAATTTCAGTTCATTATTTTAAGCTGCTTCACTTTTTGGTATATCATATCATATCGAATAGGAATGGCTCTGCTTTCTGTCGCACCGCTGGCTCCCAGATGGTGCGTGCACAAATCGTTGGTCAGTTCTAGCGAGGTTAAGGTTGTCCGCAGAACGATCTCAACTTCCACCCGCATGTGTCGGATAACCGCAGGCGTACAGAGACGCGTAGCCAATCATCATTCCAACCTGTGCGACGATAATTTCATACAGTCCCTGTCAAAGCCTTACGGGGTAATTTTCATCTTTGAAGTTTTTCTTTCTCGTATTCCTTCTTCACTGACAACTGAAATTCCTTTTATTTACATTTCTGAATGTATTATATGGGTCAGGCAACTTCGTACCATGATAGTGTTCAGAAACTTATTGGAGAAGTAAAAGACATGATCAATTTAATCTCGGTTAAAGATGGAGAATTAATCACCCCCTGCAATGATCTCCTTATGCGGCTCTCTATAGTCGATAGCATTGAACGTTTGGGAATCGATAGGCATTTCAAAAGTGAAATAAAATCAGCTCTGGATTATGTTTACAGGTAAGTCATCGCAGCGTTATCATCATTATTTATTTATCCTTCATAAATTTCCGGCGGGTCTTTTTTCCAGTATCTCAATTGTATATTTACTTTGTTGAAGGAATATTTTGATTTTCTATTCCATATTTTTTCAATATTTTCACCACCTCCTTATATATTTTTTCATTATTGTTTCCCTTCGTATGTGTTTTTTTTCATCCCATCTTTATATATTTTGATTTTCTATGCCATATTTTTTCAATATTTTCACCACCTCCTTATATATTTTTTCATTATTGTTTCCCTTCTTATGTGTTTTTTTTCATCCCATCCCATTTTTTCATTATTGTTTACCTTCTTATGTGTTCTTCCTCTGTTTCTCGTCTGATTCGGGTGGAGAGTTTGAGGGGGTGGGGAAGGAGTGACTTCTATTGCTGCTCTCTTCCTCATTTCGTGCCTCTCCTTATGTATTGGGCAGTCAGATCTTGCGCTGTCTTCCGATGCTTGTCTGCTTGGTGCTTTGGTGCCATATCTGCACCCTATAGATGGGTTTGCCTTGTTGCCTTTCGGGGCTATATTTGGTGATCTGTTTAAAACAAATTTGTATGTGGCTGAGACCACGTTTCTGCATATGCTTCTTGCATTTGCGTTATGTAATCTTTTTTATATGAATATATTATGCTTTTTCTTCTGAAAAAAAAATATTTTTGTTGTAGTCTAACCATCGCTGTAGTCTCACCAGATTGTATTTCGCCTTGAAAATCTTGAAAATTTTGGTAATGTTTTGATAAATTTCAGTAGGGATTTTTGTAAATCCAGGTTATAGTTGTTAAACTTCAATATTTTGGGTGCACCAGAAGTTTTTGATGGTGCTGAATCTATTTCTACCTTCAAAAACATTTTTTTTTTTCAGCAAGAAAAAACAGTGTATTTATATTGATATGTATAAACCAATACATCTGTCTAAATATCATGTAACTCTTTGGCATCTCCTCCATACAGAAACATATACATCTCCTCCATATAGTTCTTGTCCACATGATATGTAGACATACAACTCTATCTCATCATCAATAAGGAAGAGGATCATTATTTCCATATAAAAATACACATATATACTTCATCAACATTAACTACAGGGATCATAATAAACAGTATAGTAACCAAAATTACAAAAAACCAAAAAATAAAACAGTCCATAATATCCAACATATACATAATGCGAAAACGTAAAATATATATCCTATCGAGGGATGGGAAAATTCCCCATATCCATTGTACTGTTGTCTAGTGTTAACTTTATATGCATCCAGTCCATAGTGTCTATTAGTCCCTTCTTTGACAGCAAATCAGCATTCTGATTGTATTCCCTTCTGATATGTTGAATCGAGTAGTCACTATGAAAGCCCCATAAAGGCCCAATACTATTGAGCCATCCCTGAAGATGCATTTGAGTGATATTGCTATTCCCCAATATATGTTTAATGATAGCCTTTGAGTCACCAAATATGTGAATACTTGGAATGTCCAAAAAGTAATCCTGACGCCTCCATTCTCCCTTCCGATGCCCGCCCACCGCAACTACCATCGTATCCGTTCCCACTCCCCAGCTTGAATGTTATCCAAGCCCATCTCATCTTTCGTGCGCCATATGGGGAATATTCCATTCCATGTAGAGATTACTTGATTGCAATAGAATATGAACACTCCTTGCGCAAGATTTGTTGAAATTTTTTCACCCAGCCAAAAAGATCATCAACCCTGCCAAAAAGATCATCCGGGCAATTCCTCCACCTCAATAAACTTGTCCTATATTTTTTTTCTCTCTATCTATTTTCTTTTATATATACCCTTTCCATATCCTCATATATTTTTCCAATATTTTCCACTTCCCATCTTCATATATTTTCTACAATATTTGCTCCACTGCAATCCTCATACTTATTCTCTTTTTTATTTTTCAAAATAAAAAACGAACTTCGTTTTCATTAAAAGGAAAGTTTTCATTTAAATAGCTTTTCTTCTAATAGGTCCATCCCACAAAAACATGTCTCAAAACAACTAGATACACTGCAGATCCTCGGCTAATCAGTAAGAAGACGAATCCTCATATTCATGCTTCTTCATATATATAAGATAATAATATCCTCCATCTTAAATTGAACAATTATTTCCGTTAACCGTAAACAAAGATACCATGTCCTGTTTTAGTTGCCTTACTTGGGTCCATACAAAAGGCTGCAAATATAAATTTATTTCTATACTCTTCCCAAACAAATTTATTGATTTAATTTTAGCAGTTGATTTTATTGAACTTCTTTTTCCTTCAATATGAGGTTGACTCATTAATATTGTCCTTATATTTATTAGGTAGTTTACCTGGACCCTTATTTGTTTGTTATGTTTTGATCACGACCCTTCTGGTTATCTTTTTAACTCCATTCAATACTTCTTGTAAATATATTCTCACATTATGAAGATTCTTACAAGCACAAATAACTTTGACATGAAGTTGGAAATTCAGTCAGTGGCATGATCTGCATCTGTAATCTTTTCCTCAACTGCAGCAAGTTGATCACTAATCTATATGAGCATGATAAGGTAATCCGTGGCTGAATCGAATGATTCTGAATTTGTTCCGTAACATTATCTTCCCATTTATGTTCTCACTTTGATAGAGGGATATCTAACATTTCTATGGTTGTTTTTTTCTCAAACAGGGGAGGAATCAATGATCTTTTAAGTGTATCCAAAATCTTCTGATTGACTTTCATTCATTTCGTTTTATGAGTTATGATTTTTTGCAGATTTCTATATAAATGTACATTGAATCCTTGCCAATATTTCAGAAAAAAATTTCTTCCAGTAAAAAAATGTAATCCTAATTTAGAAATTCGAGGAAACATCAAATCTATCATCATTTCAATTTCGAGGAATCTGAAAAATTAGCTTTTTAAAGAAATATTGAAATCCTCTTACTGTTGACCATTTTCTATAGTTATTGGAATGGAAAAGGCATTCGGTGTGGAAGAGACAGTGTTGTTGCCGATCTCAACTCAACTGCCTTGGGACTTCGAACTCTTCGACTACACGGATATCCGGTGTCTTCAGGTATGCATAAAAATCTATTAAATAAGTCCCTCTTTGAAGTTCTTTTATGATAGCTCTGAGCTTCCATCTACTTGCAGATATTTATTACTAATACGTTATACGTTAACATCAGATGTCTTAGAACGCTTCAAAGAACAAAATGGGCAGTTTGCATGTTCGGCCATTCAAACAGACGGAGAGATAAGAATTGTTCTCAACTTATTTCGGGCTTCCCAAATTGCCTTTCCGGGAGAGAAAGTTATGGAAGAGGCAGAAATCTTCTCTACAATATATTTAAAAGAAGCCATACTAAAGCTTCCGGTCTGCGGTCTTTCACGAGAGGTGAGGGGGTCATACTATCATCATAACATGACATAGCCTAATTTACACATATGTTGTGATCTGTATTTTACAATTTAAATTTTGTTGTTGGCAGATATCGTACGTTCTGGAATATGGTCCATCGACGTATTTGGACAGGACCCCATTTATTTGTAGGTCCATGATTTCATCGTGTAACAACATTTTTTATTCGCAAAGTTCCATGGATCCACTTATGTTGAGAGAAATCCAAAGCCTTATTAAATCTGGATGAAGATGGATATATGTTCTTTGATATATAAACAGATACAGTTAGGCCATTTGATGTTGTTTTGTCCATTAAGCCAAGGAACATTGTTGCTTTTCACAAAAAATCTGTGTTAACAATTTAGATTTCCTGTCAAATTTTCAATTAATGTTCGTTACATTTGTTTCTTTCCAGGACGCCAAATATGAAGACCCAAAAACTTCTAGAACTTGCAAAGTTGGAGTTCAATATGTTTCACTCTTTACAACAGCAAGAACTAAAACTTCTCTCCAGGTGATGCGATGAATTATGTCATCGGATAATATCTGTTTAGCAGACAAACTAGGATTTGAGTGGTCTACTGTAAAATAACGTGAAATCTATGAACTTTGTGTGTAGATGGTGGAAAGATTCGGGTTTCTCTCAAATGACCTTCCCTCGGCATCGTCACGTGGAATATTACACTTTGGCATCTTGCATTGATAGTGAACCTCAACATTCTTCGTTCAGACTTGGATTTGCCAAAATAAGTCATCTTGGCACGGTTCTTGACGATATTTACGACACCTTTGGAACGATGGATGAGCTAGAACTCTTCACAGCGGCAGTTAAGAGGTTGTACTGGCGATGACCAATTCAAAGAATTTTAGAAGAATGTAAGCTTCATCACTCCATTAATCTTTAGGAACTAATTTACTTGACCAAAATTTGTGTTTATATGATCAGGTGGCATCCGTCTGCGACGGACTGGCTTCCAGAATATATGAAAGGAGTATATATGGTGCTTTACGAAACCGTTAACGAAATGGCAGGAGAAGCAGAAAAGTCTCAAGGCCGAGACACGCTCAGCTATGCCCGAAAGGCTGTATGTACAGTAATAAAGCATACATACACAACTATTTATTTGTGAGAACGTAATGTGATTATTAGTTCATTTGCTTTGCTTGTGCTGTTGCCTGTGCAGTTGGAGGCTTATATTGATGCTTATATGAAAGAAGCGAAGTGGATTTTCAGTGGTTTTTTGCCAACATTTGAGGAGTACCTGGATAACGGGAAAGTTAGTTTCGGTTATCGCATTGGCACATTGCAACCCATTCTGACGTTGGGCATTCCCTTTCCTCATCACATCCTACAAGAAATAGACTTTCCTTCCAGGCTCAATGATGTGGCATGTTCCATTCTCCGACTAAAAGGCGACATTCACACTTACCAGGTATATCCTGTTAATGGAAGGATTTTTTCTTTGGATTGCATGATTGGTTAGTTTTTCTTTGCATTGCATGATTGGTTCTAATTTAGAGTTGGATAAACGAGCCGTGGAGAAAAATCTTCGTGTATATCATGTTATATGGAAGAGAATCCCGAGTCAACAGAGGAAGATGCCATCAATCATATCAACTCCATGGTCAACAAATTACTAAAGGAACTAAATTGGGAGTATCTGAGACCTGATAGCAATGTTCCAATCACTTCCAAGAAACATGCATTTGACATTCTGAGAGCTTTCTACCATCTCTACAAATACCGAGATGGCTTCAGCGTTGCGAACTATGAAATAAAGAATTTGGTCATGACAACCGTCATTGAGCCTGTGCCTTTATAACTACAAATTTAATCTACATGTTATGCATGGCAATAAAGCCTCATCAGATGCTTGAAGCTCCAGAATGTAGGGTCGGGGTCCTCACCAGATGATTGAAGCTCAAGAATGTAGGGTAGGGGTAAACTTTTTAGTTATGTTGCTACTTTTGAAATATACATGTAATGATTTTAACATTATGGGTCGGTGATAATATAAAATATTAGGTTTTAGAAGGGACTCATGTTATTGTGAATAAAATCATTTGAGCCCTCTTTGTGAATAAAAAATTTGGAAAAGTAATTCATATCTCAATTCTAAAAGGAGGATTGAGAAATTTTGAATATAAATGTATGAAGTTAAATGAAATTTGTTTTCAGAGGGAATGATTTAATGAATTATTTTTACATTATTTATTATAATTTGTGCATTGTTTATTTGTTCACTATTTATTAAATTGAATGTAGATTATTTATAAATATAAATGAAATGCAGATGAGTTATATATATTAAATATTGAACTGAAATGAAATGTAAATTATAAAGGAAATGTAGATTATTGTGTGCATTGTAAATGAAATATACATCCATATTTATATATAAATGAAATGTACAATATATATTTGTACATTGTTTATATATATTTATTAAAGTAAAATGAATATTATTAATATAAAAAATGAAATGTAAAATAATATTATAGTGAAATGAAATAAACTGTAATGTAAATTATAAAAGAAATGTAGGTCATTATACGGGCTAAAATGATCATCTTTCATCAGTCCACTATCCAAACACTTTGAGGCCTTGCCCTCCTATGGAAGTCATATGGTTCCATCTTTTTTAAAAACAATGTAAGCTCTGGTTGCCCCCTCGAGGGGCAGAGTACTCTTGTGTTATCTATCAGGTTTCCTTGCTTTGAGACAGAGACGAAACTCATGGCTATAAATACCATAAATTTAGCTTAGATAATATAATTTAGCCATGCTTACTATTACTATATATATATATATATATATATATATATATATATATATATATATATATAGTCTCTGCAGTCTCGGATCTCTGCAGCCCATAAGTTGCAAGCCATAGCATACCACACCACCGTCTACAACAGAGAAGAGCCGAATCGTAACGATATATTCCGATGAAATGAATCTTGCGAGGGCTCCTACCATTGAGCTCCATTGACGCTCTCCATTTTCTCTACCGCCATAAACCCTAGGGAAGAGCTAAACTCGACGACAAAAACATGATAAATGAAACCTAGGTTTACGTAAACCCTATTCATTCTCCTCCCAAATCTCATTACTTTAACGGACTTGCAATGGAATCCTGCGTAACCCCATCAAATTGACAGACTATGTTGAGGGCTCCATATATGATTTGGATCTGTGCGTTAACCCCTCTCGAGAAACATGCAATCACACATACAGATATGGATTTGAGGTGGTGGAATAGCCAGAAAAGATGGTGGAGCCGAAGAATTCTAGAGTCCCATGTTAAGGCAACATAGGGATATAGTAGTTGGTGGAATTACTTCTCCAACACGGGTGCGGAGAAGCAAGCCCTAACTTCTACAACTCTGACGAATCTCTATTTGCCAAGGATACAACCCTTGAGGAGGAAGAACACTCATTCCTATTTTGAGTTCTTTGGCAGATGACCGACAATCACGTGGAACAGTAAAAATACTTCCAGTCTGTCCCACGAGTCATGGACTCATGGGGGATGACTGAAAGGGTTAGTTATGCATAGCCTTTAACTATTTTCTTACAGAGGCCCTTCTCTCTGTTTAGTTGTATTCAACGACCATTGAACTTTTAGTGCACGAAGATCACTGATCTCTGATATTCGGTGCAGATCCCTTATGCGCGGCTGGAGGCCAAGGCCCAGGACTAAATGAAACTGGGTTGCTAACTCTGGTTAAGTTTGGGTTGTCGGTGTTTTAAAATTTTCTTTGGAAATCAGGGAATTTGGGGTGATAATATTTTTTATTTTGTTGATCCAATCCGGTCTACGAGCTGTGGTTCGTCCGGGGCACGTGCGGTCTGTAGTCCAATTTGCTGATATCAGGTGCACACATTCCTTATCTTTTTGTAATACATATCTGGTCATATATTTTCAAGTATGAATAATTCACCATAGCTACCAAAGATTAACAAAGGTAGACCTAGCACAGTTACTCTACAGAGCCTTTATGAGTATATAGAGTCTTTAGAGAAACGTAGAGAAGAAAGAGAAGTCAAGCTACAAATAGAGTTAGAAGCCATGTTGGATAATAAATTAACATCTCTTATAGACAAGATCCAAAAACAAATAGAAAATAAAATAGAACTATTGGAGAATAAAATGGAGGCAATGGAGACTAGGTTGTAGGTTATAGAAAAACAAAACCAAGATACGAACCAAACATACCAGCAAGGAGATGATGATACTTTATAGAGTCTTAAAATGAAGGACATGAGTAAAGAACTAGAAGAAAAAGTTAATAGCCACCTCACCCTATATAGTGTGGTAGGTAAATTAAATATCAAACTAATTAAAGATGAAATGAAAAAATTGATAGAATTAGACCATGAGTGTAACAAAAGGGCCTTAAACCTTATATTCTTCAGTTTGAAAAAGGAGGTAGATGAGGATACTTTAGCCATAGCCCAGATAGAATTACATAATAGATTACAAATTGAAACAACGTGTCTCACAGAAGCAATAAGGTTGGGGAAATTAAATGAGAATAAAGGAAGGTTGATCCAAATAAAGGTGAGCTCTATTGACCGAAAGTATGGAATACTTAGTAAAACCTCAAGTCTAAAAGGAACGAGAATATTTATAAATGAAAATCTCATTCCAGAAGATCAAGCAAAATTAAGAAAGGAGGTTCAAAAGGTAAAAGAAGCTAGGAAGGAAGGAAAATGGGCAATAATCAGAAATAGAAAAGCCATTATTCGAGATAGAAACCAAAAAGATAGTAATAAATAGCAATTCAACATGCTCCAGATTCTTTCTTGGAATTGTCGGGCTTTCCATGGAGCAAAGACCCCAAGCTAAGTTGGATCTCGAATGATGTTGATATTATATTGCTTGTTGAAACTTGGGAGCATGAAGAATCTAAGGTCCCTAACATAGATGGCTTTGCACTATGGTCTACCTGGAACAAGCGATCCTCCCGTAGAGGCATTGGGGGTATAGCTTGTTACATTAAGAAGAACATCTCCCCCCATGCTAGGATTTATAAAAATGACCCTTACAACCAATATAGTTGGATAGTGATTATTGACATTAATGATAAAAAGACATACATAGCAATCTGTTATTTCCCCCCCATCAATTCTAACTTCTATAAGAAAAAGAATCTATATAAAAATAGTCCTTGCAATGGTTTACAGAATGATATTTCTAGCCTAAGGAATGAAGGTAATATCCTTTTAATGGGTGACTTTAATGCTCGAACTTCAAGCAACCAAGCTATTCTTCTAACCAATCATTCCAACCCTAATCCTCTCTGGTTAGATGAAGACCTTACTCTAGCTAGCCGGTATAAAAGGAACTCTGAAGACCTCGGGGATAATTTGTTTGGGTCAGAACTAGTCAAGCTCTGTAGTGCTCAGGATCTCATAATTTGCAATGGTCTAAAGAAGTGGCCCAATTCTAGCCAGATGACTTGCATCCATGAGCTTGGTAGCAGCATGGTAGACTATGTCATTTCCGATCTCCCTTTATACAACGAAATAATAAATTTTGACATCTTAAACGACCATGTGCCTGGCTCTGATCATAGGCCTTTACTTATAGCTCTCAATTTTGTCATGCATAGAGATCCCATAGAAGATAATCCTTATAGCCAAAGAACTTAATCTTTGATAAAAATAAAAACGATCTCTTTCTAAATGAATTAAAAATTAATTTGCTTCCTTTATCTAGAATAGACAACATAGAAGACCTCTATCATAATTTTACTACAACCCTATCATATTATATTAACAAGTTCTCAGTTAAAGTTTTAAGTAATAAAAGAAATAGCAAAACCAACCCATGGTATGACAAAGATTGTAAAAGTGTGAGGAGAGAAATTAAGGAAGTTGTTTATGAATATCTTAAAATTAGCAAGATAAAAATATACAAAGCCCTAACTAAAAGGAAAAAAAGGCAGTATATTCTTAAAAGACAAGAGCATCTCTCACACCTCTCTAAGGTAGCTCCTGAGAAATTCTGGAGGCAGATTCTAACTAGAAAAACTAAAGATAATAATAAAATTGCTTTACACGACTGGAATTCCTATCTTAAAAAGTTTTATGAATCTCCAAATGTCATGGATAACTTTGAAACCCTGCTCACAACGAAAGATGTTTTATCATTAGAAGACATTGATTACGGTGTTAAATGCCTAGCAAATGGGCATGCTAAGGACATTGAAGGTTACCAGGTGGAAATATTAAAAGTTGGAGGTCCTGTCCTCATCCCCCACATCCACAAGCTTTTCAATCAAGCGGTCAAGCAAGGGTTCTCTAAACCATGCACTCAGAGCCTCATTATTCCTATTTTTAAAAGTGGGGATACAAATAACCCCTCTAACTATCGGGAAATTATGATCAGCCCTCTCTTAGCCAAGTTATATGGAATTATTTTGGAAAAGAAGTTGAGCATATGGCTTGAAAGTGAAGGTAAGCGGGCTAAAGGCCAAGCGGGTTTTAGAAGGCAGCACTCAACAACAGACCACCTCGTTACACTTAGGATCATTGTGGAAGAATGTAACAATGATAAATCCAATCTCTTTTGTTGCTTTGTGGACTTTAGAAAGGCTTTCGATACAGTTCCTAGAAACAATGAATGGAATAGATTAGAAGAGCTAAAGGTTCCTTTCGAGTTGAGAGCTGCCGCTATAAGGTTATACGAGAATGTAATTGCCAAGTTAAAGAGTAATGAGGGGTGGTCGAAAGATATTAAGTGTAATATCAGAGTTAAACAAGGTTGCCCCCTCTCCCCTACCCTATTTGGCATTTACATCGACAAGCTAGAAGGTTGTTTAGAGGAAGCAGGTTGTGCTGGCATGATCTTAGTTGGGATAATCATCATATTTCTTCTATATTTTGATGATATTGTTCTTCTCACAAGGTGCCCATTTGATCTTGATAAGCAAATTAGACTTTGTAAGGATTTCTACTCTACCATGGGTATGACCGTTAACACTGACAAAACAAAAGTTATGATTATCAAATCCAAGAAGGACACTTATGCTAATTTTATGTATGACAATAGTAACTTGGAGGAAGTGTCTTCTTACAATTACTTAGGAATTGATATTCATCACAAGCTCAACTAGAACTACAACATTGAGAAAAGGATTAATGGGGGGTGGAAAGATTATTTTGGTCTTGAAAATAATTGTAAAATGGCAAACCTTGTAATGTGGGATAGAAAGAAGTTCCTTTTTGAAACTTTAGTCACTCTCGTTATCTTATATGGATGTGAGGTTTGGGGTAGCAACATCTCTAGAGAATATTCGAGAAATATTGAGCAAATCCAGAAGTGTTTTATAATGTATAACCTCAAAATTAAAATAAATACACCCTATCCTATTCTCCTTATAGAAGTGGGTCTTCCCCCTATCGAGAGCCTAGCTATGACTAGGCTTTTGTTGTACAAACACAAACTCAATAACATAGAAGACCATAGACTTCCTAAGCTGGCTTTAAATTCCATCCAAAACCACCTAAGGCTCAAACGAGGTTGGTATAAAGACACCAAGGCCTGGTTAAACCATTGGGAGATCGACGAGAATGTTTCATTGCAAAACATTAATAACATTAAAAATATTGTTACTTCTAAGTTCAAAGAAAAAATGTGGTTTGAGAAAGATTTAGTAGCTAAAAGAAAATTAAGATATTATAAGGATGTCATCAACCCCACCCTAGAAGATCAATAGTATCTCTCTATTTTAACTAGCTCAAAGAAGAAAATTAATATAGCCAAGATTAGAACGAACTCTCATGAGCTCCATAGTGAAACGGGTCATTGGGCAGTTCCTAAAACACCATGGATGGAAAGGATCTACCATCTCTGTGAGAATATGAACATCGAGGATGAAAATCACTTCCTCTTAGAGTGCCCTGCATACAACCACATTAGATCTCAATTTCATAATCTTTGTTGCAATATTGACCTTCCTAGCCTTTTACGATGTCAAAATTATAGTGAGCTTGGGAGGCTTCTCTCCAAGCTTTTTGAGCATAAGAATAAAATATTAAATCAAACTAAATAATAATTCACTTCTTTAGGTCCGATAGACCAAATTTTGATTGAACCTTTGTTTTAGCGGTTGTCAATTATTAATTAAATTTAACTAAATTTGTTTGTTGGAAGGGACAACTTATAGATCTGAGTTCTAAGGGGCATTGCTTACTTTCCTTGCATGACTTTAAAAGGTAAACCATGTTGAATTAAATGTCAGAACCACTCGCAACTAAGAAAAGTTGTTTTACCTTATAGGTTTTAATGTGATGCGATTGGGGTAGAACTAGAGTTGGCATATTTGATGACAATCCATTTATGAAGAGTAAATATTGGAATAGGCAATTCCCATTCTCATCCTTTCCTCTTACGAATTGAAGAGACAACCTGGAAGGCAAAGGCACTGAAGAGCCAAGGTGATGCGAAAGAACACAAGAGAAATTCTACATATACACATAGTTGAAATGAATTCAGGGTTCGATTCACTTGTTAGATGAGAAGGAAGTTGCTAAAAAATTCATTGTTTAAAGCTTCCTATGAAACTAGATTTTTTTTCTCCCCTTCTAAATTCGAAGGTTGTATGACCTTGAGCTAGTGCCCTATGTATTTGGGTGTTAACTACCTTGATAGCGACTGAGGCCACTAAAATCCCCGTGTCAACAAATGTTTCTGGTGTGTAGCTTTGTGATTGAATTAAACCATTGTGTGCTTATGATTAGGCTGATGAACCACTTAGTGCTTGCTAATTTGTTGATGAACCACCTTCATTTGGAATCAATCCCTAACTAAACCATTGGGTGCTTGTAGTTAGGTTGATGACTCACTTAATTCTTGCCAAGTGCTTACTAACTCACTGATTAACCACCTTCATATTGGAACCAATCCCTAGGTTAAACTAGTAAGAGCTTTTAGTTAGGTTGATGAACCAATTAGTGCTTGATAAGTGCTTATTAATTGCCTAATGAGCTACTTTTATATTGGAATCAATCCTTGGGTTAAACCACTGGGTGCTTGCAGTTAGGCCGATGAACCACTTAGTGCTTTCTAAGTGCTTGCTAACTAGCTAATGAACCACCTTCATAGTCGAATCAATCCTTGGGTTAAACCATTAGGTTCTTGCAGTTAGGCTAATGAATAACTTAGGGCTTTCTAAGTGCTTTCTAATTGGGTGATTAACCACCTTCATAGTGGGTTCAATCCTCAGAAACTAAACAAAACACTCCCCTTTTTAATTTGGGTGAAGCCCTGTGATGTGAATATCAAAGAGTAAGTGAGTCACTCTAGTTCTTACTATCAAAAGGTTAGTTGATGAACCACCTAGACAATGGGATTCATCTCTTGAGTGTTTGAAGAAGTCCTTGATGTGAATTTTCCCTTTAGAAACATCCCCTTGGACTCTGGATCCAACTTTAGGGTGGTTAGTTGCAAGAGATATTACAGTGTAGCTGGGCTATTGTTCGGTGGAGAGTGGAAGTCCCTCCTTCAATTGCTAACAATTTTAACTCACTCGAATAAGTATAATAATTTATCCATATATGACTATGCTTGTTATGTTAATTATTAATATATGGTTTTGTATGATTCATGAATGAATGCTTCAATAACTGAATATTCATGGTTTACTAACTATTTTACTTGTGTAGGATGGTAATGAATGTTTGAATGGTGTATTGGTCTCCATCTTCATGAATTTCATGATCACTTGCATGATTGTGACTATTATCTAAAGTTTACTCATATAACTTGTCATCTAATAAGTTATCAGTTAACTTATCTATTTCGGAGTTTGGGAAATTCCTTGTGATGACCTGGTTTGTAGGATGTTTTACATAAGTTTAATTTATAACAAAATGTAAACTTTGAAACGGGAACTATAAACTCAAAACGTGAACTCTGGCCAAAAAACCCTGAAAAAACATGAAAAACAATGCTAAAAACAAGAAGTGTGCATACTGGAACAATGGTTTTTTTTAGGGTCAATTTTGAACATGTTTTAAAAATGGCAGTGAAAACGAATTTTTTGTGCAATATTTGTGCAAAAAACAACCTGAAAATGAAAAGTGTTGATACTGGAATGATGGTTTTTTTTTTAGGGTTAGTTTTCAACATTTTTGAAAAATGCGAGTAAAACTGAATTTTTATGTGCAAAAATTGTGCAAAAAACACCCTCAAAACGAAAAGTGTTGATGCTGGAAAAACTTTTTTTTTTTTTTTTGCTTCCTAGGGTAAATTTTCAATATTTTGGAATACTGATGTAAAAGATTTTATCATGACTCCAAAAAACATTAAAATTTCAAAAGAATAATGAAAACATAAAATTAAAAATTAAAACAATGAAAAAAAAAAAAAAAAAAGGTTAAAAAAATTGCAAAAAAAAAAAATCAAAAAATCAAATATACAAAAAAGACCAAAAAAAAAAAAAATCATAAAAATGTAAAAAAAAAAAAAAAAAAAAAAAAAAAAAACAAAACAAAACAAAATTATCCTATAAAGGATAAGAATTTAAAAACTAAAAAAAAGTTAAAAAAATATAAAGAAATAAATAATAAGAAAAACATATTTAAAAAAAAAAAACTACATATTTTTTTTAGTAAACCATAAAAAAGTTTAGGAAAAAAAAAAAAGAAAGAAAAAAACAAAACAAAACAAAAACAAAAACAAAATTAAAAAAAACTATAAAATTAAGTAAGTAAAGATAGAAATTTTTTAAAAAGCCTATACAAAAACTTAAAAAACGAAATAAAAAATAATTTAAAACAAACTAGATTAAAAGAAATAGAAAATTAACCAAAAAAAAAATAATATTTAAAAAATTACTAAAATAAAGACTAAAAGCATTTGGAAAAAAAAAAAAACCAAAAAAAAAAAATACAAAAATAAATAAATAAATAAATAAATTTTAAATTTTAAAAAATATAAGTATTTTCAAATTTAAAAAATAAACAATAAAAAACATTTAAAAAAACTATATATTTTTATTAAAAAAAAAAAAAAACCATTTTAAATTTTATATTAAAAAAATTAAAATTTAAAATTTCCATTTAATTTTTTTTTAACATTGTTAAAAAAAAAGTAAAAGATAAATAAATAAATAATAGTTTTTTTTTAAATCAATATCATTTGTTTCAAAAAATTATATACATTTTTTTAATTTTTTTTAATAAAATATTCGTTTTATTTTTTTTTAATATCAATTTTTGTGTGTGTGTGTGTTTTTTTTTTAAATGGGTCGGGCTTGCAGCCGCGCCCCCACGGGCGGTCAAGCGATGTAGCTGGAGGCAGTTGCACCGCCCAGGGCCACGCCCCCACGGGCAGCCGGGCGACGACTTGTCGATTCCAGGAACCGCTCGGCCGCCCATGGGAGCACGGCCCTGGGTAACGTTGCTGGTCGATTCCCGAAATGGACCAGCCACCGCCCGACCGCCCAGGGCTGCGCCCCCACAGCCAGCCGACCAACAGCTGGGCGATTCCCAGAACCGCAAAGCCGCCGCCCCATTTTAAAAATAAAATAAAAATTGACATTAAAAGAAAAAATAAAACAAATATTATATGAAAAAAAAAAAATGAATTTAATTTTTTGAAACAAATAATATTTATTTAAAAAAAAAACTTAAATGTTTTTTTCAAGTAATATTTATTTAAAACAAAAAACTTAAACGTTTTTTTTTTGTTTTTTAAATATTTTTTTTTGTTAACAATGTTAAAAAAAAATTAAATCAAAATTTTAAATTTTAAATTTTTTAATATAAAATTTAAAATGTTCTTTTTTAAAATAAAAAATATGTTGTTTTCTTTTTAAATTTAATTTCTTTTTCTTTTTCTTTTTTAATTTGAAAATATATATTGGGGTTTTTATTTAAATGTTTTTAATCTTTATTTTAGTAGTTTTTTAATTTTTTTTTTTTTAAATCCAATTTGTTTTAGTTTTTGTTAATGCTTTTTTCTATTTTTACTTAATTTTACAGTTTTTTGTTTTTTGTTTTTTTTTTGTTTTTGTTTTTTGCCAAATTCTTTTATGGTTTACGAGATTTATTTATTTATTTATTTTATTTTTAAATATGTTTTTTTCTGCCTTTTTTTATATATATTTTTATATCTTTTTATGTAAAAAAAAATTGACATAAAAAAATTTAAAGTGTAAAAAAATGTAACATTTAAAAAAAATATCCACACTTAATACATTAAAAAACTTAAAGTGTCAAAAATCGTTAAATTCAGAAAATAATTATTTACATTTCATACATTAAAAAATTTAAAGTCAAAAAATAGGTCTTTTAAAAAAAAGGCATGATGCAGAATCGCTACTTTTTTAAATCAGCATGCAAATCACTATGATTCTAAAACGTAATGTACATAAAAAAAATTAAAATGCCAAAAACTATGCTCTAAAAAAATATGTGTTCTACATCACCCATTTTCAAAATCGGATCACTTTTTTGCTCTCTCTATGAAACGGGTAACAGTATCAGTTCCCGTTTCAAAGTTTACATTGTTTTATATATATTGGATGTTAAATGAGCAAAAAAAAATTATGGGTTTATGCGCACTTATATGTTGTTGTGAGTATCATAATAAATTGTGATATCTTGAGATTCATTGTTTCAATATGGCACATTACCCTTGAGAGCCTATGCTTATGTTGAGACAATATTTCTAAGGAATTTGGTCATTTTGGGAAGATGCCTTGGTCTTAAGGAATAATTCTAAACTTCCTCAAATGCATCCTTGGTCCTTGGCATTAGGGCTTAATTCCTAAGGAGCTAAGGTTTGGCACCCTTTAACAATTTCATGTTTAATTAATTTTTTTCCAAAGTCTAATTTGGGGGTTGATCCAAAGCTATCAAGCTTCCCTAGCTCAAATATGTTTCTTGGCTAGACTATCCATTGATTGTTGGCACTTGTATCTAGGATCTAGATGCTTCACGTATGTTAGCCTTCAATAAGAGTTGATGTCTGGATATAATGTATAACCATTGTGAAACACGAAGTAGGCCTGGTGGGACCCATGCACCAATGTAACGTGGTAGTGCTACGTAGATGCCACATGGTAGTGGTGAGTTAGTGCAGAACCATATTATTGTTGAGGCAGAACCTTACCACCACCCACTGCTTGTCTTTGTAGCACCTATGTGATATAACATGGAACATGGAATGGTAGTGGAGCAATGGTAGTAGCTGCTGTGAAAAGGTTCGTATATTAGACCCATTAATTAATGGAACTATGCACTACTTGTTGGTGGTATTTCACCCTTGAATATTTCCCGATGGTGGTAGCACTATATGGAATAGCAATTTCCTTGAAACATTCTCGTATGTTGGGCCCATTAACTGGTGAGACCACCCATTACTTATTGAATCGATATTCTGGTCCTCATAATAAGTAGGCTACTCTGTACGACGTGATTACGAGGTAGCTAGATCGACGACCTCAATTCATTTTGGGTCCCCTTGGTCCATTGTGGGTTAACTACGGGGGATGACGTGATTGTGAGGTAGTTAGATCGACGACCACTATTCATTTCAGGCCCCTTGGTCCATTGTTGGTTTACTACCTAGTGGGGGGGAGTCATACATGAGGTTTCTCTTCATGGGTCCCTTGTTACATGGTGCATTATTTTCGAGGGGTATGACTAGGGAATGGGACGAATCAATGGTCCTCTTTCACCTAAGGGACCCCCTTAGTCTACTAAGAGTGAATGGGGGGGGGGGGCGCGGTTAGCGGTGTTCGAAACATGGTATCACTAACGTTATAAACCTCTTGGTTTTCTGGGTTGGTGGAAATATTATGGAACCTCACGGCGGGGAACTACCTAACATATGGGCCCTTTGTAGGTTGACGAAGAACGACATGAAACTTTTTGTGTGGACTTGGAAGAGTCACGCGGATTCCATGTGGGTTACACATGGATGTCACGTGGCATTAGGTGATTGCACAAAATTAAGTTGGACATAAATTTCAATCCAGGAGTCAAATTGAGATGAAAATTATATCACCAGAAATATCTCGATGAGCTAGACATAATGTTGACATCATAATTTATTCCTGCAAACCATGAAAAGGAATGATTTTTTGTAACCCCATATTCATAACAGACTTTAGAGGCTGGGTTAGGTCATAAGTAACACCTCCCATAGTCTAAGACAAAACAAAGGGGTGGGAGCGAGTGTTACACAAACAATCAATTATAGCAGATTTGTCAAATGAGGAAAAATATGTGGCAGGTGCAGAAGCAAAAAAGGAGATTGTGTGGCCGAGGAAAATACTTATATTTGAAGGAGAAAATGATGAAATGAATATTTAAAGGGGAAATTGATGAATTCTACTCCTCTTATGGTTTACATATGTATATAGTTAAGTTGGCAAAGAATCCTAGATCCCATGATCGAACAAAGCACATCAACACAAAGTACTATCTCGTTAAGTATCATGTATATTCCAAGACTCATTTGAGAGATTGTTTCATAAGTGAGAAAATTGCAAACATTTTCACCAAACTATTTGGAAGAGAGAAGTTTGAAAACTTAAAAAATATGTTGGACTTACAAACACCCTTTTGAATCAAGGGTGGAATGATAGATACCTAATCCTTGTGATTATGGTAAATTGTAAATATTAGCTTACTAGGAATATGAAGCGTTCATAAATAGATTGGAAGAGAAGAGTTGTTCACACTTCTTGAAAGATGAAACCTTATCTTTGTATTAATGTATGACTCACCTTATGTTATGAAACTAGCTCACAAAAAAAGAGAAAAGAAAGATCAATGCCTTAGAATTTAGCCTCTTCGAGGGGGCAACCTCCTTTACATTACACAAATGAACAATTCTTGGATGATACAAATGACAATACCCCCTTTCTATATATAGGAGTCTAAGGGATCATAATATAATCAGAGCCGACATAATAATAATAATTTAAGGGCACAATAATAACAATAGTGGGCTTCTATGGGGCACAATAATAACAATATGGGGACTACATGGGCACAACAATATAATAAGGGGGTTGCAATAATAATAATAAGGGGTTACACCAGTAGTATAGGGACCTAACATGCCGCTCTCCTTCAAAAAGTGTTGTCCTCAATGCTTAAGTAGTTCTTGATGCTTCTGTATAAAATTCTTGTCCTCCCATATGGAATGTTTAGCGGGTACATTCTTCCACTTGATGAGACACTCTGAAATTAATCGATTTCGTAGCTATCGGGTTCTTGTTTCTATGACTCCTCTAGGTTCCAATATGATTTTTCCTTCATCGTCAAGTTCTGGCAATATTGTTTGAACTAGGATCTTCTCATTATGTAAGGTGGCAATTTCTTAAGTGCATGTATTTTTGTCAACATTTCCTTCTCATAAATAGCTTTGTGTAAATACTTTGCTTTGATTGGATGACTTTCGAAAGCAATGGGTCTTTCTTCTTGCGTTACAACATCACTAATTCCATTTCCTGATGCATAATATTTCACAATAAAGGTTTTTGTGAAGTCTGGCATAGCTAAGACCCGCGCTTGGCACATTGCCTCTTTAAGATGTTCAAATGCCTTCGTTGCTTCTGGAGTCCACGAAAATGCATATTTCTTCAATAATGTTGTTTTCGGAATGGCTTAAATCTTCATTCTTATTTGATGATATCCTGAACAAAGATCCAACTGGGGGAAGTAAATTAATTCATGCAATTCATCCAATAATTCATCAATTAAAGGAATGGGAAATTTATCTTTAATAGTGAGTTTGTTGAGCTCTTTGTAATCTAGACACATGCGCCATGACCCATCCTTCTTGTGCATCAATACTACTGGAGCAGAGAAATAACTTTGACTAGGTTGAATTATACTAGCCTCTAGCATTTCTGCAACCATACGTTCAATATCACTCTTTTGGGCATAAGAATATCTGTAAGGCTTGACGTTTGGAGGAACACTTCCTAGAATCAAATGAATAGAATGATAATGATCATGAATAGGTGGGAGGCCTTTGGGAGTCTCAAATACCTTGGAATGATTGTCCAAGGCTTTTTGGATATCTGGAGAAATAGATGATTTGGATGTGGGAACCTCTAGCGTACATAATTGTGCAATTAGGTCTCATTTTTCTTTCTTTAGAAGCTTTGTCAGTTCGTTAAAGCTGATTATCTTTCCAGGTTTCCCTGTGATACCCCTTAATTCAACTTCCTTTTGTTCCGAATAAAATTTCATGAAACGTTCTTGAAAATTAAAAGCTATTGTCCCCAAGGATTGTAGCCATTGGACTCCTAGTACAATATAAGCACCAACCATTGGAATGGAAAGCATTGGGCTATTCAATACATATTCTCCCATGGATAGATTGATATTATGGCACTTTCCAAAGCAATTTATGGTTCCTACACTTGCAACCATCATTTAACACTCTGGTGCTGGATATAAGAAGCAATTCAATTCCTTGGCTATCCTACAATGAATAAAATTATGGGTACTACCCGAATCAATCAACACTATTACCTTTTTCTTCTTTATATGTCCTTCTATCTTGATAGTTTGAGGAGTGGTAATTATGTCCAATGCATTACAAGATATGGTTGGATTCATTTCTTCTTTCTTGATGTAATCTTTCATTTCTTGAA
The DNA here is from genome assembly GCA_031772625.1 of Pinus tabuliformis. NCBI lineage: Eukaryota > Viridiplantae > Streptophyta > Pinopsida > Pinales > Pinaceae > Pinus > Pinus tabuliformis. The sequence continues at coordinate 1,805,373,218 of CM062817.1, read as the reverse complement.
CATTTTTCTTCTTGATATGTCCTTCTATCTTGAGGGTTTAAGGAGTGGTATTTCTTGCCAATGCTTTACAAGATATGGTCGGATTCATTTCTTCTTTATTTGGGGTTGGCTCCTGGTGTATATCCTCTTCTTTTGACGTTTCTTGATCCTTTTCTTCCTCCTCTTCACAATCAATGTAAAATAATTTCTTCTCAGCACACTTATGACCTTTAATGTATTTTTTATCACAATTGTAACAAAGCCCTTTTGCTCTTTTTTCTTCCAATTGTTGTGGTGTCAACCTTGTAGGTTGTGGAAGTCTAGGGGAAACAACACTTCCATATTTATATTTGTGAGGGGTAGACTTCCTTGTTGCCATAATTTTGCTTTCCACTTTTCTTGCCAACCTGAATGCCGTCTCCAATGAATCAGGTTCCCAAAGACGAACATCATGTTGAATGCTATCCTTTAAAGTCCCTATGGAGACATCAATCCTCTGCTTCTCTGGAATATCATTTTCTCTTATATTCATTTTTTGAAATTTCTCAATGTGCTCTACCATTGAACACTTTTTTTTTGAGATTTATCAATTGGCTAAACAAGGTGTTGCTCTTTGTATCCTCATAACATGCTATCATTTCCTCCATGAAAATTGACCACATAACAAGAGGTTTACAAGAATAAAGCAATTTATACCATAAAAATTGATCAAGTTATAAATATGAAGATGCAATACGTACATTTTGTAACAGTTGCACCTCATGTAGATCAAAATATTGTTCCATCTATAGTATCCAATTTACCGGATCCTTGCCATCAAACTTCCTCATATCCCCTTTTTGTCTTTTAAATTAAATAGTTTAATTAAAAAAATGTCATATGAGCAAAGTTATGGTTTTTTTGGAATGTGGTATTAGTATGCCATGGTACTGTAACAAAGCTTATTTACAAGTTAAGGGTCTTCATAGTTAAGAATATTGTTAGATGTTTTATTAAATGCCTTGAAAAGGATAGATGTATCATAAGGTACAAATGTTTTCATCTCTATAAGACCAGCGATTTAATTTATATAACTATACTAATTACTTATAATTAATAATTTGTTATTTTTTGTCATTTTCATCATTCTTTTGCTACTTTCTATTATAAACAACATATTACAAGAAAAAATCATTAATATATAACTATTGCATTTTTATATTAAAATGTTTTTTAGAATAAAATTGAAATACAATAATGGCTTGTAGTGAATAAAATGTTATTTTAAATCATTAATATATATAACTACACCATTTTCTTATAAAAATAACTTTAAAAATAAAATTGAGATATCTTTCTTTCAACTGAGTCACCTCTGTTTTCGGTATCGTTAGTTTCATAATTAATAAATTTTGACATATTAATTTTTCAACTTCCTGATCTCATCTCTAAGACTTATTATGCCTCTTTTTTGTTTTTTTCAATGTAACTTAATATGTTTGTGTTCAAAATATATACGAAACCCATTGTCATTTGTTCTTGAAGTAACCACTGATAATACAAGATAGAGACTTTTTAGCCCTCCGAAAAAAAAGGATTCGGGTGATTGGCTCCTCGTGAGGTGTATTCTATTTATTTATTGAACATGTGTGGATAGTTGGAGGCTTACTGAGCTATCACTCGTTGCACTAGGAAACTTCACAACATGATGGCTCCAACTCGACTTTTGTCTGTCATCATAACAGTTCACATCATCTAGTGATATCCTGAGCAACTCGAGGTCTGTTGTTTTCTCCTTTTGGTAAATGGCTTGCAAAATATCTTTTTTTCTTTGGAAATTTCCAGTGTGATAACATCGTTGCAACTCAACCTAAGAGTGTCAATTCGGAGACAGAGGATCTTTTTTCTTTGCCTCAACCTGAAACGATCATCTTTCATCAATCCACTGTCCAGACACCTCGAGGCCTTGCCCTCCTATGGAACTCATACGGTTCCATCTTTTTTAAAAACAATGTAAGCTCTGGTTGCCTCCTCGAGGGGTAGAGTACTCTTGTCTTATCTATCTGGTTTCCTTGCTTTGAGGCAGAGACGAAACTCATGGCTATAAATACTACAAATTTAGCTTAGATAATATAATTTAGCCATGCTTACTATATATATATAGTCTCTGTAGTCTTGGATCTCTGCGGCCCATAATTTGCAAGCATAGCGTACCTACCATCGTCTATAATAGAGAAGAGCCGAATCCTAACGATATATTCCAATGAAATGAAGCTTGTGAGGGCTCTTGCCATTAAGCTCCATTGATGCTCTCCATTTTCCCTACTGCCATAAACCCTAGAGAAGAGCTGAATTCGATGACAAAAACAGCATAAACAAAACCTGGGTTTACGTAAACCCTATTCATTCTCCTCCCAAATCTCATTACTTTAACGGACTTGCAATGGAATCTTGCGTAACCCCATCAAATTGAAGGACTATGTTGAGGGCTCCATATACGATCTAGATCTGTGCGTTAAACCCTCTTGAGAAAAAAGAAATCGCACGTACAAAGATGGATTTTAGGTGGTGCAATACCTGGAAAAGGTGGTGGAGCCGAGTAATTCTGGAGCCCCACATTAAGGCAACATAGGAATATAGTAGTTGGTGGAATTACTTCTCCAGCGTGGGCGTGGAGAAGCAAGTCCTAACTTCTACAACTCCGACGAATCTCTATTTGCCAAGGATACAACCCTTGAGGAGGAAGAACACTCATTCCTATTCTAAGTTCTTTGGCGGATGACTGGCAATCACGCGGAACAGTAAAAATACTTTCAGTCTGTCTCATGAGTCGTGGACTCGTGGCATATGACTGAAAGGGTTAGTTACGCAAAGCCTTTAACTATTTTCTGACAGAGGCCCCTCTCTCTGTTTCATCATATTCAACGGCCATTGAACTTTTAGCACACAGAGATCACCGATCTCTTATATTCGATGCAGATCCCTTACGCGCGGCGAGAGGCCAAGGCTCGAGACTGAACGAAACTAGGTTGCTAACTCTGGTTAATTTTTGGTTGTGAGTGTTTTAAACTTTTCTTCGAAAATCAGGGAATCTAGGGCGATAATATTTTTTATTTTGTTGATCCACTCTGGTCTGTGGGCTGTGGTTTGTCCAGGGCATGTGCGGTCTGCAGTCCAGTTTGCTAATATCATATGCACACATTCCTTATCTTTTTGTAATACATTCCTGGTCATATATTTTCAAGTATGAATAATTCACCACAACTACCAAAGATTACCAAAGGTAGACCTAGCACAATTACTCTATAGAGCCTTTATGAGTATATAGAGTCTTTAGAGAAACGTAGAGAAGAAAGAGAAGTCAAGCTACAAACAGAGTTAGAAGCCATGCTGGAAAATAAATTCACATCTCTTGAAGACAAGATCCAAAAACAAATAGAAAATAAAATAGAACTATTGGAGAATAAAATGGAGGCAATGGAGACTAGGTTGCAGGTTATAGAAAAACAAAACCAAGATACGAACCAAACATCCCAGCAAGGAGATGTTGATACTTTAGAGAGTCTTAAAATGAAGGACATGATTAAAGAACTAGAAGAAAAAGTTAATAACCATCTCACCCTAAATAGTGTGGCAGGTAAATTAGATATCAAACCAATTAAAGATGAAATGAAAAATTTGATAGAATTAGACCATGAGCGTAACAAAAGGGCCTTGAAACTTATAATATTCAGTTTGAAAGAGGAGGTAGATGAGGATACTTTAGCCATAGCCTAGACAGAATTACATAATAGATTACAAATTGAAACAACGTGTCTCACAGAAGCAAAAAGGTTGGGGAAATTAACTGAGAATAAAGGAAGGTTGATCCAAATAAAGGTGAGCTCTACTGACCATAAGTATGACATACTTAGTAAAACCTCAAGTCTAAAAGGAACGAGAATATTTATAAATGAATATCTCATTCCAAAAGATCAAGCAGAATTAAGAAAGGAGGTTCAAAAGGTAAAAGAAGCTAGGAAGGAAGGAAAATGGGCAATAATCAGAAATAGAAAAGCCGTTATTCGAGATAGAAACCAAAAAGATAGTAATAAATAGCAATTCAACATGCTCCAGATTCTTTCTTGGAATTGTCGGGGCTTTCCATGGAACAAAGGCCCCAAGCTAAGTTGGATCTCGAATGATGTTGATATTATATTTCTTGTTGAAACTTGGGAGCACGAAGAATCTAAGGTCCCTAACATAGATGGCTTTGCACTATGGTCTACCTGGAACAAGCGATCCTCCCATAGAGGCATTGGGGGTATAGCTTGTTACATTAAGAAGAACATCTCCCCCCATGCTAGGATTTATAAAAACGACCCTTACAACCAATATAGTTGGATAGAGATTACTGACATTAATGATAAAAAGACCTACATAGCAATCTGTTATTTTTCCCCCATCAATTCTAACTTCTATAAGAAAAATAATCTAGATAAAAATAGTCCTTACAATGGTTTAGAGAATGATATTTCTAGCCTAAGGAATGAAGGTAATATCCTTTTAATGGGTGACTTTAATGCTCGAACTTCAAGCAACCAAGCTATTCTTCTAAGCAATCATTCCAACCCTAATCCTCTTTGGTTAGACGAAGACCTTACTCTGGCTAGCTGGTACAAAAGGAGCTCTGAAGACCTCGGGGAGAATTTGTTTGGGTTGGAACTAGTCAAGCTCTGTAGTGCTTAGGATCTCATAATTTGCGACATCTAAAGAAGTGGCCCAATTCTAGCCAGATGACCTGCATCCATGGGCTTGGTAGTAGCGTGGTAGACTATGTTATTTCCGATCTCCCTTTATACAACGAAATAATAAATTTTGACATCTTAAATGACCACTAGCCTAGCTTTGATCATAGGTCTCTACTTATAACTCTCTATTTTGTCATGCATAGAGATCCCATAGAAGATAATCCTTATAGCCAAAAGAACTTAATCTTTGATAGAAATAAAAATGATCTCTTTCTAAATGAATTAAAATTTACTTTGCTTCCTTTATCTAGTATAGACAACATAAAAGACCTCTATCATAATTTTAATACAACCATCTCATATTATATTAACAAGTTCTTAATTGAAGTTTCAAGTAATAAAAGAAATAGCAAAACCAACCCATGGTATGACAAAGATTGTAGAAGTGCGAGGAGAGAAATTAAGGAAGTTGTTGATGAATCTCTTAAAATTAGCAAGATAAAAATATACAAAGCCCTAACTAAAAGGAAAAAAAGGTAGTATATTCGTAAAAGACAAGAGAATCTCTTACACCTCTCTAAGGTAGCTCCTAAGAAATTTTGGAGGCAGATTCTAACTAGGAAAACTAAAGATAATAATAAAATTTCTTTACACTACTGGAATTCCTATCTTAAAAAGTTTATGAATCTCCAAATGTCATGGATAACTTTGAAACCCTGCTCACAACAAAAGAAGTTTTATCATTAGAAGACATTGATTTCGGGGTTAAATGCCTCGAAAATGGGAAAGCTAAGGACATTGAAGGTTACTAGGCGGAAACCTTAAAAATTGGAGGTCCTGTCCTCATCCCCCACATCCAAAATCTTTTCAATCAAGCGGTCAAGCAAGGGTTCTCTAAACCATGCACTCAGAGCCTCATTATCCCTATTTTTAAAAGTGGGGATACGAATAACCCCTCTAACTATCACATAATTATGATCAGCCCTCTCTTAGCCAAGTTATATGGTATTATTTTGGAAAAGAAGTTGAGCATATGGTTTGAAAGTGAAGGTAAGCGGGCTAAAGGCCAAGCAGGTTTTAGAAGGCAACACTCAACAATGGACCACCTCATTATGCTTAGGATCGTTGTGGAGGAATGCCGCAATAATAAATCCAATCTCTTTTGTTACTTTATGGACTTTAGAAAGGCTTTCGATACGGTTTCTAGAAACAACCTATGGAATAGATTAAAAGAGCTAAAGGTTCCTTTCAAGTTGAGAGCTGTCACTATAAGGTTATACGAGAATGTAATTGCCAAGTTAAAGAGTAATGAGGGGTGATCAAACGATATTAAGTGTAATATCAAAGTTAAACAAGGTTGCCCCCTCTCTCCTAACCTATTTGGCATTTACATAGACAAGCTAGAAGGTTGTCTAGAGGAAGCAGGCTATGCTGGCATGATCTTAGTTGGGATAGTCATCATCTTTCTTCTGTATGCTAACAATATTGTTCTTCTCGCAAGCTACCCATCTGATCTTGATAAGAAACTTAGACTTCTTAAGGATTTCTGCTCTACCATGGGTATGATTGTTAACACTGACAAAAAAAAATTTATGTTTATCAAATCCAAGAAGGACACTTACGCTAATTTTATGTATGACAATAGTAACTTGGAGGAAGTATCTTCTTATAAGTACCTAGGAATTGATATTCATCACAAGCTCAACTAGAACTATAACATTGAGAAAAGGACTAATGGGGGGTGGAAAGATTATTTTGGTCTTGAAAATAATTGTAAAACGGAAAACCTTGTAATGTGGGATAGAAAGAAGTTCATTTTTGAAACATTAGTCACTCCTGTTATTTTATATGGATGTGAGGTTTGGGGTTGCAGCATCTCTAGAGAATCCTGGAGAAAAATTAAGCAAATCCAAAAGAGTTTTATAATCTATAACCTCAAAATTAAAAGAAATACACCCTACCCTATTCTCCTTATAGAAGTGGGTCTTTCCCCTATCGAGAGCCTAGCTATGATTAGGCTTCTGTTGTACAAGCACAAACTCAATAACATAGGAGACCATAGACTTCCTAAGCTAGCTTTAAATTCCATCCAAAACCACCTAAGGCTCAAACGAGGTTGGTACAAAGACACCAGGGCCTGGTTAAACCATTGGGAGATCGACGAGAATGTTTCATTGCAAAACATTAATAACATTAAAAATATTGTTACTTCTAAGTTTAAACAAAAAATGTGGTGTGAGAAAGATTTAGCAGCTAAAATAAAATTAAGATATTATAAGGGGGTCATCAACCCCACCCTAGAAGATCAATAGTATCTCTCTGTTTTAACTAGCTCAAAGAAGAAAATTAATATAGCCAAGATTAGAATGAACTCTCATGAGCTTCATAGTGAAACCGGTCGTTGGGCAGTTCCTAAAACACCATGGATGGAAAGGATCTGTCATCTCTGTGAGAATATGAACATCGAGGATGAAAATCACTTCCTCTTAGAGTGCCCCGTGTACAACCACAGTAGATCTCAGTTTCATAATCTTTGTTGCAATACTGACCTTCCTAGCCTTTTACGATGTCAAAATTATAGTGAGCTCGTGAGGCTTCTCTCTAAGATTTTTGAGCATAGGAATAAAATCTTAAATCAAACTAAATAATAATTCGTTTCTTTAGGTCCGATAGACCAAAGTTTGGTTGAACCTTTGTTTTAGCAGTTGTCAATTATTAATTAAATTTAACTAAATCTGTTGGAGGAAGGGATAACTTATAGATCTGAGTTCTAAGGGGCATTGCTTATTTTCCTTGCATGACTTTAAAAGGTAAATCCTCTTGAATTAAATGTCAGAACCACTCACAACTGAGAAAAGTCATTTTACCTTATAGGTTTTAATGTGATGCAATTGGGGTTGAACTACAGTTGGCATATTTGATGACAATTCATTTATGAAGAGTAAATATTGGAATGGGCAATTCCCATTCTTATCCTTTCCTCTTACAAATTGAAGAGACAACCTAGAAGGTGAAGGCACAAAAGAGCCAAGGCAATGCGAAAGGACACAAGAGAAATTCTATATATACACATAGTTGAAATGAATATAGGGTTCGCTTCACTTGTTAGATGAGAAGGAATTTGCTCAACAATTCATTGTTTAAAGCTTCCTATGAAACTAGATTTTTTTTCTCCCCTTCTAAATTCGAATGTTTTATGACCTTGATCCAATGCCCTATGTATTTGGGTGTTAACTACCTTGATAGTGATTGAGGCCACTAAAATCCCCGTGTCAACATATGTTTCTAGTGTGTAGTTTTGTGATTGAATTAAACCATTGTGTGCTTAAGGTTAGGCTGATGAACCACTTAGTGCTTGCTAACTTGCTGATGAACCACCTTCATTTGGAATCAATCCCTAGCTAAACCATTGGGTGCTTGTAGTTAGGTTGATGACTCACTTAATTCATGCTAAGTGCTTGCTAACTCACTAATGAACCACCTTCATATTGGAATCAATCCCTGGGTTAAACCAGTAAGAGCTTTTAGTTAGGTTGATGAACCAATTAGTGCTTGATAAGTGCTTATTTTTAATTGCCTAATGAATCCTTGGGTTAAACCACTGGGTACTTGCAGTTAGGTTGATGAACCACTTAGTGCTTTCTAAGTTCTTACTAACTAGCTAATGAACCACCTTCATGGTGGAATCAATCTTTGGGTTAAACCATTAGGTGCTTGCAGTTAGGCTGATGAATAACTTAGTTCTTGCTAAGTGCTTTCTAATTGGGTGATTAACCACCTTCATAGTGGGTTCAATCCTCGAAAACTAAAAAAAATCACTCCCCTTTTTAATTTGGGTGATGCCCTGTGATGTGAATCTCAAAGAGTAAGTGAGTCACTCTAGTTCTTACTATAGAAAGGTTAGTTAAGGAACCACCTAGACAATGGGATTCATCTCTTGAGTGTTTTACCAAGTCGTTGATGTGAATTTTCCCTTTAGAAGCATCCCCTTGGACTCTGGATCCAACTTTGGGGTGGTTAATTGCAAGAGATATTACAGTGTAGTTGGGCTATGGTTGGGTGGAGAGTGGAAGTCCCTCCTTCAATTCCTAACAATTTTAACTCACTCAAATAAGTATAATAATTTATCCATATATGAATATGCTTGTTATGTTAATTTTTAATATATGGTTTTGTATGATTCATGAATGAATGCTTCAAGCACTAAACATTCATGGTTTACTAACTATTTTACTTGTGTAGGATGGTAATGAATGTTTGAATGGTGTATTGGTCTCCATCTTCATGAATTTCATGATCACTTGCATGATTGTGACTATTATCTAAAGTTTACTCATATACCTTGTCATCTAATAAGTTACCAATTAACTTATCTATTTCTGAGTTTGGGAAATTCCTTGCTATGACCTGGTTTGTAGGATGTTTTACATAAGTTTAATCTATAACAATGTAAACTTTGAAGCGGGAACTATAAACTCAAAATGGGAACTTTGGCCAAAAAACCCCAAAAAAACATGAAAAACAGTGCTAAAAACAAAAAGTGTGTATACTCGAATGATGGTTTTTTTTTTAGGGTCAATTTTGAACATGTTTTAAAAATGGCAGTGAAGACAAATTTTTTGTGCACAAAAAGTGCAAAAAACACCCTGAAAAATGAAAAGTGTTGATACTAGAATGACGGATTTTTTTTAGGGTCAATTTTCAACATTTTTAAAAAATATCAGTAAAACTGAATTTTTATATGCAAAAATTGTGCAAAAAAACCTTCAAAACGAAAAGTGTTGATGCTAGAATAACACTTTTTTTTTCTAGGGTAAATTTTCAACATTTTGAAATAATGGTGTAAAATATTTTATCATGAGTCCGAAAAACATTAAAATTTCAAAAGAATAATGACAAAATAAAATTAAAAATTAAAACAATAAAAAAAGAATAAAAAAGAAGTTAACAAAAAATTACAAATTGTAAATAAAAAAATATATTAAAAACAAAACATAAAATAAAAATAAAAATCAAGTATTAAAAAAAGACCAAAAAAAAAGAAAGAAAAAAACATAAACAAAAAATTAACAAAACAAAAATCAAACATAAAAATTTCAAAAAAAAAAAAACAAACAAACAAAATTATCCTATAAAGGATAAGAATTTAAAAACTAAAAAAAAGTTAAAAAAATATAAATAATTAAATAATAAGTAAAGCATATTTTCGATTCGGTTACGGAGGATAGGAGTGAGATTTGCTGGCAGACCTTGAGGAGGAAAAACGCGCAGAACTAGGGTTTGTAGCAGGATTTCGGTGTTGGGTACTATGGAGGGGCGAGAAGGGGGCAGTTCTACTCCCTCCTACAGTCATGTAGTCTATAATCATTTCAAGAAGCCCATGGAAGTGGAAACCGGGTGTACAGAAAGAGGAAAACAGGAAAACAGCAGAGCATAGAGGCTAGCAGAAATGCAGGAGGAAGTGAGAAGAGAGAAATGTATAAGAGTAGATGGTCAGAAAGCTGACCCCAGAATTCAGACAGGACCATGTAAACCAAGGGCTTCCATCACACCTGAGTGGTTTTAAGTGATCCAGCGCTACAGACGCACAGGGAGCACATAGCGAGTTATGCAGTGATATGAAAATTCATGGGGTTATGGCCAATGGAGAAGGCCCTACACGCATGGATAAAGAACCATTGGAAACCTAAGGGAGATATAGATCTACACCTTGGATTCAAGGGTTTCTTCACAGTTGTGTTTACAAATCTAGAGGATAAGGATAGGATGTTTGAAGGAGGACCTTAACCTTACTTCTATGCCGCTGCTAGTCTCTATATGTGACCATGGGTGATGAACTTCGTCCCAGAGTGAGAAACATTTACTTTGGTGTCGGTATGGATAAGACTTTATTCCCTACCTCTAGATTATTAGCTGCTAGAATCACTAAAAGCCACAAGTAATAAACTAGGGCATTTCATAAAAATATCATAGGCCACATTGCGCGGAAAATATACCTCCTTTGTCGGAATATGCATGGAAATGGACCTTTCTGGGGCTTTGCCGGATGAAATAATTCTAGAAGTATATGATGAATATTGGGTGCAGGCGGTGGACTATGAGCATATACCCTTCAGATGTCGCAAATGCCATGAACACGGGCATCTCTTCAGATACTGCCCTTTAAATAAGATGGAGAGCAGTTTCAAAGCAACCTCAAGTAAAGAGACTGAAAGCTTTACCAAAGTGGGAGGCAAAGGAAAAGGAGGGAGAATGAACAAAAAAAAAATCTATGAGGAAAAGCAAACTAGTCATAATAGGTTCAAGATATTAGAAGAAGAAGAGGGGGATGAAAGAGTGAAGCAAGTATTGAAGGACAATCCAGTAGAGAAAGAAAAGGATGACAGCATGGAGGATAGACGTGACAACAACCAACAAAAAGAGGATCAGCCCAGCATGATGGAACTTGATAGGGACCAAGAGATGACCCCAAGCGAAGTTGAAACGGAGGAGCATGAACTGCAGGACATACTAGAAAGGGAGCATATCGATCTAAAAACGTTTTTGGAGGAAGGAACTACCAGAGGAGTGAATTCGCTACCTCAAGAGGAATTTAACAGAGTACAACAGCTCTTCCTCTGGAGAACTCATGCAAAGGGTTCTGGGGTCAAAAGAAACGATGATAGTTAGGATAACGGAGGGGTCAAAACTATGGAGGCAATAAAGGGACAAGCTCCCAAGAACTCAGGAAGGAAAAGAGGAAGAAAAAGACAAAATGAGCTATTGATTGAATGTGGAAAACTCATGATCAACTTAGGTAAGATGAAAGACCTAACTAGTTACTCATTTACAAATATTTCTTAATGAAGCTCACAACATGGAATATTAGGGGTCTAGGAAGTAAAAGGAAACAATGAAATTTAAGCAATAAAATGAAGGAAGAAAAACCAGATTTGGTATTTATCCATGAAACAAAATGTTCTGTAGACAAAATAAGAGAGATACATAGAAAGTGGCTTATTAAATATGAATATCTAGAAGTTAAAGCAGACAATGCAGCAGGAGGAATTCTTACACTGTGGAACCCTCATAAACCTGGAATCCTAGATGCTGAAGAATCCAGGAACTACTTATCAGTGGTCATCCAACCTTTGGAGGACAAGGAAGTTTACCTAATCACAAATGTCTATGGTCCACAAAATCTTGAAGATAAATTCAGGCTTCTAACCTCTCTGGAGGAGCTAAGAGAAAGACATCCAGGCATCCCATGGATTCTGGGAGGGGATTTTAATATGATCAGATCTCTCTCGGAAAAAAAAAGGTGGGACTAGATCTCTAGGCAGAGATTCCATAGCTTTTCAAAACTTCATTACCAACATGAGGCTAGTAGATACAGAGACCTACAATGGTATCTTCACCTGGAATAATAAAAGGGGAGGGGCTGCTCAAGTGGCCTCTAAACTAGATAGATTCATTATCTCTGAGGACCTTATCCTCTTAGGCCTTGACTTGTCAGCTATGATCCTCCCTTTTGGAGGCTCGGATCACTAGCCTATTCAATTAGAAGCGTCCTTTATAGGAACGCCAAGAAATAGACCTTTTAGGTTTGAAAACATTTGGCTTACCCATCCTGACTTTTACAACAATATTGAAAAATGGTGGATAGACGATTTGAATGTTCAGGGTACTAAAATGTTCCTTCTACAATAGAGGTTGAAACACATCAAACATACGCTTAAAGATTGGAATAAGAATGAGTTTGGCAATATCTTCGAAGCAAAAAATGTAGTTGAGGGAAAGCTACAGTAAATTAACCAGGAGCTCATCTCAAAGGGATTCACCGAGGAGGGTAAGAAACAAGCTCACTCACTTCAACAGGATTGGGAAGGCTTATGTAAGCAAGAGGAAATCTTCTGGAAACAGAAATCGAGAGTTCAATGGTTAAAGTAAGGAGACATGAATACAAGGTTTTTTCACAAGTCCACCATGGATCATCGGTCTCATAACAAGATTTTAAAACTGAAAGATACACAAGGAAATTAGCTCAATACCCACAAAGAAATAGAATCTGCTTTGGTTCAAAATTTCCAAGGCATAGTAGAGGAGCCTCTCCTAGACAGATCGTAATTCATCAATGACTCCACTAAGCACATTCCTAAGCTTGTGACGAGAGAAGATGATTATAATCTTAATAGGCCAGTGAATGAATAGGAGGTCAGCGAAGTCATCAAAGAGATGCAAAATGGGAAAGCTTCAGGCCCGGATGGTTTCAATGTTGACTTCTTCAAAGCATGCTGGAACATAGTCAAGCAAGATATTCTAGAGGTGGTGGAGGACTCAAGGAAAAACAAAACTGTTTTGAAGGCACTCAACACCTCTTTCATATCCTTGATTCCAAAGTAGGAAACTACGATGACACCAGATAGATTTAGACCCATAGCATTATGCAATGTGGTGTACAAAATTATTTCCAAACTAATTGCAAACTGATCCAGGTGGATATTGGTGGCCACCCGCCAAGTCCACTTGGACCCCCACCATTGTTTCTTTCAGCTTTTCAGTTTCCTTAATTGTAGCATAGTTTACTATTTTTAGCAGTTTTTCGGGTCCTAGACTTCCGAAGCCATTTTGAGGCCCTAAACGACGTTTTTTGGGAAAACTGGGAGCAACATGGGTCCATGGATTGATGTTGCTCTTCCCAAAGTTGTAGTTCTCGGATAGATCTTTCTAATGAGATATTGTACGTGTCAAACGAAGATCGTATGCCAAAGTTACGACCCCGAGAAGTTGATGTACCAATTTACCCAAATGGGACCCACAGTTTGGCATTTCATCTTCTAGGGTTAGGTTTTTGGATGTTTAGGGTTTTCAATTGTTTCTCAATAATAAATAGGCCTTCGAGCCTCACTGTAACATAGTTCAGAGGCATGTAGCCACCACATCTCTTCTTAGAGATAAGCTACCATCGCCCTAGCCATTTTATTTCCATTTTCTGTTTATAAGCATATCTCAGTATTTTACATTAATGAAATGAAGTATTATTTCCGCTGCATCTTTGTGTTTATGGTTATCTCTGTAATTTGTTGTGTTCCTGTTTAAATCCAGATCAATGGTATCAGAGCGGTTTTCTTTTTCTTTGTTTTTCTTTGCATGTCACCAACGAGGTCGGGATATAAGGAGTTAGGGCTTGAACTGGTCGAACCTTTGCAAGACTAGCCTCGCAAAACCCGACGGCCTCCCATGGTGGATGAAAAGAAAGATGAGGGAGTAGGATATCCTATCAAAATCTTGCTCGAAGAAGCCCTCGAGCGACAAAGGAACGTAATGATGGACAACTTTGCCCAGATCCTTCAGCGGCTACCCAGGGGTGACGCATCGGCTTCCCACAGCTACTCTGGAAACGCCACACTATTTAAGGTACAATTTAATTTTGAAATCCCCATATTCGAGGGTCAGATAGACGCAAATGCTGTCGATAAATGGTTAAATCTGCTAGAGGGTTATTTTTCTGTTCATGATTTTTCCAGTCGGGAAAAGATTATTTTCGCTCTTCTCAAAGCAGCCCCCCACGTCAAGGACTGGTGGGAAACCTACTGCGAGCAGAAGGATGAATGTACCGGCTCACTATTTTCAACTGCACCCACCTGGAATTCATTCGGGATGCCATCAAGGAGCAGTACTACCCTATCGGAAGCTATGAGGATCAATACATAAAGTGGACCTCGCTGCGGCAAGGAAGGGACCAAGACGTGCCGGAGTTTACCAATATTTTCCATACCCTTCGCACAAAGTTAGGTATCAATGATTCGAAGCAGCATTTGATACTCAAATACCACAGCTGCATGCATAGGTACATCCAGGAAGAAATAGAATTCCTGAACATCTCCTCACTCGGTACAACATGCCGATATGCCGTCAAGGTCGAGCAAAAGTTTAAATAGAAGAAGCGAGACTTTGGATCTGCAAATCCGAAGTAAGGGAAAGGTGCCCTCAAACCGCAGAACAAAGGACAAAGCCAAGGCGGGGTGGCCCAAGACAACCTGCAAAAGCTGCAAGCAAAGAACAGCGTCGCGAAGCCGAAAAAGGGCACTGGAAAATGGTGTGAGTTCCATAAGAGCTCCACTCACAACACAAGTGAGTGTCAGGCCAAGCAGTCACTAGTGGCTGAGCTAAAGGTTTCAAAATCAGATGCATGTTTCGACTCTGAGTCAGAACCCAACAAGGGGAATGACAAAGGGAAGCAGATTATCAATGCGGAGCCCAACACCACCGTTGCCACCATGAAGATCCAGAAGGAGGAACCTGAAGATCCAGAGGAGGAGGAGCGTCTCTTCCACTCCCAGATGTGGGTAAAGGGATCCCTGCTACAGTTCATTGTCGATAGTGGGAGCCAAAAGAACCTCATTTCAGCAGAGGTCATGAAGCGACTGGGCTTACTGACCACAGCACATCCACAACCGTACACCATCGAGTGGCTTCACCAAGGACGGGATCTTCGTGTGAGCCAACAGTGTCGCCTTCCATACAACATCAAGCCCTTCACGAATGAGGTATTGCGTGACATTGCTCCCCTTGAAGTTTATAATGTATTATTAGGACAACCATAACTGTGGAAGTGACATGCTGTGTATGAATCAAGGCCTCGTGCTGTTATTATTACTTTGGGAAATAAGTTGTATAGGATACCGGAGGTAGCACCGCCTACCGCCATCTCTTTGGTTACTGCAAAACAATGCAGTAAGCTCATTTCCAAAACCGGGAAATTTGTTTTCCTGATGATATGCCCTCAAGGAAAGAAGAAGACGGTGGCCACGACTTCCAGACAGGGCCCCTCTGCACGACAACTACAGATGGATAAGGTCATGGAGGAGCACGAGGACATCTTCACCTCCCCTGCAGGGGTTCCTCTGCATTGTCAAGTCAAGCACTCCATCGATCTAACCCCAGGTGCATCGCTGCCTAATGGACCAATCTATCAGTGCTCCGTTCTAGAGAACAATGAAATCAAGAGGCAGATTCAGGAGCTACTACAGAAAGGTCACATCCATTTGGGTTCATCACCTTGTGGGAGCCCGATCATGTTGGTACAGAAGAAGGATGGGACTTGGAGACTTTGTATTGACTATCGGGTGCTGAACAAGATCACTGTACATAATAGGTACCCGATCCCACGGATTGATGACCTCCTGGACCAACTAAAGAGGGCAAAATATTTCAGCAAGATCGATTTGAAGTCAGGATATCAGCAGGTACCAATCGAACCCTCCGATGTGTGGAAGACTGCCTTCAAAGCCAAGGAGGGCCTTTACGAATGGTTGGTTATGCCTTTCGGATTGACGAATGCTCCTGAAACCTTCATGAGGCTAATGGATGACATCTTGTTGCCATTCACCAACTCATTTGTAGTGGTATACTTGGATGACATCCTAATCTTTAGCCAGAGTTGGGAAGAGCACCTCCAACACATCCACCAGGTTATCCAAACACTGCGGCAACACAAGTTATGTGCCAATTTGGAGAAATGCACTTTTGGCATGAACTAGGTTTAGTATGTGGGATACATTATTGATGAATAGGGGGTGCATGTGGATCCAGCTAAGATCCAAGTCATTGGGGATTGGCCCTCTCCAACCACTCTAATGGAGCTCCGCAGCTTTCTAGGTCTTGCCAACTTCTATCGCAGGTTTGTGTTGGGATTTTCTCATATCACTTGGCCCTTGAGTCAAGTCAGCAAGGGAGGAGCGAAAGAAAAATTCTTTTGGTCTGAATCTCAATAGAAGGCATTCACAGAGTTGAAAGACTGCCTCTGCTCGGCACTAGTGCTTGCATTGCCAGACTTGCAACAACCATTTGAGGTCGAGATAGATGCCTCTAACTATGCTATTGCAGCAGTCCTTACTCAACACGGGCATCCAGTGGCATATCATAATGAGACACTTTGAGACACAGTCCGGAAGTATCCCACTTATGACAAAGAGATGTATTCCATTGTGCAGGTCTGCCGACAATGGAAGCATTACATTTTGGGGAAGGAAACGGTCATCCACACAGACCACCGACCCCTCCAGTTCATACAGACCCAAGGCAAATTACAAAATGATCGCCATCAGAAGTGGTCCACATACCTGCAACAGTTCCATTTGAATATCAAGTATAAGAAGGGCAGCACCAATAATGTTGCAGATTGCCTCAGTCAACCACCGATCATGTCATTAACCACCATGCTCAACTCTTGTGGGCACGAGACTTTTGATTGGCCACTTCTCTACAAAAGCGACCTAGACTTTGGCCACACATAACAGACACTCTTGGAGGGTCGGCATGTTTCAGATTTTCACCTCCAGGATGCCCTGTTATGCCACCTGGGTCACCTTTGTGTTCCTTCAAGTGAGTGTGCCAAGTTGATTTGGGAAGCACACTACAGTCAAGTTGCTGGGCATTTTGGGGTCGAGAAAACAGTGGCAATACTATAGAAGTATTTCTACTGGCCGAATCTTCGACAAGATGTCGGGAAGTACATCAAATCATGCACTGCCTATGCCATTGCCAAACCGACAGTCAAGAAGCAAGGCCTCTATACCCTGCTGCCTACCCCTAGTCGACCTTGGGAATCCATCTCCATGGATTACATGTCAGGCCTTCCTTCCACTAAGCATGGAAATGACTATGTTTTTGTGGTCGTCGACAAGTTCTCAAAGATGGCCATTATGGCGGCCTGTAAGAAGAATATCACAGCAGAAGCCACTGCTAAACTCTTCTTTGAATGAGTGTGGGTGCACTTTGGGATCCCACAGTCTATCATCTCAGATCGGGATAGCAAGTTCCTCAGTACATTTTGGTCCAGTCTCTAGTTGATGCTGGACACCAAACTCACTAAGTCCACAACCTTCCATCCTCAAACTAATGGCCAGACAGAGGTTGTCAACAGGATGATTGTACACATTTTGCGCATGTACAACTCAAAGCATCCACGCACATGGGATGAGAGCCTCCCCTATGTTCAACACAGCTACAACTGGGCTCTCCACAACTTGACTGGCCACAACCCTTTTCAGGTGGGCTTGGGATTCCAGCCACTATGTCCCATTGATGTGGCCATGCCATTTGTAGCTACTCATGTAGATTCGGCTCATGTCCAGTTTGAAACAGATAAGGCAAACAACTTCATTAAGAACATCCAACATATTCACCAGCAAGTCCATGAAATTCTGGAGAAATGAAATGCCAAGTACAAGTAGCGACATGATCAACATCGAGTGCCACACAAGTTTCAGGTGGGTGACAAAGTTCGGTTGCATTTGTAAAAGGAACGCCGTACAAGAGCCTATCGAAAACTCAGACCACTCCGATATGGTCCTTACACCATTACCAAGGTTGTGGAAGATAATGCATTTGAGCTCAGCATTCCCCCATTCCTTGCCCTGCACCCAGTGTTCAATGTGGACCACCTTCGGCCATACTTTCCACCATTACTAAACACATTCGACATTGCAGAACAGCTCACACCCACAGAGTTAAATCCAGATTACATGGAACAAGCTGCAACTGATCGGATCATGGACACATGGATCAAGCACACTCGCCAACAGAACATCCAACTGTATCGAGTTGTCAAAGCAGGCCAACTCCTTCACCAGGGACCAAGTTCAATAGAAGTTTCCTCATCTCATGGAGGAACTCAACGCAATGGGGACCATTGCTTCCTAAGGGGGGAGGAATGATCTAGGTGGATATTGGTGGCCACCCGCCAAGTCCACTTGGACCCCCACGATTGTTTCTTTCAGCTTTTCAGTTTCCTTAATTGTAGCACAATTTACTATTTTTAGCAATTTTTCGGGTCCTAAAATTCCGAAGCCATTTTGAGGCCCTAAACGACGTTTTTTGGGAAAACTGGGAGCAACATGGGTCCATGAACCGATGTTTCTCTTCCCAAAGTTGTAGTTCTCGGATAGATCTTGCTAACGAGATATTGTACGCGTCAAACGGAGATTGTATACCAAAGTTACGACCCTGGGAAGTTGATGTACAAATTTACCCAAACGGGGCCCACAGTTTGGTGTTTCATCTTCTAGGGTTAGGTTTTTATATGTTTAAGGTTTCCCATTGTTTCTCAACAATAAATAGGCCTTCGAACCTCATTGTAACACAGTTCAGAGGCATGTAGCCACCACATCTCTTCTCAAAGATAAGATACCATCGCCCTAGCTGTTTATTTCCATTTTCTATTTGTAAGCATATCTCAGTATTTTACATTAATGAAATGAAGTACTATTTCCACCGCATCTTTGTGTTTATGGTTATCTCTATAATTTGTTGCATTCCTATTTAAATCCAGATCACAAATAGGCTTAGGCCCCTTCTTCCAACTCTAGTGTCAGAGGAGCAAACCAGATATGTGGAAGGTAGACAAATTCTAAACAATATCATGCAAGCTCATGAAGTGGTCCACTCACTGAAGAGCAATAAGCAGACATGTATGATCATACAACTTGATCTAGAAAAGGTTTATGACAATATTAGTTGGGCATACATCAGGGAAGTTCTAAAAGCATATGGCTTTGTCTGTAACTAGATAAGATGGGTAATGGCCCTTGTTACCACCTCAAGCTTTTCAATAATGCTGAATGGCTCACCATCCAAAACCTTTAAGCCTTCAAGAGGACTCTGACAAGGAGATCCGCTCTCACCCTTCCTCTTTATTCTCATGATGGAAGGGCTAGGAAATGCAATCAAAGCTGCCAAAGTAGAAGGAAAAATTTAGGGGCTCAAACTCACCCTGAATGGGGATGCTTTGACTCATCAACAATTTGTGGATGACACCATGCTGCAAGGTACACCTACAGTCAAAGAAGCTCATGCCTTCAAACAAATTCTGAAAGACTTTGCTATGGCTGCGGGTACTGAGGTAAGCCTTACCAAATCAAAGATTTTCTTTTTTAATACTGATATTGCTATACAGAGAAACCTCACCAGAATTCTAGGTTTTCAAAGAGAAATGCTACCCTCCAAATATTTGGGAGTTCCTCTAATAGACAAGCCTCTAAGCAAGATAGTTTGGGAGCCTGTTATTAATAGACTCCAGGACAGAATCTAGAAATGGACAAACAGGTCTTTGAATTTGGCAGGAAGACTAGTTCTTACAAAATCCATCCTACAAACTGTTCCTATTTTCATTTTTTTAGCACTCCCAGCTCCTAAAGAAGTTATGCAACACATTACAAATATTCAAAGAGATTTTCTTTGGGGCAAAGGGGAAGAGAAAAAGAAATGGGCTTTGGTAGCCTGGGAAAAGATCTGTAAACCTAAGACACATGGAGGTTTGGGACTTGATGACCCTGAAACCCTAAACAAAGTTTTGGGGGCAAAACTATGGTGGAGATGGCTAAAGGAATCAGATGCCCCTTGGGCCAAGGTATGGAAACAGAAATATGCAAACAATTGGCAAGAAAGGGAGCACATCAGAATGTCTGGAATAATCAAAGGCTCCCACATCTAGAACAAAGCTTGGGAGAATAGAGCTATTGTTCAAAAACACAGTTTCTGGGAAATCAGAGATGGAAACCTTGCTTGGTTTTGGGAAGATAATTGGCAACAGGAACCAAAACTGCTGAGAGAAGATTTTGACAATCTTAAGAAGGATACCAATGACAAAGGGTTACATAGGGTAAATGACTTCTGGGAGTAGGATAGAAATGAAGGAAAATGGAGAGTATGGAAGAACCTGATTTACAGTGAGGACTCTCCATTGAAGGCCTAGGCAGAAGCTCTCACAGTTATCTTGGAACAGAGAAAGATTCTGATTTCAACATCTTCAGACCAACTGAGATGGGGAAAAAACAATGAAGGTAACTTTAACCTTAAAGAGGCCAAGCGAATAGCCCTTGGGCTTGACTTTCCAAACCCTAACACGGTATGGAAGGACCTATGGTAGAATCAAAACTGGATGAAAATCAAACTGTTCATGTGGTTGGTGCAGCATAAAAAGATTCTAACTTGGGAAAACCTACAGAAGAGAGGTGTAAACGGTCCATCAAGATGCCAACTTTGCAAATTACAAGAAGAAACTATGGAACACCTTCTCAACCTATGCCCATTCACATCCACCTTGTGGAATTGGGTGGCTTCAATCTTCAGACAGTCTGACAGGGACATTGGCAGCATCAACAACACTTTGAGGAATTGGAGGAGAAATTTCTCTGCAAATGAAATAATCAACAAAGCTTGGGAGCTGGTTCCTGGCTTTCTAATTTGGGATGTCTGGAAAGAACGCAACAATAGAATCTTCAAGAACAAGATTGGTTTTGCCCAGAGCATTATGGATCAGATCATAGGACAGCTCAAAGAGACTGTAGGAAGCCTTATAAAATCCCCCCCCTGAGAACCAACCTCATGATCAGGATATGCAGATACTTTTGCATTTGGGCCTTCAGGGGCTCTTCATCCAGGGGATAACCAAGAATGTAAGTCATATAGCAACTGATAAGGATTTTTGGCGAACCCCCCCCTCCCCCCCCACATGGTTTTATGAAGTGCAATATAGATAGGGCCTCAAAAGGCAACCCTGACATTGCTGGTTATGGAGGAGTAATAAGAGATGACTAGGGTTTAATAAAATCCATCTTTCACAGTCATTTGGGTAAAGCCACTAATAATATGTTAGATCTCATGGCCCTTGAGCAATGCCTAGAAATGTTAAGGGACTCAAACTTACATAATACCATAATTGAAGTTGATTCTAAACTGATAATCAATTCAGTCAAGAAACTATGCAATGGCTTAGTGCCAGACAAAGTGTCGAAACACTGGAGATTACTGCAAGTTAATCAACTGATTCAATCCCACCTGTGCACCATGAGAACCCTTAGTTTCATTCATGTGCAAAGAACTGCCAAAAGGTTAGCGGATATTATGGCTAATGAAGGAATTCTCTGTACCAAAAGCAATAAAATATGTGAATGGTTAGAGACTCCACAAGGTTGATTGCGGGATGGGTGCCACAAACAAGCAACCTTAGACAAGGAGATCTTCCAGAACAGAGGAAATAAGCAGGATAAAGTATAAGCAGGGTATTTTTCAAGAACAGAGGAATTTTGGTCGACGTGAGGAAGAAGTATGAGCAAAAGGTCAAGGATGGATCCAGAGTTTGACTCTGGTTATCAGGTGGGAAATTTAACACGAAACTCTACTTTCCTAAGTTTCTCGGGCGGGAAACTAATTATAGAACAAGTCTTCAAAGGTATCAGGAAAAAGTTAAATGTAGCCTTTTAATGTTTAGTGCCGAGAGCTTCATTAAAGAGTGGGCAGGTCAGCGAAATCGCAGAAATACAATGGATTTCGCACGACAAATAGATAGTTGGTTAACCTTCCAAACGGACCTGAAATGAGATTAGGCGAAGTCTCTATTTGGCTTCGGGTCCGAAGACGCAGTTAAGTTCTACGCTTGTTGGACAAGCCTTTTGAGATCGCATGCATCTGGTGAATTTCGGGTGGCTAAACTACACAGAGGTTATCTTCCCATTCGGACCCGAAATGGTTTCTATTGGTAGTTCAATTTTCTTTTTGGGTCCGTTTTTTTTGTTATCGAGTGAGCTTGAAGGAAACCCGAAATATCACCTGGACCGTTAGATCTTTGGGGCTTGATCGAACGGTTAATGTCTTAGGTGGTAACGTGGAAAGGTGGTTTGGGCCCGAGTCTCGGCTTGTGGACCCACGGACCGAGGCCTTGTGAGGCTCGGCTTTTTCTTGGGCAACTGATCCTCATTATGTACATTATGTAACTTTTCTTTTAATTGGAATAGAAGGACCTATGCTTACTTTAGCAAAAATAAAAGTAAAACATATTTTCAAAAAAAACTACATTTTTTTAATCTAGTAAACCATAAAAGAAATTGGAAAAAAAAAAAACAAAAAAATAAAAATAAAAAAAAAACTATAAAATTAAGTAAGTAAAAATAGAAATCTTTTAAAAAGCATATACAAAAACTAAAAAAACGAAAGCATGATTGGTTAGTTTTTCTTTGCATTGCATGATTGGTTCTAATTAGAGTTCGATAAATGATTTACTGGCCTGGAATGTGCAGGCTGAGAGGAGCCATGGAGAAAAAACTGTGTATATCATGTTATATGAAAGAGAATTCTGAGTAAACAGAGGAAGATACGATCAATCATATAAAATCCATGGTCAACAAATTACTCAAGGAACTAAATTGGGAGTATCTGAGACCTGACAGCAATGTTCCGATCACTTCCAAGAAACATGCATTTGACATTCTGAGAGCTTTCTACCATCTCTACAAATACCGAGATGGCTTCAGCGTTGCAAACTATGAAATAAAGAATTTTGTCATGACAACCGTCATTGAGCCTATGCCTTTATAACTACAAATTTAATTTACATGTTATGCATTGCAATAAAGCCTCATCAGATGCTTGAAGCTCAAGAATGTAGGGTTAGGGTAAACCTTTTAGTTATGTTTCTACTTTTGAAATATACATGTAATGATTTTAACATTATGGGATGGAGACAATATAAAATATTAGGTTTTTGAAGGGAATAAACTCATGTTATTGTGAATAAAATCATTTGAGCCCTAAGTAGGTCATAATTGTCAATTATGGATTACAAATTTTTCTAAATAAATGCATTGTCTTGATTGAATTAGAGTCTACATAGTTTTGTTTGGGTAAAAACGAGCATATCATAGTTTTGTTTGGGTTAAAACAAGCATATAATATTAATGCATTGTCTTGATTGAATTATTAATACATTGTCTTGATTGAATTAGAGTCTTCATACATATAATATTATAGAAATATGTTGATTTTTTATTATATTTTTTAATAGGAAAAATATATATTAATGAGGGTAATCATTTAGAGTTAAATCTCAGTGTATTTCAAAATTTCTTCTTGTGTATAATTTATATATGGTTTAATGGTACTATTATATAAAAATAGTTTCTATGAGATGAAGTAATTGTATACCTATAATAATTTGAGATCTAGTAATAAGAAAATATTTAAATAAATATGTACATCTAATAATTAAAACATTTTTAAAAAAATCATGTGATAGATAAATATACACCATTTATATTTTGTACAATAATATTATTATATGAAAATGCTTTTGGTGAGAAGAAATAAGTTTATACCTGTTATCACTCAGATTTTCCTAGAAGTTGTAAGAAGAGGAAAGGGGTCCGAGGTAACCACAAACCAACTTTTGGGTACAAAATCTAGCCAATCTGTAGCTAGAGAGGGATCTCTCTTTAATGTTAAGCTTTGTTTTATAAAGTTTTAGGCTAGTTATGAAAGCTTTTGGATTTTTGGTTGTATTTGGTGGTGAAATTCAATAGCAGATGGGTAGAACTAAATATTTCAGGCCATTGGGCTAATGGAGTCAACAGAAGATGGCTCAACTGGATTTGGTTTTTCAACAAAGGATGGCTTCACAGGGCAAGATAGCTAAAACAAGGAGCAAATGGTAACTTGAAAGGATGGGATGGGCTCAAAAGGGAAGAAGGGAAATTAAGAATCCTTCCACATGTTTTGAGAAGAGGGAATTTAGATGATCACCAATAAAAAGCAATTAAGGATTTTTTACTAAATGATCAAAATGATAAACTAAGAAGCAAGAGCAATTAAGAATTCCTTGCCTATGATAGTTTAGAGGAAAACATTAAGAATAAAAATGATTGAAAATAGATTGCACTTAAGCACTTTCTGAATTATACTTTTTCGTTTTAATATTCAGATATGAAACATTATTGAAATAGTTAAACAAGAGAACAATAACACATGAGTTATAAGATACTTATTTGTTTGGTGTTCAACACATGAATCCTATGAAAAGTCCTTTGCATCAATTCTACATCCAGCCAGCCATGTAAAATTTGTCCAACAACACTTTATTCCAAAATAATCAGTTGTACAGCAATGTCTAAGAATCCACCCTCAATACTCTAAATGAGGGAGTATTTATACAAAAATTTTACAATAAAATATCTCATAACAAAATGAGATATATTCTAAGATGACTAACCAAATGTTACATGGAAATAGGGCCAGATGATCTTGTAGATAGCAGATAGAGGCAAACGGATGGTTTTAAGTACTTAGGCTTTTAAATTATTGGGCCAAGGGTCCGGTCCCTCCAGAAGTCAGAGAAATGCTTTGAGCCCCTCCAATTTAGCAAATGTCTTAGTACTTAGGGGAAATTAGTGAATAATTAGGGAAAATGAGAAGGGGAGTTAATTATTCTGACTTTGCTTTACTTGAGATGCTTTCAATGTACTGTTTGCCTTGGCCTTGTGATGAAAGTAAAAGATTAACATATTTAGAGACATCATTCATCATACATCATTCTACAACATCATCTACCTACCCTACCTACGTTAACCTAGCATTTTCACTTCTTTATTTAGGTGCACTTAGACTGGCAAACCTTTATCAAATCTTCCTTTTCTTTTACATGGCAAAGCCTATCTAAGTCTGCACTTATTACATCCAAGGGCTCAGATTAAACTGTTGAGCTTCTTTTATTTACTCTACCTATCTACTTATCTGCCAAGATTACACTGTTTGGTCAGATCTTTATTCTCTATTTCTACAACATGAAATTGAAAAATGAATTAGCCAAGCTTAAACTGTTTGACTATTCATGAATTGTGGCATAGGTGACAAACTGCACACAATTGTTTATTACACAAAGTGAAAAAGTAATGGCATTTAGACTTACACACTTTCATGGTATTTCTTTTGTTGGGGTTCATTTTCTTTCATTTTTTTGACCATCTTTTATTCTTTTTACCCTTTGATTTTTCTTTTAGGGTATACCCTCTTTACATTTTTTAAATTTTTTGATTTTTTGAAAATATGGAAAACCTTTGCAACAAGAAAAGGTATGAACATATTACAGAGCTCATCAAGTCAATTATGAAATATGACACCTATTGGTATAGGGGCCTAACAATACCTATAATAATTTAATACCTAGTAATAAATAAATATGTACGCCTAATAATTAAAACATTTTCAAAAACTTCAAGTGGAAATAGTATTATTTTTATAAATTTATCTATATAATATATAAGTAAATGACATCTATCTTTGTGAGTTATATAATGATGAGAACAAAAATATTAAAAAAGTAATTCATATCTCAATTCCAAAAGGAGGATTGAGAAATTTTGAATATAAATGTATAAAGTTACGTGAAATTTGATTTGAGAGGGAATATAGATTTAACAAATTAATAATGGTGGGTTCAATGAATCCGAAATTTAGTGGGGAAGAAAGCCCTCTTGTCCTTCTATTGATGGGATTCCATTCTTGAAATTGGTTCTCTTCAAATTCTATTTACGATAAATTGGTAACCATTGCTATGAGCAAAACAATAACTATAAATTCGTAAATAAATTCCTAAACATGTATTCTCTCAACTCTGCATATGGTTCAAAAAATATATTGAAAACCTTACTCGCGACCATGCAAAAAAAAAATGTGAGAGCAATTCTGAAATAGTTATCAATCATTGTTAAACACACGCATGGCAAAGACAAATAGAAAAGATAAAACATGAGAGTGCAATTTTATTAATAGATCATATACATTTATAGTACATGGTTTGACCATTGGGTTTCACATCCCAAGGCCTCTTGGACTTCCTTTTGTCTATTCGGCTTCCACACTAACCCATTAAGGATTAGCTGTCCAACATTCCCCCCCTTAATCTGAAGGGTTATGTATGAGTCCAAGAAGAGATTTGTAATACAAAATGTGCAAAAATGCATGGCAGCACTAGGTTGAATGTGCTCTCTAAAATGTTGGTGTAAAGGGCGGTGGTTTAAGGATGACCACCAACACTGGAACGCTTAGTGCAGTTCCCGGAACTCTTCCAAAACTGGTAAGAAGCTGAAGTCTTCTGCTAGAGGAAGTGCTCCTATTGTTTTGAAGAGGGAAACCTTCAACCATGAAAGGGAGGTCTCACCCCGCATAAAAGGGATAACTTCAACCTGAAAAGGGAAGTCTCAACCTGTGATGGTTTAAGGATGACCAACAACTCTGGAATGCTTAATGAAATTCCTGGAACTCTTCCAAGTCTAGCAAAAAGATGAAGTCTTTTCCTAGAGGAAGTGTCCTCAATTTCGTTCCTGGAATACTTCTGAAACTGGCAAGAAGCTGAAGTCTTCTACTAGAGGAAGTGTCCTAGATTACCAATTGAAGGCATGCTCAGGGGCATCTTTGTCTCTGGCTACAACTCTGAAACTGGTGTGGTAGGTTGTGGCTCAGGCTCGCTTGATGTGGCTTTGAAGCTTGTAGATGACCATCATTTCCCCCCTATCAGATACAAGGTGAGATGATGGAGAAAACTCAACTACAAGACTGTTTAATACTCTTGAACAAGTTTTGACATGTGACTGAAATATCTTCTTTGCTATTTATGCCAATTGCCAAGAAGCGATCCATCCAAGATGAATCTTTGTTCTTACAGGACGTTTGTTTTTGAAGCATCTGTTTGAAGAATGATTGGTTTTATGACAGTGCTTACATGGATGAAGATCAAAACAGTGATCTTTCAGATGGCCAACTCAGTCACAGTGTTGGCATTTCACAATATGTTGTTGTTGTTGTGGAAGAGGAGTAGAATCTGGAACAACTGGAGGTGAACTGTCATGAAGGAATCCAGCACTATGAAACTAAATGGGCTTTGAGTAGTCTGGAATATGAAAGGACAAGTCCTTCTCATATCCAAGACCAGTTCTGTGCTTGTTATGGACAAGCTCTTCCCAAGGTCTGATGATAGGCTTGGGAAGTGTAAACTAAACTTCTGCATCTGCATGGGCAACTGCTGATTTATGGGAGTCTGTTTCAATCTCCTGAATAGAAATAGGTTCAAAATGATGACTCCTCTGTTTTAATTCTTCTTGCTATAGCTGAGATTCGAGTTGCAAAAAATCAATTTTTTCTTGTGCATTTTGTAGACAGACCTGAATGTTTGTGAGAGAAATTTTGCTGACTTTTAATGTATCATGAGTAGTAGACAATAACAGAGTTTTGAGGAACTCTAATACTTCATTGGTTCTGGCCATTTTTTTTTCTTCAATGTCAGAATTACACCTTAAAAGCTGATCACAACTACTACTCAATGCAGAAAAGTAATACCCACTCAATCCTTTATAAATGTGCAGCAAATGATCAGTGTGTAACCAGCAAGCACCAATTACAATCCATTACATAAAAATAAGAGTTTACTCATGGCCAACATTATGTTCTGACAATACAACCGACTAAACTTTTTTCCACAAAAGACTACTTTTATTTGTCAAAACAATCATTGCCTTTATACAGCACACCAAACTCTTATGCAGCAGTCGAATTAACAAGGAATCAATGCATATATATGTAGACAAAAACTTTAATGAGTTTTAAATACAATGGCACACTGGGTCAGCAGCAACTGCAAACTTGCTTGGATCCTTCAAATACTCCTTCACTTTCTCGGCCAGTGGAAAATAATAGTCAAGTTCAATAGTGACTATTAATACATTCTTGTAACCATTGATGATAGCATGTGGAACAGCTGCAATTGTGGGATAACAGATCGCCAGAGAAAGAGCTGTACATAATCTCATAAATCTCAGAACCAGGAAATAATCATGAAACTATTGATCTTTAGTTCAGCAGTGAGCAATGAAACAATACTCATATATACACCAAGGCCTCATGGGTTTCATATAACCAACACATCCTCTTTTGAAATAGTGACCACATTCAGAAAAGCCATGCAATAAGCATTGGAGGTAGCTAAAAACAATCCTTCTCAAGCAAGGAATCTGTTGTTGTTCAGGGTCATATTACTGTTTCTTTACCCATGATCAAGTCCAGTGAAACTGCAGAAAGCTCCAAAAGGGAATCATCATCCAGTATTAGAGATCGAATTGAAACCTCAAAGCAAAAGAAATGCCTGCCAAAATGGACCATGAAGGTAGATGCAATTAGTACTAAAGCAGGGGATGATGTGTAGCCAGACGATGGCCATACATGGCGAAAATATGGGCAAAAAAATATTCTAGGCTCTCGACATCCTTGAAGCTATTACAAATGCACGCACAAGTATGATATGGGTTGCCAGACTAATAAGCGAGTACAGCGATATGACGATTCTCGATGCTTTGAAATCACATATATAGGCTTTCACGTATGCCAAATCAATACCACTGTGCTCGTAATACTAGCGTAACGGAGTATTAAGGTAATACACAAAATTGTGTATCAACATAATACCACAGCACTCGTAATACCACAAAACTGTGTATCATCGTAATACCACAGCGCTCGAAGCCGAGGTATGGAGCAGCGCCACCACGTTTCCACTCCCACAGCACTCCCTTCACACTTCAACAACACACTCACAACAAGCTGCGCTGATGCAACGATGGGCGATTTGGCAACCCCGAAATACAAATGCATTACCCACGTTATCTTCGATATGGATGGTTTATTGCTCGATACAGAAAAGTTTTATACTGTTGTCCAGGCACGCATTCTTGAGGGATATGGGAAACACTTTGATTGGTTTTTGAAGTCCAAAATGATTGGCATGAAAGCATCAGAAGCAGCACAAGTATTTGTAAAGGAGACCGGGCTTGAAGGAATTTTAACACCTGAGGAGTTTCTCAGACAAAGAGAAGACTTTGACAGAAGTATTTTCATGCTTCCGCTGCGCCGACAGGGGGTTTTGTTTTTGTCAATATCGCCAACAGGGAGGATGCACAGAGGGCTATTAATAAGCTCAATGGCTATGGCTACGACAACCTCATTCTTAGAGTTGAATGGGTGACTCCTAGACAGACATAGACAAATGAATAACCCTAAATCCTAAACACAAATCCCCTTTGCATGAATACTAGACTAGATTAGTGTAAACGGACAGCGTTATATATACCAAAGAAAATAATGGCATGCCGATTTGGTATCTTTATTGCATTCTGAAGTGCCTTCGATCCTTGCATTCTACTGCTTTTAATTGTCATCTTCCTGCATTCAGTAATGAATGGAGGAAATAAGGCAGTGACCAACGAGAGAAAGCGTTATCAAAGGAGTTGTGGATGATTTCCACCCTCTTATGAAGTTCTGCCCGCTCTACGGTGAAAATCAAATTGACCTCGACGATGAAGTATCGGCCGATGATGTGCAATCTGCAACCAAATATCTTGTTTATGATTACACGAATATTAATCCCCAAGAGCAAGAAATCTTTCGGCATTCCATATTAGTATGGGTTTTTCATAAATCCAAATAATATGGTTATCACTGAGCCACAACCTTCAGTACCAAAGATTTTGCTCAGATGAACAGTCTTGGACCACCGCTGTTTGCTGGTTTTTTTTCTTTTTTTAATTAATTAATTTATTATTATCAAGGATGAAAATGAGAATGGTAACATGGGAACATCATCTATAAGACATCATGAGAATTGTCACATCGCATCATCATTCACATAGCATGAGAATGGTAACATTTAGTCATCACAGGTCGGACCAACGATATTCACCTTGATATTCACCGAGAATAACGGTTGGAGGGCAGACTATTCATAGAGAATAAAACGTATACTGACACCATCAACGGGGTATTATATGTCAGAGTAAATACCAGCAGCGTTATGGGCAGCGTACTAGCAGGGTATTATATGTCAGACCAAAGCAGAGGAGCAGTGCTTTTATATGCAGGTGAATAAAAATGGCGCTGGAGAAATGACAGGTTGCAGCTAAAATTTAGCTGAGAAAATATTCATGAAATGCAGAATTGATGATAGAAATGACCTGCACAAAAAGGCCATAAAACAAATGGCTCAAAGAAATTATGCAGGGCAGGAATAAGCCTACTCTGATACCATGTTAAACACACACATGGCAAAGACAAATAGGAAAGATAAAACATGAGAGTGCAATTTTATTAACAGATCATATACATTTATAGTACATGGTTTGACCGTTGGGTTTCACATCCCAAGGTCTCTTGGACTTCCTTTTGTCTATTTGGCTTCCACACTAACCCATTGAGGATTAGGTGTCCAACAATCATCATGTGGGAAGCAATCAAGGATATGGGGGCATTTATAATTGCTTTGATCGCTTACCACATACCTTGGGATGAACACGCTATCACTCTTTGCACTAGTTGACTTGGAAACTTCAACGCATGTGATAATTTCGATGGAGTACCAAACATGGATCACATCAAAGTTTTTGTAAATGGTAAATGTTACATTCATCAACAATGTATTTAAATTTTATAATTATTTAATTATTTTAATATTATAATTGGATAATTAATTAAATTATTTTAATATTATATATTTGATGATTAATTGATGATGTATCTAACTATTATATATTTTAGAGGTTTTTTGATTTGTTTTTTTTTGTTTTGAGAAATTTGATTGGAATTTGGCAGAAATTTGTTAGACCCAAAAAAAAGTTGAATTCATTTATAGACTAAAAACAATTAAATAACAAAAAAAATAGCAACTCACCCAAAATTGTTTCATCAAATACAATAAAAATCTAAAACATATAATCGTTTAAATTTTTTTAATTAATTTAATAAAAAAATTCAAAATAAAAATACCCTAACTAAAAATATTAAATATTTTATATATTAAACTATATATTATTAATTTTAAAATAATATTGTTAATTTTAAAATAAATATTATAAAATCTAAATTTCTTTACATTTTAAAATACAAAACATATTTAGCAATACTTATTATTCATCGTAAAACTCTTAATAATTGCATCTACTTTATCAAAGTTTATACTTTGTATGTGAAATGAATTTAATTAGTGAACAAATCTCTTTACCCAATATTTGAGTTATGAGGATGAAAGATTTTGTGCAAATTTCATTTGTTGTACACAAATCTAAGTCAAATTTTTGATCATATTTAAACATATTTAGTCTTATATAACATTATTTATTACTTATCATAAAACACAATTTTATACATCAAAACTCATAATTTATATATGTGTGAAATGATTTTAATAATCAAATAAATGACTTAATGTGAGATTTGACTTGCGAAGATGAAATTTTCTATATAATTTTTTTGTTTTCTACATTGATTTACATCAAATTTCTTATCACATTTAAATTAAATTTTATGTTTTAAATAAAATCTTTTGCTAAAAATAAAAATCACATAAAAATATATATTAAATTTTATAATTTTTTACATTGATCTACCATAAATTTCTTATCACATTTAAATAAATTTAATGTTATTTGTTGATAAGTATATTTATTTCAACTTTAGGTAGAGAAAGGGTTGTTGGCTTTAATTTTTAAATTTTAATCCATAGCAAAGATAAATTATCGAGGGAATATGCGAAGTGAATATTTCGTCTTAGTCGATGATCAACGGTTGAGGTGAAAGGGAGCATAAACCGTCAAACAAAAACAAAAAAATATTTTACACAATGGACGCTGCCGTGGTTGGAAATATGCTCTACCATGACAAAGACATTTGTAAAAAGTGAAATGTACATTATTTGATGAAGAGATTTGTATAAACCAAAATACACATTAAAGTGAAATGTGCAATTTTTATAATTACATTATTTATTATAATTTGTGCATTTATTTGTTCACCATTTATTAAACAAGATGTACATTATTTATAAATATAAATGAAATTTAGATGATTTATATATATTAAATATTGAAGTGAAATGAAATGAAATTTAATATAAATTATAAAAAAAGTAGGTCATTGTGTATATTGAAAATGACATGTACATTCATATTTATATATAAATGAAATCTACAATATACATTTCTCTAATATATATATATTAAAGTAAAATGTACAAAAATTATATGAAGAAATGAAACGAAATATATTTATATATTCCTTGGATCTGGGTGACCAGAGGGCGATCGCAAAGACTAGTTTGATGCAGGCTCGTGGAATCTTTTAGGCACATGGTGACTCCAAATCGGCTTCTATCTGGCATCATAGTAGTTCACGTCACCCAGGGACATTCTAAGCAACTTGGGGTCTGTTGTTATCCCATTTTGGTCAATGGATTGCAAAAGATATTTTTGCTTTGGAAATTTCTAGTGTGATAGCACCGTTGTAGCTCAGCCTAAGAGTGTCAATTCGGAGACAGAGGATCTTTTTTCTCCATCTCAACATGAAACTATCATCTTTCATTAGTCCATTGTCCAGGCACTTCGAGGCCTTGCCCTCCTATGCAACTCATATGGTTCCATTTTTTTGAAAAACAATGTAAGCTATGGTTGCCCCCTTCAGGGGAAGAGTACTCTTGTCTTATCTCTTTGGTTTCCTCGCTTTGATGGAGAGATGAAACTCATGGCTATAAATACTGTAAATTTAGCTTAGATAATGTAATTTAGCCATGCTTATATATATATATATATATATAGAATTTCAATTAAAACATTTGCATAATTTGATAGAGGAAAAAATGTATTTATAAGTAAATAAATTATGAAGAAAAAATAAATAAAGATAAATGAATATTTTATATATGTAAACATATTCATATTTTCAAAAAAAAAAAACATTGTGGATAAATATAAATAAATTGTATACATAAAAGAATATAAGTGATTTATAAAATTTGTGGTGAAATATACAGATGAAAATGTTACCATAATGTGGCATAGAAACAAAAACATTGTGATCAAATGTGAAATATTATTTTACATAAAAGAAATAAATAAAAATAATAATTTACACAAAATAATAAAGGTGGTAATAATATTAAAAATGTTTACAGAAATAATAATAATAATTATTATTATTATTATTTACATAAAAGAAAATCTATTTACAGAAAAGAGTTTAAACAATATATTATTTAATATATCACTTACAAAGATTGTCTCAATATGAAAATTAACCATCGTCAACCATGGTCCAACGTCGTATTGTGACAAAGATTCTCTCAATATGAAAATTAGTCATGGTCAATCATGCTCATCCATGGCGAGCCATGGTCCAACGTCGCATTGTGACAAATATTGCCTTAATATGAAAACCAACCATGGTCAACCATGTTTATTTTAGGGTTTATAATATTTATCTTAGGGTTTATATACCTTGGGTTTACATTATTAATCGCTTGGGTTTTTAGTATTAATCCCTTAGGTTTATTAATTTCTTGGGTTTATAATATCAATCCCTTGGGTTTATTAACCTAAGGGTTCATATTTCTAGGGTATAATATTATTGACATGGTTTATAATATTAATCATAGGTTTAATATAAATCTCTTGGGCTTATAATTTTAATCCCTTAGGTTTATAATATTAATAAGTCCCTAGGTTTGTAATATTAATCCATTGGGTTTATTAATCCCTTTGGTTTTTAATATTAATCTCTTATGTTTTGAATCTGTTTGGATTTTAATATGAATAATTTCTCGGGTTCATAAATTATAAACCCATGGCCAACCATGGTCCAACGTCACATTATGACAAAGATTGTCTCAATATAAAAAATAAACATGGTCAACCATGGTCTAATGTCACATTGTGACAAAGATTGTCTCGATATGAAAATTAGTCATGGTCAACCATGTTCCAACATCACATTTTGATAAAGATTGTGTCAAAATGAAAATCAACCATGTTTATTTTAGGGTTTATAATATTTATCTAGGGTTTATATATCTTGTGTTTACAATAATAGTCCCTTGGGTTTAATATTATTCCCTTGGGTTTTTATTATTAATCCCTTGGGTTTATTAATCTAAAGGTTCATATTTCTAGGGTGTAATATTATTAGTAGGCCTTATTATATTAATCTTAGGGTTTAATATTGTCTCTATATGAAAATCAACCAGTGTCAAACATGATCAATCATGGTCAACCATGATCACATTGTGAAAACCATGGTAATATATGGTCAACCACGGTCCAACATCGCATTATGACAAAGATTGTCTCAATATGAAAAACAACCATGGTCAGTCATGGTCAACCATGGTCCAACGTCCCGTTATGACAAAGATTCTCTCAATATGAAAACCAATCATGGTCAACCATGGTTCAACCTCGCATTGTGACAAAGCTTTTCTCAATATGAAAATCAATTATGGTCAACCATGGTCAATCATGTTTGTTTTAGGGTTTATAATATTTATCTTTGGGTTTATATACCTTGGATTTAGAATATTAATCCCATGGGTTTAATTTTATTCCCTTGGGTTTTTAGTATTAATGCCTTGGATTTATTAGTGTCTCATGTTTAATACTAATATTTTTGTTAGGGTATAATATTATTATTATTGAGTTTATTATTGTGATTATTATTAATAGGGTATAATATTATTGATAGTGTTTAGAATATAAATCCATTGGGTTTATAATCAATTGGGTTTATTATATAAATTCTTTGGGTTTATTAATCTCTTAGGTTTATAATATTAAACATATCTTACGTTTATAATATTAATCTCAAGGGTTTTCACTACTAATCTCTTGAGTTTTTTATATCAATCTCTTGAGTTTATAGTACTAATAAATTGGTATTATAATTGTCATACTTATTGTCTTATTTATAATATAATAATAATAATATTATTATTATTATTATTATTACATTATTATTTTAATTATATATTTATTATAATTGTTTGTTAATAATATCAAAATTTCTTATATTATTGAGAATATGAATAATATTATCATATTATTATAATAATATAATAATTATTATTGTATAATTGCTATTATAATATTATTTAATATAAATTATAACCTAATTATTATTAGTAGTAATAATTATAATTATAATTTTATAATTATTATAATAAAATATAATTATTTTTATAATCTAATAATAATATTAATAATAATAATAATAATATAAAAAAAATTTAATAATGTTATTATGGTTATTGTTATATATTTATCAATATGAATTTTAATATTAATATTAAATCTATATCGTGAAGGTCTATTGGCTTATTTCAACCACATTTATTAATGTGGTTGTGCATGTCATTGTTGATATGGACTTATGGGTATATATCAACTAAATATATTAATGGGGTTGTGCTAGTTTATGTAACTATAGTTTGTAATGAACAAATCATTATTTTTTGTCATTTTCATTATTTTTTTTTACCTTCTATTATAACCAACCAATTATAAGAGAAAATCCTTAATATATAATACTACATTTTCATATTCAAATGTTTTAAAAATAAAGTTAAGCCTATATTTACTTGTAGTGAGCCAATTGTTATTTTTTGTAATTTTCATTATTGGTTTTCCACTTTCTATTATAACCTATAATAAAATTATTGAACAAATCATTAATAGATACTTCCTATTGAAATATTTTTAAAATAAAATTGAGATCCCTTTCTTTCAACTTATTCATCTCTACTCTCCCTAGTTTTATAACTAGCACAACCACATAGTAAATGTGGTTGATATAAGGTGAAAGCTTATATTAGTCACATGCACAACCACATTAGTAAAAATATTGTTAATTAAATAAAAAATTATTAATATAAATATTGTTAATTCACTGCAATACTCCACACTCGTGGTCACAATGTGAGTGGGCGAGGTGGACTCATAATTTCTTGGGGGGTATTCTTGCTCCCACCCTTCCCTAAGTTAGAAGCCCCAATCATTCTAGTCGGCAATAAATGGCTCCTTGACATTGCCAAGTCTGTTGACCTCATTCCTGAAATAAGATTCCTTGCATCAGTGGCATTAACTGATGCAAAAGGAGTTGTAATATTCATGACTTCAACAATTTTTCTAGATATTGTTGCTATTGTGCTTGAGAAAGGGGTGTGAACAGGTATGTCTGAGGTATTAGAGAACCCCTTCCCATGAATACGATCTGCAACAATATGCCAAGAATTCTCCCACATACTCATGCCTCCATCTGATGCAGAGGAACCATTTTGAGATGCTGACAAACAATATTAGCACACAATCAGACTATTCATCTTAGAGATATTGGAGAGACAAAAAAAATAAAAATGAAATATTACATAAACAATGATCATCCCACATAAATAACAAACTCAACATAGAACATGTGTGTGATCATCCCACGTAACTCTTGCACTCTCTCTGTAACTCAAACTCTCACCAAAGAGGATAAGTCCTAACTTTAGTGGGAGAGCTAAGAGGCAACTCTTAGGCAAGCCACCCATTCTTACCTTGTTGGCCTTGCCTCTCACTATAAGGCTAAGAAAAAAAGGTTCTTAAACTGAGGGTGTTCTTAGGGATCGAAATTGTATGACCTGGTTTGACTAAGGCAACTTCATACTACCCACTCGCACATGTAAATAGGAGATGAAATTGCCAATTATGCACAAGCGTTAAGATATTCAATTTAGACAACAATGCTTATTCAAATAATGTGCTTGGAATATTAAAAACAAATCTTGTTCAAACTCTCATACATTTCAAAATCAATGTGAAGCATGATATAATGATCATTGGAAACAAAACACCACATTCAAATGTTGGCCATATCATTAGTTTGAAAAGTTATCATCAATGAACTACTAAGAGTTCAATTTGATCTCAATAATTTTTCCAAGAAGCACAACATATACTATGGTTATCAAAGAAAAGAGTTTCACAGTTTTATTTCATTCCATAGTGAATATTAAGTAAACAGTGATTATATCATTACTTTGAGAGAAAATATGTGAAGGCACTGGCAATGCACCCCTATAGTTTTAAAGAAGATTGTAACCCAGAAACACTGATCTAACATGAGAAAATATGAAATAATTTCAAAAGCATTTTCCATAGTGCATTAGGATAAATTGTTTCCAATATTCAAACAATTTTATTGCTATTATCAGATGTGGAGATTAACCTCAGAGTAGAGAAAATAGTTTTCAGTCTTATAACAAGTGATATCATATCATGCAATGTTACCCTACGAAGGATAGCAGATCAATACATCAACTCACGCCGAAACATCTCATTTAACTTATATTTTTTGTTGTCAAAATAGTTCTTAGTTCATATACTCAAAATTCCATTGGAAGTATAGATCATTTGGCAACTTCCTCAAACAACAATACCAAGCATTAGGTATCAAATAGTATGAGAAATTTCAACTCTCAACTTGTTATCAGACCTGGCCAATTCAACTATTTAAGATGAAACTTATCTGACAATAGTGCTCAGAAACCACATAATCATAAGCATGCAGAATTATGTTCAAAGAGTTGGTTATAAGTTCTCATCATGTAGCCATAATAGTGGAAAGTATGTCAACAGAAAAGTAATCATAGGTATGTTTAGTTCACCAAACAAGGAGAGAATGGTCTCATATATCCATCATCACTAAACTACAGATCTGTTGGGAGAGAAAACTCAGGCTTATGCCAGTCAAAGATATAGCAACAAGTGCCCAGGCAATGCATAGATATTGTTTAGAAATGAAAGAGAGAATACCAGAATTCCAACCACAATTGTGAAGTGTGCCAAGAAACCTTTGATGTTGATTATTATAGTCTTTAAATAGTTCAAAGTATGTTAATTCCAAGGCATTTAACTGTGTGACCAATGGATAGAAAGAGCATAAACATTGCCCGAAATTTATTGTGCAATATGCATAAATGTTTCACCATTTATTTCCCTCAATATGAAATCATTAATGATGCCAAAAAAATCTGCAGTGAAACTGAAACCTCAAATAGTTGCCCGAAATTTATTGTTCAATATGCGTAAATGTTTCACCATTTATTTCCCTCAATCTGAAATCATTAATGATGCCAAAAAACTTTGCAGTGAAACTGAAACCTCAAACAATGTGACTTTTGGTATTAAAGTATCCCATCATCCTCAACATTGATTTAGTTAAGGGCATACTTTAGATGTGTTATGGGCATAAATGATATGAAGAAGAGGTGTAACATGGCATATTTCAAACCCTACTGCAGAAAAATTATATCTTTGTTATTAGAATAAGAAACATCACATGGAACCAAGACTGAAACCTCAAGTATCCCATCATCCTTGCTGGAAACATAACTAGTTCCAGTCTTCATATTTATCTTTGTACTTGTAAGAAAAGAAAAAAAAAGAAAAATATTTATATTATTATTACTTTTTTTGTTAAGCATGTTCTTCATGCTTCTAGATTTTTTTGAAGCCAAATAAATAAATTTGAGTGAAAGTCCATTTGGACATTTTTAGAATTTTTTAAAAGGAATCAAAAAGACCTTCATAAGACCAAGTCAGTCCTCCAGATGGCCAAGTTGGTCTGTTGAACAGATGTGACCCTTCACAGTGGCAAACAACTATATATTGGGGTAAATCCTCCACCAAAAAGACAAGAAGTTTGTTGAGTCTTTTCCATGGAAAGAAGTGTGAATTTGAGTGGCAAGTTCATGGAAGTTCTGAAGTAAGATATGTGAATATATTTGAAGCTAAACATGCAAATTTGTTGTGATCTAGAATCTAGATTAGAGGATAATTCTTTTGTGATACATGACCCTGTAGTACATGACCTGAAGAGATGCAAGTTTCTGAAGGCTTGAATTATGTAAAACTATACGAGCTATTGTGACTAACTTTGTGATCATTTGCAGGATAGTGAAGGACTATAATGAGTATGACATGTCAGCTAATCAATATGACTGTGATTTGCAGAGGAGGTCTGTGAATTCTGTAAAATTCAAGCTTGTGACAGATTAGTTTGAAGATAAACAATTGACAGAGAATGGAGGGTTGACTTGGGGATCTTATGCACATATTTTTCTTGGTCTTGGGTCTTGATATCTCACTTTGATTTGATTCTGTAAGAAGAGGATTGACTAGGTTTTCACCTTGGAAGGGTTTTGCCTTGGCTTGGAGCCTATATCTTGTGTTTTTTGTGTTCTTGTGATCTTCATGCATTTTATGTTTTGGTAATTTCTTGATGAAGAATAAATAATAAATGCCAACAAATATCACAAGTAATTATCAAGTAATGGGAATCAGCCTTAATCTACAAATACATTGATTCTCTAATGATCCTCAACATCGATTTAGTTAATGACATAGTTATGATGTGTTATTGGCCAAAATGATTTGAAGAAGAGGTTTAACTTGGCATATTTAATACCCTAGGCTAGAATAATTATACCGTTTCTATTAGCTTATGAAAGATGACATCAAGGGAGGATATCCCACATTCTTGAAGTATTAAAATGAGTAACCAACAAGTTGTTTATGTAATAGGTCATGCAGTATTCACCAAACAACAAACTTAGATCAAAAGCATGAATTTAACTCTAGACATCAAGCGTCCGAGGGATAATAAATTTCAAACAAATTTACCTTAATCTTTGATTTAGGGTAATTCAAGTGAATTCAAATTTCTCTTCGATTTAGAGTAATTCAAACAAATTCAACTTGCTCTTCGATTTAGGTTAAGATTTAAAGACAGATGGGTTAAGAATATGATCAATAACCCAATGCATATGCAAACATTAAATGAAAAATCTTGAAGAGTTATGTAGCATGAGATGATCTGAAGAAGAAATGATATAGCAATGAAATGCCTTAGATCCAACAACCTAGATCATGAGATCAAGCAAGTAAAATCCTATTGCTGACAAAAAAATGAAAGGGAAAGAAGTGAAATTTTTTGGGTTTTTTGGTTGAAGAAAATGTAAAAGGGAAAAAGGGAAAAAAGTGAAGTTTTTTGGTTGAAGAAAATGTAAAAGGGAAAAAGGGAAAAAAGTGAAGTTTTTTGGTTGAAGAAAATGATAGACCAGTGCCTTGAGAGGGATATGGGGCCATGATAGAAGATTTAGGTGGGGTTTAGGTTTTAAGGTGAGACATTGTTGAGGGTACCAAGAATGTTTGCCTCTCAAGTGTTGACTAGGGCTACTAGGTTTTCTCAAGAATGGATGGGGGGATTAGTTCTCTAGGAATCCTCTTTGAGTACTAACAAGGTGATCTCAAAGGTTGGCCAAGGAAGGAGGGAAGATCCCTAAGATGTCCTAGCCCAATGCAATGGAAGACTAGGGCTACTAGGTTTTCTCAAGAATGGATGGGGGGATTAGTTCTCTAGGAATCGTCTCTGAGTACTAACAAGGTGATATCAAAGGTTGTCCAAGGCAAGAGGGAAGAGGCCACAGACATCGTAGCCCAACACAATGGAAAAAAATTTCAATGGTTAAAGGGTAAAGATAGGAAGACTATACCTTGATTTACCCTTCCATGTGGAGCAAGATGCCCTCCTTTGTCCTCGTTGTGCTTTTTTCCTCCAGTAAACCTGAAAAATTATCATTGTCTAACCCTTGAAAAACATCTAAACAATCACTTAAAAAAATATAATTCACAAAAACTCTTTTAGGTTAAGTTTTTTCATTATTCTTCAACAAATGAAAATGAGTGAGGCATCCTCCTTATATAGATAAGAGTCCTTCTCAATACAAGATGTGTATACAATGTGCTAGTTGTAAACCATGAGAAAAAACCATTAGCTCATTTCTAAACTATGAGCAAAATATGACAAGTGGACACAAAACATCCTCAAAATCCTCAAAATGGTCAAATTTCCTCAAAAGGGGCCACACATGTGTGCTAAAGGGGCCAGAAGAAGTGCCCTCTCTCATAAAATGTGCCCAAGGGTACCAAGAATGTTTGCCTCTCAAGCATTGACTAGGGCTACTAGGTTTTCTCAAGAATGGATGGGGGGATTAGTTCTCTAGGAATCCTCTCTGAGTACTAACAAGGTGATCTCAAAGGTTGGCCAAGGCAAGAGGGAAGAGCCCTAAGACGTCCTAGCCCAACGCAATGGAACAACCCTTTAATGGTCAAAGGGTAAAGATAGGAAGACTATACCTTGATTTACCCTTCCAAATGGAGCAAGATGCCCTCCTTTGGCCTTGTATATTTTTTTCCTCCAGTAAAACTAAAAAATTATCATAGTCTAACCCTTGAAAAATATTTAAACAATCACTTAAAAAAATATAATGTGCAAGAACTCTTTTAGGTAAGTTTTATCATTAGGCTTCAACAAATGAAAATGAGTGAGGCATCATGACATAGATAAGAGGCCTTGCCAATACAAGATGTGTATACAATGTGATATTTCAAAACCATGAGCAAAAACCATTAGCTCATTTCTAAACTATGAGAAAAATACAACAAGTGGGCACAAAACATCCTCAAAATGCTTAAAATGGTCAAATTTCCTCAAAAGGTGCCACACATGTGCACTAAAGGGGCCAGAAGAAGTGCCCTCTCTCATAAAATGTGCCAATTCCCTCAAATAAGGGAAGAAAAGGTTGATAAGGGCCCAAGGACTAGGGTGTCCTACAACCAACTCTCAAAAGCTAGGAAGTGGACAAAACAAGGGGTAATAACCTCAATGTGTGGGTCTTCAAGTAGCGCACCTAGATAAAAGAAGGGGGTCAATTACCATGTCATCTATAATTGTTGTAACAACCTATGACCTTGTGTAACCATTTCCTAGGAGTCCTCATGTGCCTAAGCGAACTCCCATGTGTGTTCAAAAGAGGGAATAATCATGCATGTGTGAGAATAAGGTGTCCAATTAGGCAAGGGGCCATCTTTGAGTGGTCCATTATGATGATGTGGCATCCTTGTCATTGCCTAATGTTGTTAAAAATTCTAGTGTGTTGACTTGTATCTCATTGAAGTACATGAAACCTAAAAAAAATGGTACAGATCCCAATGTTGTTATATATATTGCCAAATATAGGTATATGGATCTCAATGCAACAACATAAATCCCAATGTAGTGTCATGGATTTTGAGGCATGGTACATGGATCTTGTTACCACAAAATTTAGCATTCCCTAAGAAGGGAAACCCTATAGTACAAAAGGCTAGACCAAATTATAACATTGGGACAATGATGCACTATCACCACAATCAATACCTCTTGCTCTTTATGACCTTTCTTCGATGGGAGAAGTTTGGCTGGAAGGGAATCACTTAAGATAGATATATGAATGATTAGGTATGATGTGATTCCACAAATCCCATCCAAGGAGAGACACAACAATGGCTCAATGCTTCAAAGAAGCCAAAATTCTCTCCAAGAAAATATTTTTAAGATGAAGAGATAAAGACTTAGGGTTTGAGATATGTGATGATAATAGGTATTCCTATTGTTACACTAAAAAATGTCACCTTGACTACTTACAGTTAGTATGGCTCAAATCAACAGTCATGCTACCCTCTTAGGCAAGTCTCATGCCTCTGTTATCCATCTCAAACTCAAAGAAGAGAGAAAGTCTTGTAAAAACTATGTTTATCTCTGGGGTCGCAGGTTCTCTCTAGCCTTACCTGCGGGGACGCTGACCATGTTCACAAAATCTGCGTCCATGGACGCTCTGTATGTTAAGGGACAGGTGCGTCCCTCTGTAAAAGGCAAAATGCGCGAGTTTTATCTTGAAAAAGTTACTTGTGGTTACTTCTAGAAC
The DNA here is from genome assembly GCA_031772625.1 of Pinus tabuliformis. Classification (NCBI taxonomy): domain Eukaryota; kingdom Viridiplantae; phylum Streptophyta; class Pinopsida; order Pinales; family Pinaceae; genus Pinus; species Pinus tabuliformis. The sequence continues at coordinate 1,805,330,072 of CM062817.1, read as the reverse complement.
ATTCTAGAGGTCGGTTTGATGAAATGGATGCGCCTCCAGTTGGTTCATGTATCTCTATTAAGGGGGAACTTATCCCATCAATAAGGGAGCTATCCCACCCATAGAGGGGGATGATCCCATTGATAGTGGACCTGAATAACCTCTTTACAGCACTATAAATAAAGGCATTGAGCCAGAAGGAGGGAGGTTGGAGCTATACATTTTCTTTGGGTAAATGCTGCAGGATTTAGGTCTTCCATTAGAGCCTTGTGAGGAGAGATTGTCTTCACTTGATTCTACTTGGAAGAGGGTGAGCTTTGTCAAAGTAGAGGAAAACCCTTGATGGACCCTGGGAGGAACTTGCACAACACCAAGGCCAGGTTGTAAGAGTTTCTTTGTTTCGTTATTAATACAAACTGGTTTATTTTTCTCAATAGCTTGTGTTAATGAGTTATTTCATGTGTTCCTTGGTCTGCATGTTGAATATATGTTTTATTATATGAAATGCAAGTGCTTGGTAATTGTTTGATTGTTTGTGGTTGCAGGAATTGACTTGAAGGAGGAGCTCATCCGGATCGTCAAGAACGGACTTCAACAACAGCGTTTTGGAATAAGGTAAGCCTAAACACTTGTAGTTTTCATGTTGTAAAAGGTGTATTTAGAGAAAGATCACTCCATTTTGTCTTGTTTGTCATTAGAATGTCTTAGACTTCTAGGAAGGTCAGTCGTGTCCGCACCCTTGACAGATTCCGTGTGACAAATTGGCGACTCCGCTGGGGAATCCATTAATGAGAGAGTCTTTTCCTTTATATGAACTTTGCTTTGAGAAAATCATTTTTATTTTCTGGTTTTTGACTGTGAGAATTAGTATTTGGGTGGCTTAGCTTTAGATTTAGTTAGATTGGTTTTTCTTCATTTTCCCAGAAGGACGCAGTCTCTGAGTACTGCACAGTGCGTCTTTGGACGCGCTGTTGCCGTCTGCACAGAGCGGGGCCGCACCTGTGACAACGGGTTGCCTGCGTCTTCCTGTAAAACTTAAGAAAATTCCATTTTTGCTTCAAATTTCTTTTAGATTTTGTTTTTCCTTAGTGTTTTCTGCCCAGATCCTTTAGTACCCTGTCAAGAATTTTCACCTAAACTTGTTTTGTGAGCTTTGAGTGTTTTAGTGGTTTTCAACGAAGTTTAGACCTAGGGTTTGATTTTTGGAAAGGCTTTGTAGTGACTTTGATAGTAGAAAGTTGTCCAGCCTTAGATCTCTCTGGTTAGTCAACCTTCTTAGAAGTCGGGCCTGTCGTAAAGTCTCCTTTTGTGAGCAACTTGCCATTTGAGTTGTTTTGGGTCAAATTTCGAATTACTTGTTTATAAAGTATTGATTTCCATTTTACAAAAAGAACAAAAAGATTAGAGTTTTGTTTTGGCTAGTTTTTGATTCTGCAATAAGCTAGTCCTTGATTTGATTGTGATCAAGTAAAACACCTTAGAAATAATCATTGTTAGTTTTGGCCTCGTTAAGATTGCTTAGAGTAAATTTGCCTTTAGTTTGCTTATGAGTGCATTTTCATAGATTTTAAGAGTTGTTAAGATTGATTTTTGGTTATATTAGATTTACTTGCTTTATTAAAAGAAAAATACAAAAACATCTTCTTAAAAAGTCTTGTTTCAAGTAGCTTTTTGTTTTCAAAAGAAGAAAAGAGTTTTTTCGTGCATGTAAAGAGAAGTTATGTTTTTATGCTTGGAAAAGAAAAACGAATTGTTTCTTTGATTGTCTTCAATTAAGAAGTTGCTTTTATAAAGATTGCATTCTCTCAACTTTTTAGTTAAGCAATTCATCGAAAAAGTAAAGTAGTGGATAAATCATTCTAGGTGCATTTTGTAGTGGTTTCGAGTCGAGTCAACACACCACTAGTTTCACTTCCATCACCTTTTGACTTAAGAAACAACCTTAAAAGTAACGCTTAAATTAAAATCAATCTAGTAATCTTTATTTTTCTAGGGCTCTGAAGCACCAACATAGCTTAGGCTAGGGTCTTGGAGTAGGTGAGTACTTAACTCTCCAAGACTACAAAACCAAACAGATAGTCTATCTTGAGTAGAACAAATCCAATTGTTTCAGTTACATTCTGGGAAAGCTCCTCTTAAAGGAGAAACACGAGCTCGTGTCCGAACCAGTGAGGGGATCATTCCTCCCTCGTTGGGAACGACGCCAGGCAGTACGTATTACAAACGGTAAACCTCGGATTAACCATTGTCGAGGAGCCAGGGGTCACTTATCGGTAAACCTTGGATTGTTGTCAAGGAGCCGGTAAGGGGATTGGAGCTTGCTACTCTGCCCTTGCGTGCTGTCGGAGTTTAGACTGTTCCCCCAGGTGTAATTGTTGTGATTGGTAACCTTAGTGGCCATAATATCTAGGATTCTACCCAAGGTGACGGTGGAGGGAAGGTCCCACTGTACCTGGAGCAGACGTCGGTTATACTCACTTGGATTTTCTGGGGGGTTCGCTTCACTTCGAGACGGTTAAAGTGGAGGAACTTGGTCCAGTCTATTCATTAAGCAGGTTGCCGGGGTAACTGTTCCACCCACTATTTCTGTACTGAATCCTGCGAGGTTGGGCCTAATCACCAACTAGCGCTTTTGGTCCGGAAGACTACTGTTTGTGTGTGGTTTGACGCTCTAGATTATTTAGGCGTGTGCTTCAAATTTGATTGGTTCTTTAGAAGACTTTAGGTGGTTTGATTTGAAATTTTTTACTTTGTTTTCGTGTGTTGTAGTTAAAATCTTTAATTGTGGCGGAATTACCGAGAAGGTCCCGTCGAATTGCGGGCCAGTCTCCTGAAGTTGTTTCTGTGGCCGAATTGTTGAGAAGATCCCGTAGACTTAGGGGATCCCCTCCTCGAGACAACCCAGGTAATTTAGAAGGGTTAAAGGTCCTTGTAACTCCTCCTAGTGGCAGTAGAGTAGGATCACCTGAAGAAGGAGAATTTTCCTTGGTAGTCCATCCAGATTACCAAAGTTTAGAAACAGGTTACAATCCCGAAGCTGTTACAGTTTCCGAGCTTGCTGGTAGTTTTTCATCTGCCAGTGAAACAGGCGAAGAACCTGAAATTTCAGAACCTGTTACTCCAACTCCTAGTGTTCCTGATTCACCAAGAATAGAAAGAATTATCACCGAAAATCTTCCTGTTGGATTAATTGCTATAGAAGAACTTGTTCCAGAGGAAGAAATAGGCGTTTCTGATTCTGAAGATCTAATTACCCTTGATCTAAGGGAGCGTGAATCCATCTTTTACAGTCCTCCTAGAAGTGAATCTTGGTACCTTGCATTAACCAATTTTTTAGACAACTCAGTAGGTTTTTCTACACCTCGTACTCCGGTTCCACCTAGAGGAATTCATTCTCCTGTAAATATGTCTGGTCAGTCATCTGTGTTTTCACAAAGTCCTGAATCATTTTTACATGGCGGTCCTTCTGTTCCTACTGGGTATCAATCACTTTCTGGTACCTTTGCGGGAGCATCTCCTCAACCCATTGATCATGGGTTATTAGTTGGAAACAGTGGTAATGTACCATTGAGTATAGGTGAAGTTTATATGATGTCAGGTTCAACTCCCATTAACCAACCTCAAGGTGGCCAATTACCGCCTGGGGGGCAACCTTCGTTAATGCCTGGGGGGCAACCTCAAGGTACTTCATTTGTGACTGGGGGGCAACCTCAAGGGTATCAACCCCAAGGGTATCAACCCCAGCCTCAATATGTACCCCAAAGTCAACCTCAGTATCAGTATCAACCTCAAGGATGGCAACCTCAAGGATGGCAACCCCAAGGGTATCAACCCCAAGGGTATCAACCTCAAGGATACCAACCTCAAGGTCAAGGTCAACCCCAGTATTCGTATTTACCTCAAGGTTATCAACCTACGGGTCAATACCCTGGTCAAGGTTATCAACCACCTCAAGGGCAATCATATGGGACTGCACCTTACAGTTATCAACCCTATCCTCAATACGGCTATGGATCTCAGTATCCTCAACCTGTTACGAGTCAATACCCTGGAATGTTAACATGGGATCCGTCACAGGGTCAACAGATGTCGCAACCAAGTATACAGTCGGTACCTCAAGCAGGACAACCTGCAGTTCCTGGTCCACCCCAGCAACCGCAACCTGTCCAGTCAAGTGTTCAGACCCCTGTAACTTCTGTAGTTACTCAGCCGCCAATTGCACCTGGTACTCCACCTCACACGGCTGCAGCAACTACCGCTTCATCTACCATGCTTACTTCTGGAGTATCGGCAGCTCCGGTTTCTACTGTCCCTGTAACCACTCCTCAGACATCTGTACCGTTGTCTGGACCCACGGTTCAAACCACAGTCCAGATGCCTGCAGGCCAACCTGGTACAAGTACGGTTGTTACTACTCAACCTCAATTTGTTCAACCTCCGTACCAGGGACAGTATCAACCTGGGCAAGCTGCCCAACAACCGGTTTACCAGTATCAACCGTATCCTGGGTACACTTATCAACCACCTCAGCAACCCCAGTACGGTCCGGTTAATCCTGGTTTTCCAGGAGGATATAATATCCCAAATGCGACTCCTGTTCCTAGTTATCCTGGATATCCTCCTCCTGGGGCTGGTATTGTGACTCAGAGTTTTAGAGATCCTAACCGGCAGTTACCGTTTATTGCGACTTTAGATTTACCCGACTTGACGCGCCTAACGAACGATCCAATTCAATATCTTTCGTTCTGGCCGCCAATGCCAAATAAGTTGCCCAGCGATATACCCAAGTTCGAAGGTAAGTCTGGAGAGGATCCGTCTAATCACGTGATGACTTACCACCTCTGGTGTGCATCAAATTCCATCTCAGATGATTCCATCCGCTTACGTCTTTTCCAGCGTACACTCATTGGTCTCGCAGCCAAGTGGTACATTGAGTTACCACGGGCCTCTTTTTACAACTTTAGCCAGTTAGCTACCTCGTTCTTAACTCATTTTCAGTTACCAGTCAGATACGATAATGGTACAGAATTATTAACTTCGCTAAAACAATCGACATCCACGTACATTTCTGATCACATCCATGAGTGGAGACGTCGAAGAAGATTAGTGAAAGTTTTTATCCCGGACCAAATCTTAGCTGAATGGTTTGTCAAATCATTATTACCAAGAATTACTGAAGATGTAGCTAAGGCCGGAGTAGTTACTGAGGAGCAAGTCATTGCTCAGGCACAATACCTTGACTTAGTTTACACTCAGTCGGGTACGTTACACGAGAAAATTCCGGATCTTCCAAAGTCAAACCAAATCGCTGCTGCTCCTTCGGGATCTCATGCCGCTGATGGTATGATCGGTATCGTGACTACGAAGAGTAAGAAGAAGTCTTCCAAGGCCTCCAATACTCCAATTATCACTTTGCCTGATTCTCCGACAGGAGAGTCTTCTCCTCCTGAACTTACCGCCGACATTCACGCTGTAGAGTCATCTACGGCCAAATCCAAAAACGGTGGAAAGAAGAAAGGAAAGAAGAAGGCTAAAGCAGACAAGGCTCCAAAGGAGAAAACGGAAAAGTCGGAAACCAATGACGAAAAGCGCAAACCTCGATATCCTTGTCTTATTTGTGAAGAAGATCATTTTACGAGAGACTGCCCTCATCGGGCCGAGGTAGTGAAAATAGTCAAAGGTTCTCCCACTCCTGCTGTGTTAAAAAATCCATTTCCAGAGCAGGAGAATAAGATGATAGGTTCTTCTTCGAATGCCAGTGAAGAACCCATTTTGATGATGTCTCATGTCAGGATTGCGACTCGATCGCAAGATTATGGTAGTAAGGCTCCTGTTGATGGTAAGGAAGCAGAATCTTCTCACTCTAACCCATCAACCTCAGCTCCTGGTTCCGATCCACTACAGATCGAAAAACCTAACCCAGACTTAGTGATTAAGCCGCCCGCCAAGGGTGTACTTCGAAGGTCTGCTTTCAATCCACATGCGAGAGCAGCCCAGAATTACAACATTGTTGAAGACTTAGCTGTTTCACCTTCAGCAATGTCGGCACTCGAAGTGCTGCAATCATGTCCAGCGCAACGAAAATTGCTTTTGTCGGCTATTGGAGCTGTCGATGTTCAGGACCCGAACCTAATGATCTTTGATCTAGAAAGTAGTACACCGCGTCTCCCCCATCAAATGGCTTTCCAAATTCCAGTGATAGTCAAAAACAGGCCTATTCATCGGACTGTGATTGATGAGGGAGCTTCTACGTGTATTATGTCGATTCAATGTTGGAGATCGCTTGGTTCTCCTTCGTTGAACCAATCCCCCACCATCCTTAAGGCCTTTGATGGCCGTGGGTTCCGTCCGTTTGGTATTCTACAAGAATTGCCTATAGGGGTCGAAGGTAAAACCGTTAGTCTGGATGTGGAAGTGGTTGATGCCCCTCTAGACTACAACCTTCTTTTGGGTCGAAGTTGGTCATATGCTATGACAGCGGTCGTTTCATCGGTCTTCAGAGTCATTAAGTTTCCACATAACGGTAAGATCGTGACTATTGATCAGCTGACATACTTTTCATCCGACCCAACCTCTTCAGAAACTATCCAGCATGTTGGTAAAACGACAATCCCTTATAGGGACATTGGTGTAGGTTTAGTTAAGGATTCCGGTTTACTGGGAACTTTTCCTCTCCCTCCACTCAATGCAGACCCTTCGTTCGCAACAATTCATATGATCACGTCAGAAAACATTATTTATGATGATCCTTGGTATGTTCCCTCTGACTCTGAGCTAGACTCACTCGGTGATGTTATGCCGTTGAGTCCGTATGAGATTGCTTATGAAGCTCTTATGTCTTTTACCGACTTTCATTCAACCGACCAAATGAATGTGGTCAGTGAAGAGTCACTTTTCACCTCACCCTTAGAACGGATAACGTTTCCCGAAGAAGTGTCATCTGACGAACAACTTCGCGAAATCCTAAGTGTAGATGATCTACCATGGGAAGATCTCCATCACAGATCTTCGTTTTTACCTAAGGATGATGCATTTGAAAATGATTTTTCATCTATCTTTACCGCTGAATATGTCAAAGACGCTCAGGATCCAACGAAACATTCTGATTCAGAGCTGAATTTAGGGAATATTTCTCGTACTATTCCCATTGATATTTCAGTGAAGCCCGGAATCGAGGAGAACATTCATATAGGTGCCGCATGTACTGAAGAAGAAATCCAAACTTACAAGGCCCTATTCCAAGAATTCCGCGACGTGTTTGCCTGGTCTTACGAGGAAATGCCGGGAATTGATCCTGCCATTGTTGTTCATGAAATCAAAACCTACCCGGATGCTAAACCCATTCGGCAACGGTTGCGTCAGATTCACCCTCGAAAAGCGGCTGCGATTAAAGCAGAAGTCGAAAAGCTGTTGAAAGCAGGTTTCATTTATCCGATCCCGTTAACGGATTGGGTATCGAATATTGTTCCCGTCAATAAAAAACAAGGAACAATAAGAATCTGTATCGACTATAGGGATATCAATCGAGCTTGTCCAAAAGACAACTATCCTACGCCTTATATCGATCAAATTATTGATGATTGTGCCGGAAGTGAGATGTTTTCCTTCATGGATGGTTTCTCAGGCTATAATCAAATCAATATTCTACCTGCCGATCAACCAAAAACGGCATTCATTTGTCCATGGGGGACATTTGCTTATTGCAAATTACCTTTTGGACTTAAGAATGCCGGGGCCACTTTTCAACGGGCAATGTCTTATGCATTTCATGACATCAAGCACATTGTGCAACCCTATCTCGATGATTTGCCTGCTCATTCTTTACAACGAGCTGATCACCTTGTCCACCTACGAGCAATCTTTATGAGGTGTAGGCATTATCGAATTCGGTTGAATCCCCACAAGTGTGTTTTCTGTATAGAAACAGGTCGATTGCTGGGATTTGTTGTTTCAAAAGCCGGCATTCGCGTCGATCCCTCGAAAGTCGAGGCTATCATCAAATTGCCTCCTCCTTCGAGTTTGCGCCAACTCCAAAGTTTGCAAGGGAAAGCGAACTTTTTACGCCGATTCATCCCAAACTACGCCGAGGTCACTAAAGGTTTTACACGGTTGTTGAAACAGAACGCACAATTCTTTTGGGACGAGATTGCCCAACAATCTTTTGATGCACTAAAACACGCGTTGACCCATGCACCGTTATTGCATCCTCCCAACTACAACCAGGACTACTTCTTATACCTCGCAGCTTCGCATTCCACCATTGGAATGGTGTTAGTTCAAGAAGATGAATTCAAAGCAGAGCATGTGATATATTATCTTAGTAGAACCTTAAATCCCACTGAGTTAAAATATTCGCATGTGGAGAAATTGGCCCTGGCAGCCGTTCAAGCTGTCCAGCGTTTTCGTCACTACATTCTTCTCCGCAAGACTACAGTTATTTCGGATTGCAACCCTATGATTTATATTTTGACAAAACAACTGCTAGGGGGCAAGTACTCTAAATGGATTGTTATCCTGCAAGAGTTCGACTTGGAGTTCGAGAAGTCCAAGTCTAAGAAATCTTTAGTTTTTGCGGAATTGATGTGTGATTTCCCGAGTGCTGACACAGAGACTGTGGCAGAGGAGTCCATTGTGGACGAATCTTTGTTTCTTATTAGCACTTTAGATCCGTGGTATGGGGATATAATCATCTATCTCCAAACCCAAACCTTTCGGCCTGAAGCTTCCAAGGAAGACCGTCGAAAAATTCGGTTTCGATCCCAGCAATACAGAATTATTGGAGATACACTTTATCGCCGGGGGCAGACTTAGTTTTTCGACGTTGTTTAACTCACGAAGAGGCTGAGAGAGTTTTGAATGATTGTCACTCTGGAGCATGTGGCGGTCATATGTCTGGGTATGCCACAGCTCAGAAGGTGTTGCGCGCTGGCTATTTCTGGCCGTCTATGTTTAAAGATTGTATCCTTGCTGTCAGAACATGCCACAACTGTCAAGTGTTTGATCGAAAGATGCGCGCTCCACCTGCTCCTCTCCACCCTATAATTGCCGCTGGTCCATTCGCCAAATGGGGCATTGACTTTATTACTTGTAACCCTCACTCGGCCGGGGGGCATGCGTATATCATCCTCGCGGTTGATTATTTTACAAAATGGGCCGAGGCGATGCCTACATTCGACGCAAGCGGCAAGACAGCTGCAGTTTTCGTATTCAATCATATCATAACTAGGTTTGGTGTCCCACAAGCAATCATTACTGACCATGGGAGCCATTTTCGAAACGTCATGATGACTGAGCTTACAAGCCAGCTTGGTTTGCGCCACGATAGCTCTACTCCTTATTATCCGCAAGCCAACGGTTTGGTTGAGTCAATCAACAAAGTTCTAGTCATCATGATTCGACGGATCATTGGTATCCATCGAACGAATTGGCATAACATGTTATTTTCGGCGCTATGGGCATATCGAACTTCAGTGAAAAATTCAACAGGTTTCACCCCTTTCCAGCTAGTTTATGGCTTAGAAGCTGTGTTACCTATTGAATGCGAAATCCCATCACTTCAAATGGCTGTCGAATTACTTCCAGCTACTTCCGAAGAGGAGAAACGGTTATTATACTTGGCTAAATTAGATGAGACTCGACGTGACGCTACTTTAGCTATCGAGACTCACGCGAAACGAATGAAAGCTCAGTACGATAAAAATGTAACCCCTCGAAGTTTTTCGGAAGGAGACCTAGTACTATTATATGATCAAGCTAACGATAAGCTAGGTGCCGGAAAATTCGTTCCCATGTGGCATGGGCCCTACATTGTAAAGCGAAAGCTAGCAAAAGGGGCTTATGAGTTAGTTGATTTTGATGGGGACTCTTTGGGTAAACCCAGAAATGGACTTTACCTAAAGAGGTATTATGCTTAAAATGATGGGTATGGAGAAATTTTTAGATAGGTTAGATTTTCTTTCTAGCTAGCAAGTGTGTTAGTTTAGTCAGTGTGCTTAGCTTAGCAAGTGTGGTTTTTCGTCATTATTCTGGCTTATCTTGGTTTTACTCTTGATATTGTAGATGTCGACGCCTCTCCAAACATACATTGGATTTGCTGATGGTGCTTGTCGTAATACACGGAATATCTCTTCCGCAGCTTGGGTTATCTATTCGCCCTCTGACGAGTTAGTTTCTATGCATGGGGTAAGCCTCGGTCAAACAACGAATAACATTGCAGAATACAGTGCAGTGGTTGAATTATTATCCGAATCTATTTCATTTGGAATTCGACGTTTGATAGTGAGGTTAGATTCTGAACTTGTTGTATTACAGCTTAATAGAGTTTATGCCATTAGAAATCCTGTGTTATTAAGGTTGTTTTTGAGAGTGCGTCTCTTGGAACGTGAATTTGATTACATTGAATATCAACATATTCCAAGGTCTTTGAATACATTAGCAGATGCAATTGCTTCTCGAATGTTGGACAGACATTTACAATAATCATGCAAGTAAATTTAAAAACATTTCATCACATATGTTAAACAAGATAAGCCGGTAATAGTGATATATATAGATAGAAGTGTGTCAAAAAATATATACATCGTCTTCGATCATAGGTTTAAAACACCTTATGATCGGCAAAATGATAGTACAAAAGTCAAAAATGTCACATGTGACTACAAAAGTGACTAGTCAATCACTGGTGGTGCTCTCTGTACGACACCACTGCGCGGGCTACCTTACGCAAAAATCTCCTAAACGGTCCAGGGACCGCGACTACGAAGCGCTGAAGCCTGATAGGAATGTCGTCCATAGTAGTCTCAGGTATATCTGCCGTGAGACGCTCTAGATCATGCTCCAACTCAGCTAGTACTTCTGCTGTCGCATCCTGTGGGGCCGGTACCGGTGCAGCTGGATGTAGTCTATCATAAGGCCGGAGGTTGGCTGGACGCTGTGGACCAACATCTGCATTTTGAAAGATTTACTATTAGTTTTGAGACGATATATATAAAAAATACAAAAAATACATAACTAGAAAACTTGTGAAAATAAAAAGTACCTCTGTCGTCCCATTGTTCTCCCTGTGGAAGAACCATGTCCGGATCACCTCTGAAATCCATTCCGGCATACGGAAAGTCCTGTATCACAAAAAGCTGGCCCTCTAACCAGTCAAAATAACTATCTGAGAATCGAACTACTGTCGCGCCCTCGTCAGGATGCCGGGCCATCACCGCAACCCATCGTATCAGCTTTGGCTGCTGGGGACCCAAGATATCAACAGTGAGTTGCTGAGGGATCAGCATTGGAATTCTCTCCAAGGCAAAGCTCACGACTATAGGCCCATATCCAAAAGTCTTTAGTCGTCCGTTCTTTGCCTTGGTCAGTTGGCTCTTCATATGAGCCGACACAGCTTCACACCAGTTGAAAATGGTGCCTTGGTAACAGTCAATTGCCATCCGCATTTGGGATCCGGAAGCAATGTGTAAAGCGGCCGCGCCGCAAATTCTGGTAACCGTGAACGCTATGACTTTGAGTTCCGGTAGAGTGATGTGTTTTATCTCTATGCCTTTTGAATGGTGAGCCCCAGGTGTGCACCAATTCTCGCGGAGACTATCAAGGGATTGGCCACCCGGCCTAGTCCCCGCAAGACTGAGTTGCTCACCTCTGTTTGGCAAGCCAGTGAGAAAGTATACATCCGAGGGCTCTATCTCGAGCTGGTGCCCTCCTATGTAAAAGCATTGTTCTTGTACGTTCCATCGCTCAACCAGCCATTCCAAGAATCTTACCTGGCCCCTCATGCCCGGTATGGTCCAATATTTGTATAATCCGCATGCTCTTAGGGCATCCAGGGAAGGTTGATGATTTATTGCAGCTTCATCTTCCTCTACATGCTCTCTTTCTCTCCAGTCTAACATGATTAATGCCCTGCATATCAAAAATAGCAATTAGAAATTAATTTGGGAATTTTTGGTGGTTTTTTGAGAGAGTTGGGGTTTTGAAATGCGCGTTTCTCGGAGGACGCACCCCGGCTTTGTAGCACAGGGCGCCCGGACGCAGCTGGCCTGAAGGCGGGCTGCGTCTTCCGACCATTTTCCCGTATGAGAAAAAGTCGGGGGACGCAGGTCACCCGAAGGGCACCTGCGTCCGCCGAGAGGCGCATTCCAAAACCAAAACCCCCCAAAAAATGAAACTAAAACCTAAAAATTGATTCTAAACGGATAGAAATGCAGAGTAGGATGTGTAAAATACCTGGATGAGACGGCGTTCGATTCCAACGGTCAGATTTTCCGCAGCGACCACGGGAAGTTTCTTGTCAAAAGCTCCTTTTTCAACCTCAACAGTGAAACGGTAAAAATGACATGGTAAAAGGTCTTTTTATAGGTTTTTTGGATGAATTAGTTCATTTTTTACCATGAAAAGATGTTTTTGAATGTATTTTTGCCTATTTTAAACAGGTATGAGTAATGTGTCGCTTTTGTGCAGGACAAAGGGATTTCGAGGGAAATTGTAATTTTTCACAAACAAAATTTCAGAGTCATCTTTTAAGCCCTTTTCTGACTCCTAAAACATGAAAAGATCGCCGAGTGTTTCTTTTTCACTCGTTAAAACGGAATTAAAAGACGGTCCCCTTTTAGCTCTTTTCTGACCGCAAAATCAGGAAAAGATTGCCGGGTTTTTGTCGTTTCGAACTCGATAAGGAAATAAAACGACGTGTCCTTGATCGCTTTTTACTTTTCAGGTTAACGACACTATTATGAAAGTACTCCTTGGTCGCAAGATCAAGCGGTTCCCCCAGGTATTATTTTATACTTTTTCGGGCTTGAGGGACACAAATATACGAAAAAGTTCAACGTGGAGTCTCCTTTAGTTTTTTCAGACTCTCTAAAATTGAAAAACGCCGAGTTTCTCCTATACTGGGCTCGTTAAACTTTTACAGTAGAGGACCTGTTCAATTACAAACAGGAACGAACCACTCCTTCCTAGGGTTCGAATTTAAACTAGGTTGGACTCGTCCGAAGGATGAGCTTATAATCAAGCATATGTTATCCTCCTCAAGCTTGTTAAAAATAAAGAGGTACTTGCCAGAAATGGTGGGGGAAAAAAGAGAAGAATGAACCTATTTGTCACCTTTTGTCTCAGAAGAAACTTTATTACCGCTCTTGAACACGACACTTTTCATTCACCTGGGTTGGGAAATCTTTTACCTCACAGTTGACCAAATCACTTTGAAAGTCTTTAACCGGGTTCCAGGGGTTAACTTTGAGTTATACGTCACCAAGCCATCTGTTGTGTCGTTATGTGTTCAAGAGGTCTGCAAGAAAAAACTTTCATCTGCAAAATACTTGTCATCCATTTGACCATCCCTGAGTCAGTCCTTACAGCAACATTTCTTCAACTTGAACAATGATTTCGTGTTGCGGGCTTGCCTGCAACGGGTCGCTTTCTATCGACATCGACACATTATCTAGAAAGATGACTTAGGAATCGACAGTACCTTGAAGTCTGCATGCATCAATGGCAGGTTTCTCGCCTTTGACGTCAGTTTACATCATTGACTTTCGATCAGAGGATTCCGTGAAGTGTTCGACATCAAAACATCTATTCACATTTCACGGGTTGTGCTTGGTACTTTGAGAACCATTGACATTACTGGTGGTCTCTCTCACGCTTGTTAACAGTTTACATCATCGACTGGTAATCAAGTGGTTTCTAACATGTTCGACATCAAATCATTTAATCACATGGCTAGAATCGTACCAATTCGGGAAGTAGAAGTGAAGACCCTGGATCTAGTTTCTACCATCCAGGCTGCGAGGAGTTTTGTATTCATTATCTATGTAGACTAATCATAAACAGATGGCTGCGTCCATACTGTGTCTACAAAAGTCTATAAAAAATGATGTACTGCAAGATCATTCCTGTATCAGAATAGTTAGTCCATTAGTTAAAGTTTTGAATCTGAGTATGGGAATGCCTACCTCAGTGATGATATAATCTTATCCATGTATTTTGTGTTGAAAATTGCAGGTTCCAACCAGGCCATCCACAAGACAATCCTTGAAATGATAAAGCGCTTCACCCTTCCTAGAATTACAAAACCCTATTCTATTCCAGGCTTCGCACTTTAGGGGGCAATCTGTTACACTAAAAAATGTCACCTTGACTACTTACAGTTAGTATGGCTCAAATCAACAGTCATGCTACCCTCTTAGGCAAGTCTCATGCCTCTGTTATCCATCTCAAACTCAAAGAAGAGAGAAAGTCTTGTAAAAACTATGTTTATCTCTGGGGTCGCAGGTTCTCTCTAGCCTTACCTGCGGGGACGCTGACCATGTTCACAAAATCTGCGTCCATGGACGCTCTGTATGTTAAGGGACAGGTGCGTCCCTCTGTAAAAGGAAAAATGCGCGAGTTTTATCTTGAAAAAGTTACTTGTGGTTACTTCTAGAACATTCTAGAGGTCGGTTTGATGAAATGGATGCGCCTCCAGTTGGTTCATGTATCTCTATTAAGGGGGAACTTATCCCATCAATAAGGGAGCTATCCCACCCATAGAGGGGGATGATCCCATTGATAGTGGACCTGAATAACCTCTTTACAGCACTATAAATAAAGGCATTGAGCCAGAAGGAGGGGAGGTTGGAGCTATACATTTTCTTTGGGTAAATGCTGCAGGAATTAGGACTTCCATTAGAGCCTTGTGAGGAGAGATTGTCTTTGCTTGATTCTACTTGGAAGTGGGTGAGCTTTGTCAAAGTAGAGGAAAACCCTTGATGGACCCTGGGAGGAACTTGCACAACACCAAGGCCAGGTTGTAAGAGTTTCTTTGTTTCGTTATTAATACAAACTGGTTTATTTTTCTCAATAGCTTGTGTTAATGAGTTATTTCATGTGTTCCTTGGTCTGCATGTTGAATATATGTTTTATTATATGAAATGCAAGTGCTTGGTAATTGTTTGATTGTTTGTGGTTGCAGGAATTGACTTGAAGGAGGAGCTCATCCGGATCGTCAAGAACGGACTTCAACAACAGCGTTTTGGAATAAGGTAAGCCTAAACACTTGTAGTTTTCATGTTGTAAAAGGTGTATTTAGAGAAAGATCACTCCATTTTGTCTTGTTTGTCATTAGAATGTCTTAGACTTCTAGGAAGGTCAGTCGTGTCCGCACCCTTGACAGATTCCGTGTGACACCTATATTCAAGACTCTAAGTGATGGGGTAAGACTCACACACCTCCCCCTATATTAGAAAAAGTTGTTATCATCAATGCCTCATTTGGCAATGACCCTTGACTACCAAAAGACATCATGCATTTCTAGTTAGAATGTAGATCCCAATTAAGAAAAAATGTGGGTTCAGAGACAGAATAAAGACAATATAGATAACTCACATAAGAGACTCATATATAAGAATGTGTGCACAGACTTGCTGTGAATCTATGAAATGTTGTTGAAACATCACAAATGTTCATACTACTATTGCATTCAGATCTGGTAATGTTGATAGCTACATGGTACATGATGGTGTAAATTGTCGGCCAATATCAGGAAGATCTATATGAGAAGGATTTTGTTCCTGTCTAGCCCATTTTTTTGAGGAATAGCTCCTTGGCTTGACTGATGCACTACTTATCATGGTTGTAGACTATTCCTTCATGAGCTTTTTTGAATATACATAGTATGCAAGTGTCATTATAAATCTGAATTGTAAATGGGGATTCACTTTTTGCTTTTATTTATTTATTTAAAAAATAACATAAAGTGAGAGGTGATAGGGAACATTTCCTCTGTGTATCCTTAATTTGACATCTTGATGAGGTGGATTTGAGTGATAATAGTTCTTGATCCCTTCCTGGCATTAATTCTCACAAGGTTTGGACTATGTGAATAATTGATACAAGTCCAATGAAGGCCTTGAGGCTGAAAGGATGGTCATTGAACTCTAGTTGGATGCTGGGCTAGGGATATGGATGATGCATTGTAATGGAAGGGTGGGTATTCTCTTTGTTTTAGCCCACTTAACCCAAAGCAGGCTAGCTCCCTGCGTCTTGGAGCCATAGAGGACACGTGTTTGATGATTGTTTCCAAGAGGTGTATCTCAACCAATATATCTCTAGGAAGTGAAGTTCAAATCACTCTCTTGAATTAGGCAAGTGAAAAATGTGTCTTGTTAAGACTAGGCTAGAAACCATGCCTCAAAGTGAATCAAGGCCCTAATGATTGAACCCCCATGTATCTATTTATAATGACAATCTCATCCCCTTGGAAGTAAAAGTGGCAGTTAGTGAGAGATTGTTGAGACACACTGAAGTTCATAGCCTCTGTTATATGAAGGTTAATTGTGAACTGTCAAAGGTCACAGATGTTGGATTAGGCATCAATCTGCCTTTGCAGAACTAAGGTTAATTGTGAATTGTCAAAGGTTCTAGATGTTGGATAAGGCATCAATATGTCTTTGTGGCTCCTCGCGTGAGTAGGACAAGAGGATTATATGGTGGGCAAAGAAAAAGAAGGAAATCAAGACGTGGTATAGAAGAAAAACATCACCATTATGCATCATAGATCCATATTAACCCCCAATCTATTAAGAACTGACTCTTGAAAGGTTCACATATGGAATTTTTTTATTCCCCTCGGTGCTCAATAGATTTAGGGTCAAGATGCATCTATGGTATTTCATGGACTGTATCGTGAATTTTTCGATATTTTCGTTGTTGCAAATTTAGTTATAATATGAATCATGCTATTGAATTTCAAATTCCTATGACTTTCAAGTTCCTATGACTTTCAAATTCTAGAAACATCCTAATAACTTCTAATCTAGCTACAGGATCAAAGGTTTCTTCAAAGTCAATTCCTTTTACCTTGGCATATCCCTTGCACACCAGTCTGACTTTATTTCTTACCACTTGTCCCTCTTCAATCAACTTGTTTTTAAACACCCACATGGTGCAAAAGATATTTTTGTTTTTTGGTCTAGGGACTAGTTCCCAAGTATTATTTTTCTCTATTTGATCAAACTCTTCATCCATTGCCTTTACCCAAATTTTATCACTTGCTTGATTGAAATTTTTGGGTTCCATTTGAGATAGTGGAGAAATATTTTTCGTGTCTAAGACTTCCTATAAATTTTGTTCTTGTCTAAAATCCTAGTTCTTTAGCTGCAATTATTTTACTCTTAGGATCTTGCTTTTGTACAAACCTGGATGGATTTGTTTGCCTCAAAGGAGTCCTTTATACTTCTTCTTCTTCATATGCTTCTACATATTCTTTAAAGGCACACTCTCTATCATCTGATTTTTCATTTTCCTAAGGTTTTGGCAAATGTGGCAAGGCTTTATCTACCCTAACATTAATGCATTCAATGATCTTCTTGGTTCTCTTCTTATAACACTTGTAGACTTTTCTTTTAACTGAATACCCAAGTAAAATACCTTCATCTACTCGAGAGTTAAATTTACTCAATTTTTCATCATTCCTCTTTATGTTGCATTTACTTCTGAAGACTTTGAGGTGTCTTCCTTACGCTAGTCTACATTTCCATAACTTATAAGGGATTTTGTCACTGTTAGGTATGAGTAGAGTTATGCTTGATAAATACACAACAACTTGACCTGCTTCTCACCAGAAAGTCTTTGCCACTTTTGCTTCATCCATCATTGCTCTTATCATTTATTGAACTACTTTGTTCTTCTGTTCCACTACTCCATTATTCTATGGAGTTTTTGCCATTGAGTAGTGTCTTATGATCCCATTATCTCTACAAAATTCCTCAAATACACTAAAGGTGAATTCTCAACCTCTATTTTATCTTAGACATTTGATTTTCAAGTCCTTTTCATTTTACACTTGAGTCTTGAACACCTTGAACTTGCTAAGAGCTTCTGATTTTTCTTTTAAACGACATAATCGAGGTTGATTTGGTATAATCATCAATGAACAACTTCAAATACCTCTCTCCTCTTAGACTTTGTGTTCTTATAGCATTTTAAATATTAGTGTGAATTCTAGCTCTAAGGGGATGTATTATGAATCTCTTTTATTTTAAAACGTATCCCTGCATGGTTTCAAAATTGGCATGATTTACATATGGAGTTATCTACATTTTATAGCTTTGCCATGCATATTACTACCTTTGTCTTTGTGAATTTTCACAATATTTTCAAGGTTCACATGGCCCTTTTTTTGTGCCATTATCAAGTTTCATCTAACTATCTCAAGCAACACTTTACTCTATAATCATCAAAGAAATACACATTACTAGGAGACTTAATTGTTTTCCCTACTAATTTACCAGTCTCGGCTTTCCCTATTTCACATTCTTTAGACCAAAATGTTACATCATAGCCATGATCACACATTTGGATCAATCTTAAGATATTGTGCTTTAGGCCATCTACATAAAAGACTTTCTTGGCTTTGGTCTTCTTATCTAAACTTAATATTCCACTTTCTCTTATCTGAGTTGCTACAATATTTCCAAATTAACACTTCCTTTCCTAACTTCTTTTAGAAATAGGAATTTACTTTTGTCTCCAATCACATGCTTTGAAAACCTAATATCAATATACCATTTCCATTCTTAATCGTGGGCATATAGTGAAAATCCACACTCTTCAAACATATCTAGTTTTTGTTTCCATTTCTTTATGCTCCCGTGATGTGCATATTGCTCAAGAACCTGTTTCCTAGGATGGTTAAAGAATCTACTTCTGCATTCACTAGACTTGTGTCCAAATTTGTTACAATCGAAATTTTCATTCAATATCATTCATGGGTGGGGGGGATGAATTTCTCTTTCCAACAGAAGAGTCCCTAGCTCTAGAATTTGAGAAATGTCTAGATCTAACATATTGATTTTTGACAAACCTATTAGCTTTACACTCAATAGGGTTTTGCCCGAAGTTAGGATAAGAGTAATAATTTCTATAAAATAATGTTGTGTACCTGAAATTGTGTGGGCTTTTCATAGGACTAGATTTGTTGAATTTCGATTATCTATTTTTTTGGTGCACAAGTTTGCATTGAGGAATATTCATGGATTTGACAATATCAAAATTTTCACAATTGTTTCTTTTCTCATTACTTCCTTTGTCTTCACTATATTTTCTTGTGAGTGCATTTTCATAGCTTTGAGGTGGATTTTTTGTAGAGGACTTGGTTCTTGACTCAATGTTTAAGGACTGTTGAGGGTTTGTGTATCATAGGGATGTTTTGATTATAGGGATGTTTGACACTGAGAATGCTATTTCAAGTTTCTGATCCTTTGACAAACTTTATATTTAGAGCCATATTATCTTTTGATGTATCAATATATATTCTTAGGGAGACAACTTCTAGCTCTAGCTTATGAAAATTCTTTTTCCATTTTATCACCTGACTTGTAATAACTTCCTCTTTTTTCCTTACTTCTTCAAGTTGAATTTTCAAGTAGATAATATCTTCTTCATATTCCCATGAATCTCTCTTTTTTTGCTTCTTGGATAATTCTAGCTTTAGAAACTTATTCTCATCTTCTAAATTGTCATGGATCTTTTGTTTGTCTTTCAGTTGTTGTACCAAAATTTCTTAGTCTAATTACCTCTTCTAATTTCACTTTCTAAATATTAAATGTTTCATCATTAGAGTCATAAATACCTTCATTTATTCTCAATTATTGTTCCTTCAATTGTCTATTCTTCCTCATGGTCTTATTTAGTTCATTCTAAGCACTGGTATTCTTTGGTTCAAGATCAACCACTCCTTCAACTTTTTCTTAAAAGTTTGAATTGTCTTTAAATTTCAAAACGGAGTCTAAAGCGATAAGAAAACATTCATTATTCTATTCATTGGATGATTTTTCATTGCTAGCTTCACATGAGTTATTGTCTTCTTTAACATAGAAAATATTCTTTCTTTGATTCTTTCCCTTCTTTTTCTTGTTTCTCAACTTTAGTATAAGTAATTTTTGAAGCAAAATAACCAGATTTGCCTGAATACAAGCATTTAAAACGAATCTTACCTTTATATTTACTTGATCCTCTCATTAACTTCCTCCTAAATTGAGCCATTTTTTGATCTAACTCACAATTAGAGCAATCTTGATATTCTTTATATTTCTTTGAAGCTTTGAATGTTGCCTCGTTCGGTTCTAATTTCTAGTTCTAATTCTCATTTCATTTTCTGAGAGTTCCTTAAAGTTGTTCCATGGTGAGAGTGTTGAGAACTTTCATCTCTTCTATAGGAGAGATCTTGGAATTGAATCTCATAGGAAGAGAACTCAATACTTTATGCAAAACTATGTTATATTATAGTTTCTCATTAATCCCTCTAATCATGTTAGGCACCTCATTAACTATAAGAAAATAATTAGCCATATTCACATCCTCATTAATCTTTAAACTTTAAAATATAATTCTATAAGTATGTTGATGGGATAGAATGTACTCCCAACAGTGAGGGGATTTCCCTGGTGTAGGGTCCAATCGGACTCTACATCGTTTGGTCTAGGAGTCTGATCTGGTATGTGGGCCTCATTGCCATATCTTTAATTAATATTTTTCTTCGGACAATACAAGCATAAATGTAAGAAAACAAACAAAATTTTAAAAAATGAAAGTAACCTACAAAATATAATATAACATATACCATGAATAGAAACAACATAACTTTAAAGCATGAACCTCAAGAAAAGTAGTGTTAGCAAAGCTTCTAATCAGATCCACACATACATGTAAAGGTAAGTGTATCAACCATGAATAATTTCGTGATTAATAACCATATAAAAACATAAGTGAGTGTACAATCACACAATGATAAAATGATAACGTCAATAAAACAGTTTATCAACACAAGAATAAGGTAAGCACATCATATTCCATCCATTCATCGCAAGAGGAATCCCACAACACATGATGACATACGAAGAAACAGTATGCCAAAGTTCAAGGAACTTTAAAACATTAAGTTAATAATATCCATAGCACCATCACATAAGACATCCATCAAATCCACAAGTGGAAAGAGGAAATTACTTTTTTCATTCACCAAAAGATCCCTTAGTTCTCAAAGAATATGCACAAAAATAAGTCCAAAGCAAAAAGTCCTTTACAATGTGTCATGCGGGCATATTTATAGAAAGAGGAGTGACATTTAATCTACCTCGTGAATGTTGAGCTACCTATAGAAAATAGGACCATGAAGGATAATCAAGAAATTTTCTACAAATTCTTATGAATTTGAGTTACCTATGGGCATAGGTATTTCATTTATTTTCAATGTGGTTTATTTGTATCCCTGTCAAGTTGGTGATGAAATTGCATCTAAACCAAATGAGAGTTGTGGAGAATTTAGTGAACATCAAAGTTGCAAAACACACCAGGGGGAAGAGTATCTACAATAATTAGTGAAGTGGAAAGGTCCTCCAGTTGAATATTCTACTTTCATGAATGTTTTAGCTCTACAGAAAGAAGGTTATTCTATCGAAGACCTTATGTGCAGGAGCTCATCAACTTTTCTTTCCTAGGAAGCCTGATGTAGGTGCATTGATGGAGCACAAACTTAATGAAGACTGGACAAAGCTTGCCAATGTGATGGGATGGTCACATGGAAATGCTGGGGGAAAAAGATATTTGTTTATAAATTGTAAATTTTTAATTCACGAGGAGTTTTGAGTTTTTAATAAGTGGAGATATTTTCTATTGTAAATATTATTTTAGTTTCCTTGTTTGTATAGAATATGGAATGATTCATATCTTGTGACTATTGGTTGTCCCGTGTTGGCTTTATTTTTAAAGAGAACAACTACCTAAAATAAAGAGATATGGAGGATAACAAAAGGCTCGTGTTTCTCTGTTAAATTATAGTCTTGTTGCATTTCATTGTACTTTCCTTATGTGTGAATAAGGAAGTGTTGTTTTCTGTGTGAATGGCATAATTGAATAGCCAATGGGACTGTAAATTGATATGGTTTAAAATTGAATCAAAATCTAGTGTTTGAAGCAATTCGTTGTCTTCTTATAAGCTGTGGTTAATCGTAATTTTGTTCTTATGAATTCATTATCTTTGGAATTCAGTACTTATTCCATCAAATTACATTAATAATATGAGCGTTGAAGCCTTAATCATTGTGATTTTTCATACATTTTGTGTATTCCTATCGAAATGGTAACACAACTTGTAGAGGAATGTGCCACAATGTTCCAGAGTGGGAATACGAGGTAGTTACAATGAGCTGAGCATTAAAACAGAGAACCATCGTTTCAAACATTGTCACATCCTTTTGATTGGAATTCATACCATTACCTTTGAGTGAGAGTTTCATCCTTGACGAGGAAAGGCGATTAGGATCATTCCCGAAGTTGGGAGACGATTTAGGGCTGTGGAGAATCAATTTTACAGAGAGCCAAAATTCCTTTACAATGTGTCATGCGGGCATATTTATAGAAAGAGGAGTGACCTTTCATCTACCTCGTGACTGTTGAGCTACCTATAGAAAATAGGACCTTGCAGGTTACTCTGGAAATTTTCTAGAAATTCTTATGAATTTGAGTTACCTATGGGCATAGATATCTCACCTATTTTCAATGTGGTTGATTTGTATCCTATCAAGATAGTCATGAAAGTGCATCTAAAACAAATGAGGGTTGTGGAGAATTTAGTGAACAAAGATGGATGAAGCAAATTCCTATGAAAAAGGTTCTAGAAGCTAAAAGAATTTTCGACATCAAAGTTGCAAAACACACCAGGGGGAAGAGTATCTGCAATAATTAGTGAAATGGAAAGGTCCTCCAGTTGAATATTCTACTTGGATGAATGTTTTAGCTATACAGAAAGAATATTATTCTATCGAAGACCTTGTGGGAAAGAGCTCATAAAATTTTCTTTCCTAGGAAGCCTGATGTAGTTGCATTAATGGAGCACAAACTTAATGAAGACTGGACAAAGCATGCTAATGTGATGGGATGGTCACATGGCAATGCTGGGGGAAAAAGATATTTGTTTAGAAATTGTAAATATTTAATTCAGGAGTAGTTTTTATTTTTTAATAAGTGGAGATATTTTCTGTTGTAAATATTATTTTAGTTTCCTTGTTTGTATAGAATATGGAATGATTCATATCTTGTGACTATTATTTGTCCCATGTTGGCTTTCTTTTTAAAGAGAACAAGTGTCTAAAATAAAGAGAGAGGGAGGATAAGGAAGGGCTCGTGGTTCTCTGTGAAATTATAGTCTTGTTGCATTTCATTGTACTTTCGTTCTGTGTGAATAAGGAAGTGTTGTTTTTTGTGTGAATGGCATAGTTGAACAGCCAATGGGAATGTAAATTGATATGGTTTAAAATTGAATCAAAATCTAGTGTTTGAAGCAATTCATTGTCTTCTTATAAACTGTGGGTAATTGTAATTTTGTTCTTATGCATTGTTTATCTTTGGAAATCAGTACTTATTCCATCAGATTACATTAATAATATGAGCGTTGAAGTCTTAATCATTGTGATTGTTCATATATTTTGTGTATTCCTATCGAAATGGTCACACAAATTGCAGAGAAATGTTCCACAATGTTCTAGAGTGGGAATGTGAGGTAGTTAAAGTGAGTTAAGCATTGAAATAGAACACCATTGTTTTAAACATTGTCACATCCTTTTGATTGTAATTCATGCCATTACCTTTGAGCGAGAGTTTCATCCTTGATGAGGAAAGGCGATTAGGATCATTCCCGAAGTTGGGAGACAAGTCAGGGCCATGGAGAATCAATTTTATAGAGAGCCAAACGTCCTTTACAATGTGTCATGCATGCATATTTATAGAAAGAGGAGTAACCTTTCATCTACCTCGTGACTATTGAGCTACCTATAGAAAATAAGACCTTGCAGGATACTCAGGAAATTTTCTACAAATTCTTATGAATTTGAGTTACCTATGGGCATAGGTATCTCACTTATTTTCAATGTGGTTGATTTGTATCCCTATCAAGCTGGTGATGAAAGTGCATCTATAACAAATGAAAGTTGTGGAGAATTTAGTGAACAAAGATGGATGAATCAAATTCCTATTAAAAGGGTTCTAGAAGCTGAAAGAATTTTCGACACAAAAGCTGCAAAACACACCAGGGGGAAGAGTATCTGCAATAATTAGTGAAGTGAAAAGGTCCCCTGGTTGAATATTCTACTTGGATGAATATTTCAGCTCTACAGAAAGAAGGTTATTATGTCGAAGACCTTATGGGCAAGAGCTCATAAACTTTTCTTTCCTAGGAAGCCTAATGTAGGTGCATTGATGGAGCACAAACTTAATGAAGAATTGACAAATCATTCCAATGTGATGGGATGGTCACATGGCAATGCTGGGGGAAAAAGATATTTGTTTAGAAATTGTAAATATTTAATTCAGGAGTAGTTTTGACCTTTTAATAAGTGGAGATATTTTCTATTATAAATATTATTTTTGTTTCCTTGTTTGTGTAGAATATGGAACGATTCATATCTTGTGGCTATTGGTTGTCCCATGTTGGCTTTCTTTTTAAAGAGAACAAGTGCCTAAAATAAAGAGAGAGGGAGGATAAGGAAAGGCTTGTGCTTCTCTGTGAAATTATAGTCTTGCTGCATTTCATTGTGCTTTCCTTCTGTGTGAATAAGGAAGTGTTGTTTGTTGTGTGAATGGAATAGTTGAATAGCCAATGGGAGTGTAAATTGATATGGTTTAAAATTGAATCGAAATCTAGTGTTTGAAGAAATTCGTTGTCTTCTTATAAACTGTGGTTAATCATAATTTTGTTCTTATGCATTGTTTATCTTTGGCAGTCAGTACTTATTCCATCAAATTACATTAATAATATGAGCATTGAAGCCTTAATCATTGTGATTGTTCATA
The DNA here is from genome assembly GCA_031772625.1 of Pinus tabuliformis. Lineage (NCBI taxonomy): Eukaryota > Viridiplantae > Streptophyta > Pinopsida > Pinales > Pinaceae > Pinus > Pinus tabuliformis. Next base: position 1,805,305,262 of record CM062817.1, on the reverse strand, counting down.
CATTTTGTGTATTCCTATCGAAATCGTCACACAACTTGCAGAGGAATGTGCCACAATGTTCTAGAGTGGGAACGTGAGGTAGTTACAATGAGCTAAGCATTGAAACATAGCACCATTATTTTGAATGCTGTCACATCCTTTTGATTGGAATTCATACTATTACCTTTGAGCGAGAGTTTCATCCTTGATGAGGAAAGGTGATTAGGATCATTACCAGAGTTGGGAGATGAGTCAAGGTCGTGGAGAATCAATTTTACAGAGAGCCAAGTCATTTCACCTTCTTGAAATTCACAAAACAAAGTCTTAAAGAGTGTTATTAAATCATTTCATGGTGCCTACATGTTTTTTTTTAGCACTACAAAATGATTTCGTAGCCTCGGAACAAAAGAATTTTTTGTGTTTCATTTTGTTTCCTAAGTCTCCTTTTGGCCTGCAATTGTTATCACTATGTGTACAGTGCAAGAGTGTTGACATTGTTTTCATCTTTTAGTCACGTATCCCATTGTTTATCACATTGTTGCAACCTATTACATGTACAGGAGGAGCATGTTTAGTTTAGAGAAGGCATGGTGATTGACCTTAATATGTTTTACCCCTTGCCATTGATGTCAAAGGGGGAGAGAGAATCAACTCAACTTTGATGATTAGATTCAGGAAGAAAGACGAGGGTCAGGTTGTCACCAATGTCAAAGGGGGAGCTTGTTGGCAATGTAGTGTTTTCCATTGATGTCAACTAGTGCTTAACAATGTTCCAACTTTGTAATCATCATGTTTATGTTATCTATAGGTTTAATGTGTGGTCTCCATTAGAGGAAATTTTAGCCTAAAAGTGCCCATGAAATTTTCACGTAATTTCCATGTCATAATACGTAAAACAATCAAAATTAGTTAAATTTAAAAAGAGGTACATGTAAATATTTTGGAGGGAAAAGAAGGAAATTTACTTTTTTTAATTGTATTTTTGGCTTAACTTCTTATAAGTTTACTCAATTTGAAGTGTAGACACTCGTTAGATGCAGAATTAAATTTGACATCCAAACACACTCTTTTAATGTATCTTCAATTTTTATCAATGCGGGTCTTCTCAAAAGTATGCATAATGGGTACTCGTTGGATGAAAAATTAAATTTGACATCCAACGAGTGTCTACACTTGAAATTTAAGTAAACCTATAATGAGATAAACCAAAAATACAATAAAAAAAAAGTAGTTTTCTTCTTTTCCCTCCAAAATTCATAACTTTTTTATTATTATTTTATCATTTTCATTAGGAGGCCATTTTTAGGCTGAAATTTCCTCTAATGCTATGTTTGTAAGAGTGTCTCAAAAATGCATATCCATATCTTGAAGCTGAGCTGTAGATTGATAGGTGAAGGTTTATGATGATGACCTGATACCTGCATGGGGAGATTGAACATGTTTGGAGGTTTTGTTATCATAATAAGAGACTTGACATGTTACTAAATGGTCCTACAGGCTCAGGAGGTGATAAAATACTTGTGTGAACAAGTTATGAAAGTTTGGAGTTGATTAGATGTAAGAAAGGGGCTGAAATCAGGGTAACTCAGGTTTCCTGAAGAAAACCTACATTAGTCACTCACATTTCCTTAATTATACCTATGTTACACCTCCTAGTAATGCTTTTCAGGAATGGAGGACTTGCGTTACCCTGCCTAGACTCAATTTTCTAGGTTTTATGCACATCCTAGTGAATTTTAGAGGTTTATACTTTGGTATTTCTTCATGGTAACTCGTATAATAGTCTGAGAACTTTAATTCCTATTGTAGAAGGTGATTAAAGTTGAAATTTAAAGGAGAAATATTATAAATAAGAAAACACCTTCTTGCAGGGAGGTTGGATGGATTGAGAGAGCGACCCATTGAGAGGGAATTGAGTGAAGTGAATTGTGGATGTAGTTGCATATTGTATATCAGATGTAAATAAGAGTTTGTTGTGCATGTCCCAAACTTTTTTGTTTGCAGGTAGCAGTGTTCAGAGTGGAGAAGAAGTTGTAGAGGATTGTGTGATCTAGCGAGAGAACTTGCTATAGATATTTGTTGGTGTTCATATATCAAGTTTTTGTTGTAAAGATTGTTTATTTGATGATTGGGGTCCTAGTTTGAAATATTCCAAAAGTGGCCCTAGAGATTTTTAGGGGTAGTGGCTCCTTGTTAGTGGTGACTAGCTAAATTGTTTTATGGGTGGTGCCTCCTTACTGGTGCTGGCCAGCTAAATTGTTTTAGGTGCAGTGGCCAACTAAACATATGTATAAGATATTTTGATTAATAGATGATTCAGAGCAATGCAACATCAGCAAGGTGGTTTTTAACCCCTTCAGGGTTTCCACCAAAAATACGTGTGTCTGTTTATGCATGCATGTTTGGATGTTTTTCATGGATTTACTGTGTTGATTTTGTGATTCTTTAACAGTCAAATCTACTAATATTATTGATGTATGTTGTTGTTCAGTAAACATAAAAAAAAAAAAAAAGTAAAAATTATATAAGGATTATCACTCCTAATTCACCCCCGTCTTAGTAGTGATCAAAATTTCTAACACAGATAATGAATTAAGACATCCAGTCGAGCCTCTATGCCATTCTTTGCATGAAAAATAGACAACCAATCGTGGGCTAGCCAAGTAAGTCGGGTTAGTTGGCCTCGACCTCAGTCAATGTAGTTGGTTGATCTATGTATTTTCGAGTGGATTTTTTTACCTCGATCTTGACTAAATGAGTACAAGCAAGAATCTCCTCCATCACCCAATCGCGATCATTGATTTCAGTGGAGGACTATGATGAAAAAGAATTTGGTCAAAATAATTCACATGCCCATGGTTGGGAGGAGGATGTGTTAAGCATATAACAAGGACCTCATGCAATGTTTGACAATGGTTGGGACCACATAAGCATGGGTTTTGAGCCCACGATCTCCCTTTTTGCACTCAAGGATCACCGAGTAAATTATGATAATGGTGAGTTTAGAAAATTGGGGGTGTATCCACTCATTGGATAAGAAAATTTGTCCTGCGGTAAGAGCATAGTTCCATCCTTTGATAGAGGGGAATGACAATCTTATGGGTTAGCTCTAGTTTGAGGGACAGTCACCAACACTATGTCAATGGGGTTGATTGCATCACATCTCATGCTGGATCAGTAGTTGTCTCTTACAGGTTATGCAAACTGTAACATCTATTTTTTTACCCCTACTTTTGTAACATAAAATGTAACTATGACTTCAACATGTGGGGAATATAGTTGGTTGAACCTTTGTTTTAACAGTCGTTAATTATTAATTAAATTTAACTACATTTGTTGGAGGAAGGGACAACTTATAGATGTGAGTTATGAGGGGAATTTCTTATTTTACTTACATAACCTTAAACGCCATACCCTGTTGAATTAAATGTCAGAACCACTTGCAACTAAGAAAATCCATTTTACCTAAGACATTTTAATGTGATGTGATTGGGGTTGAACTAGAGTTTTCATATTTTATGACAATTCATTTATGAAGAGTAAAGATCAAAATGGGAAGTTCCCATTCTCATCCTTCCCTCTTACGAATTGAAGAGAGCCAAGGCGACGTGAAGGGACACAAGAGAAATTCTACATAGACACATAGTTGAAATCAATTCAGGGCTCTCTTCACTTGTTAGATGAGAAGGAAGTTGCTCGAAAATTCACTATTTAAAGCTTCCTATGAAACTAGAGTTCCCCCCCCCCCCACCCGCCCCTCTAAATTTGGAGGTTGTATGGCCTTGAGCCAGTGCGCTATGTCTTTGAATGTTAACTACCTTGATAGTGATTAAGGCCACTGAAATCCCCATGTCAACGTATGTTGTTGGTGTGTAGTTTTGTGATTGAATTACACCACTGCGTGTTTATAATTAGGTTGATGAATTACTTAGTGCTTGCTCACTTGTTGATGAACCATCTTCATTTGGAATCAATCCTTTGTTAAACCATTGGGTTCTTTTAGTTAGGTTGATGAATCACTTAATTCACGCCAATTTCTCACTAAATCATAGATGGACCACCTTCATATAGGAATCAATCCCTGGGTTAAACCACCAAGAGATTTTAGTTAGGATGATGAACCACTTAGTTGTTATTAAGTGCTTATTAATTTCCTAATGAACTACTTTCATATTGGAATCAATCCTTGGGTTAAACCACTAGGTGCTTGCAGTTAGGCCAACGAAGAACTTAGTGCTTTCTAAGTGCTTGCTAACTAGCTAATGAACCACCTTCATAGTGGAATCAATCCTTGGGTTACGCCATTGTGTTCTTGGAGTTAGGTTGATGAATAACTTAGTGCTTGTTAAGTTCTTTCTAACTGATTGGTTAACCACCTTCATAGTGGGTTCAATCCTTAGAAACTAAACAAAACACTCCCCTTTGTAATTTGGGTCAAGCCCTGTGATGTGAAGCTCAAAGAGTATGTGAGTCACTCTAGTTCTTACTATCAAAAGATTAGTTGACGAAACACATAGAAAATGGGATTCATCTCTTAAGTGTTTGACGAAACCGTTGTTGTGATTTTTTCCTTTGGAAGAATCCCCTTGGAATCTGGATCTAACTTGGGGGTCGTTAATTGCAAGAGATATTATAGTGTAGTTGCGCTATGGTTGGGTGGAGAGTCGAAGTCCCTCCTTTAATTGCCAACAATTTTAACTCACTCGAATAAGTATAATAATTTATGCATATATGGCTATGCTTGTTATGTTAATTGTTAATATATGGTTATGTATGATTCATGAATGAATACTTCAATCATTGAATATTCATGGTTTACTAACTATTTTACTTGTGTAGGATGGTAATGAACATGGTAAATTTTAGGGGCGAATTTTATCCCAAGGGCGAAATTTAAGGGGTTTTGCATTTTAGAGGGGCGAATTTTTTATAAAACACCCTTTTCATATAGTTAGCCCAACTTTTATTTAAAAAATAATTATTTTTTTGATTTTAGCCCAAAAAAAGGGCTAATAAACCCTGTGAAGGCTCATTTGACCCGATTTGCCTAGTTTGGGAGATTGTATTCCCTTAAAATCGTTGGATTTTCTGATTTTCACATGGTTTGGGAGATTGTATTCCTTTAAAATTGCCAGATTTTCTGATTTGCAATGTTAAATTCGTTTGCAATCACCCCGTTTTTTGTTTTTCTTGTTTGGGAGTGGTTTGGGAGGTTCGATTTGGTCCCAATCACCTTGATTTTTTGGTTTTCAAATGGAGGGCAATGGTGAACAACTCCTTGTTTTCAAATCAATTTTCATGGTGTATAAATTTGCTAGTTTGAGTCCTCACATTTCTCAGTTCAAAAATCTGACTCTTTCGAGCGGGGCTGAGGGCTAGTTAGAGGGAATCCATGAAGTCTGAACAGAACTAAGATATGGCAATCCATTGTTGCGAAGAAAATTAGCCTAAGGAAGGAGCAACACAATCTCAAGGAGAAGCCAAGCTCGAAGAGGACAAAAGGAAGTCTTTTATGTGCATGTGAAGAGGCCAAAGTTTTGTTTCTTTTCTGAGCTCTAGAAGGATTTGTTTATAGGCAGAAATAAGCCCACTGAAATTTTGCTTGAGGTGTATTTTGTTCTAAGTCAAAAGGGGCGGGCCAAAGCCCTAGAAAGAGGCCTAACAACCTCATATATGCCCATTGTAGGAAGCCAAAAGGCCTCAGGACTTGCGCAAGAGTTTGTGGGGGGCGAAGCCCTAGAGGGGGGTAAAAAAGACCTTAGACCTTAACCAGTAGCAGGTGAAATGCCTTAAAAAGAGATCAGGGCAGAGAGAAGTAAGCCTCATAGGGACCAGGGCGTACATTTTGTGTGGAATCCTCCATTTCTTGGCGACTCATTGCAACCAACGCCGAGGTATGCATTTTGTGTGAAATCCTCCATTTCTTGGCGATTTGTGAATTAGAATATGAAGGGTTTAGAATTCCAGGTAAGACGCAACCATCAAACCAACTGAAACTGTTTGTAATTAGAGTTGGCGTCCACACTGAAACTGATAAATAAATTATCTGCAACTATTTCCGAACTGAAACTGATATTAGTAATGTTTGTTAGCAATCCCAGATTTCTATTAGTAATCTTTGTTAATTTTTGTTAGGAAATGCCATTCCATTCATTCACAGATTTCTATTAACCATCCCATTCACGTATTGCCATTAATCTTGTTCTTGTTTGTTTGCAAGTTCCATTCAATGCGCAGATCAATATTAGTGTTCCATTCTTCTGTTCTAGAAATATATATGAATGCAGAGACGCTATTGATGGATTGATCATGGATTCAAACCAATTACAATGCCAATTTCCTAAATTACAAGATTGTCTTAAAAATTAATTCACATTGTCAACTTAACTTCTTTTTTCTCAGTTTTAGTTTACTTTTTCCGTTCTCACCTAAGAGATCTTGGTTTGGTTCTCTATGTCCCAGCTGTGGGATTCCGTTGTCACAGAAAAAGTGTATGACTCTAGCTGTCTACATTCTAGTGCCAAACAAGGAAGACCATTCAAAGTGTATGAATCTAGTTGTCTAAAAAATTTCAAGGAAACCCTATTCGTGTCAAACAAAAGGCACACATAGTTTGACAGTCGCTAAGGAAAATGTATAGACGATGTTTTTTCTATTTTCAATACTGCGTCATTGTTCAATTTTAATCAACATGACTGCCAAAGATTGATCCTCCAGGTGTTCAAACATTCAATGCTGCCAGATCAAGGAGATAACGTCCAGTTCACACGAATGCACTATTGTTGGGTTATTGAATGTGAGGTAAATGAAAGAATATAAGATGGAGGAGGCACATGCAGAGTTGTCCTCCTCTATTTTGCATCTCTTTATTTCAAAACCTTTTTTTTTTTGCTAAAGCAAGAGTTGTACCTTCATTATCATTAAATCAGAAAATAATTTACATATATTACAACCATTCAGGTAGATCCATGGAGTGGGAAAAATCAACTACCCAACAACCAGGGGCAACAAGTTAAGGGTGTAAACCCTGAACCCTCCCAATCAAAACATCACAAACCCTCAAGTGCCCGACCGTGCCAAGGCCAGCCATTCAACTCACCACTAACCGAATGGGGGACTAACACTCAAACCCAAGAAATATCTAAATCAAAACTGAAATCAGCGTTAAAGCCTTTAATCGCCATCATCAAAACACCCTGCCCGATCCAACGGTGGAGGAAGAAATCGCAGTGCCAAGGAGCCCGACGGTTAACCATATGGACCCACTGACATGCACGAAGGATCCTGACCGTAGATCTCCCAAGTTTGATCCAACGACAGAGGAAGATATCGCATTGCCAAAAAGCCCGCCTCCTAACCACATGGACCCACTGACAAGCACGATGAATCCTAGCCGTCGATCCTCCGTGCTTGATCCAACGACCCAGGATCATATCGCACGGGCCTAAAGCACTGCAGGTTAGCGTGCAATGAGGGTGGTATTCATACCCACCCCACTGCCACGTGTATCAACTTGAGTGGGATCGCTCCCAAAACTCAAAAACCACTTTCTACTTGAAAGGCACCCAATGACCTGAAAACAACTTTGCAAGCAGAATTACATCCCATGAAGAGAAGTAAGGAAATCTAGACCACCACGAAAGCATGGAATTCGGCTTCTTACTCCAACACCTCTGCACCAGTTGATGAACCTCTATAAAGTATAGTCCCAACCCTCTGGCCAACTATCGAGGTAGCTGGATCTACCGAGCAACCAAAGAAGGGAAAAAATGAGGAAAAAGTAGCACATCATACTGAAACCAATCTAACTGGCCAAAGCCTCCAAAGTTTTGTTGCGATACACCGTCATATCTTCATCTGCTAAGCAGCCACACTGTTCCTTTAGTTTGTTCTGAGACAACCCCTGCCAACCCATCGTGACTCTGCTAATGGTACTATTCACTCCTTGGTTGGCCAAAAAATCTGCCAGTCTATTAGCCTTCCTTTGAACATGGTTAAAACTTACCGTGTGTAGGCTCATGAGGTGGAGCTGGATCCGTTGAAAGACTTGGATCAACCTCCAATGTTTTGAAACCTTCTCCGGCCCCATGCCCCAGCTGATTCTTTTGACTGAGTTAATGATTAGCTCAAAGTCAGCTTTGATAATCACATTTTGCCAATTATCCTTCACTAGGATTTCTAAGCATTGCTCCATAGCCATTAGTTCTGCCATGTTGTTAGTGGCTCTGCCTAAATGGCAATGGAAGATGGAAATGATAGTACCTGATTCATCCCTTAACACCCCTCCAAAGCTAGCAATACCCAGGTTGCCTTTAGAGGCCCCATCAATGTTATACTTCAGAAAACCCTGAGGGGGAGGATGCCAAAAGTCCTACTAAATATCCATTATCCTAACCATTCTATCCAGGCCTTGAGAAAGAAGCCCCTGCATGCCCAACTGTCTGAGAATTCACATTTCCGCATCTAAAGGAGGATTCTTAGGGGTATTTCTCACAGTTTTACTAACCGTCTCCCTAAGTTGTCTTAATTTCTGCTCAAAAAGACATTGGAAAGGTCTCTTTTCATTTTTAAAGATCCTATTGTTCCTTTCTTTCCAGACATTCCAAATAATGAAGCTAGGCGTGAGAGCCCAAGCTGAGCATAGAATTTCAGAATCAGAAAAATTCCTCCTCCAGTTGTTTAGGGTATTGAAAATACTCCCTCTATCCCTGTCTGTCTTTTGGAAGATGGTGGCAAAAGAGTCCCACAATCTAGAGGTGAAGATGCAATTGTTGAGGAGGTGTTCCATAGTTTCCTCTTGGGCCTCACAAAGCTAGCATCTGGAAGGCCCCACAACCCCCCTTTTACGAATGTTGTCCCAAGTCAAAATTTTCCTATGGTAAACCAGCCAGATGAAAGGTTTAATCTTCATCCAGCCATAATGCCTCCATAGATTCTGCCACATTCTATCCAGAGCAATAGAATCCAGCTCAAGGAGTATGCATTTTGCCTCCTTAAGATTGAATTCACCCTCTTTGTTGTTGCCCCATCTTAACTGATCATGCCCCCCTAGTACTAGAATCTTCCTTTGATCCAACATTTTCATAAGAGCTTCTCTTTTTGCTTTCAAGGGGTTGTCTTCCCTGTAGACAATATTCCTCTAGTTTCTCCATTTTCCTACATTATTGGTTTGATCCCAAAAATCTTTAACCTTAGATAGCCCTATGATGTCTGTCTCTATCTTCAGGTCCTTAAAATCCTGTTTTAACAGTATCGGTTCTTGTTGCCATTTGTCTTCCCAAAATAGTGCCAGATCTCCCTCTCTGATTTCCCAGAAGCTATTCTTTTGAACTAAGCCTCTATTCTCCCATGCCTTATTCCAGATATAAGAGCCCTTTATATTTCCAGACATCCTTATATGATCGTTAATTTGCCAAGAACTGGCATATTTCTCTTTCCAATTACTATCCCACTCAGCCTTTGGTTCTTTAACCCAACACCACCAAAGTTTAGCGCCTAGGGCCCTGCTTAGAACCTCTGGATCGTCCAAACCAAGACCTCCATGATTTTTAGGTTTGCAAATCTTTTCCCAGGCTACCAAGGCCCATTTCTTTCTGTTCTCCCCCTTGCCCGAGAGGAAATCTCTTTGAATGGATCTGAATTGTTGTAAGACTCCTTTTGGTGTAGGGAGAGCTGAAAGCATGAAAACTGGGATGGATTGAAGAACAACCTTCGTAAGCACCAATCTACTAGCTAAGTTTAAAGTTCTGGTGGTCCAATTTCTAATTTTATCCTGCATCTTGTTAATCACCGGCTCCCATATGCTCTTATGCAGAGGTTTAGCAGTTAGAGGAACCCCCAAATATTTTGAAGGAAGGAAATCCCTTTGAAATCCCAGAATTATGGAGATATTGCTTTGAATAGCAATATTGGTGTTAAAGAAAAAAATCTTGGATTTGGAAAGATTAACCTCCATACCTGAAGCCATGGCAAAGTCACTTAGAAGTTGTTTGTATGCTAAAGCCTCTTTGACCGTAGGGATTCCTTGCAACATGGTATCATCCACAAATTGTTGATGAGTTAAGGCCTGTCCATTCTCAGAAAGTTGTAGACCCTTGATTTTGCCATCTTCCTTTGCCTGCTTGATGGACCGGCCCAGACCTTCCATCATGAGAATGAAGAGAAAGGGAGAGAGTGGATCACCCTGCCTAAGCCCTCTTGAAGGAATAAAAGTCTCGGAGGGAGAACCATTTACCAAAATAGAAAAACTGGAAGAAGTTACCAGGGCCATGACCCATCTGACCCAGTTGTGATCAAACCCAAAAGCAATAAGAACTCTCTTAATATAGGTCCAATTCAACTTGTCATAAGCTTTGGATAGGTCCAATTGCATAATATTTCCAGCCTTCCTGTTGCTAGTCAGTGAGTGAACAACCTCATGTGCTTGAATGATATTATTGAGAATTTGCCTACCTTCCACATAACCAGATTGTTCCCCAGACACAAGAGTGGGCAGAAGAGGTTTGAGTCTGTTGGCTACAACCTTGGATATTATCTTGTAAACCACATTGCACAATGCTATGGGTATAAACTTATCTGGAGTGAGGGCATTATCCTGTTTAGGGATCAGAGAGATGAAAGAGGTGTTGAGTGCTTTCAAAATAATTCTATTCCTCCTGGAGTCTTGTACTACATTCAGAATGTCCTGTTTAACAATATTCCAGCAAGCTTTGAAGAAATCAACATTGAAACCATCAGGGCCTGGCGCTTTACCATTCTGCATTTCCTTGAGGACCTCACTGATCTCCTCTTCAGTCACTGGCCTATTGAGGTTAAAGTTATCCTCTCTGGACACTAGTCTGGGTATATGTCTTGTTAAATCCTTGATGAAATGCTCTCTGTCCGAGATGGTTTCCTTTGCTATCCCACTAAAGTGTTGGACTAGCACAGCGTCTATGTCTTCGTGAGAACTGAGAATTTTCCCTCCCTCATCCTTGATCGAAGAGATTCTATTGTGGACTCTGTTTGCCAAGGTGGATATGTGGAAGAATTTGGTGTTTCGCTCTCCTTCTTTTAGCCATTGCACTCTATATTTTTGTCTCCAAAATATTTCTTCTTGTTTACAAAAGTTCTCCCATTCTTGCTGGAGTTTGGTAGCTTTCTCATTTCTGACTTTGTCAAAGCCAACTGTGATAAGGGCTTGGTTTAGTTCCTGCAATTTGTTTTCAACAACTTTTTTTCCTTCAAAAATATTACCAAATTCATTCTTGTTCCAATCTTTTAGCCTACACTTGATATGTTTTAATCTTTTGTGAAGAAGGAACATACTAGTACCCTGAATGTGTAAATCTTTAGACCACCAACCTGAAATGTTGTTGATGAAATCTGGATGAGTGAGCCAAATATTTTCAAATCTAAAAGGTCTATTCCTGTTGGTGCCTATGCCTTTGACCTCCAGTTGGATCGGCCAGTGATCTAATCCTCCAAAGGGGAGAATACTCACTGCCATTTCCTTATTATTGAGCATAAGGTCCTCTAAAATGATGAATCTTTCTAACTTCGATGCAACTAGATACGCTCCTCCTCTTTTATTGTTCTAAATGAAGAGACCATTATTGGAAACAATGTCAACTAGCTTCATAGAATCCATAAAAGTTTGAAAGGCTAAGGAGTCTTTATTTAGGGTTCTGGTACCCCCTTTTTTCTCTGATAGTGATTTGATCATGTTGAAATCACCACCCAGAATCCATGGTATATCTCCAAATCTTGCTCTGAGATCCAACATAGAGTCTATAAACCTAAGTTTATCATCCATTCTCTGAGGGCCATAAACATTCGTGACCAGATAGATCTCCCTATCCCCCACAGGTTGAATAACCACTAATAAATAATTTCTAGAAGCCTCAACATCTATTATCCCAATCTTTTAGGGATTCCAAAGAGTAAGAATGCCACCTGCTAAATTTTCTGCCTTGACTTCTAAAAACTCAAAACGATTGAGCCATTTGTTGTATAATTCTTTAATTTTCTGAATGGAACATTTAGTTTCCTGGATAAAAATCATATCTGGAGCTTCTTGCTTCATTCTGTTACTAATTAATCTTTGCTTCCTTTTACTACCAAGACCCCTTATATTCCAAGAAGTGAACTTCATCATTAAAGATTTGTGAAGGAGTAACTGGTTAGGTCTTTCATCTTACCTGAATCTATCATTAGCTTTCCACATTCCATCAACAGCTCATTCTGCTTTTTTCTGCCTCTTTTCTTACCTGGGCATCTAGGTGCTAATCCTGGTGTGTTTTTCAAAGTTTTCACCCCTTCGCTACCCTGTTTTGTAGTATTACATTGCCTGACCATCCCTGTATTCTGGGTTTTCCATAAGTACAGCTGTTGTACTCTAGTGAACTCCTCTTGAGGTAACGAGTCTACCCCTCCCATGGTTCCTTGTTTCAAGAACCCTTCCAAATCTAGGTTTTCTCTCTCAAGAATCTCCTGTAGCTCATGGTCCTCCATTTCCATCTCGCTCTAGGTCATTTCCTAGTCCATATCCAATTCTGCATCACTCATCATAGCCTCTTTCTATTTATTATTATCCTTTGTATGCTCCTTGTCTTCCTCTTTCTCCTTTTCCTCTGTACTTACCTCCATGCTTTGATCTGCTTTTTTTTTCTCTTCTTCTTCTTTGAGCACTTGGTACCTATTCAAACTGACCTGAGGCTCTTCTGCTTGATGTTGCTTAAGTCCCATTTTGCCCCCTTTTCCTTTATGTCTCACTTTATGAAAGCTCTCATAATCTTTCATGGTGGGAGATTCGCTCTTATTCTCAGTTTTATTGAGAGGGAAATCCATGAAAAGGTGTCCATGCTCATGGCATCTGCGACATCTAAATGGAATATGTTCATAATCAATTGTTTGAACCCATTCTTCATCAAAAACCTCCAAAATAACCTCATCCGGTAGGGCTCTAGATAGATCCATTTCCACACAAATTCATGCAAAGGAAGTGTATTTTCCCCTTCTGGTGGCTTCAGATGCTTTGACAAAACGTCCTAATTTATTTCCTATGGCTGTTAATGACTCTGTTTGCCAATAATCAAGAGGAAGGGAGTAAAGCCTTACCCAAACCAGAACCGAGGTAAATGTCTCTCGCTCCGGGACAAAGTTCATCATCCACGGCCTCATATAGAGGCCAGCTACTGCGAAGAAGTAGGGCCCCCTTCAAACACTCTGTCTTTGTCCTCAATATTTGTGAAGACCACAGTGAAGAATCCCTTTGACCCAAGATGTAGGTCAATGCTTCCTTTTGGTTTCCAATGATATTTAATCCATGTCTGTAATGCTTTTTCAGTGGGCCATACTCCCATGAATTTACAAATGATAGCATATGTCCGCATGTGGTCCCTGTGTGCCTGCAAAGCAGGATCATTCAGAACTACTCTGGGTCTGACTTCAGTTTTGGGTTTACATGGACCCTTCTGTGCCTTGGTTTTTGCCCCCTGTTCCTTGTCGTCTTCCTCCTTATCTTTTGTGCTATTATTCTCCTTTGCTATATTTCCCTCCTACTCTTCTTCCATGCTTTCTTTCCCTACTTCAGCAGTACCTTTGACCTCTTCTATTGGCTTCTTACCTCGGCTGGCTACAGCCTGCTTGTAGGAGGGAGTGGAGCTCCCTCCTTTGCGCCCTTCCATGGAGTTCAACGTCTGCTAACGATTGTAAACCCTCACACCAATCCCAACGATGTTTGAATCTTAAATGAGTTGGGAAGTTCCTTTATTTCAAAACCCTTGATTTCATGTTAAAAATATATTAGATTGTTGTAAGGATCTTGTTTTGTTGGATATAAGAAAAATGATGTAGGGTATAAGAGCCATGGAGTCCAGAAAGAATTGGAGGAAACTCCAAGTGTTAAGTTGTATCTTAGGAAACGAAGAGTTGGTCTCTGGTTCTGCGTTTGTTAGTGGATTGATTCAGGTTTAGGGAGGCAACCCATATCATATTGCAGGAAGAGGTTTGTAAAAACCAAAATTTTCATCTATGATTTTGTGTGAAGTGCCAATCATAAAGATTCAGAACTTTAACCAGCCATCCAAGGCTTACAAAATGATTGTAAAAATAAAAATAAAAAAGTTGCAAATATTCTCCTGTGGATAGATGAGAAGCAGACATTCACAATAATGCTGGATTTTAGTGTTTTCCATGCCCAAATTGTTGTTTCCCTTCACTGTGACCTTGTTCATCCACGGTATTCTACCTTCTTCATTGTTTGGGTATACATATGAGCTAGCTAGAGGACATCTTGAGGCTTGCTGATACAGAGTGGCGAATTAGTAGGATGAGGGAAAAGTATGATGGCAAGATAACTTGTTGTGCAAAGATCAAAATGTTTATATGGCAACGATGTAGAATTTGGAATTGTTGAGCAAGTAGTGATCACTTTTGTTCAAATAGACCTTGGTCACTGTGATGATATGAATGGTCAACAAAGAATACAAGGAAGAATATCAACAGGTAGAGCGTTCCAAAGTGAGGATATTTGTCAACAAATCGCAGATTATTTTGCTATTACATAACCTCTGGGAGCTAGTATAGTAAGATTAACTTTATCTACCAAATAAAGATTGCTGCAGTATACTTTTTGGATCATATATGAAGCAAGATTTGTGGCAACAATTTAGGTGACAAGTCCAGAAATTGATGTGATAAATGTTTCTAGGCATTAGTTTAACAATTAGATCATTCCCATATTTTCAAGCAATTGTTTAATCATCCAAATCCATCGATGACAGAGCATTTCAGGAGAAATCAACAGGTAAAAATTTACTCCAAATTTTGTGGACTAATGTGACAATCACATCCCAATTTACTTGGCACTAAATCAACAATTCCATATTTGCAAGACATAGTTGGCAGTATTAAAGACAAGTGGCAGCTTTGAGGTCCTTTGCAACTATTTCTAGCCAACAATTTCTAGCAACCTTCCAACCATTCAAGACTTTGCAACTGATTTCAGATTTGATTCTATTGACAGTTTGAGAACTATTTTTAATTTGTTATTTTATTATTGCAAAAGACATTTTTATTTTTTTTATTAAAAATAGGCCCTTGTAATTTGGCTTATTTATTCCAGTAGTTTGTAAGTGTGAGGGGTTGGATTCTAAAACAAAAATACTACTGGCCAATTTTGGAAGGGGAAGGCTTAACCTTTTGGGTTAAAAACCTAAAATGAAAAGTGTTGGAGAAATGCTTGATATCTTTGAAATCGAAATCATGAATGTCGTCGAACTTAAAGAGGGAAAAGAGATTTTTGAAAAGTGGATAATTCGTAGTTGCTTGGAATGCCAAAGAAAAAGGACAATACCCCCAACAAAGGAAGGAGACCCAACACTCCCATTAAGATTGGGTCATGTCGAAAGAAAAGCCTGAGCAGAAGTTGTAGCTCCAAAGCTCCTCCACAACCCCAAGGAGACGATATAGCTCCCAAAACTCATCCCCATCACCAAGAAGAAGGTATAGCTCCCAAAACTCTGTCTAGAAGAAGCAATGTCCTGTTTGTTGGCGGCGAATAATAGAATTCTATTTCAGGTAGGAATAAGGAAGGGATGCTTCCAAGGGCCACATAGATGTGGTGGATGCTTGGGGGAAGAGGAAGAGTTAATCATACACAATAAACCTAGATAGGATCCTCCATGATAGCTATCACAAAAATAACCTCAGTCAAACAGGGAGGAAGACTCAATCTTTTACTAATGCACTAAAGAAACCTAGAGAGGATCCTCCATGGTAGAGAGAGAGGCTCAAACAGGGACAAAGATAGACAACATTAAGAGAGAGAGAGAGAATGCGAGTAGAGTTCCATAAACTGAAAACATAAGTTTAGGAATTTGTGTAGACCGTTGGAGATAGTGAGGCATGCATCTTAACTATCTCCTTGTCATGGACTTAACACATTAGAGAGAGAGAGAGAGAGAATGCGAGTAGAGTTCCATAGAATGAAAACACAAGTTTAGGAATTTGTGTAGACCATTGGAGATAGTGAGGTGTGCATCTTAACTATCTCCTTGTCATGGACTTAACACATAAACCTCTTTCGTTGTACATGTCTCTAGGTTTCGTTCTCCATTGATGGTTAATTTGCTCAAGGGGTTTCCACACCTATGAGGAACGTTTTAAGTGCCATGATGGATGGATCCTTCCCGATTATTCATTTTGTGGCAAGGTGGATTGATGGCTTGAATTTCCATCATTAAAGATCCTTGATCCTCCCACATTATTCCTATATGCATCATTCAGGAAGTGAAGTTTGTCTTTTCATATCCCCGTGGAGGATGCTCCACATCTGGATATCTTGTTGCCCCCATCCTTCCTGCTCCTTGTGTGTTTGAGTTCCAAATTGGGGATGAGGGAAGATGCCCTTTTCATTTATGACAATGGACTGCAACATCCAATGATTCATGGAGGGTTGTTGATTCCTTAATTGATCATAGTTGAGTTTTGAGTCCCTTCCAAGTCTACACTTGTGCATTCAAATTTATGGTTGCTCTAGCTCCTTCTTGGATGCCACAACGTCGACATAATCCTTGGCAGGTTAGACTATATTCCCTACAGCAACATAGGCTGGTTCTTCCATGCGATTCCTCATTACAAACTCAAAAGCTGCATTGCTAGGGCAACCTCTTGAAGAACCATCAAGATCGAAATCGAATTTAGAATGGAGACTTTCACAACTGGACATATTGTCTGTCATTGGACTTGTGGTGAGAATTTCACAAGTGGGCATGTTGTCTGTCATTGAATTCATGATTTTTACAGCGTGAAATATCATTTTTTGACCCATGAAAATAATTTTTTGAATGGAGACTTTCACAAGTGGACATATTGTTTGTCATTGGATTTGTGGTGTGGTGAGACTTTTCGTAAGTGGGAATATTGTCTGTCATTGGATTTGTGGTTTTTACAGCGTGAGATATCTTTTTTTGACCCATGAAAATTCTATTTAGAATGGATACTTTCACAAGTGGACATATTGTTTGTCATTGGATTTGTGGTTTTTACAGAGTGAAGTATTTTTTTGAACCATCAAAATCAAATTTAGAGTCGATACTTTCACAGCTAGACATATTTTCTATCATTGGATTTATGAAATATATCTTTTGGAGCCAACGTGGGTCAAGTGAGGAACTTTATTCTTTTTTAATCATTAAGGCTAATAGTGTGGAAGAGCAGAGAACAATTTTGCAAATATTTGGCTCAACAATATTTCATGCATCAAAAACCAAAAATCCAATGTCACAATTGATTTTGCTACCTTACCTTGAAAGAAGGGGAAAGACCAAAGTTGCAAATTCTCATTCCTATTTTCACATCGGGTTTGAATGATGTTCAAAGTGTCATCTACCTTCTTCCCAAAACGAGTCCACCAATCCTACTATATATATGTGTGTGTGTGTGTGTGTGTGTGTGTGTGGAGTAGAGAAAATGCAGAAATAGGGTAACCATAATTCCTAGTTTTAAGTGGAGCCATTGACAACTAGTTTCTATAGTGAATGTGGGTGCAATTGAGACTTAGAGTAATAGGACTTGCGAGATAAAGAGGACTTGGTCATGTTGCGGTTTTAATTGTTGTAACAACAACAACGATTGGAGGTTGCAAGCATTGTAAACTACATTACCTGGATAACTAATAAATAAGATGGAAAACCCGTTGTGTTTATTTCTTTATTAAAAATAGAGTCATAAGCACATCATTACCAATCAAAATGAACTTAACATTATTATCATAATCAGTCAACCTATTTTCCACCTTTACTCCAAAATGAAATGTGTGTTACACCCAAAAGTTGTCAAGTTCCTTTTCACTTGGCTTGTTCTGTTGTCATATCTTCAAACGTGACATTATTCCACAATTTTGCAGTGGGAAACCCATCCTATCTCAAACAACATATGGCGCAACACAGTGTCATCTACCTTTGCCCGAAATGGGTCCAACAAGCAAAATCTTGTACACATATATATTTGAGCACGCACCTTGCACTCTCCGTAAGAAATCCCTATTATGCCCTTTTCGCAACATCATGATGATGTGTTGAAGAAGAATTCGACACTTTATTGTCCAACATCCATCATCTCACTGACAATGAAAAAAATATACGTGAATGCTCTAGAAACGTACTATGCTAACCCCCATTCTCACATTTCAAAATTAAATTTTCAACGTGCTCCCATTCTCACATTTCAAAATTAAGTTTTCAACATTTACCAAAGTGCTTCTCATGCTGCTAATGACTTGGGGATATTATACGTGGCATAACTTCTTCCTTCCTGCACACATTTTGTAAAATCGAGCCATAGTTGAAATTGCTATAGTGAGATATAAATCAAATTGTTCTTCACACTTACACAAATTACCATCTCATAACGACAAAATATATGCAGAGACCAATATCTTATCCCTGCTCATATATTGAAATGGTTGTTGCAGTATTATATATAAATCAAATTATTCTTCACATCCAAAAACAAAGACAACTATGTGTACAACAAAATTTTCGTTTGACATTCACATCCGTCCATCCCTGCTCTTATATATTTGGATTAAGGGAGCGAAAGCTTATATATATATCTGATTTAGGGAGCGAAAACTTATATATGTCTAGATTAAGGGAGAGAAAGCTATGTGACAGACCCTACTCGCTATGGCCCAAAAAAACCCCAAATCATCGAGATAGAGAGAAGTGTGTTAATCTAGTAAGAACCAATAAAAGTGTTAGCGCTATTGAAGAGATGGGATTCGTGATGCAAACTACAGATGGAATTACAAATGCTCACATAGAATTCCCATTTAACACATGCAAATTTCATTGGTTCACCCACTTCTTAGCATGATAGATGGCTACACAAATGTAAAACAGTAAGGGAATTCTACAACAAATCCATATGAAATTTACTCATTTAATAGTGCATTTCATGCTAGATCATGCCTACTTTCAAATCCATGAGGATTAATATTCTATTTTCTGCACAGAATTCAAAGAGTCACTAATTTTTCTAATAGAATTTGTCCAAAAAACTGACTGCATGGAATGGGAATGATTCAAAGCCCACCCATAGATATCTAACATGGATCTCGACCCAAGCCAAACTAGTAAACCAAAAGGACTAAGATAGATCTGCAAGGATGATGTTGTTTCAATGTTATACAAATGAATTATTATGTTTTATGTCTTAAAAGTTAATAGTTTCCAATTATCATTGTTAAATAATTTTTGTGAAATTCCATTTTTCCTCAAAATTCAATTTTTTATATATGTTATTTCAATGTTGACTCAACAATTATTTTGCAAAGTACAATTCTATTTTCTATGAAAAAGTGAATTTATATGAAGCATATCTCAACACTTGGAAACTGTTGATGCAGGTTTGCAAATCGATTTGAAATTTTACTTGTGGAATATTCAGTGAGATGTCAAAAGATAATCGTGGGAAGAAACCATCAAGGAAAATGGATGTATTATCATACTTTCAAAAGGATCCATCCAAAAATACACATTCTCTTCATGATTCAAGCTCCTTTGAACAATCTATTACTGAGAGAGAGGTTAACTCTTGTGGAAATGCATTTGATATCCATATGATGGATAAAATAATAGGTTCCTCAAGTGATGAGGGTGAGATAAATGAAGTTTCAACAGAAATTGGTGATGAAAATGTTAAATATTTTTCCTTAGAATGTGAAACAATCCATTCGCGGAAAAGGAAAAGAGGCCAATGGACCATAGGGAGACGATTCCAAGAAAATTGGGTGTCAAGTTTTCCATTTATTGAAGAAATACCTCCTACAAATGAGAACAAGGTTTTCCGACAAGCTAGATGTATTGCATGTAGTTGGAAAACTGAAAAGGTAGTGAAATTTCAAATGAAGCTTGTAGGTTTTAACCCCGTACAGAAATTACCTACATACGAATTCTAAAACAGAGAAAATAAACAATGCGAGAGCATAACACATAAAACACATATACACAGATATTTTCCCCTGGATCCCAAAACCGGGACTACCAGCTTGATTTTTCATTATTTTCCTTTCAATGTCATAATACATATTTATACATGCCGAAGCATCCAATACCATGGACCGAAAACCATCGTGTCCAAAATCATGTGCGAAAATCATGCACAAAGCCATAGGTGGGTCCGCCCAACCTAACATAGGTTCCAAAACCAAAAATTTTCAGGGCGCTACCCCAGACCCCATAGAGTGGGGTTACTTGCACCCCTCGAAATCCCTGTGACCCCCCCACTACGCAATCGCTGCAACGAAGGGGGGGGCTCCGCCCCCCCTCTAACCCCCCGGTTAACTATGTGGGCTAGTCGTGGAAAGAATATAACACAACCCAACATTCTCCAACTTGTTGTTTTCTTTCCACAGGGGGCCACAAGAGAGCTTAGTCATTTATTCAACCCTGCAATTCCCATTGTTTCTCTACACCAAGAGAACTTCTCAGAGCTCACAGATTTTGTCAATACATCTGCAGTATTCTTCAAAGTGTCCACCTTTACCAGCAACACCTTTTTGTCTTCTATCATATCCCTCACAAAGTGATACTAAACATCAATGTGCTTTGTCTTTGAATGGTAAGCAGGGTTCTTTGCCAAGAAAATTGCACTTTGGCTATCACAGTCTATCCTTATAGCTCCCTATACTAACCCCATACTTGAACACAATCTTTGCAACCAAACTGCTTCCTTGCTTGCATGAGTGGCTAGCATGTATTCTGCCTCTGTAGTTGATAGTGCCACTACATATTGTTTCTTACTCATCCAACTGACTGTACCTCCAAATAGGTTAAACACATACCCACTTGTAGATCTTCTTTGATCTAGATCTCTAGCCGAGTCCGCATCAACAAAGCCACGAATATCCAGCGTCTAATCCTAGTCTTCCTTGGTAGCATAAACCATAATCACTAGTGCCACGCAAATACCTGAAAACCCACTTCATTGTTGTCCAATGCTCCTTTCCTGGTTTTGACATAAACCTGCTCAATATTCCCACTGCATGTGCAATTTCTGGTCTAGTACAGACCATTGCATACATTGGGCTACCGACTGCACTTGCATATGGAACACGGGACATGTCCTCTTCCTCTTCTTGTGTCTTGGGACAATGTTCAACAGATAACTTTACACCTACAGGAATAGGAACCTTCACCAGTTTACTATCATGCATATTAAATCTCTGCAATATTGTCTTGACATACTTCCTCTGGTTTAACCAGAGCTTCCTCTTTGCCCAATCTCTTTTAATTTCCATGCCCAAAATATAGTTTGCAACACCAAGATCTTTCATATTGAATTTGGAGGACAATTAGGTCTTCAAATCCTGGATAATTTCTTTGTCATTTCCAACCAGCAACATATCATCCACATACAAGACCAAATAAATAACACGGTCACTAATTAATTTAAAATACACACAGTGATCTGCTTTGTTTCTGGTGAAGCCAAGTCCTCGTATAAATGTATCAAATTTCTGATACCACATCCTTGGTGATTGTTTGAACCCATACAGAGACTTCTTTAACTTGCATACCAGTTCTTTCTTACCCTTCACCGCAAAGCCTTTATGTTGCTTCATGTAGATTTCCTCTTCCAGATCCCCATGAAGAAATGTTGTCTTCACATCCATCTATTCTACCTCAAAATCAAAAGCAGTAGTAATAGATAAAAGTGATCTAATAGAAGTTACCTTGGCAACAGGTGAAAAAATATCACCAAAATCAATTCCTGGCACCTGGGAATAACCTTTTGCTACCAACCGAGCTTTGTATTTCTCCACCTTCCCTTCTACATTTGTCTTCTTCTTGAACACCCATTTGCTGCCAATGGGTTTCCTTGTAGCTGGAAAATCCACCAGATCCCAAGCCTCATTTTTGTGCAAAGATGCCATTTCATCAACCATGGCCTCTTTCCAAAGTTTTCCATCCTTTGACTCTACTGCTTCCTTCACAGTTTTGGGATCATCATCAGTGATAGATAAAGAAAAATTTGAAGAGAAAGCAGATGGACTATACCTTTCTGGCTGCCTTCTTTCTCAAACTAATCTTCTCACACCCAGAGTTTGTGGCTCTTCATCTTCTAATTCCTCCTCTGTTGTAGAGTTTGATTCTTCCTCCTTTAGCTCAAACTCTATCTTCTCAGGTTCCTTTGGTTGGACTTGATGTTTAATAACATCTTTCACCTCTCTGAACACCACATCTCGGTTGTACACAACCTTCCTTGCTACTGGGTTCCAAAGCTTATAACCCGTTAAACTATCCTTATACCCAATAAAGATGCAATTTTCAGATTTACTATCCAACTTGGTTTGTTTCTCCTTTGGAACATGTACATATGCATCACATCTAAATACCCTCAGATGTGAAAAAGAGGGTTTCTTAACAGTCCATACCTCTTGTGGAGTTTTATCCTCCAACGCTGATGAAGGTGATCTATTGACCACGTAACACGTTGTCTCCACCCCTTTTGCCCAGAATTCCTATCCTAACCCAACACCAATGAGCATGCTTCTTGCCATTTCCATCAATGTCCTTTTCATTCTTTCTACAACTCCATTTTTTTGACGTGTACATGGAGTAGTCTTCTGTCATGCTATACCACACTTCTTACAGAAGTCTTCAAATTCCTTACTGCAAAACTCTCCACCGTTATCTGTCCTCAACACCTTTATCTTCTTATCTGTCTGGTTTTCCACCATAGCCTTGAATTCTTTAAACCTGTCAAAGACTTCAGATTTCTTCTTAAGGAAACATATCCATGTATTCCTTGAGAATTTGATGTAGAAGCATCGACATTAGCCAGCAATGTGGAGGATTGTCCACATGTTGTGGCTAATCACAGTAAATTTCATCGACTATTACCGAGAAGGATGACTTCTCAAATTGTTAGTTATTGTAATAAATAAGGCATTGTTTTATTTAGATTAGGGATAATATTTGTTAGCTTAGGTGTGCATGAGAGCTAAGAGATAGACGATTGTTGTTAGATCTCTTAAAAATACAATATTGTTGCTAGAGATTGTTAGAGAAATTATTGAGTTAAAAAAGAGGACAAATGTGGTGAGCGAGAGGTAGGAGTGAGGTTTGGAGTGGAGCGAGAGCTCAAAGTGTGTTGTGGATTGTATTTGGGTAACAGAGGTCATTTTATGGTGTAATCTGGCCAAAGGTCCAGACTCTGTGTTTTATTTATGAGAAATTTCAATATTTTGTGCAACGTTTTGTTAAAGCGGCCCGTGGAGGTCTTGTGTGTTTAAATTACCTTTTTAAAGTTCATGCAATTCGATCTGTCTGTGCGTTTATTCATAACCGAAAGCAATCTTGTGTTTAAAGCCAATCTGGGTTAACTAGAGTCCGAGAACGGAGAAGCCATTAACATAGAGAATCGACGCCGAAACCTTTAGCAGAGCACTGGGCGGACTTGAAATAATATTAAGTTTGCCTTTGAACTTATCGGGTCCAGGTAACATCATCGCATCGGCATATCGGCGACAGCGGAGCGATATCGCATCGGAAGACTTAAAAATGAAAGCGGATGTGATATTTTATATATCGGGTTGAATTCCCAAGTCGGGTCCGGTTCTATATCGGCGGAACGATATCACATCGGAAACCTTAGAAATGAAAGTGGACGCAATATTTTATATATCGGGTTGAATTCCCAAGTCGGGTCCGGTTCTATATCGACGGATGCATATATGTGTATAGCGCATCGAGCGATCGCCGATCGCCGATGAAATACTATTGGGCGGAGGCGGATGCGATAGAAATATCAACTGTGGTGAATTGTAGATCGGGTCCGCAACCTCATCGGGGGTCATCGGGTCCGCGGTATAATGTTTATGGTGGTGACGGCCGATATCGGACCTGCCGATAGATTATAAAGGCACATATATATATTTATAAGTCCGGCATTTTGGAAAAGCGGGGTTTGGTATTGTTCCATATAATTATATATATGTGGGCACGGTTATAAAATGGGGGGTTTTATATGGTTTCCACGTATTTATGGTGGGTCGCTCCCGATACACGTATTTATGATGGGTCGCCCCCGATAGATGGATGATGGTGCTTGCGAGCTTGAAAGCTCGGGTGGTGGCTTCCGATGGGTGATTAAGAGTTCCGATAAAAAGGTGGCTTTGATTCCTCATATGTCCATGGTCATAAAAGGCTTAAAGCCTTAAGCGCTTCCGATAAAGCCTGAAGGTTGCTACCACAGGTCAAGGCCGATTTTTATTTGAAAAGGGGATTTTGGGTAATACCCAAGACTACCTTTTCATCATTTTTGGTATCAGAGCAGAAGAGATAGTGTTTACAGTAAAGATGCCGCCAAGGAGAGGAATTGGTCGAGGGAGACCAGAACCAAATGTAGTTTTGATAGAAGAAGTGCGGAGTTTGCGTGCACGAATGGAGGCAATGGAGACAGCCCAAAGAAGAGCGCCTAACGAGGGAGCTAAGAGTCCTGCAGAAGAATCTGATACAGATGTGGAAGCAGAAGAAGAGAATGAAAATATCAAAATCCTGAAGATCCTGGCAAAGGTTGGAGGCAAACCTAAAATGGAGATTCCTATGTATGAAGGGAGTCTAAATGCCGAGGAGCTCATGGATTGGATCAGATCCATAGATCAGTACTTCGATTATGAAGAGGTTGAAGAGAACAAGAAGGTAAAATTTGCAGTAACTAGATTGAAAGGTCATGCAGCCATCTGGTGGGACGAGGTACAGACATCAAGAACGAGAAAGGGGAAATCTAAAATTGAGCAATGGGATAAAATGGTAAGTAAACTGAAAGCCAAGCTTTTGCCAAAAGATTATCATTTGAATCTTTTTAAGCAGATGAAAAATCTGAAGCAAAAAGGAATGTCTGTTAAAGAATATACTGAAGAATTTTACAGATTAAGTATCAGAACAGGGCATGTAGAGGATGATTATGAAAAAGTAGCTAGATATGTTAATGGGCTAAGGTATGAGATCCAAGATGAGATTGGTCTGTTAAGTCTGAAAACTGTTGAGGATGCCTATCAAGTAGGATTGAAGGCAGAAGAGAAGATATTAAGAAAACAAAGTCAAAGGAACAGAGGAAAGAGCTCAGCAAGAGGTAGAGGAGCTGGCCGATCTAGAGGAACACAGCATCAAATTGACACAGGGAGTTCAAGCAGCAGATCACCATAGATGGGTGAATCTAGTAGAGGGAGATTCGCGCCCAGAGGAAGAGGGCGAGGAAGAGATGTTAGGTGTTATACCTGTGGAGAATGGGGACATATGTCACGAGACTGTCCTCGTAACAAGTCAGCAAGCCAGAGGGGTGCAAATGTGGCTGAGGCAGAGCCGGAACCACCTCGACTTGTAGAAGAACCATCGGAAGAAGGTGAAGCATTGCTGCTTAGAAGAACTTTGTTAAGATCTAAAAAGGAGATTGGAGAACCTGCGCAAAGGAAGAACTTGTTCAGGACTACGTGCAAGTCAAAGGGTAAGTGCTGTAAGGTTATAATTGATAGCGGGAGTACTGACAATCTTGTGTCTATAGAGATGGTGGAAAAGCTCGGATTAACAAGGAAAGCGCATCCTGCACCTTACAAAGTATCTTGGCTACAGAAGGGTCATCAAGTCATTATGACAGAGCAGTGTAATGTGGAAATGCAGATTGGCACATACAAAGACGTAATCTTATGTGACATAATGCCCATGGATGTATGTCATGTGTTATTGGGAAGACCGTGGCAATTTGACAGGAAGGCGATTCATGATGGGAGAAGGAATACATATACCATAGAGAAGGACGGATTTAAACATACGTTGCTTCCAGTAAAGAATGATGTTGACAAAGAGCTGCCTGAAAATAGTATTATGTTGATGAGTGGCAAGGAACTGCTACAAGAGGTTGATAAAAGTGAAGAGGTGCATTTCGCTATCGTAGGAAGGCCAAAGGTAATTTTAACCTCCACCAATTTAAATGATTTGCCTGAAGAAATTCAATCTGTGTTAAATAGTTACATGGATATCATTGTGGATGAATTGTCGAATGAATTACCACCGGTTAGGAGTATAAGCCACCATATCGAATTAATACCAGGAGCAAGTCTACCTAATAAAGCTGCATATAGATTAACTCCTCAGGAAAATGCAGAGGTTGCAAGACAGGTTCAAGAGTTAATGGACAAGGGACTGATTCGAGAAAGTCTGAGTCCGTGTGCTGTGCCAACGGTGCTTAGTCTGAAAAAGGGAGGAGAATGGCGCATGTGCACCGATTCCAGAGCTATCAATAAGATAACAGTCAGGTATAGATTTCCTTTGCCCAGAATGGATGATTTAATGGACTGTTTAAGTGGATCCAGGTATTTTACAAAGATAGATTTAAAAAGCGGGTATCATCAGATTAGAATTCGGGAAGGCGATGAATGGAAGACAGCATTCAAAACAAATAGTGGACTGTATGAGTGGTTAGTGATGCCTTTTGGGCTCACTAATGCGCCCAGCACATTCATGAGACTAATGAACGAGGTCCTGAAAGAATATACAGGTAAATTTGTTGTTGTTTACCTTGATGATATTCTGGTTTTCAGCAAAAGTAAAGAGGAACATTTGGAACATTTGAAGTTAGTCTTGAAAACACTGCAGAAGGAAAAACTACTAATTAACTTGAAGAAATGTAGTTTCATGAAAGAGGAGCTGGTATATTTCGGGTTTGTGATTTCCAGAGAAGGTTTAAAAATGGATCCGGAAAAGGTACAAGCAATCAGAAACTGGCCTACTCCCAGGAGTGTATTCGAGGTAAGAAGTTTCCATGGACTTGCTAGTTTTTACAGGAAGTTTATAAAAGGGTTCAGTCAAGTTTGTGCACCAATCCTTGAGACCATCAGGGAGGTCAATCAGCCATTTCAATGGACAGAAGCAGCCGATAGGAATTTTAATTTGTTGAAAAGAAAGATAACAGAAAAGCCTATTCTAGCATTGCCAAATTTCGAGAAAGTCTTTCAAGTGGAAACTGATGGAAGTGGAGAAGCAATTGGGGCGGTGTTGAGCCAAGAGCAAAGACTGATAGTGTATTTCAGCGAGAAATTAAATGATGCGAAAAGGAGATATTCTTCATATGACAAAGAATTCTACGCTATTGTGCAGACGTTGAAAAAGTGGAGGCATTACTTACTGCCAAAGGAATTCATTTTATATTCAGATAATCATGCTTTGCAGTTCATTAATAATCAGCCAAAGTTAAATCAGAAGCATGCCAAGTGGGTAGAATTTCTACAAAGTTTCACTTTTGTAATAAAGCACAAAAGCGGTAAGTCTAATAAAGTGGCAGATGCGTTGAGCAGGGTAATTTTTGTTTTGCAAGAATTCAAAGTGGGTGTTGTAGGTTTTGATGAGATGATAGAAATGTATCATGATGATGAGGATTTTAGGGATATCTACACGACAGTGCAGAATCCAATGAGCCATAACAGAAGTCAATGGATGGACTACCTTATTCAAGGAGGCTTGTTATTTAAGAGCAACAAATTATGCATTCCTAAATGTTCAATGAGAGAAAACATCATTAAAGAAAAGCACAGTGGAGGATTGTCTGGTCATTTTGGACAAGACAAAACTTTCACTCAGGTGAATGCTTTTTATTATTGGCCTAAAATGCAAACTGATGTTAAAAAGTTTATTGAGAAATGCAGGGTATGTCAGTATGCCAAAGGAAGGAGTCAAAATACAGGTATATATCAGCCATTGCCCATACCAGATCGACCATGGGATGCAGTGAGTATGGACTTTGTTCTGGGTTTACCAAAAACTCAGAGAGGAAATGATTCTATATATGTTGTTGTAGACAAATTTTCAAAAATGGCCCATTTTATTGCTTGTAAGAAGACTAGCGATGCCACACACATAGCCAATTTGTTCTTTTCTGAGATTGTAAGATTGCATGGTTTACCTGTGAGCATTGTATCAGATCGGGATACAAAATTTGTAGGGCATTTCTGGAGAACACTTTGGAAGAAGCTGGGAACTAAACTCAGTTTTAGTTCAGCCTACCATCCTCAGACCGATGGACAAACTGAAGTTGTGAATAGAAGCTTGGGAAATATATTAAGAACTCTGGTTCATCAGAATCCCAAACAGTGGGATTTGGCATTAGCTCAAGCTGAATTTGCTTACAATGATACACCAAACCGAAGCACAGGAATGAGTCCATTCCAGATTGTCTTTGGAATGCATCCGAGAGGAGTATATGAGCTCAGAGATTTGGGAAAACAGGAAGCTCGAAGTGCAAGTGCTGAAGATTTTGCTGAACAAATGCAAAAGCTACAAGAAGAAGTCAAAGATAAATTACAGGAAAGCAGCAGAAGATATAAACAGAGAGCAGATTTGAAAAGGAGAGGAAAAGAATTTCAAGTAGGAGATTTAGTCATGGCATATTTGAGGAAGGAGAGATTTCCTACAAGGACTTATAATAAACTGAAACTGAAGAAAATAGGACCCTGTAAAATCAAAAGGAAATTTTCAGCTAATGCATATGAGATTGAGCTACCAGAAGGGATCAAAATATCCCCCATTTTTAATATTGTAGACTTGTATCCATTCAGAGAGGCAAAAACAGAGTTGCAGAAAGAAGTCATAGGTGATGAAATTCAAACTGTGGATTGGAAGGAACAAGTACCAAAAGCATCTCAAAAAGAAGTTGAAGCTATTTTAGACTGAAGAGTATCTAAGAAAACCAGAGGGCAGACATATTTCCAATATCTAGTCAAGTGGAAGGAGCAGCCAGTGGAAGATTCCAGTTGGTTGACAACAGCTGAACTACAGAAATATGGAGTGAGTCCTGAAGGTTTGAAGGACAAATCTTTTCTTCCCCGGGAGTCTGATGCAGGAGCATCGACATTAGCCAGCAATGTGGAGGATTGTCCACATGTTGTGGCTAATCACAGTAAATTTCATCGACTATTACCGAGAAGGATGACTTCTCAAATTGTTAGTTATTGTAATAAATAAGGCATTGTTTTATTTAGATTAGGGATAATATTTGTTAGCTTAGGTGTGCATGAGAGCTAAGAGATAGACGATTGCTGTTAGATCTCTTAAAAATAGAATATTGTTGCTAGAGATTGTTAGAGAAATTATTGAGTTAAAAAAGAGGACAAATGTGGTGAGCGAGAGGTAGGAGTGAGGTTTGGAGTGGAGCGAGAGCTCAAAGTGTGTTGTGGATTGTATTTGGGTAACAGAGGTCATTTTATGGTGTAATCTGGCCAAAGGCCGAGACTCTGTGTTTTATTTATGAGCAATTTCAATATTTTGTGCAACGTTTTGTTAAAGCGGCCCGTGGAGGTCTTGTGTGTTTAAATTACCTTTTTAAAGTTCATGCAATTCGATCTGTCTGTGCGTTTATTCATAACCGAAAGCAATCTTGTGTTTAAAGCCAATCTGGGTTAACTAGAGTCCGAGAACGGAGAAGCCATTAACATAGAGAATCGACGGCGAAACCTTTAGCAGAGCACTGGGTGGACTTGAAATAATATTAAGTTTGCCTTTGAACTTATCGGGTCCGGGTAACATCATCGCATCGGCATATCGGCGACAGCGGAGCGATATCACATCGGAAGACTTAAAAATGAAAGCGGACGCGATATTTTATATATCGGGTTGAATTCCGAAGTCGGGTCCGGTTCTATATCAGCGGAACGATATCGCATCGGAAACCTTAGAAATGAAAGTGGATGCGATATCTTATATATCGGGTTGAATTCCCAAGTCGGGTCCGGTTCTATATCGGCGAATGCATATATGTGTATAGCGCATTGAGCGATCACCGATCGCCGACGAAATACTATTGGGCGGAGGCAGATGCGATAGAAATATCAACTATGGTAAATTGTAGATCGAGTCCGCAACCTCATCGGGGGTCATCGGGTCCGCGGTATAATGTTTATGGTGGTGACGGCCGATATCGGACCTGCTGATAGATTATAAAGGCACATATATATATTTATAAGTCCGGCATTTTGGAAAAGTGGGGTTTGGTATTGTTCCATATAATTATATATATGTGGGCACGGTTATAAAACGGGGGGTTTTATATGGTTTCCACGTATTTATGGTGGGTCGCTCCCGATACACGTATTTATGATGGGTCGCTCCAGATAGATGGATGATGGTGCTTGCGAGCTTGAAAGCTCGGGTGGTGGCTTCCGATGGGTGATTAAGAGTTCCGATAAAAAGGTGGCTTTGATTCCTCATATGTCCATGGTCATAAAAGGCTTAAAGCCTTAAGCGCTTCCGATAAAGCCTGTAGGTTGCTACCACAGGTCAAGGCCGATTTTTATTTGAAAAGGGGATTTTGGGTAATACCCAAGACTACCTTTTCATCAGAATTCATCTATAAATGATACATAGTACACAGACTTACCCAGTGATGGAACCTTCACAGGTCCAAACACATCACTATGGACAAGCTCTAATATATGTTTCGCCCACTTACCACCAGAGGGGAAACTCACCCGATTCTGCTTCCCATATACACAATTTTCACAGAAATCAAAATCCAGAGAGCTATTACTCATACCTTCTACCATACCTTTACCATGAACTATTCGAAGGCCCTTATCTCCAATATGTCCAAGCCTTTGATGCCACAACATGGTCTTTTCTCCAGAGACCACTAGATTTTCTGCTCCACTTTCAGGAACCACGAAACTGTTGCACCCATCAACAATAGTGCTACCTTGTAGCTTGTACAGAGTTCCAATTTGAGCTCCCCGCATCAATATCAGTGCCCCCCGAACCATCTTGTAGGTATCCTTCTTGAACACTGTTTTTACACTTGCATCATCCAACTTGCTTACAGAAATCAGATTTTTGGCAAATGCAGGAATATGCAGAACACCTGGAAGTGTTCAAACCCTTCTAGCTTGCAGCTTCAACTTTACTTTTCCATGACCAATGATTATAACCTTCCTATCATCCCCTAAGAAGACATCACCACCATCGTATTTCTCATACTCGCAGAACCACTCTCTATGGGGAGTGAAGTGAAAGGATGCACATGAGTCAATTAACCATGCCTCATGATCTACATGTGTACTTGAAGAAGCCAAGTACACATCCCCACCTTCATCTGAGGTGGTTTTCACCTCTGCAGAAGGAGCATCATCAGATCCCTTTCCTTTATTAGGAGCTTTATATTTATAGTCACTTTTGTAGTGCCCTTCCTTTCCGCATTTCCAGCACACCACCTTTATAGGTTTTCCTGGAGATTTAGATCTCCCTCTAGATTTAGATCTCCCACTCGATGACTTATTTTTGTTTCTGTTCTGGGACCATCCTCATACAGACAAGGCATCACCATTCTGGCTCTCCATATTTTTCCATCTCATCTCATTCGTCAGCAAGGATGAGACTATTTCATCAAACTGCAAGGCAGTTTCATTGCTACCTATTGCAATAACCAGACTGCCCCACGAATCTGGTAGAGAACACAACAAACTGATGCACTTATCTTCATCTAAAATTTTAATATCAACAGATGATAACTGACTTACCACAGTATTAAATGCGTTCAGATGCTTTGTCACCGAGTCTCCATCTTTCATCCTCAGATTATACAGCTTTTTCACAGGAACAATTTATTCACCAGAGACTTAGATTGGTACAAAGTCACTAACTTGTCCCACAAAGCCTTCGTCGTAGCTTCCCCTGATACATTCAGCAATACTTAATCTGAGACACACAATCATATTGTGCTCTTTGCCTTCCAATCCAACTTCTTCCATTCT
Organism: Pinus tabuliformis; assembly: GCA_031772625.1. NCBI lineage: Eukaryota > Viridiplantae > Streptophyta > Pinopsida > Pinales > Pinaceae > Pinus > Pinus tabuliformis. The sequence goes on along the minus strand of CM062817.1, from coordinate 1,805,273,500 downwards.
TCATCAGACACTCCCGTTGGTTTAGTACCTGGATCTACTGCGATCCATTGATCTTTATCCACCAACAGATCCTCCATCTTGAGGTTCCACAACTCAAAACTCTGACCATTAAATTTCTCGATCTCTATCTTTCCACTGCTCACCATCTTCTTTCACCACCAGAATCAATCTCGTAGATCTCCAAATGAACAGGGTCTACCACAGGCCTGAGCGAAACCCCTCAGCAACAAAGGAGTCCCCTTGAAGCCAAAACAGCTCTGATTCCAAATGTAGGTTTTAACCCCGTACAGAAATTACCTGCATATGAATTCTAAAACATAGAAAATAAACAATGCGAGCATAACACATAAAACACATATACACAGAGATTTCCCCTAGATCCCAAAACCAGGACTACTAGCTTGATTTTTCATTATTTTCCTTTCAATCTTATAATACATATTTATACATGCCAAAGCATCCAATACCATGGACCAAAAACCATCGCATCCAATACCATGGACCGAAAACCATCATGTCCAAAAACATGTGCGAAAATCATGCACAAAACCATAGGTGGGTCCACCCAACCTAACACCCCTCAAACCCCCTATGACCCCCCTGCTACGCAATCGGTGCAACAAAGGGTGGGGGGGGGGGGGGGGCTCTGCCCCCCCTCTAACCCGCTTGTTAACTACATGGGTTAGTCGTGGAAAGAATATAACACAACCCAACAAAGCTAGATACGGTACAAAAGCATGTAGGTAAGGTGTAGGAAAAGATAATTGTAAACAATAAAGAGAAATCTATTGTTAGATGGAAATCTTTTGAGGAATGTCGACATGTTGAATGTGCAGAAGAATATAAAAAATATTTAATAAGTAAGAGGAAACTTGAGGCAAGTGGAGGAACCATCATATCTCTATTTGAAAAGACGATGGAAATAAGTTTGTTATCTAAGACGATACAATTGAGCACTGTATTTCACATGTTATCTAAAGGTCGGCCTATGACAGATTATCCAGATTATGTGAAATTTCTATGTTTTCTTCAAGTGCCAAAATTTCCATCTTCTCATTGGTCTGTAACCAGTGGTTGGGAATGGGAAAGATATCTAGCTCAAGCAGAAAAGGATGATTTGAAAGAGAAGATTGCAAATGCTAGGTTTTTGGCATTATCTTTGGATGAGGTTACGACTATAGATAATACTTCATGGATTTGCATGAGTATTTATATGGTTAATGGCCATATTAGGCATTCCTATCTACTTGGGGTTAAAAAAATGAGAGAGACTTATACAGTTGAAAAAATTTATGAACTTGTTCTTAATGGTTTGAAGGAAAGTGGTATGGATTATTTAATGATTGCAAACAAGTTGGTATGTGTTGGAGCAGATGGAGAATCGGTAGTGCAAGGATAAAGGAATGGTCTTTGTGTTAGGCTACAACTATCAACTTCACCATATATGCTTAATATTCATTGTATGGTTCATAGGCTAAATCTTGCATTTAAAATAGTAAGCAAGTTTCCATCAGTTTCAAAAGTTTAAGATCTTATACGTGAGACTCATGCATAATTTTCTCATAGTCCCAAATGATATTTAGAGTTTCAAAAATTTGCAGATGGTGTTACGAATGGAAAAAAAATATTGAAAGATGTTGATACAAGATGGATCTCATTAAATGGACCAACTCAAAGACTATTTAATAAGTTCAAATATTTGGTAGGGTTGATGTATGAAAATCGCTACAATGTAGACAAAGCTCAAGATCTTCTTTCTTGACTAAATAATATAGAGACATTATTGACATTGTTTGGAATTCTTCCTATGATACATGAAATGAATATCCTCGTGAAAACGTCTCAGAATTGCACAATGTATATTGCGGAATACAAAAATGCGAGAAAGTCAACATGTCTTGCATTGGATACTTTGTATATGATGCCATACTCTTTTACTGGTCCACAGTTTAAAAGTTGGACTAAGATCATCAATATAGAAAATACTGAATTTTTTTTTATGTTTGATGAAAAAGGGATACTATGTATCGCAGTGCATTGGTATATGGTTCTCTTTCATTATATTAGTAAGACAGGATGAATCACCAAAGATTTCCTTGTGTCAAGAGACCAACTCGATAATATTGTGATTTCAGTGAAACAAAATTTGATAGAAATTGCAACATATCACTATCACTAGAGATAAGAGAACGATTTCCTCGAGATGAATTGCTGGAGGCCATGTGTGTGGTATACCCTCAATATTGGAACAATTGTCAATGTTCAAGAACTTTAAAAGTCGATTTTCAAAAAATATTAAAATGTTTAGTAGACCATTTTTGCAAGAAAGTTTCGATACATGGAGAAGAAATTGAAGGTATTTTAGATTCATCAAAATTGTATCAACAAGGTGGACGCTTTGCTGAAACAATGTTGAAGCAATATCCTTTTTTGGAGAATCCTAATGAAAATGGTGCTATAACAAGATTATGGACTACTTTAAGTGCTAGCCAATACCTGCAAGAAAACATATTAGAATATGTCAAATTAGTGGATTTGTGTCAAACCATGATTTTGGGAATACTGGAGGATGAGAGAATGTTTAATGCATTATCATTCTTGAAGTCGAAGTTGAGGAACAAGCTTGATAAACATGTGGATACATATTTAAGATTATATGTATCAAAGTATGACATTGGAAATTTTCCATATGAAAGAGCGCTAGCTCTTTGGTGATCAGATTGTGATAGAAGAGGAGAAAACAATATAACAAATATCTCTAATGAACTTGATATAGAACATAATGTTTTGGAGGCTCATAATGACAATTCATTTAGAGAAGATCATGTTCACAATTTAGAAAACGAGGACCAAGATGAGAACTAGGAAATTGAAATATACCCTAGGACTCTTATTTTGGTATACATGTTCCATTGATCATGCAAGATTAGTATATGTCAAATTTAGGTAAAAATAGGTTCTATATTTGTATTTTTCATTATAACATTACAGCGACACTAATTTGATGCGTTTTATTTTAAGATTGATGTTTCATATTTAATCATTGCATTGTTTGTTTCTTATCTGTGACAGGAAATAAAGGTGGATTTCATGAGGTTCAGACCTATTTCTTTTCACATAGATAGTGTCCGACTATTATTAAATGATAAATAACTAATTTAACAAGACTTTCAAGTCATTTTTTAGCCATTTCTTCTCAGTCATTTGTCAGCCATGCTTTCAAGTCTTTCAGGTACTAAGTTGTTTGGGTCCCCACATGTCCTTAGGAGCATTAAGGGATGAGATAACATGAGTCAGTCCAACTCATGCCTCGAATTTACTTTTTACCTATTGATGTAAATTTTTTGTTACCACTTATCACCAACAAAATTCTATTATAACATAACCCAACTTGAAGACAACAATTCTCATCTTGCTTTTACATAAATGCTCTATGGATCTCCCTACCTTACTTTCCCGAGACCAACATCCCTTCGTGGTAGGTCTCTCCACCATACCACTAATCGTACAATAGACACACACTAGTAACTACCATATTTTATAAATATCTCTAGTCTCAGTTCTTGGTGTCCCTGTCACACTCGACCAATACAATCTTGTAGGTCTATATTTTAATCATATATTTATTTTTTGTTATTTTTTGTATTTAAGTTTAGCATGATACTAGAGTAACGAGTTAGTGTCCTTTGGGTTTGATATTTGATTGGAAATGAAGTCGTATTTGATAAAGCTCCGACGCTAGTGTCCTAGTATTAAATGATAAATAACTAATTTAAGAAGTCTAATGCTAAGCAACAGTGGGCTTATTCAAGTACATGAAATTGTGTTGATGTCTAGCTCTGATATCTTAGAAAATTTTAGTGGTTTGTTTGCTACTTGTTTAGAGGATTTTGTCAAGTTTGAAATTTTTGGTTTGTTTTGGTCATATTTTTTTAGTCGCTTGACTCATTTCATGCATAGATCGATAGATATAGTTTTATTTTTATAATTATAATTGTTTTCTTTATATATTTGGTGGTCTGAGGAAATATGTTTGATTTGTGGCATGATTTCAACATCTTCACCTTTTAGAGTATAGTAAAATATTATTCTTATCTTATATTTTCTTGGAAAATTATTATTGATATTTGGAAAGGGAAATAAGCCCTCGGTAGCTAAGCGAAGAGAAAAATTGTCTATGTATTAGGTTCATGCACATTCATCGTAGGAGACCTATTGGCATGAGACCAGCATTCCTTTTATGAAATTACACTTTGTCAAGGCGGAGCTGAGTTCGTTGATCAGGGAAGAACAGTGACAGCTGATCATAATGCTAAGGATATTATAATGTTGGTTTCAAAAGAAGGATTGTGAAAATTGTTTGCACTAGTTCTTGTTTTGGTCATATTTACTACCAAATTTGTGTCTTGCTAATTTTTTACATTTGTAATGACCTTGTGCAGAGTTGGTTTGAAGAGACCGATGTTAGAGAAAGAAGACTCTCTACAAACCATAAGGACTACATTGTCTTGGATGACCAATGCTTGGAGGGCGCTCGATGTTCTTGGTGTTGTTGAGTTTCTTCGTTCGAAGCGTCAACGGATACAATGGTATGGCCATAACATCACTTAATTTGATCCTCTTTACTAATCTCCTAATATCATTTCAATACATCAAATTGTTCTATTTTCAGGGAATTTAGAGATACATTAGTAATGTTATTTTGCCTTTGAAATACTAAATTATTTTGTTCTAAGATCACCTAGTTTGAGTTGCTCACTATAGCCACCACTTGATCCTTTAACAAGCATTTGAAATTCAAAGCGTAATAAAGCTCTTTTAGTTGCTTTCTAGAAGAAGATAGCTACAAGCCAATGAATATTACTGTGATTAATCTAGATGTTGCACTTGGTACCATACGCCTTGTAATAAGGTTGTACTCCATTTCAGTCTATGGCAGTAGACTGCTTTCTAACTGTTCCATGTACCTACATACAATATAATATATTACCCACATAACTGTAACACTTTGAAATCAATTCTATATTTTTTATTTCGTCAGGTGAAAGAAAATTACAATTATCCTTTTTCATTTTTGGCTCGCTGAATATACAGAGAGAAAATTGCTTAACAGTATTGCTTAACTTGACAACAATTTTACTTTTATCTGATACAAGAGTGGATGTAGTCTTAGATTTTACCTATTTCTCAGTAGTTGTTCTCCTTCGGCAACAACATCATCCTTCAACAAATACATTCCATCTTGTACAGAGGAAAGTTGATGTTTAGTAGAGGGCCCATAAGAGATCCTCTAATAAATGTGCAGTAGTTTAGTAGGATCACTGGATGAGGCACATGTATGAATGTATTGTCTTCAATTAGGAAGGCACAGTTACCCATCCAAGGGAGGGCATGCATGAATGTCTATTCTATGAATGGTGTAGTTTTTTAAGTGCGTTGGGTGCATGAGTTCATGCATTCAGTCTACCCTACTGGGTCTTGTATTTGAAGCAGTGTTATCCACACGTGATGGTGATATCCACTATGTGCATTAGGGTTAGGGTTAGGGTTAGGGATATCCGATGAAGCTAGATTCAATGGTTCAAGTCCTATAAAAGCTAGATTGAAGAATTACAAAGAAATGATTGGACACACATCTCACTCAAAAACGACGACTCAAAATCCCTATGGAACCTTGTGATATGTTGCTATGGATAGTGCTTACCTGTGACTTTATACCTTTACAACTTCAGCTGAGTTCTGTAGGGGGAATTATAATTTTCCCTAGAGCTAATTCCCCCTACCACATGAGCTCATGGAAGATCTGCTCAGATAGGGGAGCGCGAGGCTTGAGGTCAGGTTAGGTTCTTTTTATGCACACATGTGAACCCTTGAAAACGTCATTCCTAGGCTAGGGTGGAACACTGTATCTAGAATAGGTTTCTTGCTAGTTTTACACACTTACCTCATGTTGTTCTCAGCCCGAGCTGCCATTCTAATTCAAACAAGAATCTCCAAAATATATTTCATTGCTTGTATATCCTAATATTGGTGGTTTCTGATAAGTATATTACATGTATCATAATATTGGAGTTCGCCCTCCTACTCAAGTAAAATAAGCATGAGTGCAACCTGTCTTCCCACCAGATTTCGTTGTTTATGTTATGCATCTATTCACTTTATTAAAAATGGAAATGATTGACATCCATGGATGACTAGTGCTTTACCCTCTAATCAAGAAGTTTATCAATAGATTTCTCTGGTTATTAAACGAAAACAACAATTATGAGGGAGGGATGTGCTTTAAAAGAGCCTACTTTCAGCCTATGGTTGTAATTATTATTGAAAATCAGTGTAGGTAATTGCCAACAGGTTTGTGATCATAACTAGAAAGAAGCCGATACTTTAGAAAGGTTGCACTCTAATAGAGGTTGTTTTAGTTTACTGCCAATTGGTTTAGAGCATGTAGAGAACGATACTGTCATTGTAAAATTGACTTGGACCATGTAACACATGTAAGATAAAAACAACAATGTGAGAAGAGGTTCACTCCACATGAGGGTATTTTGAGCAGATTTCATACTTCTAGCATGCAATTAAGTTTTTTTGTCTTGGAGAAATGGCGAGTATCAAGGGGGTGAGGGAGGTGATGGATGAGTTACAATCATGTAGAAAGGCAGATAGTTCTCCATGTAGAGAAGATTCTACTTCAGTTTGATCCCTTTCTCTCTCAAACACAAACACTCACGACACACTGCCCTCTCTTGGATTCTATAAATAAGTGGAGACAAAAGTGCATGAGGTGAGATTCATCCTTACATTTCAGTGGTGCTTCACCTTCACCACAATCTTACATCCTTCCATACTTGATGGAACTTCCATTATTTCTTGCTGGAGATTGCCATGACATCTGCTGGTTTATTGTATCTCTCATTAATATCTGCCTCTATATTGATATATCAAATGGATTCAACATTCTTTTTCATAGTTCTTTGAATTTTGTCTTGCTTCTCAAGGAACTCATGCAGCAGGGCTTGTGTTGTCATTTTTATGCACTTGTTTTTAATCCCTCTTTCACTCAATGCATATATCATCTCTCATCCTTATTGATTTTGCTGTTGTAACTTAATTAGAGAAAATAGTCCCACTCTCTATAATTTTATTTACAAGTTTTTCCATGTCCTTAGGTTCTTTCTGCGTGCTTGAGGGAAGCTTAGTGTCGTGATTCATTTCGAGTTTTGACACACTCTCTAACTAATTTAACAGGTCAATCCCATGCAATAATAGCACTATTACAACACCAATTTTGGTCATTATCAAACACTTTCCATATTCAAATAGGTTTAATGATATTGCTATTCCTAAAAACAGTTGCACAAAAGTTCATAAACACAAAAAACAAGAAGCACAATTTTTATTGATACGAGGGTGCTGGAAGCAGAGCATTACCAAAGATTTGATAACAATGCAAATATATATAATCCTTTTGACATAGTCTTCTAATCCCTATATTTCCCTGCCTAATTTTATATTCACTCACACATATGTAGACTCAATATCCTGGGAAAAAAAGGGTAAGACAATATATTTATGCATATTTTCTTTCTTTCTAACTTAGCATTTCAAAAAACAATACCAAAATTGAAAAATATGTAGGAATTCTTCTAGAGGTAAACTATAAACATTGTTGCACATGATGTGCTTTTATTCTTAAGTTCAACATGTCATGAAAACTACTCTGGGTCTATCAGAATATCACACATAGGCAAATGGCTATCAAAAATGCACATTGACATTAACAATAGGAATATCTACACAATAACTTGTTTTTGGTTTGTATAATATATCAAGCTAGGATGGGAAATTCACATATCATTACTTCCCTGGCCTTCATGAAACTGAGTGATCATACAGATTTTTATTTTGTAGACAGAAAGCATTATAATGTTTAATGAGCATGTACCTAAAGCAATCCATCTTTGATCTACTCAACAACATCATGGACTGCACCAGGTCCATGAAGGATGAATACTGAAGATGATTTTGAAGATGCCCCTATCTCTTTCATTACGTCAAAAGACTGTGTCACCAAGATAATGTCCATAACATCTTTTAATGTTGTCTCGAGCACATTGGCTCAGAAAGAAAGTACACTATCTCTAAGGCCATCCACAATTTCTTTCCGTTGACGAGCAATACCCAAACCAGACAAATATTTTCTCTGCCTCAGCTTTGTGTTGTGTTTCCACCCTCCACCTTGCAGATGAAATTGAGATTCAATAGACAAGTTACAGGAATTAAATGGAAAACACTGTAAAAGAAATGTGAAGAAAATATAAGACAACTGAACCATAAATATGAAAAACTTGAGCAATAATTGCGAGTTCGTGGGCTGTTTTTACAAGGTTAACTGTGAGAAGATATTGGATTTTAAAAGAAAATCTATATTAGGGATGCTATGCACAAAATAGAATTTTATACGAAAGAATATCTTAATATAAAACAGGGATGTTCTACAAAGGGTACCTACTCCTTTACTTAAAATATCGTAAAGAGAAAGAAATTAGCGTCAGGGTGTAGTTGTGTATACAAAATTCCATTCTAACTTCAATATGCTAGAGAATGCTTGCCTGTGTTTATTTCATTCATTGCCTTCTTCACAGTTTCATCAGGTACTACATCAATGATGAGAGTTTGCACTATCTGAAATCCATAGTTTGACATAGCCTGTATCCAAAAAGAAGACAAGATTTGAAAGAATGCTCAAAGCTTTTATTACAAAACCAAAAGAAGCATTCACAAAATCATAACAAGCAATGCAATAACTGCCCTTCAATATGAAAATAACGTGAAGGTATTTTCCCCCCTGAAAATCAAACAAGACACATGCAAGAATTTTTTATTTTGTATTCATCCTTACTTAAAAATAGACCGAACATGAATTGTCTTTACTCTTCTCGTAGTTTTACCTTTTCAAATTCCACTTCAACTGCTTTAGCAATGTCATTCTTTTTCTCAAAAACTTCATCCAAGTTCATCTTCCAGATGCTTGCCTAAATGACTGAACATGAAAACATGGACATGAGTTCAAATAGCTTTATTGTCAAGACTTGGTTTCATTAATTTACTGAAAGTGCATGCTTAAGTGCATGCTTAAGTGTATGAAATCCTTATTACCAACATCTTGTATTCAAAAGATGTCAACTTTAATGTGTAGGACTAAAATGCATTATGATAGTTGCAAGAAGTGCACTTTTGGCGGACTTTTTTGGGTTATGATGGATGATTAAATATCTATTTTTACATAGGCCTTTGTTTTATGTCTTTGTTCTACTTCAAGCTCTGGTGGATGACACAGAGGATGGGCTCCTATGGGAGAGATGTCCCATTTGAGTTCACTGGACCATGCAACTTCTTCAACAATTTGTTTCTACAGTGGATCGGTTGGGAATAGATAGTAAGTTTGAACTTCCTTAACATGCCTCAACCTAGCAGTGAGAGGTTCTGTAGGTGAAAATTTTCCAATTCCTGAAACATTGTTTTTTGAAGTTTTTTACAGGAGCAATTCCAAAGAAAATCATAAAGATTATGAAATTCGAGGGACTTTCACTGGAGAATGTTACAAGTCATTTGCAATTATCCATCAGAAAAGAGACTATATTTTCAAAGTTACAAAAATCATATGGTTATTTAAAATTTAAATTTATATTAGCAGGATATCCAAAAAGAATACAAATTTGAGTCAAGGTGATGTAGAATTAGTGTGTTAACCTTTTCAATCTCAAGAACATAAATGAGCATGCTTTCTATCAATCTAATTGTAGAGTCTATTAGATCATGTCTTTCTTGTATTTTACAAAGCTAAGCAAGAATATTTTCCATGTCTCTAAAAGACAAAATTCCAAGGATGTACTAAATCTTTTCTCTATGTTTTTGTGTGTAGAAATATCGACTGCATCTAAAGAGACTGTATGGGGACATCTTGAAACACTATTAGTTTCTCATTCTATGTTTCATATGGTAGCATCTCTAGAGGGATGATAAAATGACAACAAGGGGAAAGTATTTTTGCTTAGTCATATTGTTCCTTATACTAAAATGGAAATGATAACATACTTGGAGGGATGATGAAATTATAGCAAGGGGAGAAAAGTGTTGCTTCATTATATAGTGAAAAAGGCTTGAATGTGAGAATTGGAGTGAGTTCAATTTTATTCATTAAGGGACTAGACTCAAGGACTCTCAAATCCCTTCAACAATACAAGGCTTATCATTACAAAGTCTTTTGATTGCATAATTCTATTTAAAATTATGTCCCCCAATTAAATTATAAAGTTTTAGGAACTTTTCCTAGCAAATGTTGATGAATAATGAAATATTATTGATGATGATACTAGAGATCCTTATTGACGCAACAGAAGAACATACATAGAGAATGAGGCAAATGAGAAGCTAAGATTGTCTTGTCCATTAACCTCTAAGAAGGCCAATACAAACCACAAATCAGTGATCCACGCAAGGGGACTTGAATTGTCTATATATACACAAGTTGGGCTGGCCTAGAATATTAAAATATGAACACAATTTTAATTATTCTGATTGGGGATGTCTATGAGTTGCCCTTTGATACCAAGGAAAGCAAAAAGCTAACAATATTTATCCTTTAGTGGTCAGTACAAGTTTCCAAATGTAGCGTACTAATACATCTAGAAAAACTATTCAGTCTAGTACAATGCCATTCATAATATTATGCCCTTGAAGCTGCTTGCAGAGTAACAATGTGAATTGGTAACTAGAGCTCCCTTGTAGCACTGCAGGGGGGAAGAAAAAGATGGCATAGGTTTTGATACAACAATGACCTGCCTTTTTTGGGCTAGTGGATATCTCATGTGCTGCCACTTTAATGAATTCATATCAATTAGTTGCTAGAAGCATTTGTTTAGTTGTTTTAAGGAGTATATTTACATTCTCCATTCACCAACTCGATAGCAAGGGACTATAAAATTTTGAAGACATTGAAGTTGAAAATTTGCATGGCTCAAAAGATTTCTTTCCTATTGGAATGTATTCAAAGATCTCTTATGTCCTTGCACAGGTTGCAATTTCAATGTCCTATGCATGGAAAATATATTGATAATAAGAATTCCCTTCCATCTAACAATAGGAAGATTAAGGCAAAGCAGTTTCTAAGCAACTCACATATGCATGATTAAAATACAAAGAGAAAATTAGATAACCATTCAAATGAATATGGTGAGAATGTCATATGCACTAAACATGACTCTACTATCCTGTTTGATGATTGGAAGCAAAATGAAAAATCATCTTTGACATATGCTTACAGTGATGATGTGGACAATGAGATAGATAGTTTTGTCAATGTGAATTTTATGGTAGAAAACAAAGGGGATCCTAAGGCTTCATTCTCTGACATAGATGATCCTTTGATAGAGTATTTGAGAAATTCTCTTGAACCCAACCTGAATATACTCAAATGCATCATAGACGGTATATTTTGAACCTGGAAACCCATATGGGAAAACCAACAGGCTGCAATTTCAGTGTCCTATGCGTGGAAAATATATTGAGAATAAGAATACCCTTCCATCTAACAATAGGAAGATTAATGCAAAGCGACTTCTAAGCAACTCACATATGCATGCTACAAATACAAAGAGAAAATTAGAAAACCATTCAAATGAATCTGGTGAGAATATCATGTGCACTAAACATAACTCTACTGTCATGTTCAATGATTGGAAGCAAAATGATAAATCATCTTTGACATATGCTTACATTGATGATGTGGAAAAGGACACAGATAGTTCTATCAATGTGAATTTCATGATAGAAAACAAAGGGGATCCTAAGGCTTCATTCTCTGACATAGATGATCCTTTGATAGAGGATTTGAGAAATTCTCTTGAAGCCAACCTGAATATACTCATGTCAGCGATGAAGATGGACATGCAATTACATAAATATATTGAGACCATGAGCCTATACTTTTAATTTATGATTTCAAATGTCTCTAATTGATATCATGTTGCTTCATTTGTTCTTTCGTGTTAAAAACTTGTGTGTTGAATTTTTTTTTTACACTAAGAATTCTCCTAAGATTAGTGAGGGAATCAAGATGATGAGATCATATATGTCACATTGGTATGTGGTATGTTATATTTCAACTTTATTTTCAATGAAGAAAGACTATTAGTTTAAAATTTTGGATGGTTTATGTATATTTTTTAATTTTCTAAAAATTTGGGGAATGCATGTTTTTGTATCTATAAAGATGTTTGCTTCGACATTTTAACCACCTTGGATTTTTTGTTGTTGCATATTATCTCCAATGTTCCATGGGGACATGCCCCCCATGTATCTCATGCTATGCGTGGGACCAAGGGAAACATTTCCTAATGTGGGGGACACATTTCCCTAAAAGGGGTTTATCTAGGCACCCTCTCCCTTTCTCCCCCCCAACTCTAGGAGGGGATGCCTGGGTGCCATGTCCATATTTGTTTTGTTCAACAACCTGTTTAGACAAAACAAAAGTATGGGATAGAAATTTGAAGAGTTTCTGACCTTGGAAGTTAAGGGCAATATCAAATTCTTAAAATAGAAGTGACATTCTCCGGACATTCTCCAAACAGTCATAAATGATAAATTCTCATTTGTTTCTATTGTTATATCCAAATAGTCTCATTTATGATTGTTTGGAGAATGTCCAAATAATTTCACTTTTTTAACATTACCATTAATTTTTTCTGGGTGTTTGAGAGTGTTTCCAACCCCATTGGACTTATATGGAGAATGTGGAATTTCATATCCCATTCAGGATAATTTGTTATGAGATTGACTAGGTATCAAGCCTTTCGGAAGAACACCAGCAATAATTCCTTGTCAGATTTGAATAACAATGGGCACCAGAATTTCAAATTTTTATGTCCATGGCAAACATAATGATCAAGATTGACAGAGATGGAAGCTTTCTTGAGTTCAAATATTATATATTGATAGTTTAAAAAATGCATCAATGATTGTTGCAAGAAAGGACATTAATGAAAGGTCAGTTTAAATTTTCATAAAGTTTCAAGAAAAATTCTGAAATGGACATTAGAGCCATGAGCTTGGAGAACCTCAAAGAGAGCCTATTCCAGAGATAAGTATGTGGAAAGAAATGACTGAGCTCATGTAATAGCAAAAGTTTGAAAGGAATCTCTAGTAGTGTAAGCTAGCATGAAGAAACCTGTTCAATAAGCTTTGATCTTTCGAGTGACAGAAAGATAGAGGAAAAATAGGGTTCCAAAAAGAGGTATGAAATTTCCTAAGAGAAGGCATTTAAATTCCACTAGAAGGGAAAAATTCTATCCAAAGTCAAAGAATAACCCATTATACCCAGCAAAATGTCATTAATATTGTACAAAGTCTGACAAAATCACAAGTATTAGTGATAGAAGTAAGATTTTGCTAACCTTTTTGTTTCATAATAAATCTGCACACTAATGGAGTTTACAAACTTTCCAACAACTTCTGCATGTAACTGGCTATTGAAATATCATTGTTAAAAGTTAGAAGAAGTATATGAGAAAATGATGGGTCCAACCGCCTTGTCACACTTACCAATGTTAATAAAAGGGCTATGAATGGATTTAAATGATGGGAAGTTTGATTAAATGTGATATTTGTTCATTCAGCGATTGATTACAATGATTTAATAATTGGTTGGGTTCCACATTTATGTCTTGTACCCACACTAATGGTTATTGGACAAGTGTCCACTCCTCGGAATTGTCACTCCCGCTTTGGTATGAGGTTCTCAAACCCTATCTCCCGGTCATTTTGCTCGTCGAGCTGTTGAGGTTGAGGGTTCTGTAATATGGTTCTTATGCGCGGTTTTCTCTGTAAAACGTTATGCTGCATCTGGTATTCTAGCTCAGCTCTAGACCTGGAAACTTATTTAGCTTCTCCGTTTGGTAAAGGACTCTTATTTGGCACTGGTTTTTCCTTTGTTTGTTTCTCTGTTTGGCGCTTAATCTCTCTGCTAAGTTATGGATAATAGTTTTCTTGTTAGGGTTTGGAACTTCTCTGTGTACAAAGTTGATATTATTTATTTAGTTGGGCTATGCAACTCCTCTTGTCTTGAATTCTTCTGTGCAACTGTTCGTTGAGTTCTCTGGTTACATTTCTCTATTTCATGGACAGGTTGCGGTCTCAAGGTCTTCAGCTTCGGTTTCTTCCGCAATGTCAAGGTAAGTCTTCATTCCTTGCTATCAGTTCTTTCTCCTCTTCACGCTTTTAACTGACGTACTCACTCCTTCGTGAGCAAAGTGACCCTTGGTGACTGCAATGTAGGTGCCCTATCTCTGTAAGGTAAGTTCGAACCCTTGTCTCATTGTTTTCTTTCAGTCTCTTCTTTCTCTGCCACATAATGCTCACAAATTGCTGTTGATGTCTATTGTTGCAGGTGTGTTCATTCTGGAGGGTTTTGACTTCGGCTCCTCGGCGTATTGGCTAGACCCAGGTAGGGTCATTCCCTGTCATCTTGTAACTTGTTTTATTCCCGTCGTTAGTTAGGGTTCAGCAATCTATTGTGGACACCTTTTTTCTTTGACAGTCCGGTCGTATGTGGTCAAGGTCTATTTGGCTTGAATTATCTTGGTTATGGATAGTTGTTGTAGTTTGTTTCTCAGTCAGGGTTTCTAAGCCCGTCTACTATGACAAACTCATTTATATTTGTATGGCGTTATTCACATGGACTATATATATATATATACCTATATCTATATATATATATATATATATATATATATATATATATATATATTTGAACAGGGGTTTTATGACTGTATGTATTAGAACAGAGGTTCTGTGATTATTTTGTAAATGAAACATAGAGGGTTTGTTCTTCAAAAATACCTGTGTGACTTGTCTACTTTAACTGTTCGAAATGCATGTGACCTATCTCTGTATTTGATTCTCGAAATGAATAAAAAGTCCAGGATTCCTCTGCGCTCTTTTGATTGACAAATTCCAGAACTGTATGCCCTCGTTTCTGCAACGTACTCCGTAGTTCTGTTTGCAAGCTTGCTTTGATTTATTGACCTGCTTGAATCAATACAAATAGAAACATATATGCGTACATGCTTGCGGAATAAAAACAGAGAATGTGCTTTCACTTTATCAGGCAATTTAACAGGAATGATAGATAGATAGTTACAGGATATTAGAAAATAGTTTGTGTGCTCAGAGATATTTTATTAGATTTCTCTCTCTCAAAAAGTCAAACCTCTTACAATTGCATTTTGTCTCTTTTCAATAATTGTCTGGAAACTGTTTTCTCCTAACTGCTGTTGGTTACATTCTGTTGGTTACATTTTTTTAGTTCAAAAACTATTTATTGTCCTACGTTACAACTTGTAAAAGTTGACATGAAAATAAAAATAATTACTTGCAATAGTTTGACTAATTAACCCTCTACCTTCCTAAATACTATTCTTTACTAAATTAAAACAACTACAGTGTTTACTTGGAAATTTCCTTCTCATTCCTCTCAGAGACCAAACAACCTTCTGTCATGATGACCCGTCAGCTAGATGCTCCTGCATCAGGCTCCTGGGGTAAGAAAAAGTCATGGCTCCATTCCATGAGCTCCTCCACAGAATAACCCGCCTTTTGTATCTGCGCCGTGTCGAGCCACGAACTGTCCTCGATTGGACAATTCTTCCACTTGACAAGGTATCGCAGATACTCCTTCCTGCGAGTCCTCTTGGCCACCTGTGTGTCGAGAATCTTCTCGATCTCATGGGGTCGAGCCAAAGGCATGTGCCTCATCCAAGAACTGTCTCCAACTTGGGTGTCCCGTTCTGGCCGTACCACACTGTCATCTTCCGGGTTGGCAGTATATGGGAATAGGTCTGCCACGTTGAAAATAGGCGATATGCCTATATCTGGTGGTAGCTGTATCTCATAAGCGTTGGCTGAGAATTTACGCAAAATATTACAAGGACTAATCTTCTTAAATTTCAGCTTGTTATATGCACCCTTAGGAAACCATTCTTTGCGTAAGTGTGCAAGGACTTCATGACCTACATTGAATTGTACTTCTCGTCGCTTTAGATTTGCATGTTGTTTGTATTTATGAATGTTGTCCTACAACTTTGCTTTCACCTGTTCATGTAGTTCATTCATCGCTTTGGCAAAATCTTCCCCATCAGCACTTCTCTTCTCCAACTTTCCCAGATCCCGCAACTCATGTATTCCGTGAGGATGCATGCCGTACAGGATCTGAAATGGACTGTGTCTGGTGCTGCGGTTTGGTGAATCATTATAAGCAAATTCTTCCTGAGTGAGCGCACGATCCCATAACTGTGAATTTTCCCCAGTCAAGCTCCGTAACAAGTTCCCCAAACTCTTGTTCACCACTTCCGTTTGCCCGTCAGTCTGTGGATGATATGCAGAGCTGAAGTTCAATTGTGTGTCCAACTTCTTCCACAGGGTGCGCCAAAAGTGTCCTGTGAATTTTACGTCCCTGTCAGAAATAATAGATCTGGGTAGGCCGTGTAATCTAACAATCTCTGTGAAAAACAGGTGAGCTACGTGAGTGGCATCACTAGTTTTTCGACAAGGGATGAAATGCGCCATTTTCGAAAACCTGTCTACCACCACCATCACCGAGTCATAACCTCACTGTGTTCCAGGTGGTCCTTAGACAAAGTCAATGCTGACTGAGTCCCATGGTTTACTTGGAACAGGCAGTGGTGTGTAAAGTCCATTGTTTTGACTATGTCCCTTTGCCAGTTGGCAGACTTTACACCTACTCACATATTGTTTTACATCCCTTCGCATTCTTGGTCAGTAATAGAAGTGTCCAAGCTGATCCAAAGCTTTGTCTATGCCGAAATGTCCGGCTAGACATCCACTATGCTTCTCCCGTATAATATTTTCTCTCATCAAACAATCAGGAATACATAACTGTCCCCCTCTAAACAGTAGCTCCTCCTGCAAGTTGTAGTCCAACCATGGACTATTGTTCCTTAGCACGGGATTTTGACAGGCTTCATAGGCCTCTTTGAAATCCGTGTCGGTCTGATACAAGTCTTTCAAATGCTCGAAACCCAGCACTTGTATCGTACTTTCTTGTAAGAGCAAGGCTCTTCTGCTCAATGCATCTGCCACCTTATTGGCCTGCCCGCTGATGTGTTTCAACACAAAGGTGAAACTCTGCAAATACTCAACCCATTTGGCATGCTTGTGGTTCAATTTATGTTGTTGCATCACATATTGCAGTGCTGAATTATCAGAAAATAACACAAATTCACTCCCCAACAGGTAGTGTCTCCAATGCTTCAGAGCTTGGACGACAGCATAAAATTCCTTGTCATAGGAGGAATACTTCTGCATGCTGTCATTCAACTTCTCGCTGAAAAATGCAACAGGTTTGTCTTCTTGGCTGAGTATAGCGCCAACAGCTGTACCACTTGCATCACATCGAACCAAGAAAAGCTTATTAAAGTCTAGTAACCTTAAAATTGGCCTTTCTGTAATTTTCCTCTTTACGAGCTGAAAGATTTCCTCTGCGGCCTTGGTCCAACAAAAAGGCTGACTTGCCTTTTTGATATTGTCCAACATAGGCACGCAGATTTCACTAAAATTTCTTATAAATTTGCGATAAAAACTCGCCAGCCCATGAAAACTACGTACCTCAAACAAGATTTTCGGAGATGGCCAGTTAATGATTGCTGCAATATTTTTTGGGTCCATCTTCAACTCATTTTCTGCAATTACAAAGCCCAAATAAACCAGTTCTCTTTGTAGGAAAGTACATTTTTTCAAATTTATCAGCAGTTTATTCTACTGTAATTTCTCCAGCACTCTTCGAACATGTTGAAGGTGCTCCTCTTTAGTCCTGCTGAAAATTAATATGTCATCAAGGTACACTATCACAAACTTGCCGATGAACTCTTTCAGCATTTCATTCATCAATCTCATAAAAGTACTAGGGGTGTTACTCAAACCGAACGGCATGACCAGCCACTCGTACAGCCCTTCATTATTCTTGAAGGCTATCTTCCACTCATCTCCTTCCCTGATCCGGATCTGATGATAGCCACTCTTTAGATCAATCTTCGTGAAGTATGCTTCCCCACTTAGGCAGTCCATCATATCGTCCATCCATGGTGTTATAGACATTTTTGGGCACTACAAACCCAATCATAAATTTCCATAAACCAAGGGCTCTTAAGTCCCTAAAAGTGTTGTTCCAACCTCTAAAAGAACAAGGTCAACTGATTACATCTTCTCCCAGAAGTTCTCCATGAAAAACTGCTCAGAACTGGTCAAAACTGGACCATCTCACCTGCTCCATTGTCAAAGTGCGTTGCATCCCACCTAAATACACACGGGAGGTGCGATGCATCTTGAAAATCCCTTCTATGGGGTGCGATGGGCGAGAATGGACAAATGGCAGGGTCAATCTGCAAGGTGGAGGATCATGGAATCTTCTAGAAACTTCTTCTGTGACACTTGCCTCTCTGCATTCGCCCAGGGATGAGTAAGAGATCATCAATCTCCAAGTGGAATCAAGAACTATCAGAGAGAGGACACTAATCAAATCTCAAAAGCTGACTCACCCCCCTTGCAAACATCTATATGTGGATCCCTCATCCAAAGATCTAGGAGGCTGGAATTTTGTATCTTGTAAGGAAGTGCTGCAGGTTTCTTGGTGCATTATCATTGTGTTGGGTGATCTAAGCTTTTCATGAGGTGAAGAAGGGATTTATTGCTGAGAGGATGATGTTGGGTCAGAACAATAGGTTGTAATCCTCTTTGCTTCTCTTGATTATTAATAAAGCTATTCAAGTTTTCCTCCACATTCTTGTATGATTGATGATATATGCATTTGTGTGGTCAATATATATCTGGTCCTATGTTGTTTATGATAATAGATCTATGTTCTTGGATAGTGTTATGCTACTTTGATTCTACAGGTGCTCTTTGAAGTTGGGTAGACGAGGAAGCGAGTCGCAAAGATCTATCAGAAGGGAGAGGAATCAAGCAAGGAACCAAGCGCAAGACAGAGGTTGGTCTCCTTTATTCCCCTCTTATCTATTTCTCATAAAGGAAAACAAAAGTAGTTTTAGTTTGTTTGTTTCTAAGGTAGCTACTAGCCTTAGTGGGACTAGCAGCTCTGCATAGACACTAGATTTCCCGATAACAAAATGGCGACTCTGCTAGGGAGCGAATACATTGTTTGTTTATCTACATTTGTTTACTTTATAAACTTACAGACGGAGCTTGAAGTTAAGCCAGCTAGCCTTCGAACTGCATTTGCTATGCAAGTGCAAAGTAGATCAATGTTGCTTCAGTCCATCTTCGGGTTTTGTTTATGAACTGAACAATTGATTTACAAGCTCTCTAATTGCCCTTGTGGTGGCTCTAGTAACCTCTTTAGATCTACCCCTGTGATTGATTTACTGATTACCACTTGCTCGGCCTAAATCCCTGAACTGAGCTGCAAACTGTGACCTAGAACCCAGTTAAAGTCTTGTCCCTGGTCCAGTGCACTGTCTCATCTATGAATTCTGGATGCATCGCACTTCCCGAGTGTAGTAGATGCGTTGCATCTCTTTTTCACTGTGTTACAGGTGCGCTGATCAGACAAGGCCTTTCCTGCTCCTAGATTTTGGTTTCTGTGTTCACTCTTTTCAGCTCTATTCAGGAGTTTTTCTGCCTGTAGTCAGTACACCTCTGTTGAAACCCCCTTCCTTGCCATTATTCCGCCTCCATTGTGCAAAGGACTGTAAATGTTTTTATGTATTTTGAGCCATTTTCAGTTCTCTTTTACAAAGAAGTAGCGTAATTGTACTGTCGTTTCTTGATTTGAAAGTGTCACAAGTGTCATTTTCAGTCATAGAAGAGAATCCGATTGTTCTTGATAGTAAATTACACTGTTACTCTTGTATTTGATTTGAATTAGTAGTTTTTCAAGTGTCGAAAGCAAGTTTTCAATTCCAAATTGCAAAGTGTCGTCATTGTCTTCATTTTGTCTTGAAAAGAAACTTGTTAGTAATGTCGCTTTGAAAAATAATTCAGATTTGCGCTTAGCTTTCTTTTTATCATTCACACATTAAGAAGGCTGAAAACAAATACATGCATGTGCATTTGCATTTAGACTGTTTGTTGGTTTGATTTAGGACAGTGCATATAATGTGTGCTCTCTGCTCTATGTTGAAAGAACGTCATCTCTCTTTCCTTAGTAGCTAGGATTTTCATTGCAAAAAGAAGATTAAACGATTGTTTATCATCTTAGATTGCATTTTAGGAATTGTACATCTACATCATGCGGTGAACCTGAAAGGAAAATTTCTTAAGCAAGATCAACTGTAAAATAAATTTAATGAATCTAAAAACGCTTTGGAACCTAACGCACAACATTTAGAAGTCTAGGCTAGAGACGTATTCCAACGTTGTAAAGCCTGGTAACTGTTGTTTTCATTGCTGGTTGGGTGATTCCTCCACTTTGAGACGACAAGTGCCAGTACGGACTTGTACTCCCACGTACCGTCGAGTATATATTGGGAGACCACAATAGGCTTTATCCTTTATCCATAGGAAGCCGTGTCTACCGCCCTATCGATCGCAATGCACTGAACATAGCATTCGGGAAGATTGACTGTCGTACCATAAAAAGTATTCTGCAGTTTTGCGATTGGTTTGGTAATCCCTCTGTCTAGATTTCTAGAGCAGTCTCTTTCGTTCCTTTTCAGACTCCTTAAAGGAAAAGGTCCATCTGAGCACTTGTCACTTCAGGCTCATTAAAAATCGAAGGCGACTAGAGTCATCTTTTGTTTTTTTCTCGACTCTTAAAAATTGAAAAAACAAGTTGTGTGAAAGCATCTAAAATTTATTTTAATCGGAATAAATATCACCTTTCCTACGTTGGTCTTAGGTTGAGAAAAATGGAGTCCACCAACCAAGGAGTTCCCCTTGGGGGAAATCCTAGTCCTTTCTCCTCTTGGGGAGATGTTGGCGCACCCCATATGGCCACATTGTCGCTTCCAGGATTGACAAGCGGCTTGCCCGTATGGCTTTTCTCAACTTTTGTCGTTCAGAACACCGTGATTCCTGAACAATCAAGTCAGCAACTAAATGATACCAGAGTTACCCCCAAACCCTCTACTTCGTCCAATTCTTCCTCTCCTCCTTCCTCTTCGCTTGATGAAGCTGGTAAAGCCAAAAATCAAGTAGCCGAAAAGAAGAAGGAGAAGAAGAAGAAAGAGAAGAAGAAGAAGGAGCCAAAGGCGAAAAGGGGAAACCAAGCATCGTCTAGTGAAAATCCACACACCGCACCGTCCAGGCCTAAATCACCATGTGTCATTTGCAAAGGAGACCACTATCATCGAGATTGTCCTTGCATCCCTCGGATCTTAAGGGACTGGTCTCCTCGTTTGCACAATCCGGTGTCATCAACCTCTGATGATCATGTTGAAAGTACACTGTCAACTAGTGAAAGTGAAGCCCCTGGACAAAAAGGAAGATGTAAATTTCCTTGTAAATTGTGTGAAGGCAATCACGCCGTCCACCATTGTCCCTTCTTAGACGAGGCTAAAAGAGTTTTGGACGACCGTCCAGTTTCACCGTTACGGCTTCCTCCTGGATATAAGAAGCTCTTGCCAAGTCCGTCACTAGTTGAAAATCTGGCTGACACGCCCTTGTGGTCGGCTGAAGTGTCTATCATTGAAGATAAACTATCTGAATCCACACCAAACAAAAGTCAAAAGGTCGAGGCGGCAGTTGACCCGGTCCTTCCTTCAGAGGATCCATCTTCAGATGATACAGTCATCGAAGAAAACAAGAACGACACCGTTCAAATTCTCTTCGTAAGCACAGACTCCGATGAACATGGGGACAGTCTACCCGTTCCTTTACCGCAGGAAGGAAGTTCGTCAGAGTCACATCCGGCCATCTATTAGGTCCCACCTCCAAGCAACCTAGTTGTTTCCTTCGATTGGAATCTACTAGGCAGACCTGGTTTACGACTAGTGTACCATTTCGAATCATTGCTCAAATATATAGAATGGTCATGGCCGGTACCATGATAGATGAAGGGGCTTCTGTGAGTATCCTTTCCTCAACTGCTTGGAAAGCGCTTGGTTCGCCATCGCTTTTGCCTAAGATGAGAAATCTAACAGGATTTGACAAAGAAACCAGTCGACCATTAGGGATCCTTCCCAATGTGCCGATAACATTGAGAAGGAAAACCGTTCACATGAACATAATGGTAGCACAAGGACCCCTGGATTATAATCTACTCCTTGGACGAGACTATATTTATTGCATGGGAGCCATTGTCTCCTCACTCTTTAGAGTAATGTGTTTTCCGCATGAAGGAAGAATGGTCAAGCTCGTAGACCAACTTTCATTCCCCGGTTCACACATAGCAAATAGTCATATACCTACCCTGAATGGTCTTTTCATGCAAGGAATGTCTCATCAATCCCCAGTCCGTCCACCTGATGAGCGCGAGTGATTCGGAGGACATGACTGAAACCCAGGGGGCATGCACCCTGGCCTATTTCGACAGGAAAACCTTGGGTATAGAGTAAGTTTCCGCGGAGGATATATGACTAGTTTGACACACCTGTCCGTTTAGGAAAATGGGATTAGACTGGAATAAGATTCCCTCGTCAAAGTTATGTGAGTGGAGGCGTCTGCGCCACTCACCTTTGTCTATTTTGGTAGACATCGCCGAGGAAATGTTTTGTCTGCAGTGCAAATAGAACAATCTTTGGTAGCCTGGAAATTTTTCGCTATACCTGGGGGCATGCAAACCTTTTGGCGTGCAAGCAAAGAGCGGCCATTTATTTTTTAAATTTGTAGGTCATCTAACCCTTTAAACTCGTAGGATTGGTCATTTCCTAACTTGCATAAAGAAAGGATGCAGGGCAAAGCTTTGAAAAAATGACATTTTAAATGAGACATCCTTATTATACGACTGGATCAAGCAGTTTTAACGCGAAATTCGAGCTCGTTAAAAAATAAACATAAGCAATGAGCAAATGTTCCCCCAGAGTTTAAGCTCATTAAAAAATGAACCAATTTCCAGTAAATAACCATTGTGAATGTATTACCATCAGCCTTTGAAGCCTTGGTCGTGTTCTCATCATCACCTCCACTTTGTTTTGGCCGATCATTCACCTCCATTTGATTGTTTACCCCTTTTGAGGAACAGTTGCAAAGAGTGATCCTGCTAGCCATCCTTGTGACACTGCCATGATTGGAAAATTCCAAACCTTACCTGGAATCAGCTGCTACCTGAATTTATCACTCGTTCCTCAAAAAACGAGTCTCCTTTAAGCTCTTTTCAACTGACTCGTAAAATATGAAAAGATTGTTGAGCGATTGGCCTCTCCAGCTCGTTAAAGGGACTGGAAGTGCTATCCCTCCTTTAGATTTTAATCTTTTTGGACTTGAGGGATTATTACACAAAAAGATCGAGCGCTTGTTTTGTTCGGCTCATTAAAAGTACCAAAAATTCATCCCTTTTGTATTGTTTTATACTTTTTTGGACTCAAGGGATTATATGACGAAAAAGGATTATTGGAGTTTTCTTTACGTCCCTTTTTCAGACTCTCTAAAATTGAAAAGGACCAAGTTATCCTTGTCGTTAAACTCATTAAAACCGAATAGCGACAAACTTGTCCATACAGACAAGAACGAGTTTCACTATCGCTAGGCTCGTTAAAACATAGCGATGGGTTTGCCTGAAGGGCAAATTATAGAACAAGCATATGTTATCCTCCTCAAGCTTGACAAAAATAAAGAGGTACTGGTCAGCAATGACTGGGGAAAAATTGGGAAGAAAACTTGAAAAAACTTTATTGGTAGCAAGTCGCTCTTGAACATGACACTTTCACTCCGCATCCGAGTCAGGTTGGGTTGTTCCATTCACTGGTCACATCACCATGGTTCCGTCACACCATACATATTTGGGGTTAATGCTACCAATCCATCATGTTAGTGTCGCCGATATGTTCAAGAGAAGTCACTCAGAGAATTCACCTGTGTCTCACCCACTGCAATACATTTACGCTCCATTCTTTCATGACCGCCACCCTGAACCTTATATCACCAAATCGTTTTCACCTCCATTAAAATCATTTGCTCCATTCGGTGTCATTGATGTGGAATTCATTAAGGCCCTCCTATGACGGATCGATTCTTGTCGACATCAGCTCATTATCCAAGAAGTCGATCTAGGAACAACCCTTTCAGTACTTTGAAGCTTGCATGCCTTAATGGCAAGTTTCTCACTTATGGCGACAGGTTTACATCAATGGCCTTTGACCGAAAGATTTTGCGTGGTGTTCGACGCCAAGCCCCTTATTCACACCACGTGAATTGTACTGTAGTACCTTGAGGGTCATCATCATTATCGGTGATTCCTCTCGCGCCTGTTAACAGCTTACATCATTGGCTGGTAATCAGGCGATGTCTTTCCATGTTCGACTTTAGAACATCTCTCACATGGATTGACTTGTACTTTGAGTGAAGATCGAATGAGATTGAAGACCCCGGATCTAGTTTCATCCATCCGGGCTGCGATATATATTCAAGAAAATAAAGACATCAAATGTACATCATTACTGCACAGATAATAATCCAACCTAAGGGATGATGGCTCTACCAGAATCATCAGTCTACACTCAGACGATTGTCTGTCTTATGTACATGAAAATGAATTTATAAAGCTGAGCATGGGAATGCCCGCCTCAGCTAGATCATGAAAATATTATGAAGATAATGTATTGTATTGTATCTTATTACAGGTCACCTTCCAGCTTGAAAAAACTTCAGATCCTCATGATAAAGCATTTCACCCGACATCAACAGATTAACGACCTCATGCTTTAGGGGGCAACTGTTATAGACATTTTTGGGCACTGCAACCCCAATCATAAATGTCCATAAACCAAGGGCTCTTAAGTCCCTAAAAGTGTTTTTCCAACCTCTAAAAGAACAAGGTCAACTGATTACATCTTCTCCCAGAGGTTCTCCACGAAAAACTGCTCAGAACTGGTCAAAACTGGACCATCTCACCTGCTCCATTGTCAAAGTGCGTTGCATCCCACCTAAATACACAGGGGAGGTGCAGTGCATCTTGAAAATCCCTTCTATGGGGTGCGATGGGCGAGAATGGACAAATGGCAGGGTCAATCTGCAAGGTGGAGGATCATGGAATCTTCTAGAAACTTCTCCTGTGACACTTGCCTCTCTGCATTCGCCCAGGGATGAGTAAGAGATCATCAATCTCCAAGTGGAATCAAGAACTATCAGAGAGAGGACACTAATCAAATCTCAAAAGCTGACTCACCCCCCTTGCAAAAATCTATATATGGATCCGTCATCCAGAGATCCAGGAGGCTGGAATTTTGTATCTTGTAAGTAAGTGCTGCTGGTTTCTTGGTGCATTATCATTGTGTTGGGTGATCTAAGCTTTTCATGAGGTGAAGAAGGGCTTTCTTGCTGAGAGGATGATGCTGGGTTAGAACAATTGGTTGTAATCCTCTTTGCTTCTCTTGATTATTAATAAAGCTATTCAAGTTTTCCTCCACATTCTTGTATGATTGATGATATATGCATTTGTGTGGTCAATATATATCTGGTCCTATGTTGTTTATGATAATAGATCTATGTTCTTGGATAGTGTTATGCTGCTTTGATTCTACAGGTGCTCTTTGAAGTTGGGTAGATGAGGAAGCGAGTGGCAAAGATCTATCAGAAGGGAGAGGAATCAAGCAAGGAACCAAGCGCAAGACAGAGGTTGGTCTCCTTTATTCCCCTCTTATCTATTTCTCATAAAGGAAAATGAAAGTAGTTTTAGTTTGTTTGTTTCTAAGGTAGCTACCAGCCTTAGTGGGACTAGCAGCTCTGCATAGACACTAGATTTCCTGATAACACATGGTAGGGGAAACCTCTACCTAATGGTGATTTTATTGATGGCCCGTGAATCCGTGCACATCCGCCATTCTCCTCCTTTCTTGGGAGCGAGAACTGTTGGTATTGCACAAGGGCTCAAGCTTTCCCTTATCAACCCTTTATCTAGCAACTCCTGCACCTATTTCCTAATTTCCTCATTATCTTTGGGGATCATCTGATACGCTGCCTTATTTGGTAAGCTTGCTCCGGGTATAAAGTCGATATGATGACTAATGCTTCTTTTGGGAGGAAACTTGTCTGACAAATCATCAACTACAATGTCACTGAATTCCTGCAGCATCTCCTGAATTTCTGTAGGCAAATCAGACATTTTTGTGTGCAACAGCACTGTCTTTGCCCTCCTCACAACAACATAGTTCACTTCACTTTCCTCGATCTGTTTCACAAACTGTTTTCCACCTATTAGCAATGCTTTCGTCCCGCTTGCTTCTGTTGTCTCCTCTTCCTTGATGGGTACAAGCGTATGCTTGATTCCATCTTTAACAAACTTGTAGCAGTTCGTTTTCCCATCATGTACTACCTTCCGATCATACTACCATGGTCTTCCTAGCAGTATGTGACACACGTCCATTGGCATAATATCACAAATAACTTTGTCTTTGTACCTACCAATGTGAAATTCAACCTCACACTATTCATCAACCAACAGCTGGTGGCCTTTCTGCAGCCACGACACCTTGTAAGGGGTGGGGTGCTTAAGCCGCTTCAAACCCAACTTCTCCACCATCTCGGTGGCAACCAAATTATCTGTACTCCTATTGTCGATGATCAATTTGCAGCACTTTCCGTGTGATTTTCAAACTGTCTGGAATAGTGCTTTCCATTGGATCTGTTCAGTTGTTTCTTTGGCTGGTTTCAGCAACACTTTGTTTAGAGCTAAGGCCTCCCCCGTTTTTGCTACATCTTCTGCTTCTTGGGGCGGTGCCTCAACTTCCTCAGGCTGTGCAACAAACCTTCCCCTCTAGCCAGCTTGTTCTGCTTCAGGGCATTCAAAAGATCTGTGCCCCCACTTGTGGCACCTGTAGCACTGGAAATTAGCTCTTCTACCCCGGCCATTCCCTCTTCCTCGTTGATATGCCCTGCCACCTCTAGTGCTGTCTCCTTTTTCCGCTGTTCCTGAAGCCTTGGAGCTGCTGCACTCTTCACTATTACTAGCAGTTCATCCTCTGCCATAGGACTGTCCTCATCCTCTGCCGATTCCCCATCCTCTCCTAGCATTTTGTTTTCTAGTAATCTTTTCCTCAGCCTTCACAGCACTCTGATAGGCTTCTTCTATATTTCTCAGGGAAAGAATGTTGATTTCATCCAGTATTTCCAGTCTCAAACCATTTATGTATCTTGCTGTCTTCTCCAGAGTGTCATCGGTATAACTAGCTCTCAAGTTCACCCAGTAGAATTCTTCTGTATACTCCCTTACTGTCATCCCTTTTTGTCTTAAATTCTGCACTTGTCGGTAAAGTGCAACCTGGTAATCCTTAGGCAGAAATCTGCCTTTCAGCTTGGCCACCATCCTTGACCACTTCTTTATCGGTAACTTGTTCATCCTTCTTCTCTCTGCTTGGACACTGTCCCACCACAGGGCTGCATGTCCCTTCAATTTTGTTGTAGCGAACTTGACTCTCCGGTCCTCGCTGACCTCTTCACTTTCAAAATACTTGTCCAACTTGCTTACCCAGTCCAACAGAATTTCTGTGGACAGGCTGCCATCGTAGTTAGGAATCTCCGATTTGGGCTTGCTGCTGGCCAACAGAACCAACCTCAACAACCTCATCTCCGGCCCTTCCTCATCTAATCCATCTATTGTAACTGTGGCTTCTTCCTCGCTGTCATCTCCTATTTCTGGATCCCTTCTTCTTCCTGCTTCCACTGCCTCTAAACAAGCAGTAAGGATCCTTATTTCTTCCCTCAGTCCTTCATCTACTGCTCTGCGCACACCTCTCCCACATCCTCGTCTTCCAACTTCCATATCCTGGCACTTTCAATTTCCTGCTCTGATACCACTTGATGGGTCCAACCCCCTTGTCACACTTACCAACGTTAATAAAAGGATTATGAATGGATTTAAATGATGGGTAGTTTGATTAAATGTGATATTTGTTCATTCAGTGGTTGATTACAATGATTTAATAATTGGTTGGGTTCCGCATTTATGTCTTGTACCCGCGCTAATGGTTATTGGACAAGTGTCCACTCCTCGGAATTGTCACTCCCGCTTTGGTATGAGGTTCTCAAACCCTATCTCCCGGTCATTTTTCTCGTCGAGCTGTTGAGGTTGAGGGTTCTATAATACGGTTCTTCTGTGCGGTTTTCTCTGTAAAATGTTATGCTGCCTCTGGTATTCTGGCTCATCTCTAGACCTAGAAACTTATTCGGCTTCTCCGTCTGGTAAAGGACTCTTATTTGGCACTGGTTTTTCCTTTGTTTGTTTCTCTATCTGGCGCTTAATCTCTCTGCTGAGTTATGGATAATAGTTTGCTTGTTAGGGTTTGGAAGTTCTCTATGTACAAAGTTGATATTAGTTATTTAGCTGGGCTATGCGACTCCTCTTGTCTTGAATTCTTCTGTGCAACTGTTCGTTGAGTTCTCTAGTTACATTTCTTTGTTTCGTGGATAGGTTGCGGTCTCAGGGTCTTCGGCTTCAGTTTCTTCCGCAATGTCAAGGTAAGTCTTCGTTCCTTGCTATCAGTTCTTTCTCCTCTTCACGCTTTTAACTAATGTCTTCGCTCCTTCGTGAGCAGAGTGACCCTCGGTGACTGCAATGTAGGCGGCCTGTCTCTGTAAGGTAAATTCAAACCCTTGTTTCGTTGTTTTCTTTTGGTCTCTTCTTTCTCTGCCACAGAATTCTCACAAATTTCTATTGATGTCTGTCGTTGCAGGTGTGTTCATTCTGGAGGGTTTTGACTTCAGCTCCTCAGCGTATTGGCTAGACCCGGGTAGGGTCGTTCCCTGTCATCTTGTAACTTGTTTTATTCCCGTCGTTAGTTAGGGTTCAACAATCTATTGTGGAGACCTTTTTTCTTTGACAGTCCGGCCGTATGTAGTCAAGGTCTATTTGGCTTGCATTATCTCGGTTATGGATAGTTGCTGTAGTTTGTTTCTCGGTCAGGGTTTCTAAGCCCGTCTACTATGACAAACTCATTTATATTTGTATGGCATTATTCACATGGACTATATGTATATATATATATATATATATATATATATATATATATATATATATATATATATATATATTTGAACAGGGGTTTTATGACTGTATGTATTAGAACAGAGGTTCTGTGATTATTTTGTAAATTAAACAGAGAGGGTTTGTTCTTCAGAAATACCTGTGTGACTTGTCTGCTTTAACTGTTCGAAATGCATGCGACCTATCTCTGTCTTTGATTCTCGAAATGAATAAAACGTCCAGGATTCCTCTGCACTCTTTTGATTGACAAATTCCAGAATTGTATGCCCTCGTTTCTGCAACGTACTCTGTAGTTCTGTTTGCAAGCTTGCTTTGATTTATTGACCTACTTGAATCAATACAAATAGAAACATATATGCGTACATGCTTGTGGAATAAAAACAGAGAATGTGCTTTCACTGTATCAGGCAATTTAACAGGAATGATAGATAGACAGTTTCAGGATATTATAAAATAGTTTGTGTGCTCAGAGATATTTTATTAGATTTCTCTCTCTCAAAAAGTTGAACCTCTTACAATTTCATTCTGTCTCTTTTCAATAATTGTCTGGAAACTGTTTTCTCCTAACTGCTTTTGGTTACATTCTGCTGGTTACATTTTCTTAGTTCAAAAACTGTTTATTGTCCTACGTTACAACTTGTAAAAGTTGACATGAAAATAAAAATAATTACTTGCAACAGTTTGACTAATTAACCCTCTACCTTCCTAAATGTTGTTCTTTACTAAATTAAAACAACATAAAAAAACAACTACAGTGTTTACTTAGCAATTTCCTTCTCAGTCCTCTCAGAGACCAAACAACCTTCTGCCATGATGACTCGTCAGCTAGATGCTCCCGCATCAGAAAACTAGGAAGGATTGATGATCATTGTGCCATCTGCAGTAGATGACTTCATACCGAGTGCCTCAAGTGTAGGACAAGGAATATGCATGGTGAAGAAAGAAGTTCATGACTTTTATATGAATATGCAAATAAAACAAGAATACTCATCTCTATAATCAAGCCAATATGTGTCACAAATACAAAATAGCATATCAACGGTGGCCACCTAAAAGGTTTTAAGTACACCAATGATTAATTGTGCGCAATCAATGAAAGAATACACGAAAAAACAATTACACATCAACTGAGTTTAACAATTAGCTCCATATTTGTATGATTTAGTCACTAGAGTGGTGTGCTAGATGGTAACTAGTCAAGCTCGTTTAATTCACCAACAATGTTGTCAAGTTCTTTTACAGCTTCTTCTTGAATACCCTCTTGGTGCCAAGATACTACAACAACCCTTGTATTTCTTAGCGATTCACCATTTTCTACTAGTGATTCGCCACAATTTTACAAGATAATATAATTTGGTGAGAGATTCGCCAAAAAATTTATATTTACATATTATATTATTAATAAAATCACCTTCCATTTTTCCTATGTATCATGGGGATTCGCCCATTTATTATACATATAAATTTAGCGGGCTTCTTAAAATTTTCCCTAGTAATGAATGTTTGAATGGTGTATTGGTTGTGATCTTCATGAATTTCATGATCACTTGCATGATTATGACTGGTTATCTAAAGTTTACTCAGGTAACTTGTCATCTCATAAGTTATGAGTTAACTTACCTATTTATGAGTTTGGGCAATTCCTTGATATGACCTCATTTGTAGGATATTTTACATAAGTTTAATTTATATACATTCAGGGAAAATTTTAAGGATGGAAATTTATCTTAAAGTTTAAAACCTTGGCGAATTTCACTAGTCTATAATATGAATACTATAAAATGGTTTTTAATATATTTGTAAAAATATTCAAATTTCTAATGATTTTATATATAGTCTCTATATAGTTTTGCCAATTTTCAAGTTAAAAAAAATTATATTGTAAAAATTGGGCAAATCATTTTTATAAAAAAAGGGAAATTGACGAATCTTTTTGTTGGGAAAACCATGGAAAATTAGCCCACCTATGAATATTAGCCCAAAAAATTTTCTAGGTATAATACATTAGATGTTAAATGAGCACAAATGTTTTTATGGGTTTATACTAACTTACATGTTGTTGTGAGTATTGCAATCAATTGTGATATCTTGAGATTCACTGTTTCAATATGGCACAACCCTTGAGAACCTATGCTTAGGTTGAGACAATCATTCTTAGGAATTTGGTGATTCTAGGAAGATTCCTTGGTCTTAAGGAATCCTTATAAACTTCCTCAAATGCATCCTTGGTCCTTGGCATTAGGGCTTAATTCCTAAGGAGCCAAGGTTTGGCACCCTTTAATAATTTTATGTTTAATCAATTTTATTTTAAAGTCTAATTTGGGGTTTGATCCAAAGCTACCAAGCTTCTAGAGCTCGAATATGTTTACTGACTAGACTATCCTTCTATTGTTAGTGCTCGTATCAGGGATGTAGATGCTTCAGGTATGTTAACATTCAATAAGAGCTGATGACTGGATATAATGTAAGATCATTGTAAAGCATGAAGTGGGCCTAGTGGGGCCCATGCACCAATGTAACATGGTAGTGCCACGTAGATGCCACATGGTAGGGGTGAGTTAGTGCAGAACCATATTAATGTTGAGGAAGAACCTTACCATCGCCTACCAATTGTCATTGTAGCAACTATGTGATATAACATGGAATATACGGTAGTAGAGCAATGGTAGTAGCGGTTGTGAAAAGGTATGTCTATTAGACCCATTAATTAATGGGATTGCATACATTGCTTGTTGGTGGTATTTAACCCTTGAATATTTCTTGATGGTGGTAGCACTATACGGAATAGCAATTTCCTTGAAACATTCTCATATGTTAAGGCCATTAATTGACGAGACCATCTACTACTCATCGAATCGACCTTTTGGCCTCCGTAATGAGTAGGCTACTCTAAACGACATGATTGTGAGGTAGCTAGATCGATGACCTATGTTCATTTTTGTTCCCATTGGTCCACCGTGGGTTAACTACGAGGTGGGGGGGGGGGGGGGGCGGTTCGACATGAGGTTTCCTTCCATGGGTCCCATTTATATGGTGCATTATTTATGAGGGGTATGACTGGGGTATGGGATGAGTCAATGGTCCTTTTCTGGGTTGGTGGAAATATTGTGGAACCTCACACCGGGGAACTACCTAACATATAGGCCCTATGTAGGGTGACGTAGAATGACATGAAAATTTTTGTGGGGACTTGGAAGAGTCACATGGATTCCATGTGGGTTACACATGTATGTCACGTGGACCATCTACTACTCATCGAATCGATCTTTTGGCCTTCGTAATGAGTAGGCTACTCTATATGACATGATTGTGAGGTAGCTAGATCAATAACCTCTGATCATTTCAGTTCACATTGGTCCATTGTGGGTTAACTACGGGGTGGGGGTGGTGGTTCGACAAGAGGTTTCCTTCCATGGGTCCCTTGTTATATGGTGCATTATTTATGAGGGGTATGACAGGGGCATGGGACGAATCAATGGTCCTTTTCTGGGTTGGTGGAAATATTGTGGAACCTCACACCAAGGAACTACCTAACATATGGGCCCTCTGTAGGGTGACGTAGAATGACAAGAAACTTTTTGTGGGGACTTGGAAGAGTCACATGGATTCCATGTGGGTTACACATGTATGTCACGTGGCATTAGGTGATTGCACCAACTTAAGTTGGACATAAATTTTAATCCAGGAGTCAGATTGAGATGAAAAATATATCAGCAAAAAGATCTTGATGAGCTAGACACAATGGTGACATCATAATTTATTTTTGCAACCTTTGGAAAAGAAGGATTTTTTGTAACATCATCTTCATAACAGACTTTAGAGGTTGGGTTAAGTCATAAGTAACACCTCCTATAGCCTAAGCCAAAACAAAGTGGTGGGAGGGAGTGTTACACAAACAATCAATTATATCAGATTTGTCAAATGAGGTAAAATATGTGGTAGGTGCAAAAGCAAAAAATGATATTGTGTGGCTCAAGAAAATACTTGAATATTTGAAGGATAAATTGATGAATTGAATATTTAAAGGGGATATTGATGAATTCGACTCCTCTAATGGTTGACATACTTATACAATTAAGCTGGCAAAGAATCCTAGATTCCATGATCGAACAAAGCACATCAACACGAAGTACTATCTCGTTAGATATCATGTATAGGCCAAGTGTAATTTGAGAGATTTTTTCACAAGTGAATAAATTGCAAACATATTCACCAAACTATTTGGAAGAGAAAATTTTGAAAACTTCAAAAAGATGCTTGGATGTACAAACACCCCTTTCTATCAAGGGTGGAATGATATATACCCAATCCTTGTGATTATGGTAAATTGTAAATATTAAATTACTACGAATATGAAGTGTTCATAAATAGATTGGAAGAGAAGAGTCATTCACACTTCTTCAAAGATGAAACCTTCTCTTTGTATTAATGTATTTCTCACCTTAATGAAAAATAACACGTGGAGTTATTCGTAGGCCATAACATACCACATCTATAAAAGAGCCTCAACTTTTTCATAAATAAAAGTTGTATATTTGAGAAGTTAACTAGATTTACTACATGTCATCTTTATACACAATATTTATTATATTCTAATAAATTGTGTGTATAGCTTGAATAATTAAGCCAGTAGGTGTTCCTATTTTGAAATAGGACTTCAACAATTTTAATTTAATTATCGATAATTATTAGGTGGATGGAAAGGATTTAACCTCCATAGAATATTCTAAAATATTTCTAGTAGTGGTCACAACTCAAGGGTTGTGATTTATCTAAGGAGTAGTTATGCTCTTTTTGTCTTTTAAATTAAATAGTTTAATTTAAAAAATGACATATAAGCATGAGTTATGGTTTTTCTTGAATGTGGTATTAGAAAGCCATGGTATTGTAACAAAGCTTATTTATATGTTAAGGGTCTTGATGCTTAAGAATCTTGTTAGATGTTCTTTTAAATGTCTTGATAAATATAGATGTATCATGAGGTACAAATGTTTTGATCCCTATAAGACCAATCATTTAATTTATGTAACTGTACTAATTACTTGCAAGTAAATTGTTATTTTTTGTTATTTTTCATTATTCTTTTCCCCCCTTCTATTATAACCAACCTATTATAAGAGAAAATCATTAATATATAACAACTACATTTTCATATTAAAATGTTTTTTAAAATAAAGTTGAAATACAAGTATAGTGAGCAAATTGTTTTTTGTTTGTTGCTATTTTCATTATTTTTTCCACCTTCTATTATACAATAAATATAATAGAAAATCATTAATTAATCTCTCTCTCTCTCTCTCTCTCTCTCTCTCTCTCTCTCTATATATATATATATATATAATCATTAATATATATAACTACTTCATTTTCTTATTAAAAGATTTTTAAAAATAAAATTGAAATATCTTTCTTTCAACTTAGTCAACTGTATTTTCCTTAGTTTTATAACTAATCATTTTTGACATATTAATTTGTGAACAACTTCTAAGACTTATTATGCTCTTTTTTTGGTTTTTTCAATGTAACTTAATACGAGTTGTCTATAGTGCCACTTTTTGGAAGCTTTTGGACTTATCATGCTTTTTTTTTGTTTTTTTCAATGTAAATAGTGCCACTTTTTGGAAGCTTTTCTACTTATTATGCTCTTTTTTTGTTTTTTTCAATGTCTATAGTGCAACTTTTTGGAAGCTTTTCAACTTATTATACTTTTTTCTGTTTTTTTTGTTTTTTTGTTAATGTAACTTAATACGAGTTGCTTATAGTGTGACTTTTTATAAATTTTTCAAGTGAATTTTTCCAATCTAATTTCTCTAAAATATACTTGTGTTCAAAATATATATAAAACCTTTCTAAAAAATAACCCATGACAGTACAACAAATAGACTTTTTAGCCCTCCGAAAGAAAGGATTCGGGTGATTGGCTCGTAGTGAGTGTATTCTATTTATTGATTGAACACGTGGATAGTTGAAGGCTTAGTGAGCTGGTCGGTCGAAATCCGACAAGCTCGATTAGTCAGATTTTACAGCGCTGTTTGGTTGAAGATTACGACAGAAGGAGATGCCCCACTATGATTTGGATGAAGGAGATGCCACTATGATTTGGATGAAGGAGATGCCGCACGATGATTGGGATGACGGGGTTTTAATGATGGTAGTTGTTTTACTGATATGGGACAAAATATTTGTGAGAGGAAATAGTATGTATTTTTAAGTGGAAATAAAAAGGCATTTCATTTTAGAAGATGCTTTCAAAGACAACAGGATATTCGACCAGGTAGCTTTTAGGATAATCTATTTAGTTAAGGGTTTGTAGAGAAAACTAAGAGTGTTTATTGTGAAGCTTTATCCAAATACATCAACCAAATACAAAAACAATCTATCACATAAACTATCTTGATCTTAATAAATAAATAAAAAATTGGGGCTAATATTTGATTATATATACCAATAATTTGCTCACTGTGGGATATTTGCCTATAAATTAGTAACCTAGGTAACGTGGATCTCGCAGAATTTCAGTTCATTATTTTGAGCTGCGTCACTTTTTGGTATATCATATCATATCGAATAGGAATGGCTCTGCTTTCTGTCGCACCGTTGGCTCCCAGATGGTGCATGCACAAATCGTTGGTCAGTTCTAGCGAGGTTAAGGTTGTCCGCAGAACGATGTCAACTTCCATCCGCATGTGTTGGATAACCACTGTATCCGATGAAGGCGTACAGAGACGCATAGCCAATCATCATTCCAACCTCTGGGACCATAATTTCATACAGTCCCTCTCAACGCCTTATGGGGTAATTTTCATCTTTGAAGTTTTTCTTTCTCGTATTCCTTCTTCACTGACAACTGAAATTCCTTTTATTTACATTTCTGGATGTATTATATGGGTCAGGCAACTTCGTACCATGAAAGTGCTCAGAAACTTATTGGAGAAGTAAAAGAGATGATCAATTCAATCTCGGTTAAAAATGGAGAATTAATCAACCCCTGCAATGATCTCCTTATGCAGCTCTCTATAGTCGATAGCATTGAACGTTTGGGAATCGATAGGCATTTCAAAAGTGAAATAAAATCAGCTCTGGATCATGTTTACATGTAAGTCATCGCAGCGTTATCATCATTATTTATTTCTCCTTCATAAATTTCCGGCAGGTCTTTTTTTCCAGCGTCTCAATTGTATATTTACTTTGTTAAGGAATATTTTGATTTTCTATGCCATATTTTTTTCAATATTTTCACCACCTCCTTATATAGTTTTTCAATATTGTTTCCCTGCGTATGTTTTCATATTATTTTTATATATATTTTTAAGGTAGTCTAATCAGACTGTTTTTTTGCCTTGAAAATTTTGGTAATGTTTTGAAAAATTTAGTAGGGATTTTTGTAAATCCAGGTTATAGTTGTTAAACTTCAATATTTTAGGTGCCCTAAATATTTTTGATGGTGCTGAATCTATTTCTACCTTCAAAAACATGATTTTTTTTTCAGCAAGAAAAAAACACTATATTTATATTGATATGTATAAACCAATACATCTATTCAAATATCATATACCTCTTGGCATCTCCTCCATATAAAAACATCTACATCTATGCATCTCCTCCATATAGTTCTTGTCCACAAAATATGTAGACATACAACTCTATCTCATCATCATAAAACAGGAAATATAGTAAGGCAGATGATCACTGTTGGCATATAAAAATACATATATATACTTCATCAGCATTAACTACAATGATCCTAATAAACAGTATAGTAACCAAAATTACAAAAAAAACCAAAAAATAAAACAGTGCATAATATCCAACATATACCTAATGCTAAAACATAAAATATATATCCTATCTAGGGATGGGAAAAGTCACCATATCCATTGTAATGCTGCCCAGTCTTAACTTTGTATGCTTCATGTCCCTAGTGTCCATTAGTCCCTTCTTTGATAGAAAATCATCATTCTGATTGTATTTCTTTATGATGTGTTCAATAGAGTAATCACTATGAGAGCCCCATAAAGGCCCAATACGATTGAGCCATCCCTGAAGATGCATTTGAGTGATATTTCTATTCCTTAATATATGTTCAATGATAACCTTTGAGTCACCTAATATGTGAATACTTGGAATGTCCAAAAAGTAATTTTGGCACCTCCATTCTCACTTCGGATGCCCGCCCACCGCAACTACTATCCCCAGCCAGAATGTTATCCAAGCCCATCTCATCTTTCCTGCGCCATATGGGGAATATTCCATTCCATGTAGAGATTACTTGATTCCAATAGATTATAAACACTGATTTGTCAAAAAAAGTTTACCCAGATTCCAGCAAAAAAATCATCCAGGCAATTCATTTTTTTACCCAGATTCCAGCCAAAAAGATCATCCTGGCAATTCCTCCACCTCAACAAACATGTCCTATATTTTTTTCTCTCCATCTATTTTCTTTTATATATACCCTTTCCATATCCTCGTATATTTTTCCAATATTTTCCACCTTCCCATCTTCATATATTTTCTACAATATTTACTCCACTGCCATCCTCATATACTTATTCTCTTTTTTATTTTTCAAAATTAAAAACTAACTTCGTTTTCATTAAAAAGAAAGTTTTTATTTACATAGCTTTTCTTCTAATATGCCCATCCCACAAAAATATGTCTAAAAAAACCTAGATACACTGCAGATCCTCGGCTAATCAGTAAGAAGACGAATCCTCATATTCATGCTTATTCATATATATAAGATAATAATATCCTCCATCTTCCATTGAACAACTATTTCTGTTAACCGTATACAAGATACCATGTCATGTTTTAGTTGCCTTACTTGAGGCCATACAAAAGGCTGCAAATATAAATTTATTTCTATACTCTTCCCAAACAAATTTATTGATTTAATTTTAGCAGTTGATTTTATTGAACTTCTTTTACCTTCAATATGAGGTTGACTCATTAATATTGTCCTTGTCTTTATTAGGTAGTTTACCTGGACCCTTGTTTGTTATGTTTTGATCACGACCCTTCTGGTTATCTTTTTAACTCCATTCAATACTTCTTGTAAATATATTCAGTCAGTACCATGAAGTTGGAAATTCAGTCAGTGCCATGATCTGCATCTGTAATATTTTCCTCAACTGCAGCAAGTTGATCACTAATCTATATGGTAATCTGAAAAATTAGCTTTTTAAAGAAATATTGAAATCCTCTTACTGTTGACCATTTTTCTATAGTTATTGGAATGAAAAAGACCATTTTCTATAGTTATTGGAATGAAAAAGGTATTGGGTGTGGAAGAGACAGTGTTGTTGCCGATCTCATCTCAACTGCCTTGGGGCTTCGAACTCTTCGACTACACGGATATCCAGTGTCTTCAGGTATGCATAAAAATCTATTAAATAAGTCACTATTTGAAGTTCTTTTATGATTGCTCTGAGCTTCCATCTACTACTTGCAGATATTTATTACTAATACGTTATAAGTTAACATCAGATGTCTTAGAACGCTTCAAAGAACAAAATGAGCAGTTTGCATGTTCGGCCATTCAAACAGAGGGAGAGATAAGAAGTGTTCTCAACTTATTTCGGGCTTCCCTCATTGCCTTCCCGGGAGAGAAAGTTATGGAAGAGGCAGAAATCTTCTCTACAATATATTTAAAAGAAGCCATACTAAAGCTTCCGGTCTGCAGTCTTTCACGAGAGGTGAAGAGGTCATACCATCATCATAACATGACATCCCTTCATTTACACACATGTTGCGATCTGTATTTTACAATTTAAATTTTGTTGTTGGCAGATATCGTACGTTCTGGAATATAGTTGGTATATAAATTTGGCAAGATTGGAAGCAAGGAACTACATCGACGTATTTGGACAGGACCCCATTTATTTGTAGGGCCATGATTTCATCGTGTAACAACCCGTTTCTATTTGCAAAGATTTGATCCACTTTTGTGGAGAAAATTCCAAAACCCTATTAGATTTCGATGAAGTTGAATATATAAACGGACACCGTTAGGCCATTTGATGTTGTTTTGCCCATTAAGCCAAGGGACATTGTTGCTTTTCACAAAAAATCTGTCTTAACAATTCAGATTTCCTGTCAAATTTTCAATTAATGTTCGTTACATTTGTTTGTTTCCAGGATGCCAAATATGAAGACCCAAAAACTTCTAGAACTTGCAAAGTTGGAGTTCAATATGTTTCACTCTTTACAACAACAAGAGCTAAAACTTCTCTTCAGGTGATGTGATGAATTATGTCATCGGATAATATCTGTTTAGCAGAAAAACTTATAATGTTTGTTGTTAGTTTAATTTCCAGATTCATAGAGAGGCCAAAGGAAGCACATTGGCAGGCAGCAAAGAGAATTCTGAGGTATGTTAAAAGTACTAAAAGGTTTAACATTTTATATACTGTCTCAGAATGTTCAGATTTAGTTGGATACACTGATAGTGATTGGGCTGGAAGTATAAATGATCGGAAAAGCACATCCGGTTATGTTTTTCACATGGGTTCACGAGCCATTTCATGGGCTTCTAAGAAACAGTCCATTGTAGCGTTGTCTACAGTAGAGGCTGAATATGTGGCAGCTATAGCAGCAGCATGTCAAGCAGTTTGGATGAGAAGAATGTTAAGGAGCTTAGGCCAAGAGCAGAGAAAAGCAACGGTGATTTTTTGTGACAATAGCTCAGCTATTGCATTATCCAAGAATTCCGTGTTTCATAAGAGAACGAAACACATTGACACTAGGTTTCACTACATCAGAGAATTGGTAAGCAATGGAGAAATTGTTTTACAACATTGCAGGACTCAGGAACAGGTTGCAGACATTTTGACAAAGCCATTGGATCAGAAAAGCTTTGAATTTTTGAGGAAGTGTTTGGGTATGACTGAACGCCCAACAGTTGAAATTAAAGGGGAGTGTTGAAATTGTAATTTCAACTGCGCGACAGTTGAACCGCGCAGCATTTAATTCACCAAAACAGCTCAGGAAAACCAGCTACCTTATCGGACCGCTTTTGGTCAGCAAATGGTTTTCGTACAAACGCGTCCGATGCAATGAAAACTTGACGCGCGTCCATTGTACCTTCTCCAAAACAGCCTTTCCATTGGGACATAACGTTCAGCAAATAAAAGCCTTCCGATATTCACCTCAACCGTTCGATTTCTTGAGGGCAGATCAACGGTTGACGGACAACATCAGACCTGCAGCGAATGAATTTTGACATTGCGTAAAGTTTTGTGTTGACCGCCAGTAAAACATAAAGGCAACTTAAATGTGTTCGTAGAGTATTGGTAAAAGTTTTTAATTTTAATGTTTTTTATTCCTTCGGAGGTATGGGCATAGTAAAACGTATTTACGTGTGGTGTTTTTCGATATATTGCATATGCATTGTATAATATATGTTTTTTGTGGTGTTGACCATTCTGTAATGAAAAGGTGAAAACGCACAGCAGTGCGAAAGTGAAACAAGAACAGAGCATGTAGTGTTTTATGCGCTGGAGGTTTTTTTTTTTTGTGATACAGAGGAGTGTATAATGATATTTCTTTTGAAGAATATGTGAGGTGAGTGAAACACGCAGCAGTGCTGATATATGATTTTTTTATTACAACAGTATATGTAAAAGTCTGTTTTTACAGCAGTAAATGTAAATGAGATTTTTACACACAGCAGTGTAAAATCTCAGGAGGAGACAGAGTAATGTTTTTTTTTTGTTTTTGTTGAAATGTTTTTGGTAAATCCCTCTGAGAGAAAGAGGATGAATTTTGTATCAGGGATTCTATTTTAATGAATACAAGGCTTTTGTGGGTGTGTGTAATACTCTGTTCTTAGAAATCAGTTGTAGCTTCCCTGTGCTAAGATCCTGGAGAAAAACAGAGCATTGTCTCTGTGTTCAGTTAATTTGTTTTTGGAATTTTACCAGAAAAATTCCCAACAGTGGTATCAGAGCAGATCCAGGCTCTTTGAAGGTGTCAAAGAAGCTGAAGGAAGGAGTTTTTTGCTGCAACAACTTCTCCAGCAGAGTGAAGTCTCAGGCAAAAGGATCCAGGTATTTCTCATATTAGTTTTTTTTGTTACTGCTGAAGAAACAGTCAGTGTTTTTAAATACACAGTCAAGAATTTGAAGCATAGCTGAGAATGCAAGAAATGGCCAGCACAAGCACTAGCATGGGTATGTTTAATACTCATCTCCCACAGTTTAATGGGAAAAACTATGACTATTGGGCAATAACCATGAGAGCCCTGTTTGTCTTTCAAGATTTATGGGAATTAGTTGAAGATGGCTTTGAAGAACCAGCAGATGAAAATGAGTTTAATAGATTAACTCAGGCAGAGAAGGATCTGTTGAAGAGCAATAGGAAGAAGGATTCAAAAGCCCTTGTATTTTTGTATCAAGCAGTTGACCAGAGTGTGTTTCCAAGGATAGCAGCAGCTAAAACATCCAAAGAAGCATGGCAAACCCTCAAGACAACCTATCATGGCATGGAGAAAGTGAAGACAGCAAAACTACAGTTGCTGAGGAAAGATTTTGAGAATCTGTGCATGAAGGAGTCAGACAATATTGACTCGTTCTTCACACATATGATTGGATTGGTCACACAGATAAGGACTCATGGAGAAGTTTTTGAAGAAAGGAGGATTGTGGAGAAAATATTGAGGGTCCTACCCTCAAAATTTGATGTGATTATCACCACCATAAAAGAGACAAAGGATCTCTCAAACTTTTCAGTTGATGAACTTCATGCATCACTGATAACACATGAGCAGAGGTTGAGTAGAAATGTAAACTCATCTCTAGAGCAAGCCTTCAAGACCCAAATGTCCTTTGGAAGAGGAAGAGGTCAAGGCAGAGAAAACAAGAGAGGAAGAGGCAAAAGCCAAAACAGAGGTGGAAGGAACAGCCCAGCAAATGCTCAAGGAAGAGGCAGAAATCCAAATCAGAACCAAGGCCAAGGCAGCAGCCAACAAAGTGGACAACATCATGCTCAAGGACAAAGGTATGAAAAATCCAATTTCCAATGTTATTATTGTAAAAAATATGGGCATTATGCCAGTGAATGTAAAAAAAAGCAGCATGATATGAACAATAGATCTAGTGCAAATATCACTAAAGAGAATATCAGCCAAGATAATGTATTGTTAGCTTGTAACATGGCTGAAACAAACAGTGAAGACATATGGTTTCTAGACTCCGGTTGCAGTAACCATATGACAGGAAACATAGCCCTGTTTTCTGCTTTAGATCAAAATGTAAAATCACAAGTCACACTTGGGACTGATAGTAAAATTTTTGTTATGGGAAAAGGAGAAGTAAAAATATTTACAAAGAAAGGTGAAAGGAAAACCATAGCAGATGTCTATTATGTCCCTGGAATGAAGTGTAACCTCTTAAGTATTGGACAACTTGTTCAAAAGAGTTACAATGTTTTCTTTGTGAATGATGTGTGCACCATCATGGATAAAGCACCCAGCAAACGATGTATTGTTGAAGTAAAGATGACAATGAACAGGATGTTCCCTCTCAGAATAAGGGCAGATTT
The DNA here is from genome assembly GCA_031772625.1 of Pinus tabuliformis. Classification (NCBI taxonomy): domain Eukaryota; kingdom Viridiplantae; phylum Streptophyta; class Pinopsida; order Pinales; family Pinaceae; genus Pinus; species Pinus tabuliformis. Next base: position 1,805,230,794 of record CM062817.1, on the reverse strand, counting down.
GAGAAACAAAAAAGTAATTGCAGCAGTTACCCAAGAGGCTTTCCAAAGCGTACCAAAGGATGAAAACTGGTTGTGGCACTTGAGATTTGGACATCTCAACTTTGGAGGTCTTAACTTGTTGAGCAGAAAAGGAATGGTAAGAGGATTACCATTGATAGAGAAACCAGACAGCGTTTGTGAAGGTTGTATCTTGGGGAAACAACACAGAAAGTTTTCCATCAGGGAAAAGCATAAGGGAAAAAGCACCCTTAGAGATTGTCCACTCAGACTTATGTGAACCGATGCAAACTCCATCACTAGCAGGCAGCCAATATTTTCTAACATTCATTGATGATTTCACTAGAAAAACTTGGGTTTATTTCCTGAAGAACAAAAGTGAAGTGTTTGAAAAATTTCGAAATTTCAAAGCACTTGTGGAAAACCAAAGCGGGCTGCATATCAAAGTTCTGAGAACTGATAGAGGAGGTGAGTATATCTCCAAGGAATTCCTACGGTTTTGTAGAGAAAATGGAATTCATAAGCAATTTATAGCTAGGTACACCCCGCAGCAAAATGGAGTTGCTGAAAGGAAGAACAGGACCATCATGGATATGGCGAGGAGTATGTTGAAGGCAAAGCATTTGCCAAATGATTATTGGGCTGAAGCTGTACACTGTGCAGTATATATCTTGAATAGGTGTCCTACAAAATCTATGATGAACAAAGTGCCGGAAGAAGCATGGAGTGGGAGAAAGCAAGGAGTCACCCACATGAAAATTTTTGGATGTGTGGCCTATGCACACATTCCAGATCAGCTAAGGAAGAAGTTGGACATCAAAGGGGAGAAATGTATTTTCATTGGATACAGTGAGGAATTCAAAGCTTACAGGTTGTATATCCCATCTACCAAGAAATTTTTTGTGAGCAGAGATGTTCAGTTCATTGAGGAGGAAGCTTGGGATGGACGCATAGAGAAAACAGTGAATGTTAAAAACTGTTTGTCTCATGATGAAGATGATGAGGAGATGGCTGAAATACATCCCCAAACAGCAGCATCAACACAAGGACAGCAAGAGACACCCTTGAGGAGAAATGAAAGTGCTTCTCCAAGCACACCACAAGGAGGAAATTCAAGCGCTTCTTCAAGCACCTGTACACCAAATGAAAGAGGTAAGAAGTTCAGAAACTTAAGTGACATTTATGATGAAGGAATGAATTCTTTGTTTGCTTTGTATTGTCATGTTGATGACCCTATTCATTTCGAAGATGCAATTAAGAATAGGAAATGGATAGAAGCTATGGATGAAGAGATTAATGCCATAGAAAAAAACAAGACATGGGATTTGGTTGAACTACCAAAAGGTAAAGAAGTCATTGGAGTTAAATGGGTCTACAAGACCAAAAGTAATGCTGAAGGCAAGATAGAAAGGCACAAGGCAAGATTGGTTGTCAAAGGATACAAGCAGCAGTATGGGAGAGACTATGAGGAGACTTTCGCACCAGTTGCAAGAATGGAAACCGTGAGAGCAGTGTTGTCCATAGCAGCACAAAACAAGTGGAAAGTTTACCAAATGGACGTGAAGTCAGCATTCCTAAATGGAGTGTTAAAGGAAGAGGTTTACATTGAGCAACCTCTAGGCTATGAGAAGAAAGGCCAAGAGCACAAAGTATGTAGATTGAAGAAATCTCTTTATGGGCTGAAGCAAGCGCCAAGAGCATGGTACAGTAGGATAGATTCCTATCTACTGGAAAATGAATTTGCAAAGTGTGAGGGAGAACCCACCCTCTACATCAAAGAAAAGGATGGTAAAATTTTAATTGTAGTGTTGTATGTTGATGATGTGATTTTTACAGGTAATGATGACTACCTCATTAAAAATTTCAAATCAGTCATGAAAGAAGAATTTGAAATGACTGACATGGGTTTGCTGAGATACTTCTTAGGAATAGAAGTAGATCAAAATGAAAATGGAATTTTTATCTCACAGGCAAAATATGTAAATGAAGTGTTGGGCAGATTTAATATGCAAGAGTGCAAAGCAGCAATCATTCCCACAGTAATGGGATTAAAACTCAGCAAAGAGGACAGTAGCAAGAATTTTGATCCTAGCTTGTACAAGAGTATAGTTGGCAGCCTTATGTATTTAACTGCAACTAGGCCGGATATAATGTTTGCTGTTAGTTTAATTTCCAGATTCATGGAGAGGCCAAAGGAAGCACATTGGCAGGCAGCAAAGAGAATTCTGAGGTATGTTAAAGGTACTAAAAGGTTTGCCAATTTATATACTGTCTCAGAATGTTCAGATTTAGTTGGATACACTGATAGTGATTGGGTTGGAAGTGTAGATGATCGGAAAAGCACATCCGGTTATGTTTTTCACATGGGTTCAGGAGCCATTTCATGGGCTTCTAAGAAACAGCGCATTGTGGCGTTGTCTACAGCAGAGGCTGAATATGTGGCAGCTACAGCAGCAGCATGTCAAACAGTTTGGATGAGAAGAATGTTAAGGAGCTTAGGCCAAGAGCGGCAAAAGCAACGGTGATTTTTTGTGACAATAGCTCAGTTATTGCATTATCCAAGAATTTCGTGTTTCATAAGAGAATGAAACACATTGACACTAGGTTTCACTACATCAGAGAATTGGTAAGCAATGGAGAAATTGTTTTACAACATTGCAGGACTCAGGAACAGGTTGCAGACATTTTGACAAAGCCATTGGATCAGAAAAGCTTTGAATTTTTGAGGAAGTGTTGGAGTATGACTGAACGCCCAGCAGTTGAAATTAAAGGGGAGTGTTGAAAACGTAATTTCCACTGCACGACAGTTGAACCGCGCAGCATTTAATTCACCAAAACAGCTCAGGAAAACCAGCTACGTTATCGGACCGCTTTTGGTCAGCAAGTGGTTTTTGTGCAAACGCGTCCGATGCAATGAAAACTTGACGCGTGTCCATTGTACCTTCTCCAAAACAACCTTTCCATCGGGACATAACGTTCAGCAAATAAAAGCCTTCCGATATTCACCTCAACCGTTCGATTTCTTGAGGGCAGATCAACGGTTGACGGACAACATCAGACCTACAGCAAATGAATTTTGACATTGCGTAAAGTTTTGTGTTGACCGCCAGTAAAACATAAAGGCAACTTAAATGTGTTCGTAGAGTATTGGTAAAAGTTTTTAATTTTAATGTTTTTTATTCCTTCGGAGGTATGGGCATAGTAAAACGTATTTACGTGTGGTTTTTTTCGATGTATTGCATATGCATTGTATAATATATGTTTTTTGTGGTGTTGACCATTCTGTGATGAAAAGGTGAAAACGCACAACAGTGCGAAGGTGAAACAAGAACAGAGCATGTAGTGTTTTATGTGCTGGAGGTTTTTTTTTTTTTTTGTGATACGCGGGAGCGTATAATGATATTTCTTTTGAAGAATATGTGAAGTGAGTGAAACGCGCAGCAGCGCTGATATATGATTTTTTTTTTATTACAGCAGTATATGTAAAAGTCTGTTTTTACAGCAATAAATGTAAATGAGATTTTTACACACAGCAGTGTAAAATCTAAGGAGGAGACAGAGTAATGTTTTTTTTTTTTTTTTTGTTGAAATGTTTTTGGTGAATCCCTCTGAGAGAAAGAGGATGAATTTTGTATCAGGCATTCTATTTTAATGAATACAAGGCTTTTGTGGGTGTGTGTAATACTCTGTTCTTAGAAATCAGTTGTAGCTTCCCTATGCTAAGATCCTGGAGAAAAACAGAGCATTGTCTCTGTGTTCAGTTAAATTGTTTTTGGAATTTTACCAGAAAAATTCCCAACAAAACTAGGATTTGAGTGGTCGACTGTAAAATAATGTGAAATCTATGAACTTTGTGTAGATGGTGGAAAGATTCGGGTTTCTCTCAAATGACCTTTCCTCGGCATCGTCACATAGAATATTACACGTTGGCTTCTTGCATTGATAGTGAACCTCAACATTCTTTGTTCAGACTTGGATTTGCCAAAATAAGTCATCTTGGCACGGTTCTTGACAATATTTACGACACCTTTGGAATGATGGATGAGCTAGAACTCTTCACAGCGGCAGTTAAGAGGTTATATTGGCGATGACCAATTCAAAGAATTTTAGAAGAATGTAAGCTTCATCACTCCATTAATCTTTAGGAACTAATTTACTTGACCAAAATCTGTGTTTATATGATCAGGTGGCATCCGTCTGCGACGGAGTGGCTTCCATAATATATGAAAGGAGTATATATGGTGCTTTACGAAACCGTTAACGAAATGGCAGGAGAAGCAGAAAAGTGTCAAGGCCGAGACACGCTCAGCTATGCCCGAAAGGCTGTATGTACAGTAATAAAGCATACATACACAACTATTTATTTGTGAGAAGGTAATGTGATTATTAGTTCATTTGCTTTGCTTCTGCTATTGCCTGTGTAGTTGGAGGATTATATTGACGCTTATATGAAAGAAGCGAAGTGGATTTTCAGTGGTCTTTTGCCAACATTTGAGGAGTACCTGGATAACGGGAAAGTTAGTTTCAGTTATCGCATTGGCACATTGCAACCCATTCTGACGTTGGGCATTCCCTTTCCTCATCACATCCTACAAGAAATAGACTTTCCTTCCAGGCTCAATGATGTGGCATCTTCCATTCTCTGACTAAAAGGCGACATTCACACTTACCAGGTATATCCTGTTAATGGAAGGAATTTTTCTTTGGATTGCATGATTGGTTAGTTTTTCTTTGGATTGCATGATTGGTTAGTTTTTCTTTGCATTACATGATTGGTTCTAATTGAGAGTTGGATAAACGATTTATTGGCATGGAAAGTGCAGGCTGAGAGGAGCCGTGGAGAAAAATCTTCGTGTATATCATGTTATATGGAAGAGAATCCCGAGTCAACAGAGGAAGATGCGATCAATCATATCAACTCCATGGTCAACAAATTACTAAAGGAACTAAATTGGCAGTATCTAAGACCTGATAGCAATGTTCCAATCACTTCCAAGAAACATGCATTTGACATTCTAAGAGCTTTCTACCATCTCTACAAATACCGAGATGGCTTCAGCGTTGCGAACTATGAAATAAAGAATTTGGTCATGACAACCGTCATTGAGCCTTTGCCTTTATAACTACAAATTAATCTACATGTTATGCATGGCAATAAAGCCTCATCAGATGCTTGAAGCTCAAGAATGTAGGGTCGGGGTAAACATTTTAGTTATGTTGCTACTTTTGAAATATACATGTAATGATTTTAACATTATGGGATGGAGATAGTATAAAATATTAGGTTTTAGAAGGGACTCATGTTAGTGTGAATAAAATCATTTGAACCTTATCTTTGTGAGTTATATAATGATGAGAATAAAAAATTTAGAAAAGTAATTCATATCTCAATTCTAAAAGGAAGATTGAGAAATTTTGAATATAAATGTATGAAGTTAAATGAAATTTGATTTCAGAGGAATGATTTAACGAATTATTTTTACATTATTTATTATAATTTGTGCATTGTTTATTTGTTCACTATTTATTAAATTGAATGTACATTATTTATAAATATAAATGAAATGTAAAATAATATTAAAGTGAAATGAAATAAAATGTAATGTAAATTATAAAATAAATGTAGGTCATTGTACGGGCTAAAATGATCATCTTTGATCAGTCCACTGTCCAGACACTTTGAGGCCTTGCCCTCCTATGGAACTCATACGGTTCCATCTTTCTTAAAAACAATGTAAGCTCTGGTTGCCCCCTCGAGGAGCAGAGCACTCTTGTGTTATCTCTCAGGTTTCCTTGCTTTGAGACAGAGACGAAACTCATGGCTATAAATACTATAAATTTAGCTTAGATAATATAATTTAGCCATGCTTACTATATATATATAGTCTCTGCAATCTCGGATCTCTGCGGCCCATAAGTTGCAAGCCATATCGTACCCCACCATCATCTACAACAGAGAAGAGCCGAATCCTAATGATATATTCCAATGAAATGAAGCTTGTGAGGGTTCCTGCTATTGAGCTCCATTGACGCTCTCCATTTTCCCTACCGCCATAAACCCTAGAGAAGAGCTGAACTCGACGACAAAAACAGGATAAAATAAACCTTGGTTTACGTAAACCCTATTCATTCTCCTCCCAAATCTCATTACTTTAACGGGCTTGCAATGGAATCCTGCGTAACCCTATCAATTTGACAGACTATGTTGAGGGCTCCATATACGATCTGGATCTGTGCGTTAACCCCTTTCAAGAAACAAGCAATCACACGTACAAAGATGGATTTGAGGTGGTGGAATAGCCGGAAAAGATGGTGGAGCTGAAGAATTCTAGAGTCCCATGTTAAGGCAACATAGGAATATAGTAGTTGCTGGAATACTTCTCCAGCATGGGCGCGGAGAAGCAAGCCCTAACTTCTACAACTTCGACAAATCTCTATTTGCCAAGGATACAAACGTTGAGGAGGAAGAACACTCATTCCTATTATGAGTTCTTTGGCAGATGATCGGCAATCACGCGGAACAGTAAAACTACTTCCAGTCTGTCCTGTGAGTTATGGACTCGTGGCGGATGACTGAAAGGGTTAGTTACGCATAACCTTTAACTATTTTCTGACAGAGGCCCCTCTCTCTTTTTTGTCATATTCAACGGCCATTGAACTTTTAGTGTGCGGAGATCACCGATCTCTGATATTTGGTGCAGATCCTTTACGCGCGGCTAGAGGCCAAGGCCCGGGATTGAATGAAACCGGGTTGCTAACTATGGTTAAGTTTGGGTTGACGGTGTTTTAAAATTTTCTTCGGAAATCAGGGAATTTGGGGCGATAATATTTTTTATTTCTTTGATCCAATCCGGTCTGCAGGCTGTGGTTCGTCCGGGGCACATGCGCTTTGCAGTCTGGTTTACTGATATCAAGTGCACACATTCCTTATCTTTTTGTAATACATATCTAGTAATATATTTTCAAATATGAATAATTCACCACAGCTACCAAAGATTAACAAAGGTAGACCTAGCACAGTTACTCCACAAAGCCTTTATGAGTATATAGAGTCTTTAGAGAAACGTAGAGAAGTCAAGCTACAAACAGAGTTAGAAGCCATGTTGGATAATAAATTAACATCTCTTGAAGACAAGATCCAAAGACAAATAGAAAATAAAATAGAACTATTGGAGAATAAAATGGAGGCAATGGAGACTAGGTTGTAGGTTATAGAAAAACAAAACCAAGATATGAACCAAACATAGCAGCAAAGAGATGATGATACTTTAGAGAGTCTTAAAATGAAGGACATGATTAAAGAACTAGAAGAAAAAGTTAATAGCCACCTCACCCTATATAGTGTGGCAGGTAAATTAGATATCAAACTAATTAAAGTTGAAATGAAAAAATTGATAGAATTAGACCATGAGCGTAACAAAAGGGCCCTGAACCTTATAATCTTCGGTTTGAAAAAGGAAGTAGACGATGATACTTTAGCCATAGCCTAGATAGAATTACATAATAGATTACAAATTGAAACAACGTGTCTCACAGAAGCAACAATGTTGGGGAAATTAACTGAGAATAAAGGAAGGTTGATCCAAATAAAGGTGAGCTCTATTGACCATAGGTATGGCATACTTAGTAAGACCTCAAGTCTAAAAGGAACGAGAATATTTATAAATGAAGATCTCATTCCAGATGATCAAGCAGAATTAAAAAAGGAGGTTCAAAAGGTAAAAGAAGCTAGGAAGGAAGGAAAATGGGCAATAATCAGAAATAGAAAAGCCATTATTCGAGATAGAAACCAAAAAGATAGCAATAAATAGCAATTCAGCATGCTCTGGATTCTTTCTTGGAATTGTCGAGCTTTCCATGGAGCAAAGACCCCAAGCTAAATTAGATCTCGAATGATGTTGATATTATATTGCTTGTTGAAACTTGGGAGCATGAAGAATCTAAGGTCCCTAACATAGATGGCTTTGCACTATGGTCTACCTGGAACAAGCAATCCTCCCATAGAGGCATTGGGGGTATAGCTTGTTACATTAAGAAGAATATCTCCCCCCATGCTAGGATTTATACAAACGACCCTTACAACCAATATAGTTGGATACTGATTACTGACATTAATGATAAAAATACCTACATAGCAATCTGTTATTTCCCCCCATCAATTCTAACTTCTATAAGAAAAAGAATCTATATAAAAATAGTCCTTACAATGGTTTAGAGAATGATATTTCTAGCCTAAGGAATGAAGGTAATATCCTTTTAATGGGTGACTTTAATGCTCGAACTTCAAGCAACCAAGCTATTCTTCTAACTAATCATTCCAACCCTAATCCTCTCTGGTTAGACGAAGACCTTACTCTGGCTAGCCGGTACAAAAGGAGCTCTGAAGACCTCGGGGAGAATTTGTTTGGGTCGGAACTAGTCAAGCTCTGTAGTGCTCAAGATCTCATAATTTGCAACAGTCTAAAGAAGTGGCCCAATTCTAGCCAGATGACTTGTATCCATGGGCTTGGTAGCAGCGTGGTAGACTATGTTATTTCCGATCTCCCTTTATACAACGAAATAATAAATTTTGACATCTTAAACGACCACGAGCCCGACTCTGATCATAGGCCTTTACTTATAGCTCTCAATTTTGTCATGCATAGAGATCCCTTAGAAGATAATCCTTATAGCCAAAGGATCTTAATCTTTGATAGAAATAATAACGATCTCTTTCTAAATGAATTAAAATTTACTTTGCTTCCTTTATCTAGTATAGACAACATAGAAGACCTCTATCATAATTTTACTACAACCCTATCATATTATATTAACAAGTTCTCAATTAAAGTTTTAAGTAATAAAAGAAATAGAAAAACCAACCCATGGTATGACAAAGATTGTAAAAGTGCGAGGAGAGAAATTAAGGAAGTTGTTTATGAATATCTTAAAATTAGCAAGATAAAAATATACAAAGACCTAACTAAAAGGAAAAAAAGGCACTATATTCGTAAAAGACAAGAGAATCTCTTACACCTCTCTAAGGTAGCTCCTAAGAAATTCTAGAGGTAGATTCTAACTAGGAAAACTAAAGATAATAATAAAATTGTTTCACACGACTGAAATTCCTATCTTAAAAAGTTTTATGAATCTCCAAATGTCATGGATAACTTTGAAACCCTGCTCACAACGAAAGAAGTTTTATCATTAGAAGACATTGATTACGGTCTTAAATGCCTGGAAAATGGGAAAGCTAAGGACATTGAAGGTTACCAGGTGGAAATTTTAAAAATTGGAGGTCCTGTCCTCATCCCCCACATCCACAATCTTTTCAATCAAGCGGTCAAGCAAGGGTTCTCCAAACCATGCACTCAAAGCCTCATTATTCCTATTTTTAGAAGTGGGGATACAAATAACCCCTCTAACTATCGGGCAATTATGATCAGCCCTCTCTTAGCCAAGTTATATGGTATTATTTTGGAAAAGAAGTTGAGCATATGGTTTGAAAGTGAAGGTAAGCGGGCTAAAGGCCAAGTGGGTTTTAGAAGGCAACACTCAACAATAGACCACCTCGTTACGCTTAGGATCATTGTGGAAGAATGTCACAATGATAAATCCAATCTCTTTTGTTGCTTTGTGGACTTTAGAAAGGTTTTCGATACGGTTCCTAGAAACAACCTATGGAGTATATTAGAAGAGCTAAAGGTTCCTTTGGAGTTGAGAGCTGCCGCTATAAGGTTATACGAGAATGCAATTTCCAAGTTAAAAAGTAATGAGGGGTGGTCGAAATATATTAAGTGTAATATCAGAGTTAAACAAGGTTTCCCCCTCTCCCCTACCCTATTTGGCATTTACATCGATAAGCTAGAAGGTTTTTTAGAGGAAGCAGGTTGTGCTGACACGATCTTAGTTGGGATAGTCATCATATTTCTTTTATATGCTCACGATATTGTTCTTCTCGCAAGGTGCCCATCTGATCTTGATAAGCAAATTAGACTTCTTAAGGATTTCTGCTCTACCATGGGTATGACCGTTAACACTGACAAAACAAAAGTTATGATTATCAAATCCAAGAAGGACACTTACGCTAATTTTATGTATGACAATGGTAACTTGGAGGAAGTGTCTTCTTACAAGTACCTAGGAATTGATAGTCATCACAAGCTCAACTAGAACTATAACATTGAGAAAAGGATTAATGGGGGGTGGAAAGATTATTTTGGTCTTGAAAATAATTGTAAAATGGTAAACCTTGTAATGTGGGATAGAAAGAAGTTCCTTTTTGAAACTTTAGTCACTCCTGTTATCTTATATGGATGTGAGGTTTGGGGTTGTAGCATCTCTAGAGAATCTTTGAGAAATATTGAGTAAATTCAGAAGCGTTTTATAATGTATAACCTCAAAATTAAAATATACACATACATATACACATAGTTGAAATGAATTCAGGGTTTGATTCACTTTTTAGATGAGAAGGAAGTTGCTCAACAATTCATTGTTTAAAGCTTCCTATGAAACTAGATTTTTTTTCTGCCCTTCTAAATTCGAAGGTTGTATGACCTTGATCTAGTGCCCTATGTATTTGGGTGTTAACTACCTTGATAGTGACTGAGGCCACTAAAATCCCCGTGTCAACGTATGTTTCTGGTGTGTAGTTTTGCGATTGAATTAAACTATTGTGTGTTTATGGTTAGGCTGATGAACCACTTAGTGCTTCCTAATTTGCTGATGAACCACCTTCATTTGGAATCAATCCCTAACTAAACCATTGGGTGCTTGCAGTTAGGTTGATGACTCACTTAATTCCTGCCAAGTGCTTATTAACTCACTGATTAACCACCTTCATATTGGAACCAATCCCTAGGTTAAACTAGTAAGAGCTTTTAGTTAGGTTGATGAACCAATTAGTGCTTGATAAGTGCTTATTAATTGCCTAATGAACTACTTTTATATTGGAATCAATCCTTGGGTTAAACCACTGGGTGCTTGCAGTTAGGCCGATGAACCACTTAGTGCTTTCTAAGTGCTTGCTAACTAGCTAATGAACCACCTTCATAGTAGAATCAATCCTTGGGTTAAACCATTAGGTTCTTGCAGTTAGGATGATGAATAACTTAGTTCTTTATAAGTGCTTTCTAATTGGGTGATTAACCACCTTCATAGTGGGTTCAATCCTCGGAAGCTAAACAAAACACTCCCCTTTTTAATTTGGGTGAAGCCCTGTAATGTGAATCTCAAAGAGTAAGTGAGTCACTCTAGTTCTTACTATCGAAAGGTTAGTTAATGAACCACCTAGACAATGGGATTCATCTCTTGAGTGTTTGACCAAGTCGTTGATGTGAATTTTCCCTTTAGAAGCATCCCCTTGGACCCTGGATCCAACTTCGGGGTTGTTAATTGCAAGAGATATTACAGTGTAGCTAGGCTATGGTTTGGTGGAGAGTGGAAGTCCCTCCTTCAATTGCTAACAATTTAACTCACTCAAATAAGTATAATAATTTATCCATATATGACTATGCTTGTTATGTTAATTATTAATATATGGTTTTGTATGATTCATGAATGAATGCTTCAATCACTAAATATTCATGGTTTACTAACTATTTTACTTGTGTAGCATGGTAATGAATGTTTGAATGGTGTATTGGTCTCCATCTTCATGGATTCCATGATCACTTGCATGATTGTGACTATTATCTAAAGTTTACTCATATAACTTGTCATCTAATAAGTTATTAGTTAACTTATCTATTTCTAAGTTTGGGAAATTCCTTGTTATGAGCTGGTTTGTAGGATATTTTACATAAGTTTAATTTATAACAAAATGTAAACTTTGAAATGGGAACTATAAACTCAAAACGAGAACTCTAGCCAAAAAACCCCGAAAAACATGAAAAACAGTGCTAAAAATGAAAAGTGTGTATGCTAGAACAATGGTTTTTTTTAGGGTCAATTTTGAACATGCTTTAAAATTGACAGTGAAAACGAATTTTTTGTGCAAAAATTGTGCAAAAAACACGCTGAAAATGAAAAGTGTTGATACTGGAATGATGGCTTTTTTTTAGGGTCAGTTTTCAAAATTTTTAAAAAATGCCAGTAAAACTGAATTTTTATGTGCAAAAATTGTGCAAAAAACACCCTCTAAATGAAAAGTGTTGATGCTAGAAAAACATTTTTTTTTTCCTAGGGTAAATTTTCAATATTTTGAAATACTGATATAAAAGATTTTATCATGACTCCGAAAAACATTAAAATTTTAAAAAATAATGAGAACCTAAAATTACAAATTAAAACAATGAAAAAAAACAAAAAAAAAAGTTAAAAAAACTGCAAAAAATAAAATAAAAATCAAATATACAAAAAAGACCAAAAAAAAAAAAAAAAAATCAATCATAAAAATGTAAAAAAAAAAAAAAACAAAATTATCCTATAAAGGATAAGAATTTAAAAACTAAAAAAAAAAAAGTTAAAAAAAATATAAATATTTAAATAATAAGAAAAACATATTTAAAAAAAAAATTACTACATTTATTTATTTTATTTTTTATTTTTTTTACTAAACCATAAAAAAGATTGGTAAAAAAAAAAACAAAAAAAGAACAACTATAAAATTAAGTAAGTAAAAATAGAAATTTTTTTAAAAACCTATACAAAAACTAAAAAAACGAAATAAAAAATAATTTAAAACAAACCAGATTAAAAAAAATAGAAAGTTAACCAAAAAAAAAAAAAAAATATTAAAAAACTACTAAAATAAAGACTAAAAACTTAAAAAAAAAAAAAACCCAAAAAAAACAAAAACATATTCCAATTAAAAAAAAAACAAAACAAAAACAAGAAACAAAAAACAAAAAAAATACAAAAACATTTAAAATTTAAAAAAATATACATATTTTCAAATTTAAAAAAAAAATAATAATAATAATTATTTAAAAAAAAAACACATTTTATATTTTATATTAAAAAAAAAAAAAAAAAATTTCCTTTTTTTTTTTTTTTAATATGGTTAAAAAAAAGTAATTTTTATTTTTAAAAAAAGAGACACATTTAATTTTTTTTTTTTAAACCAATATTATTTGTTTCAAAAAATTAAATACATTTTTTTTTAATTTTTTTTTATAAAATATTCGTTATTTTTTTTTTTTAATATCAATTTTTTTTTTTTTTTTTTTTTTTTTTTTTAAATAGGTCGGGCTTGCAGCCGTGCCCCCACGGGCAGCGGTTGGGTGATTCTGTGAATCGCCCAGCCACCGCCCGACCGCCTGTGGGGGCGCAACCCTGGGCGGTGCAGCTGGAGGCAGTCGCGCTGCGTAGGGCCGCACCCCCACGGGTGGCTGGGCGACAACTGGTCAATTCCGGGAACCGCCCTTCCGCTGCTCGGCCGCCTATGGGAGTACGGCCCTGGGCAGCGCTACTGGTCGATTCCCAAAATGGACCAGCCGCCGCCCGACCGGCCGACAGCTAGGAGATTCCTATAATCACCAAGCCGCCACCCAGCCGCCCGTGGGGACGCGACCCTGGGTGGTGTGGCCCTAGGCGGTGTCGTTGTAAGCGTGGCCCATTTTAAAAATAAAATAAAAATTGATATTAAAAGAAAAAATAAAACGAATATTTTATAATAAAAAAATTAAAAAAAAAGCATTTAATTTTTTGAAACAAATAATATTTATTTAAAAAAAAAAACTTGAATGTTTTTTTTGGCTTTCTAAATAATTTTTTTTTTTTTTAACAGTGTTAAAAAAAATTTAAATCGAAATCTTAAATATATTAATTTTTTTTTTAAATAAAAAATATGTTGTTTTCTCTTTAAATTTATTTGTTTATTTTTTTAAATTCGAAAATACGTATATTTTTAAAAATTTTAATTTTAGTAGTTTTTAATTTAATTTTTTTTTAAATCCAGTTTGTTTTTAATTTGTTTTAGTTTTTGTTAATGTTTTTTTAAATTTTTCTATTTTTACTTAATTTTACAGTTTTTTGTTTTTTTTTGTTTTTTAACATTTTTTATGTTTTTTTTGTCCTTTTTATATATATTTCTATATTTTTTTATGTAAAAAAAAATTGACATAAAAAAATTTAAAGTGTAAAAAAATGTAACATTTAAAAAATATATCCACACTTAATACATTTAAAAATTTAAAGTGTCAAAAATCGTTAAAGTTAGAAAATAATTATTTACATTTCATACATTAGAAAATTTAAAGTCAAAAAATAGGTGTTTTAAAAAAAATGCATGATGCAAAATTGCCACTTTTTTAAATCAGCATGCAAATCACTATGATTCTAAAATGTAATGTACATAAAAAAATTTAAAGTGCCAAAAACTATGCTCTAAAAAAATATGTGTGTTCTGCATCACCCCTTTTCAAAATCGGGTCACTTTTTTGCTCTCTCTATGAAATGCGTAACAGTATCAGTTCCCGTTTCAAAGTTTACATTGTTTTATATATATTGGATGTTAAATGAGCAAAAAAAAAATTATGGGTTTATACGCACTTATATGTTGTTGTGAGTATCGTAATAAATTGTGATATCTTGAGATTCATTGTTTCAATATGGCACATTGCCCTTGAGAGCCTATGCTCATGTCTAGACAACCTTTCTCAGGAATTTGGTGATTTTGGGAAGATGCCTTGGTCTTAAGGAATAATTCTAAACTTCCTCAAACGCATCCTTGGTCCTTGACATTAGGGCTTAATTCCTAAGGAGCTGAGGTTTGGCACCCTTTAACAATTTTATGTTTAATTATTTTTTTTCCAAAGTCTAATTTGGGGGTTGATCCAAAGCTATCAAGCTTCCCTAGCTCGAATATGTTTCTTGGCTAGACTATCCATTTATTGTTGCCACTCGTATCTGGGATCTAGATGCTTCACGTATGTTAGCCTTCAATAAGAGTTGATGACTGGATATATTGTATAATCATTGTGAAACACGAAGTAGGCCTAGTGGGACCCATGCACCAATGTAACGTGGTAGTGCTACATAGATGCCACATGGTAGTGGTGAGTTAGTGCAAAACATATCATTGTTGAGGCAGAACCTTACCACCACCCAACACTTGTCGGTGTAGCACCTATGTGATATAACATGGAACATGGAATGGTAATGGAGCAATGGTAGTAGCTGCTGTGAAAAGGTTCATATATTAGACCCATTAATTAATGGAACTATGCACTACTTGTTGGTGGTATTTAACCCTTGAATATTTCCCGATGGTGATAGCACTATATGGAGTAGCATTTTCCCTGAAACATTCTCGTATGATGGGGCCATTAACTAGTGAGACCACCCACTATTCATTGAATCGATATTCTGGCCCTCATAATAAGTAGGCTACTCTGTACGACATGATTACGAGGTAGCTAGATCGACAACCTCTATTCATTTTGGGTCCCCTTGGTCCATTATGGGTTAACTACGGGGGATGACGTGATTGTGAGGTAGTTAGATCGATGACCTCTATTCATTTCAGGCCCCTTGGTCCATTGTGGGTTTACTACCTGGCGAGGGGGTCATACATGAGGTTTCTTTTCATGGGTCCCTCGTTACATGGTGCATTATTTCCGAGGGGTATGACAAGGGAATGGGACGAATCAATGGTCCTTTTTCACCCAAGGGACCCCATTAGTCTATTGAGAGTGAATGGGGAGGGGGCGTAGGTGGGTTATTAACGTCATATCACTAACATTATAAACCTCTTGGTTTTCTGGGTTGGTGGAAATATTATGGAACCTCACGGCAGGGAACTACCTAACATATGGGCCCTGTGTAGGTTGACGAAGAATGACATGAAACTTTTTGTGTGGACTTGGAAGAGTCACGCGGATTCCATGTGGGTTACACATGGATGTCACATGGCATTAGGTGATTGCACAAACTTAAGTTGGACATAAATTTCAATCCAGGAGTCAAATTGAGATGAAAATTATGTCACCAGAAATATCTTGATGAGCTAGACATAATGGTGACATCATAATTTATTCTTGTAAAATGTGAAAAAGAATGATTTTTTGTAACGCCGTATTCATAACAGAATTTAGAGGTTGGGTTAAGTCATAAGTAACACCTCCCATAGTCTAAGACAAAACAAAGGGGTGGGAACGAGTGTTACACAAACAATCAATTATAGCAGATTTGTCAAATGAGGCAAAATATGTGGCAGGTGTAGAAGCAGAAAAGGAGATTGTGCGGCCCAGGAAAATACTTGAATATTTGAAGGAGAAAATGATGAAATGAATATTTAAAGGGGAAATTGATGAATTCTACTCCTCTTATGGTTTACATACATATATAGTTAAGTTGGCAAAGAATCCTAGATCCCATGATCGAATAAAGCACATCAACACAAAGTACTATCTCGTTAGGTATCATGTATATTCCAAGACTCATTTGAGAGATTGTTTCATAAGTGAGAAAATTGCAAACATTTTCACCAAACTTTTTGGAAGAGAGAAGTTTGAAAACTTCAAAAATATGCTTGGACTTACAAACACCCTTTTGAATCAAGGGTGGAATGAGAGATACCTAATCCTTGTGATTATGGTAAATTGTAAATATTAGCTTACTAGGAATATGAAGTGTTCATAAATAGAATGGAAGAGAAGAGTTGTTCACACTTCTTGAAAGATGAAACCTTCTCTTTGTATTAATGTGTGACTCACCTTATGTTATGAACTCACGAAAAAAGAGAAAAGAAAGATCAACGCCTTAGAATTTAGTCTCTTCGAGGGGGCAACCTCCTTTACATTACACAAATGAACAATTCTTGGATGATACAAATGACAATACCTCCTTTCTATATAGAGGAGTCTAAGGGATCATAATATAATCAAAGCCGACATAACAATAATAATGTAAGGGCACAATAATAACAATAATGGGCTTCTATAGGGCACAATAATAACAATATGGGGACTACATGGGCACAACAATATAATAAGGGGGTTCCACTAATAACAATAAGGGGTTACACTAGTAGTATAAGGACCTAACATGCCCCTCTCCTTCAAAAAGTGTTGTCCTCAATGCATAAGTAGTTCTTGATGATTCTGTATAAAATTCTTGTCCTCCCATGTGGAATCTTCAGTGAGTACATTCTTCCACTTGATGAGATACTCTGAAATTGATCGATTTCATAGCTGTCGAGTTCTTGTTTCTGTGACTGCTCTAGGTTCCAATATGATTTTTCCTTCATCGTCAAGTTTTGGCAATATTGTTTGAACTAGGATCTTTTCATTACGTAAGGTCGCCATTTCTTAAGTGCATGTATTTTTGACAACATTTCCTTCTCATAAATAGCTTTGTGTAAATACTTTCCTTTGATTGGACAACTTTCGAAAGCAATGGGTCTTTCTTCTTGCGTTAAAACATCACCAATTCCATTTCCTGATGCATCATATTCCACAATAAAGGTTTTTGTGAAGTCTGGCGTAGCTAAGACCGGTGCTTGGCACATTGCCTCTTTAAGATGTTCAAAGGCCTTCATTGCTTCTGGAGTCCATGAAAATGCATATTTCTTCAATAATGTTGTTTTTGGAATGGCTTCAATCTTCATTCTTATTTGATGATATCCTGAATAAAGATCCAACTTGGTGAAGTAAATTAATCCATGCAATTCATCCAATAATTCATCAATGAAAGGAATGGGAAATTTATCTTTAATAGTGAGTTTGTTGAGCTCTCTATAATTTGGACACATGCGTCGTGACCCATCCTTCTTGTGCATCAATACTACTAGAGCAGAGAAAGAACTTTGACTAGGTTGAATTATACCAGCCTCTAGCATTTCTGCAACCATACGTTCAATTTCACTCTTTTGGGCATAAGAATATCTGTAAGGCTTGATGTTTGGAGGAACACTTCCTAGAATCAAATGAATAGAATAATAATGATCATGAATAGGTGGGAGGCCTTTGGGAGTCTAAAATACCTTGGAATGATTGTCCAAGGCTTTTTGGATAGTTGGAGAAATAGATGATTTCGATGTGGGAACCTCTAGCGAACATAATTGTGCAATTAGCCCTCATTTTTCTTTCTTTAAAAGCTTTGTCAGTCCGTTAGAGCTAATTATCTTTCCAGGTTTCCCTGTGATACACCTTAATTCAACTTCCTTTCCTTCCGAAGAAAATTTCATGAAACGTTCTTGAAAATTAAAAGCTATTGTACCCAAGGATTGTAGCCATTGGACTCCTAGTACAACATAAGCACCAACCATTGGAATGGAAAGCATTGGGCTATTCAATACATATTCTTCCATAGATAGATTGATATTATTGCACTTTCCAGAGCAATTTATGGTTCCTACACTTGCAACCATCATTTGACACTGTGGTGCTAGATATAAGAAGCAATTCAATTCCTTGGCTATCCTACAATGAATAAAATTATGGGTACTGCCCAAATCAATCAACACTATTACCTTTTTCTTCTTGATATGTCCTTCTATCTTGATAGTTTGAGGAGTGATAATTATGTCCAATGCATTACAAGATATGGTTGGATTCATTTCTTCTTTCTTGATGTGATCTTTCACTTCTTGAACATTTTTCTTCTTGATATGTCCTTCTATCTTGAGAATTTGAAGAGTGGTATTTCTTACCAATGCTTTACAAGATATGGTCAGATTCATTTCTTCTTTCTTTGGGGTTGGTTCCTGGTGTATATCCTCTTCTTTTGACATTTCTTGATCATTTTCTTCCTCCTCTTCACAATCAATGTAAAATAATTTCTTCTCAACACACTTATGACCTTTAATGTATTTGTTATCACAATTGTAACAAAGCCCTTTTGCTCTTTTTCTTCCAATTGTTGTCGTGTCAGCCTTGTAGGTTGTGGAAGGCTAGGAGAAACAACACTTCCATCTTTATAGTTGTGAGGGGTAGACTTCCTTGTTGCCATAATTTTGCTTTCCACTTTTCTTGTCAACCTGAATGCCCTCTCTAATGAATCAGGTTCCCAAAGACGAACCTCATGTTGAATGTTATACTTTAAAGTCCCTATGGAGACATCAATCCTCTGCTTCTCTGGAATATCATTTTCCCTTATATTCAATTTTTGAAATTTCTCAATGTGCTCTGCCATTGAACACTTTTTTTTTAGATTTATCAATTGGCTAAACAAAGTGTTGCTCTTTGTATCCTCATAACGTGCTATCATTTCCTCCATGAAAATTGACCACATAACAAGTGGTTTACAAGAATAAAGCACTTTATACCATAAAAATTGATCAAGTTCTAAATATGAAGATGCAATACGTACCTTTTGTAACAGTTGCACCTCATGTAGATCAAAATATTGTTCCATCTATAGTATCCAATTTACCGGATCCTTGCCATCAAACTTCCTCATATCGCCTTTTTCTTTATTTTAGGAGCTCAATATTGAAACGACTTTAACTTTGTAATTTCATATCTCCAAGTTCTAAAATTGCATCCTGTAGTAACCCTCTGAGTCCTCTTTCTAACCCCACAAGTGTGATCAAGATTGGATTCTGCAAGGAAGAGTTATATCAAATCTCCCACGATGACCTGATTATAGACTAGTTCAGTAGAGCGAATTTGTACGAAGTTCCACGTGTCACTGTTTCAACCTTATGACCTGAAACTGATACAAAGAAAACTACATTCCATCCTCTTTTTGTAACTTCTTACGAAATTTCAATGTGATGCTCAAAGAGAAAGTTATAACGATTTTCCCAAGGTCACTT
Source organism: Pinus tabuliformis (assembly GCA_031772625.1). Lineage (NCBI taxonomy): Eukaryota > Viridiplantae > Streptophyta > Pinopsida > Pinales > Pinaceae > Pinus > Pinus tabuliformis. Next base: position 1,805,211,113 of record CM062817.1, on the reverse strand, counting down.
ATTTGGGATGTAATTCGGGAGCCTGCGGAAACCCTAATAGTCTGGAACCGTATCTCCGCAACTATAGAAAATAAAAACTTGAAATTCGGGCCCGAGATTCACCAAACGTTTGGATCAAATGGGTTTTAATTTCAGACTCTGAACCTTCATAGAAAAAACTTTATAGTGAAAATTCCACGATGATGTGTTTGAGAGGAAATTCTAGAGGTTGCAAAAAACCCTAACGTTCTCGGGTCATATCTCCTAAAATATAGCAAGACAAGATCTGAAATTTAGACTCGAGCTTCAGACCGATTTCTTCTCAAATGGGGTTTTTTTTTTTAGCTTTTGAAACTTCGTAGCGAAACCATTATAGCGAAAATTCCATGATGACCTGTTTGGAGCAAGGAAACCCTAGAATCCAAAGCTCTGATATCAAAATGTTATGAAAGCAGCTCACAAAAAGATAGAAAAGAAAGATCAACGCCTTAGAATTTAGCCTCTTCAAGGGGGCAACCTCCTTTACATTACACAAATGAACAATTCTTGGATGATACAAATGACAATACCTCCTTTATATATATAGGAGCCTAAGGGATCATAATATAATCGGAGCCGACATAACAATAATAATGTAAGGGCACAATAATAACAATAGCAGGCTTCTATGGCGCACAATAATAACAATATGGGGACTACACAGGCACAACAATATAATAAGGAAATTGCACTAATAACAATAAGGGGTTACACTAGTAGTATAGGGACCTAACACCTTAATGAAAAATAACACATGTGGAGTTATTCCTACGCCCATCTATAAAAGAGCCTCAACCTTTTCATAAATAAAAGCTATATATTTGAGAAGTTAACTAGATTTACTACACATCATCTTTATACACCATATTTATTATATTCTAATAAATTGTGTGATTAGCTTGAATAATTATGTGAATAGGTGTACCTATTTTGAAATAGGACTTCAACAATTTTAATTTAAATATCAATAATTATTAGATGGATGGTAAGGATTTAACTTCCATAGAATATTCTAAAACATTTCTAGTAGTGGTCACAAATCAAAGGTTGTGATTGATCTCATGAGTAGTTATGCTCTTTTTGTCTTTTAAATTAAATAGTTTAATTAAAAAAATGTCATATGAACAAAGTTATGGTTTTTTTGGAATGTGGTATTAGTATGCCATGGTATTGTAACAAAGCCTATTTACAGGTTAAGGGTCTTCATAGTTAAGAATCTTGTTAGATGTTTTATTAAATGTCTTGAAAAAGATAGATGTATCATAAGGTACAAATGTTTTCACCCCTATAAGACCAGCTATTTAATTTATATAACCATACTAATTACTTATAATTAATAAATTGTTATTTTTTATCCTTTTCATTATTCTTTTTCTACTTTCTATTATAAACAACATTTACAAGAAAAAATCATTAATATATAACTACTGCATTTTTATATTAAAATGTTTTCTAGAATAAAATTGAAATACAATAATGGATTGTAGTGAATAAAATGTTATTTTAAATCATTAATATATATAACTACTCCATTTTCTTATAAAAATAAAATTGACATATCTTTCTTTGAAGTGAGTCATCTCTGTTTTCGGTATCATTAGTTTCATAATTAATAAATTTTGACATATTAATTTTTCAACAACTTCCTAATCTCATCTCTGAGACTTATTATGCCCTTTTTTTTTTCAATGTAACTTAATATGTTTGTGTTCAAAATATATACGAAACCCTTTGTCATTTGTTCTTGAAGTAACCGCTAACAGTACAAGATAAAGACTTTTTAGCCCTCCGAAAACAAAGGATTTGTGTGATTGGCTCATCGTGAGGTGTATTCTATTTATTTATTGAACATGTATGGATAGTTGGAGGCTTACTGAGCTGGTCGGTGAATATGCGATAAGCGATTCGCCAGATTTTACAGTGTTGTTCAGTCAAAGACTTCGACAGAAGGAGATGCCATTGATGATTTGGATGATGGGTTTTAATGATTGTATTTTCTTTAGTAAGTTAAAGATTAATTTTCGTCAACTCAGATGTTAATGCTTTGGTAAGGGCTAAAAGAATAGGAGGAAAGAGTATGTATTTTTTTTTAGAAAAAGTAGAAACAGAAAAGAATTTCATTTTAGAAGACAGCTTCAAAGACAACATGATATTCTAGCAGCTAGCTCTTGAGATAATCTATTTAGTGAAGAGTTAAAAACGTTTATTGTAAACCTTCATAGAAGTGTGGGAGGAAAGAATATGTATTTTTTGTTTTTCAGAAAAAGTGAAAATAGAAAAGCATTTTATTTTAGAAGACAGTTTCAAAGACAACACGATATTCTAGTAGCTAGCTCTTGAGATAATCTATTTAGTGAAGAGCTGAAAATGTTTATTGTAAGCCTTCATAGAAGAAAACCAAATACATCAACAAAATAAAAAAAACAATCTTTCTCATAAACTATCTTAATCCTAATGAACTTTAAAATTAATTTTTTAATTTTTTTTCCTTTTGTATATAGTATCTTAATCCTAATGAACTTAGTAACTTGAAAGCCTATTTCATTTCAAAAGGGAGTTGTCTAGTGTGACTTTTTTAACTTTTTTTGCCGGAATCTGGTGGAAAAATTTAAGGTGAAATCTTGATTTGTGTTATTTAAACTAGGATTTTTGACTATATATATGGATTCAGCACCCTTGAAAATCCTGAATGCACTTGGATTGCATAGGATTACACATCAAGCTTGTGATTTCAATAAATTCCTGCCAAATTTTAAAGAGATTTAACCGGAAAAATCCACCTTCAAAACTTCCAAATCCCTTCAAAAATATGAGAATAGAAATACACAATTCATCCTATTGCGATAGAAAGAAATTCGACCAACAATGTGGCTTAGTCGTGAATCACACTTAAAAGTACGAAAAAGCAAAAACGCAGAAAATGAAATACACGATTCTTAAAGAGATTACATTTTTTCTCTTAGACATCACCTCATGGTAAAATTACAGAAAGTCGTACATCTTGTTACGTTTGCGATTAGTCGAGGCAAACCAACAATGAGATGTACTCTCTCATATATATAATATAGATAGCAGATACGATAACAGTAAGCTAGTTCCTAGTTTACTATTTTTGCATTTTGTAAGGTGTGGATGAGATATCCCATGGATAGGATAAAAAAGACAATAAATAATTGGCTCATTTGCATATGTCCATATATACCAATAATTGACTCACTTACATCATGCTTAATATTTGATCATATATACCAATAATTTGCTCACTACTGGATATTTGCCTATATATAAGTAACCCAGGTAAGGTGGATCTCGCAGAATTTCAATTCATTATTTTGAGCTGCCTCACTTTTTAGTATATCATATCATATCAAGTAGGAATGGCTATGGCTTTGGTTTCTATCGCATCATTGGCTCCCAGATGGCACATGCACAAATCGTTGGTGAGTCCTAGTGAGGTTAAGGGCGTCAGCAGAACGATCTCAACTTCGATCTGCATGTGTTGGACAATCTCTATATCCGATGATGGTGTACAGAGACGCATAGCCAATCATCATTCCAACCTCTGGGACCATAATTTCATACAGTCCCTCTCAATGCCTTATGGGGGTAATTTTCATGCCTTATGGAGTAATTTTCATCTTTGAAGTTTTTCTTTTCGTGTAATATTTTGGGTGCTCTAGAGGTTTTTGATGGTGCTGAATCCATTTCCACCTTCAAAAACATGATTTAAACACTCCTTGCGCAAGATTTGTTGAAAAAAAATTGCCCAAATTCCGACAAAAAATGTTCTTCCTGACAATTCGACCTAAAATAATCATCCAAACAATTAAGCCTAAAATAGTCATCCTAGCAATTCCTGCAACTCAATAAACTTGTCCTATATTTTTTTCTTTCCATCCATTCTCTTTTATATATATATGCCCTTTCCATATCCTCATATATTTTTCCAGTGTTTTCCACCTTCCCATCTTCATATATTTTCTACAATATTTGCTCCACTGCAATCCTCATACTTTTTCTCTTTTTTGTTTTTCGAAATAAAAAATGAATTTCGTTTTCATTAAAAGCAAAGTTTTCATTTACATATCTTTTCTTCTAATATGTCCATCCCACAAAAATATGTCTCAAAACAACTAAATACACTGCAGGTCCTCAGCTAATCAATAAGAAGACGAATCCTCATACTCATGCTTATTCATATATATATAAGATAATAATATCCTCCTATCTTAAATTGAACAATTATTTTTGTTAACCATATACAAGATTTTGCGATCTATTGCGATTTGTATTTTACAGTATAAATTTACACATATGTTGCGATCTGTATTTTACAATATAAATTTTGTTGTTGGCAGATATCGTACGTTCTGGAATATAGTTGGCATATAAATTTGCTAAGATTGGAAGCAAGGAACTACATCGACATATTTGGACAGGACCCCATTTATTTGTAGGTCCATGATTTCATCGTGTAACAACATGTTTCTATTTGCAAAGATTTGATCCACCTCTGTGGAGAAAATTCCAGAACCTTATTAGATTTCGATGTGTTAAGTGTGAAGCCAAATTCACACAAGATTCTAGATCTTTCTAGATCTCCAGGATTCTAGATCTTTCTACACTGCCATTAGTTCTAGATCATTCCAGATCTATATCTGAATCACATACAAGATTCTAGATCTTTCTTTTGCCTCTATAAATTTGTAATTTCTTTGGCCAAGGAAAGCAAGCCAAGGCCCAAGCCTGTTATGTAATGCAAAGTGATTTCTGTTCTCCAGTGATTGTTTTATCTATTCCGTTGTTTCTGACTGAGTAATCTTGTTGTTTCTCCATTTGTCTGTCTTTGTGAATTATTCTCTGCTATTGTCGTCTAAGTCTTTGAATATGAATTTTTTGTGAGTTATGTATGCTCTGGTCTAACAACTGGTATCAGAGCTAGGGTCGAATATCCACTGTGCAAGCCGCTTAGTGCCATCGCCTTACTCTGGCAGCATTCGTTAAAACATTGGTTGTTACCCCTGGAGCTGTTGAAGGATCTGTCTAGGAAATAGCTGAGGAACACTGGAACTAAAAGGTAGTTGCTGCAAGAAAAGCAAGGTCATGGATCTATGTTGAAACGTGTTGTTGGAGTTTGAAACGTGGAGATCCGTGGAGTTTGGAGTTGAAACGTGGTGTTTGTAAGTTTTTTTTACATCAAGCTTGCATGTATACGTCAAGTTTTTTTTTTCTCAAACCAACATATGTATGTTTGAAATGTGAAAAGGTTAAAACATTATATATGTTTTTATATTTATTATGAAACATATATAATTATATGTTGGAATTTTGAAAAGTATATTTTAAAAAGGAGTAGGAATTTTGAAAAGGGTATTTTAAAAGGAGGAAGGTCATTATTACTAAATTTTAAAGAGTAATAATTAAAGTTTCATTTTTAAGAGGAGTTTTTGTGTTTTGGGGCGTGAATTTGATTGAAAATGGCGACAACAGTTATAGATATGGAGAAGTTGAGCGGGGCTAATTTTTCCCTATGGAAATCACGGATGGAAGATATACTGATTTTAAAGGATCAGTTTTTGCCGATTGAGGGCACAACAAAGAAACCCTCATCGATGACAAATGAAGAGTGGAATAAGCTAGATAGAAGGGTGATTGCAACAATCCGCCAATATTTAGCAAAGAACGTTTATTTCAATGTGTTTAGAGAAAAGACGGCAGAAGGATTATGGAAGAAGCTCCATGATCTATATGAGAAGAACACAGCATCAAACAAAGTGTTCTTGATGAAGAAGTTTTATAATCTCAAAATGAAGGAGGGTGTTTTAGTTGCTGAGCACTTGAATGCATTTAATATTATTACTAATCAGCTTGCCTCTGTTAAAATCATTTTAGATGATGAAATTAGAGCTATTTTGTTAATGTGTTCTATGCCAGTCAGCTGGGAAAATTTAATTGTAGCTATGAGCACTTCAACAACTGCAGGGACCCGAAGTTTGATGATGTGAGCAGTAGTTTAATGAATGAGGAGCTGTGACGCAAGTCAATTGCGGAAAACCAGGGAGGAGAGGCTCTAGCTCTAGCTGATCGTGGTAGGAGAATGGATCAAGGCCGGCAAGGGCGATCAAGATCAAGAGGCCGATAAAAATCAAGGAGAGGCAAAATCATCTGCTTTCATTGTGGCAAACCCGGGCACATGAAGAAAGAATGTCGATTCTGGAAGAAAGGACAAAAGGATAAGAGACCGTCTAGTACAAATCACAAGTCATCCAGCACAAATGAAGGTAAGACTGCTGCTGTAGCCAGAGATGGTGATGTGTTGTTTACTATTTCAATAGATGATGCATGCGTATATACATCTAGTAGTAGCTTTGATTGGATACTTGACTCTGGGGCATCTCACCATGTAACCCCATGCAAAGATAGTTTTGTTTCATATAATCCTGGTGATTATGGTAGAGTGCATTTGGGGAATATTCATTTTTGTAATATTGTTGGAGTGGGAGATGTCCAGATCAAGATGAAAAATGGAAAAGATATATTGTTGAAACAAGTCAGACATGTACCAAAAATGTGCATGAGTTTAGTCTCTATGGGATGACTGGATGATGAAGGTTATTCGACAAGCTTTGGAAAATGAGGCTGGAAAATTAACAAAGGTGCATTAGTCGTGGCCAAAGGACCCAAGATAGGAACATTATACACATTGAAGACACTGATAGGAAAATTAGATTTGGCTGTTGTAACAAAAGAAAGAAATTCAGCAGATTTGTGGCATAAGCGTTTGGGTCACATGAGCAAGAAGGGTTTAAAAATCCTTGTTGATAAAAATTTATTGCCAGGTTTGAAATCCTACAATCTTGATATTTGTGAGCATTGTATATATGGTAGACAAAGAAGGGTTTCATTCCTTAGAGGTGGCCATGACAGAAAGAAAAATGTGTTAGAATTGGTACACTCAGATGTGTTTGGGCTTGTTAACATCAAATCATTAGGAGGAACATCATATTTTGTAACATTTATAGATGATGCATCCAGGAAGGTTTGGGCATATCCTATGAAAAATAAAAGTGAAGTGTTTGGAATATTTCAAAAATTCCATGTTGCTGTTGAAAGAGAGACTAACAAATCGCTGAAGTGTTTAAGAACAGATAATGGTGGAGAATATTGCTCAAATGCATTTAAGGAATATTGTAACAGGTTTGGCATAAAGCATGAGAAGACTGTTCCTGGTACTCCTCAACAAAATGGTGTCGCAGAAAGGATGAATCGCACCATTATGGAAAAGGTGCGAAGTATGTTGTCCAATTCCGGTTTGGAGAAGAATTTTTGGGCTGAAGCAGTCAGGACCGCTTGCTACCTCATAAATAGATCTCCAACTACAACCTTGGATGGAAATCTCCCTGAAGAAGTTTGGACTGGTAAGAATTTGAATTATTCTCACTTGAAAATCTTTGGATGTGAAGCATTCGTACATATTCCTAAAGAAAATAGAACTAAGCTAGATGATAAATCTATGAAATGCATTTTTTTGGGATATGTGGATGAAGATCTTGGTTATCGTCTATGGGATCCAGTCAAACATAAAATTATTAGATTGATCTCTATCTTTCCACTGCTCGCCATCTTCTTTCACCACCAGAATCGATCTCACAGAACTCCCACTGAACAGGGTCTACCACAGGCCCGAGCGAAACCCCTCAGCAACAAAAGCATCCCCTTGAAGCCAAAATGGCTCTAAAACCAAATGTAGGTTTTAACCCCATAGAGAAATTACCTGCATATGAATTCTAAAACACCGAAAATAAACAATGCGAGATCATAACACATAAAACACATATACACAGATATTTTCCCCTGGATGCCAAAACCGGGACTACTAGCTTGATTTTTCATTATGTTCCTTTCAATGTTACAATACATATTTATACATGCCGAAGCATCCAATACCATGGACCGAAAACCATAGCATCCAAAAAACATGTGCAAAAATCATGCACAAAACCATAGGTGGGTCTGCCCAACCTAACATAGGGTCCAAAACCAAAATTTTCCGAGGCGCTGCCCCAGACCCCATAAAGTGGGGTTACAGATGCCCTTCAAACCCCCTGTTAACTACGTGGAAAGAATATAACACAACCCAGCATTCTCCCACTTGTTGTTTCCTTTCCACAGGGGGGCCACAAGAGAGCTTAGTCATTTTCCCAGCCCTGAGATGCCCATTGTCTCTCTACACCAAGAGAACTTCTCAGAGATCACAGATTTTGTCACTGCATCTGCAGTATCTTCAAAGTGTCCACCTTTACAGGCAACACCTTTTTGTCTTCTATCATATCCCTCACAAAGTGATACTGAACATCAATGTGCTTTGTCTTTGAATGATATGCAGAGTTCTTTGCCAAGAAAATTGCACTTTGGCTGTCACAGTCTATCCATATAGCTTCCTGTACTAACCCCATACTTGAACACAATATCTGCAACCAAACTACTTCCTTGCTTGCATGAGTGGTTTCCATGTATTCTGCCTCTGTAGTTGATAGTGCCACTATAGATTGTTTCTTACTCATCCAACTGATTGCACCTCCAAATAGGTTAAACACATACCCACTTGTAGATCTTCTCTGATCCAGATCTCCAGCCCAGTCTGCATCAACAAAGCCACGAATATCCAACACTCTGTCCAATCCTAGTCTTCCTTGGTAGCACAGACCATAATCACTAGTGCCACGCAAATACCTGAAAACCCGCTTCACTGTTGTCCAATGCTCCTTTCCTGGTTTTGGCATAAACCTGCTCAATACTCCCACTGCATGTGCAATGTCTGGTCTAGTACAGACCATTGCATACATCAGGCTACTGACTGCACTTGCATATGGAACACAGGACATGTCCTCTTCCTCTTCTTGTGTCTTGGGACATTGTTCAGCAGATAACCTCACACCTACAGGATTAGGAACCTTGACTGGTTTACTATCCTGCATATTAAACCTCTGCAGTATTGTCTCAACATACTTCCTCTGGTTTAACCAGAGCTTCCTCTTTGCCCGATCTCTTTTAATTTCCATGCCCAAAATATAGTTTTCATCACCAAGATCTTTCATGTCGAATTTGGAGGACAATTGGGTCTTCAAATCCTGGATAATTTCTTTGTCATTTCCAACCAGCAACATATCATCCACATATAAGACTAGATAAATAACATGGTCACCAATTAATTTAAAATACACACAGTGATCTGCTTTGCTTCTGGTGAAGCCAAGTCCCTGTATAAATGTATCAAATTTCTGATACCACATCCTTGGTGACTGTTTTAACCCATACAAAGACTTCTTTAACTTGCATACCAGTTCTTTCTTACCCTTTGCTGCAAAGCCTTCAGGTTGCTTCATGTAGATTTCCTCTTCCAGATCCCCGTGAAGAAATGTTGTCTTCACATCCATCTGTTCTACCTAAAAATCTAAAGCAGCAGCAACAGATAAAAGTAATATAATAGAAGTTACCTTGGCAACAGGAGAAAAAAATCACCAAAATCAATTCCCGGCACCTGGGAATAACCTTTTGCTACCAACCGAGCTTTGTATTTCTCCACTTTTTCTTCTGCATTTGTCTTCTTTTTTAACACCCATTCACTGCCAATGGGTTTCCTTCCAGCCGGCAACTCCACCAGATCCCAAGCCTCATTTTTGTGCAAAGATGCCATTTCATCAACCATGGCCTCTTTCCAGATTTTTCCATCCTCTGAATCTACTGCTTCCTTCATAGTTCTAGGATCATCGTCAGTAATAGATAAAGCAAAATTTGAACAGAAAGCAGATGGAATATACCTTTCAGGTTACCTTCTTTCTCCAACTGATCTTCTCAAAACTGGAGTTTGTTTCGTTTCTCCTTTGGAACATGTACATATGCATCACATCCAAATAACCTCAGATGTGAAAGAGAGGGTTTCTTACCGGTCCATACCTCTTGTGGAGTCATATCCTCCAACGCTGATGAAGGTGACCTATTGACCAAGTAGCATGCAGTATCCACCACCTGTGCCCAGAATTTCTGTCCTAACCCGACACCACTGAGCATGCTTCTTGCCCTTTCCATTAACGTCTTATTCATTCTTTCTACAACTCCATTTTGCTGAGGTATATATGGAGTAGTCTTCTGCCATGCTATACCACACTTCTTACAGAATTCTTCAAATTCTTTATTGCAAAACTCTCCACCGTTATCTGTCCTCAGCACCTTTATCTTCTTCTCTGTCTGGTTTCCCACCAAAGCCTTAAATTCTTTAAACCTGTCAAAGACTTCAGATTTCTTCTTAAGGAAATATCTCCATGTATTCCTTGAGAAGTCATCTATAAATGATAGATAGTACACAGACTTACCCAGTGATGGAACCTTCACAGGTCCAAACACATCACTGTGCACAAGTTCTAATATCTGTGTCGCCCTCTTACTACTAGAGGGGAAACTCACCCGATTCTGCTTCCCATATACACAATTTTCATAGAAATCAAAATCCAGAGAGCTATTACTCATACCTTCTACCATACCTTTACCATGAAGTATCCGAAGGCCCTTTTCTCCAATATGTCCAATCCTTTGATGCCACAGCATGGTCTTCTCTCCAGAGACCACTAGATTTTCTGCTTCACTTTCAGGGACCACAGAACTATTGCACCCATCAATAACAGTGCTACCTTGCAGCTTGTACAGAGTTCCAATCCGAACTCCCCGCATCAATACCAGTGCTCCCCGAACCATCTTCCAGGGATCCTTCTCGAACACTGTTTTTACACCTGCATCATCCAGCTTGCTAACAGAAATTCGATTTCTGGCTAATGCAGGAATATGTAGAACACCTGGAAGCGTTCTAACCCTTCTACCTTGCAACTTCAACTTTACTTTTCCGCGACCAATGATTCTAGCCTTCCTGTCATCCCCCAAGAAGACATCACCACCATCATATTTCTCATACTCGCAGAACCACTCTCTATGGGGAGTGAAGTGAAAGGATGCACCTGAGTGAATCAACCATGCCTCATGATCTACATGTGTACTTGAAGAAGCCAAGTACACATCCCCAGAATGAGCCTCATCAGATCCCTTTCCTTTGTCAGGAGCTTTAGATTTACAGTCCCTTTTGTAGTGCCCTTCCTTTCCACATTTCTAGCACACCACCTTTACAAGTTTTCCTGGAGATTTAGATCTCCCTTTAGATTTAGATCTACCACTCGATGACTTATTTTTGTTTCTGTTCTGGGTCCGCCCTCGTACAGACAAGGCATCACCATTTTGGCCCTCCATATTTTTTTGTCTCATCTCCTCCATCAACAAGGATGAGACTATTTCATCAAAATGCAAGGCAGTTGCATTGCTACCTATTGCAATAAGCAAACTATCCCACGAATCTGGTAGAGAACAAAACAAATTGATGCACTTATCTTCATCTGAAATTTTAATATCAACAGATGCTAACTGACTTACCACAGTATTAAATGCATTCAGATGCTCTGTCACCGAGTTTCCATCTTTCATCCTCAGGTTATACAGCTTTTTCCGCATGAACAATTTATTCACCAGAGACTTAGATTGGTACAAAGTCCCTAACTTGTCCCACAAAGCCTTCACCGTAGCTTCCCCTGATACATTCAGTAATATTGAATCTGAGACACGCAATCGTATTGTGCTCTTTGCCTTCCAATCCAACTTCTTCCATTCTTCATCGGACACTCCCGTTGGTTCAGTACCTGGATCTACTGTGATCCACTGGTCTTTATCCACCAACAGATCCTCCATCTTGAGTTTCCACAACTCAAAACTCTGACCATTAAATTTCTCGATCTCTATCTTTCCGCTGCTCGCTATCTTCTTTCACTACCAGAATCGATCTCGCAGATCTCCCACTGAACAGGGTCTACCACAGGCCCAAGCGAAACCCCTCAGCAACAAAGGTGTCCCCTTGAAGCCAAAACAGCTCTGAAATCAAATGTAGGTTTTAACGCCATACAAAAATTACCTGCATACGAATTCTAAAACACAGAAAATAAACAATGCGAGATCATAACACATATACACAGAGATTTTCCCCTGGATCCCAAAACCGGGACTACCAGCTTGATTTTTCATTATGTTCCTTTCAATGTTACAATACATATTTATACATGCTGAAGCATCCAATACCATGGACCAAAAACCATCGCGTCCAATACCATGGACCGAAAACCATCGCGTCCAAAAAACATGTGCGAAAATCATGCACAAAAGCATAGGTGGGTCCGCCCAACCTAACATAGCGTCCAAAACCAAAATTTTCCGGGGCGCTGCCCTGGACCCCATAAAGTGGGGTTACGGGTGCCCTTCAAACCCCCTGTTAACTATGTGGAAAGAATATAACACAACCCAACATCGTACTATTATGGAAAAGGTGCGAAATATGTTGTCCAATTCCGGTTTGGAGAAGAATTTTTGGGCTGAAGCAGTCAGGACCGCTTGCTACCTCATAAATAGATCTCCAACTGTAGCCTTGGATGGTGGTCTCCTTGAGGAATTTTGGACCGGTAAGAATTTGAATTATTCTCACTTGAAAATCTTTGGATGTGAAGCATTCGTACATATTCCCAAAGAAAATAGAACTAAGCTAGATGATAAATCTATGAAATGCATTTTTTTGGGATATGCGGATGAAGATCTTGGTTATCATCTATGGGATCCAGTCAAACATAAAATTATTAGAAGCAGGGATGTTATATTTAATGAGTCAGAAATGTTCAAGAGGACTGTAGGTGAGTTGGAGGTCAAGAAGGTTATTGACAGGTTTGAAGAGCAGCAGGAAAACATACCACCAATACAAGAAAATGAACAGCAAATTCAGGAGCATGAAGAACAACAAGTGGAAAATAATGAACAACAAGAAGAAGGAATCTTGCAGGAACCTTTACAGGAGATTCAACTTGATAATGCACCACCACAGTTGGTTCGCAGATCTTCTAGGCCTCATAAGCTTGTAAAGTTGAGCACAGTAAAGAATGGAAGAAAGAAATGGAAGAAGAAATGAACTATTTGCAGGAAAATAAAACTTGGGAGTTGGTAAACCTCCCAAAAGGTAGAAAGGCTCTAAGGGGAGGTATAAAGCAAGGCTGGTGGTGAAAGGTTTTGCCCAAAAATAAGGTGTTGACTTCACTGAAATTTTCTCACCTGTTGTTAAAATGTCATCCATTAGAGTCATTCTTGGTCTAATTGTTGCTTTAGACCTAGAATGTGAACAGTTTAGATGTAAAAACTGCATTCCTTCATGGTGAATTGGAGGAATAAATTTATATGGAGCAGCCAGAAGGCTTCATAGAAAAAGGCAAAGAAGGCCTTGTTTGTAGGTTGAAGAAGAGTCTCTATGGGTTGAAATAGGCACCTCGACAATGGTACAAGAAATTTGATTCATTCATGTTGGAACATGGTTTTTAGAGGTTGGAAGCTAACCATTGTGTCTATATCAAGAGGTATGATCAAGGAAAGTATATCATTTTATTGTTATATGTGGATGACATGTTGATTATTGGGCATGATAAGAATAAGATCAATAGGTTAAAGAAAGATTTGGGTAGCAAATTTTCAATGAAGGATTTGGGACCATCACAACAGATATTGGGCATGCGGATTATGCATGACAGGAAAAACAAAAGGTTGTGGCTATCACAAGAAAAATATATCAAGAAGGTGCTTGACAGGTTTAATATGAAGGATGCCAAGCCAGTTGGTACACCCCTTGTAGCCCAGTTCAAGCTAAGTACTGAATTATGTCCTAGTGATGACAAGGAGAAAGAAGAGATAAGCAAGATTCCCTATGCTTCAACAGTTGGCAGTTTGATGTACGCCATGGTATGCACACGACCAGACATTGCATATTCAGTGGGAGTAGTGAGTAGGTTCCTTGCTAATCCAGGAAAACAACATTGGCAAGCAGTAAAATGGATTTTGAGGTATCTCAAGGGTACTAGTCATTATTGTTTATGTTTTGGTCATGATGAGACTGTGCTTGAAGGATTTACAGATGCGGATATGGCTGGAGATATGGATACCAGAAAGTCCACTATAGGTTATTTGTATACATTTGTAGGTGCAGCAGTATCTTAGGTGTCAAGGCTACAAAGAATAGTAGCCCTCTCTACAACAGAAGCAGAGTACATAGCTGCAACAGAAGCTTGTAAAGAGATGTTGTGGATGCAGCGATTCCTAGGAGAGATAGGAATAAAGCAGGACAAGTATGTGTTATATTGTGATAGTCAGAGTGCCATTCACTTGGCGAAAAACCCAGCATTTCATTCAAAAACCAAGCACATTGACTTAAGGTACCATTGGATCCGGCATGTGTTGGAGGAAGAACAATTATCCTTGGAAAAGATCCATACAGATAGGAACCCTGCTGATATGCTCACTAAGATTCTACCATGAAATAAACATGAGTTATGTAGAGGCATGGTAGGACTCGGTGTGACTTGATGACTCTTATTTGGCTTCAAGTGGGAGAATGTTAAGTGTGAAGCCAAATTCATGCAGGATTCTAGATCTTTCTAGATCTCCAGGATTCTAGATCTTTCTACACCGCCATTAGTTTCTAGATCATTCCAGATCTCCATTTGAATCACATACAGGATTCTAGATCCTTCTTCTGCCTCTATAAATTTGTAATTTCTTTGGCCAAGGAAAGCAAGCCAAGGCCCAAGCCTGTTATGTAATGTAAAGAGATTTCTATTCTCTATTGATTGTTTTATCTATTCTGCTATGTCTAACTGAGTAATCTTGTTGTTTCTCCATTTGTCTGTCTCTGTGAATTATTCTCTGCTATTGTCGTCTAAGTCTCTGAGTATGAATCTGCTGCGAGTTATGTATGCTCTGGTCTAACACGATGAAGTTGAATATATAAACGAACATAGTTAGGCCATTTGATGTTGTTTTTCCAATTAAGACATGGGACATTGTCGCGTTTCACAAAAATATCTGTCTTAACAATTTAGATTTCCTGTAAAAATTTCTATTAATGTTTGTTACATTTGTTTGTTTCCAGGACACCAAATATGAAGACCCAAAAACTTTAAGAACTTGCAAAGTTGGAGTTCAATATGTTTCACTCTTCACAACAGCAAGAGCTAAAACTTCTCTCCAGGTAATGTGATGAGTTATGTCATCAGATAATATCTATTTAGCAGACAAACTAGGATTTGAGTGGTCGACTATAAAATAACGTGAAATCTATGAACTTTGTGTGTAGATGGTGGAAAGATTCGGGTTTCTCTCAAATGACCTTCCCTCGACATCATCACGTGGAATATTACACTTTGGCATGTTGCATTCATAGTGAACCTCAACATTCTTCGTTCAAACTTGGATTTGCCAAAATAAGTCATCTTGGCACGACACCTTTGGAATGATGGATGAGCTAGAACTCTTCACAGCGACAGTTAAGAGGTTGTACTGGCATTGACCAATTCAAAGAATTTTAGAAGAATGTAAGCTTCATCGCTCCATTAATCTTTGGGAACTAATTTACTTGACCAAAATTTGTGTTTATATGATCAGGTGGCATCCGTCTGCAACAGAGTGGCTTCCAGAATATATGAAAGGAGTCTATATGGTGCTTTACCAAACCGTTAACGAAATGGCAGGAGAAGCAGAAAAGTCTCAAGGTCGAGACACGCTCAGCTATGCCCGAAAGGTTGTATGTAGAGTAACAAAGCATACATACACAACTATTTCTCTGAGCTTAAGTCGATTACAGATTCCCCAAATATTCATAAATCCGACGGACATGAGAATCCCACTAAAAGGCCACATTCACACCTACCAGGTATCTCCTGTGACCCTCTCTATTAAATCTAATGGAAGGAGTTTTTCTTTGGATTGCATGATTGGTTCTAATTTAGAGTTGGATAAACAATTTACTGGCATTGAAAGTGCAGGCTGAGAGGAGCCGTGGAGAAAAATCTTCGTGTATATCATGTTATATGAAAGAGAATCCCGAGTCAACAGAGAAAGATGCGATCAATCATATCAACTCCGTGGTTAGCAAATTACTCAAGGAAGAACTAAATTGGGAGTATCTGAGACCTGAAAGCAATGTTCCAACCACTTCCAAGAAACATGCATTTGACATTCTGAGAGATGGCTTCAGCGTTGCGAACTATGAAATAAAGAATTTGGTCATGACAACCGTCATTGAGCTTGTGCCTTTATAACTACAAATTTAATCTACATGTTATGCATGGCAATAAAGCCTCATCAGATGCGTGAAGCTCAAGAATGTGGGGTCGGGGTCCTCATCAGATGATTGAAGCTCAAGAATGTAGGGTAAGGGTAAACTTTTTAGTTATGTTGCTACTTTTGAAATATACATGCAATGATTTTAACATTATGGGATGGAGATAATATAAAATATTAGGTTTTAGAAGGGACTCATGTTATTGTGAATAAAATCATTTGAGCCCTATCTTCGTGAGTTATATAATGATGAGAATAAAAAATTTAGAAAAGTAATTCATATCTCAATTCTAAAGGGAGGATTGAGAAATTTTGAATATAAATGTATGAAGCTAAATGAAATTTGATTTCAGAGGGAAAGATTTAACGAATTAAAAATAGTGGGTTCAATGAATCAGAAATTAAGTGGAGACGAAAGCCCTTCTGTCCTTCCATGGATGGGGTTCAATTCTTGAAATTAGTTCTCTTCAAATTCTATTTATAATAAATTGGTAACCATTGCTATGCTCAAAACAATAACTATAAATTCATAAATAAACTCGTAAACATGTACTCTCTCAACTCTACATATGGTTCAAAAATAAAATTGAAAACCTTACTCGCCACCATGCAAAACAACAATGTGAGAGCAATTCCGACATAGTTATCAATCATCATGTGGGAAGCAATCAAGGATGTGGAGGCCTTTATAATTGCTTTGATCGCTTGTCACATACCTTCGGATGAACATGCTATCACGCGTTGCACAGGTTGACTTGGAAACTTCACAACATGTGATAATTTCGATCGAATACCAAACATCGATCACATCAAAAATTTTGTAAATGTTAAATTATACATTCATCAACAATGTATTAAAATTTAATAATTATTTAATTATTTTAATATTATAATTAAATAATTAATTAAATTATTTAATTATTTTAATATTATAATTAGATAATTAATTAAATTATTAAATTATTTTAATATTATATATTTGACGATTAATTAATGTAGTCTAACTATTATTTATTTTACACAATGGACGTTGTTGTGTGTTGGAAATGTGATCCGCGACAACAAAGTCAGAAGGTACAAAGCCAAAATTAGACGTACATGGATGAAAACATTTGTAAAAAGTAAGACGTGCATTATTATAAACCAAAATGCACATTAAAGTGAAAAAGAGATTTTTATAAACCAAAATGCACATTAAAGTGAAATGTAAAATTTTTATTTTTTCATTATTTATTAGAGTGAAATGTTCCATTTTTATTTTTACATTATTTATTATAATTTGTGTATTGTTTATTTGTTCACTATTTATTAAACTGAATGTACATTATTTATAAATATAAATGAAATGTAGATGATTTATATATATATTAAATATTGAACTGAAATGAAATGTAAATTATAAAGGAAATGTAGATTAGTGTGTGCATTGTAAATGAAATATACATCCATATTTATATATAAATGAAATGTACAATATATATTTGTACATTGTTTATATATATTTATTAAAGTAAAATGAACATTATTTATGTAAAAAATGAAATGTAAAATAATATTAAAGTGAAATGAAATAAAATGTAATGTAAATTATAAAAGAAATATAGGTCATTGTGTATATTGTAAATGAAATGTATATACATATTTATATATAATGAAATCTACAATATACATCTCTACATTGTTTATATATATATATATATATATATATATATATATATATATATATATATAGCGAGAGAGAGAGAGAGAGAGAGAGATAAAAGTAAAATGTACAAAATTTATATGAAGAAATGAAATGAAATATATTTATATATTCCCTAGATTTGTGTGACCAGAGGGCGATTGCAAAGACCAGTTCAATGCAGGCTCGTGGAATCTCTTAGGCACATGGTGGCTCCAACTCGACTTTTGTCTGGCATCATAACAGTTCACATCATCTGGTGACATCCTGAGCAACTTGAGGTCTGTTGTTTTCTCCTTTTGGTAAATGGCTCGCAAAATATCTTTTCTCTTTGGAAATTTCAAGTGTGATAACACCGTTGCAACTCAACCTAAGAATGTCAATTTGGAGACAGAGGATCTTTTTGCTCTGCCTCAACCTGAAACGATCATCTTTCATCAGTGCACGATCTAGACACCTCGAGGCCTTGCCCTCCTATGGAACTCATACGGTTCCATATTTTTTAAAAACAGTGTAAGCTCTAGTTGCCCCCTCGAGGGGCAGAGTACTCTTGTCTTATCTATCTGGTTTCCTTGCTTTGAGGCAAAGACGAAACTCATGGCTATAAATACTACAAATTTAGCTTAGATAATATAATTTAGCCATGCTTACTATATATATATATATAGTCTCTACAGTCTCGGATCTCTGCGGCCCATAAGTTGCAAGCCATAGCGTACCCTGCCATCGTCTATAACAGAGAAGAGTCGAATCCTAACAATATATTCCGATGAAATGAAGCTTGTGAGGGCTCTTGCCATTGAGCTCCATTAACGCTCTCCATTTTCCCTACTGCCATAAACCCTAGAGAAGAGCTGAACTCAATGACAAAAACAGCATAAACGAAACCTGGGTTTACGTAAACCCTATTCATTCTCCTCCCAAATCTCATTACTTTAACGGACTTGCGATGGAATCCTGCGTAACCCCATCAAATTGATGGACTATGTTGAGGGCTCCATATACGATCTAGATTTGTGTGTTAACCCCTCTTGAGAAACAATAAATTGCACGGACATAGATGGATTTGAGGTGGTGGAATAGCTGGAAAAAGTGGTGAAGCCGAAGAATTCTGGAGTCCCACGTTAAGGCAACATAGGAATATAGTAGTTGGTGGAATTACTTCTCTAGTGTGGGCATGGAGAAGCAAGCCCTAACTTCTACAACTCCGATGAATCTCTATTTTCCAAGGATACAACCCTTGAGGAGGAAGAACACTCATTCTTATTCTAAGTTCTTTGGCGGATGACTGGGAATCACGCGGAACAGTAAAAATACTTCCAGTCCGTCCCATGAGTCATGGACTTGTGGTAGATGACCGAAAGGGTTAGTTATGCATAGCCTTTAACTATTTTCTGACAGAGGCCCCTCTCTCTGGTTCGTCGTATTCAACGGCCATTGAACTTTTAGCGTGCGGAGATCACTGATCTCTGATATTCGGTGCAGATCCCTTACACGTGGTGGGAGGCCAAGGCATGGGACTGAACGAAACCGAGTTACTAACTCTAGTTAATTTTTTATTGTCGGTGTTTCAAAACTTTTCTTCGGAAATCAGGGAATCTGAGGCGATAATATTTTTTATTTTGTTGATCCAATCTGGTTTGCGAGCTGTGGTTTGTCCAGGGCACGTGTGGTCTGCGGTCCAGTTTGCTGATATCAGGTGCACACATTCCTTATCTTTTTGTAATACATACCTGGTCATATATTTGAATAATTCACCACAACTACCAAAGATTACCAAAGGTAGACCTAGCACAGTTACTTTACAGAGCCTTTATGAGTATATAGAGTCTTTAGAGAAACGTAGAGAAGAAAGAGAAGTCAAGCTACAAATAGAGTTAGAAGCCATGCTAGATAATAAATTCACATGTCTTGAAGACAAGATCTAAAAGCAAATAGAAAATAAAATAGAACTATTGGAGAATAAAATGGAGGCAATGGAGACTAGGTTGCAGGTTATAGAAAAACAAAACCAAGATACGAACCAAACATCCCAGTAAGGAGATGATGATACTTTAGAGAGTCTTAAAATAAAGGACATGATTAAAGAACTAGAAGAAAAAGTTAATAGCCATCTCACCCTATATAGTGTGGCAGGTAAATTAGATATCAAACCAATTAAAAATGAAATGAAAAATTTGATAGAATTAGACCATGAGCGTAACAAAAGGGCCTTGAACCTTATAATCTTCGGTTTGAAAAAGGAGGTAGACGAGGATACTTTAGCCATAGCCTATACAAAATTACATAATAGATTACAAATTGAAACAACGTGTCTCACAGAAGCAAAAAGGTTGGGGAAATTAACTGAGAATAAAGGAAGGTTGATCCAAATAAAGGTGAGCTCTGTTGACCATAAGTATGACATACTTAGTAAAACCTCAAGTCTAAAAGGAACGAGAATATTTATAAATGAAGATCTCATTCCAGAAGATCAAGCAGAATTAAGAAAGGAGGTTCAAAAGGTAAAATAAGCTAGGAAGGAAGGAAAATGGGCAATAATCAGAAATAGAAAAGCCATTATTCGAGATAGAAACCAAAAATATAGTAATAAATAGCAATTCAACATGCTCCGAATTCTTTCTTGGAATTGTCGGGGCTTTCCATGGAACAAAGGCCCCAAGCTAAGTTGGATCTCGAATGATGTTGATATTATATTGCTTGTTGAAACTTGGGAGCACGAAGAATCTAAGGTCCCTAACATAGATGGCTTTGCACTATGGTCTACCTGGAACAAGTGATCCTCCCGTAGAGGCATTGGGGGTATAGCTTGTTACATTAAGAAGAACATCTCCCCCCATGCTAGGATTTATAAAAACGACCCTTACAACCAATATAGTTGGATAGAGATTACTGACATTAATGATAAAAAGACCTACATAGCAATCTGTTATTTTTCCCCCATCAATTCTAACTTCTATAAGAAAAAGAATCTAGATAAAAATAGTCCTTACAATGGTTTAGAGAATGATATTTCTAGCCTAAGGAATGAAGGTAATATCCTTTTAATGGGTGACTTTAATGCTCAAACTTCAAGCAACCAAGCTATTCTTCTAACCAATCATTCCAACCCTAATCCTCTCTCGTTAGACGAAGACCTTACTCTGGCTAGCCGGTACAAAAGGAGCTCTGAAGACCTCGGGAGAATTTTTTTGGGTCGGAGCTAGTCAAGCTCTGTAGTGCTCAGGATCTCATAATTTGCAATGTCTAAAGAAGTGGCCCAATTCTAGCCAGATGAGCTGCATCCATGGGCTTGGTAGCAATGTGGTAGACTATGTTATTTCCGATATCCCTTTATACAACGAAATAATAAATTTTGACATCTTAAATGACCACGAGCGTGGCTTTGATCATAGGCCTCTACTTATAACTCTCAATTTTGTCATGCATAGAGATCCCATAGAAGATAATCCTTATAGCCAAAAGAACTTAATCTTTGATAAAAATAAAAATGATCTCTTTCTAAATGAATTAAAAATTACTTTGCTTCCTTTATCTAGTATAGACAACATAAAAGACCTCTATCATAATTTTACTACAACCATCTCATATTATATTAACAAGTTCTCAATTGAAGTTTCAAGTAATAAAAGAAATAGCAAAACCAACCCATGGTATGACGAAGATTGTAAAAGTGTAAGGAGAGAAATTAAGGAAGTTGTTGATGAATCTCTTAAAATCAGCAAGATAAAAATATACAAAGCCCTAACTAAAAGGAAAAAAGTTCGTATATTCGTAAAAGACAGGAGAATCTCTTACACCTCTCTAAGGTAGCTCCTAAGAAATTTTGGAGGCAGATTCTAACTAGGAAAACTAAAGATAATAATAAAATTGCTTTACACGAGTGGAATTCCTATCTTAAAAAGCTTTATGAATCTCCAAATGTCATGGATAACTTTGAAACCCTGCTCACAACAAAAGAAGTTTTATCATTAGAAGATATTGATTTTGGGGTTAAATGCCTTGAAAATGGGAAAGCTAAGGACATTGAAGGTTACTGGGCGGAAACCTTAAAAATTGGAGGTCCTGTTCTCATCCCCGACATCCAAAATCTTTTCAATCAAGCGATCAAGCAAGGGTTCTTTAAACCATGCACTTAGAGCCTCATTATCCCTATTTTTAAAAGTGGGGATACAAATAACCCCTCTAACTATCAGTTAATTATGATCAGCCCTCTCTTAGCCAAGTTATATGGTATTATTTTGGAAAAGAAGTTGAGCATATGGCTTGAAAGTGAAGGTAACCGGGCTAAAGGCCAAGCGGGTTTTAGAAGGCAACACTCAACAACAAACCACCTCGTTACGCTTAGGATCATTGTGGAGGAATGCCGTAATAATAAATCCAATCTCTTTTGTTGCTTTATGGACCTTAGAAAGGCTTTCGATATGGTTCCTAGAAACAACCTATGGAATAGATTAAAAGAGCTAAAGGTTCCTTTTGAGTTGAGAGTTGTCACTATAAGGTTATACGAGAATGTAATTGCCAAGTTAAAGAGTAATGAGGGGTGATTGAAAGATATTAAGTGTAATATCATAGTTAAACAAGGTTGCGCCCTCTCCCCTACCCTATTTGGCATTTACATCGACAAGCTAGAAGGTTGTTTAGAGGAAGCAGACTATGTTGCCACGATCTTAGTTGGGATAGTCATCATCTTTCTTCTATATGCTGACGATATTGTTCTTCTCGCAAGGTGCCCATCTGATCTTGATAAGCAACTTAGACTTCTTAAGGATTTCTGCTCTACCATGGGTATGACTGTTAACACTGACAAAAAAAAAGTTATGATTAT
Source organism: Pinus tabuliformis (assembly GCA_031772625.1). Lineage (NCBI taxonomy): Eukaryota > Viridiplantae > Streptophyta > Pinopsida > Pinales > Pinaceae > Pinus > Pinus tabuliformis. The sequence continues at coordinate 1,805,188,347 of CM062817.1, read as the reverse complement.
CAAATCCAAGAAGGACACTTATGCTAATTTTATTTATGAAAATAGTAACTTGGAGGAAGTGTCTTCTTATAAGTACCTAGGAATTGATATTCATCACAAGCTCAAGTAGAACTATAACATTGAGAAAATTATTAATGGGGGGTGGAAAGATTATTTTGGTCTTGAAAATAATTGTAAAATGGAAAACCTTGTAATGTGGGATAGAAAGAAGTTCATTTTTGAAACTTTAGTCACAGTTCTTGTTATTTTATATGGATGTGAGGTTTGGCGTTGCAGCATCTCTAGAAATCCTGGAGAAAAATTAAGCAAATCCAAAAGCGTTTTATAATGTATAACCTCAAAATTAAAAGAAATACAACCTATCCTATTCTCCTTATAGAAGTGGGTCTTTCCCCTACCGAGAGCCTAGCTATGACTAGGCTTCTGTTGTACAAGCACAAAATCAATAACATAGGAGACCATAGACTTCCTAAGCTAGCTTTAAATTCCATCCAAAACCACCTAAGGCTCAAACAAGGTTGGTATAAAGACACCAGGGCCTGGTTAAACCATTGGGAGATCGACGAGAATGTTTGATTGCAAAACATTAATAGCATTAAAAATATTGTTACTTCTAAGTTCAAAGAAAAAATGTGGTGTGAGAAAGATTTAGCAACTAAAAGAAAATTAAGATATTATAAGGAGGTCATCAACCCCACCCTAGAAGATCAATAGTATCTCTCTGTTTTAACTAGCTCAAAGAAGAAAATTAATATAGCCAAGATTAGAATGAACTCTCATGAGCTCCATAGTGAAATAGGTCGTTGGGCAGTTCCTAAAACACCATGGGTGGAAAGGATCTGTCATCTCTGTGAGAATATGAACATCGAGGATGAAAATAACTTCCTCTTAGAGTGCCCCGTGTACAACCACATTCGATCTCAGTTTCATAATCTTTGTTGCAATACCGACCTTCCTAGCCTTTTACAATGTCAAAATTATAGTGAGCTCGTGAGGCTTCTCTCCAAGATTTTTGAGCATAGGAATAAAATCTTAAATCAAACTAAATAATAATTCGTTTCTTTAGGTCCGATAGACCAAAGTTTGGTTGAACCTTTGTTTTAGCAGTTGTCATTTATTAATTAAATTTAATTACATTTGTTGGAGGAAGGGACAGCTTATAGATCTGAGTTCTAAGGGGAATTGCTTATTTTCCTTGCATGACTTTAAAAGGTAAACCCTCTTGAATTAAATTTCATAACCACTCACAACTGAGAAAAGTCATTTTACCTTATAGGTTTTAATGTGACGCAATTGGGGTTGAACTACAGTTGGCATATTTGATAACAATTCATTTATGAAGAGTAAATATTGGAATGGGCAATTCCCATTCTCATCCTTTCCTCTTACGAATTGAAGAGACAACTTGGAAGGCGAAGGCACAGAAGAGCCAAGGCGATGCGAAAGGACACAAGAGAAATTCTATATATACATAGTTGAAATGAATATAGGGTTCTCTTCACTTGTTAGACGAGAAGGAATTTGCTTAACAATTCATTGTTTAAAGCTTCCTATGAAACTATATTTTTTTTCTCCCCTTCTAAATTCGAAGGTTGTATGACCTTGAGCCAGTGCCCTATGTATTTGGGTGTTAACTACCTTGATAGTGATTGAGGCCACTAAAATCCCCTTGTCAATGTATGTCTCTAGTATGTAGTTTTGTGATTGAATTAAACCATTGTGTGCTTATGGTTAGGCTGATGAACCACCTTCATTTGGAATCAATCCCTAGCTAAACCATTGGGTGCTTGTAGTTAAGTTGATGACTCACTTAATTCTTGCCAAGTGCTTGCTAACTCACTGATCAACCACCTTCATATTGGAATCAATCCCTGGGTTAAACCAGTAAGAGCTTTTAGTTAGGTTGATGAACCAATTAGTGCTTGATAAGTGCTTATTTTTAATTGCCTAATGAACTACCTTTATATTGGAATCAATCCTTGGGTTAAACCACTGGGTACTTGCAGTTAGGCTAATGAACCACTTAGTGCTTTCTAAGTGCTTGCTAACTAGTTAATGAACCACCTTCATAGTGGAATCAATCCTTGGGTTAAACCATTAGGTGCTTGCAGTTAGGCTGATGAATAACTTAGTGCTTGCTAAGTGCTTTCTAATTGGGTGATTAACCACCTTCATAGCGAGTTCAATCTTCAGAAACTAAAAAAACACTCCCCTTTTTAATTTGGGTGATGCCCTGTGATGTGAATCTCAAAGAGTAAGTGAGTCACTCTAGTTCTTACTATCGAAAGGTTAGTTAATGAACCACCTAGGCAATGGGATTCATCTCTTGAGTGTTTGACCAAGTAGTTGATGTGAATTTTCCCTTTAGAAGCATCCCCTTGGACTCTGGATCCAACTTCGGGGTGGCTAATTGCAAGAGATATTACAGTGTGGTTGGGCTATGGTTGGGTGGAGAGTGGAAGTCCCTCCTTCAATTCCTAACAATTTTAAATCACTCAAATAAGTATTACAATTTATCCATATATGACTATGCTTGTTATGTTAATTGTTAATATATGGTTTTGTATGATTCATGAATGAATGCTTCAATCACTGAATATTCATGGTTTACTAACTATTTTACTTGTGTAGGATGGTAATGAATGTTTTAATGGTGTATTGGTCTCCATCTTCATGAATCTCATGATCACTTGCATGATTGTGACTATTATCTAAATTTTACTAATATAACTTGTCATCTAATAAGTTATCAGTTAACTTATCTATTTCTGAGTTTGGGAAATTCCTTACTATGACCTGGTTTGTAGGATGTTTTACATAAGTTTAATTTACAACAATGTAAACTTTGAAGCGGGAACTATAAACTCAAAACGGGAACTTTGGCCAAAAAACCCCGAAAAAATATGAAAAACAGTGCTAAAAACGAAAAGTGTGTATACTCGAATGATGGTTTTTTTTTTAGGGTCAATTTTGAACATGTTTTAAAAATGGCAGTGAAAATGAATTTTTTGTGCACAGAATGTGCAAAAAACACCTTGAAAAATGAAAAGTGTTGATACTGGAATGATGGATTTTTTTTATGGTCAATTTTCAACATTTTTAAAAAATGTCAATAAAACTAAATTTTTATGTGCAAAAATTGTGCAAAAAACACCCTCAAAACAAAAAGTGTTGATGCTGGAATAACACTTTTTTTTTCTAGGGTAAATTTTCAACATTTTGAAATGATGGTGCAAAGGATTTTATCATGAGTCCGAAAAACATTAAAATTTCAAAAGAATAATGAAAACATAAAATTAAAAATTAAAACAATGAAAAAAAGAAAAAGAAAAAAGTTAAAAAAAATTGCAAATCGTAAATAAAAATATATATTAAAAACAAAAATAAAAATCAACTATACAAAAAAGACCAAAAAAAAAAAAAGAAAGAAAAAACATAAACAAAAAATTAACAAAACAAAAATCAAACATAAAAATGTAAAAAAAAAAAACAAAATTATCCTATAAAGGATAAGAATTTAAAAACTAAAAAAAAAAGTTAAAAATATAAAGAATTAAATAATAAGTAAAACATATTTTCGATTCAGTTACGGAGGATAGGGGCGAGATTTGCTGGCGGACCTTGAGGAGGAAAAACGCGTAGAACTAGGGTTTGTAGCAGGATTTTGGTGTTGGGTACCATGGAGGACCGAGAAGGGGGCAGTTCTACTCCCTCCTACAGTCATGTAGTCTCTAATCGTTTCAAGAAGCCCATGGAAGTGGAAACCGGGTGTACAGAAAGAGGAAAATAGGAAAACAACAGAGCACAGAGGCTGGCAAAAATGCAGGAGGAAGTCAGAAGAGAGAAACGTACAAGAGTAGACAGTCAGAAAGTTGACCCCAGAATTTAGACAGGACCATGTAAACCAAGGGCTTCCATCACACCCTGAGTGGTGTTAAGTGATCCAGTGCTACAGGCGCACAGGGAGCACATGGCGAGTTATGTAGTGATATGCAAATTCATGGGGTTATGGCCAACGGAGAAGGCCTTGCACGCATGGATAAAGAACTAGTGGAAACCTAAGGGAGATATAGATCTACACCTTGGATTCAAGAGTTTCTTCACAGTTGTGTTTACAAACCTAGAGGATAAGGATAGGATGTTTGAAGGAGGACCTTACTTCTATGTCGCCGCGGGTCTCTATATGTGACCATGGGTGATGAACTTCGTCCCGGAGCGAGAAACATTTACTTCGGTGCCAGTATGGATAAGACTTTATTCCCTACCTCTAGATTATTGGCTGCCAAAATCACTAAAAGCCATAGGTAATAAACTAGGGCATTTCATAAAAATATCATAGGCCACACTGCGCGGAAAATATACCTCCTTTGCCAGAATATGGGTGGAAATGGACCTTTCTGGGGCTTTGCCGGATGAAATAATTCTAGAAGTACATGATGAATATTGGGTACAGGCAGTGGACTACGAGCATATACCCTTCAGATGTCACAAATGCCATGAACACGGGCACCTCTTCAGAGACTGCCCTTTAAATAAAATGGAGAGCAGTTTCAAAGCAACCTCAGGTAAAGAGACTGAAAGCTTTACCAAAGTGGGAGGCAAAGGAAAAGGAGGGAGAAAGAACCAAAAAAATATCTATGAGGAAAAGCAGCCTAGTCATAATAGGTTCAAGATATTAGAAGAAGAAGAGGGGGATGAAAGAGTGAAGCAAGTATTGAAGGACAATCCAGTAGAGAAAGAAAATGATGACAGCATGGAGGATAGACTCGACAAAAGCCAACAAAAGAAGGATCAGCCGAGCATGATGGAACTTGATAGAGACCAAGAGATGACCCCAAGTGAAGTGGGAACGGAGGAGCATGAATTGTAGGACATACTAGAAAGGGAGCATCTCGATCTAGAAAAGTTCTTGGAGGAAGGAACTACCAAAGGAGTGGATTCGCTACCTCAAGAGGAATTTAACAGAGTACAACAGCTCTTCCTCTGGAGAACTTAGGCAAAGGGTTCTGGGGTCAAAAGAAACCATGATAGTCAGGATAACAGAGGGGTCAAAACTATAGAGGAAATAGAGGGACAAGCTCCCAAAAACCCAGGAAGGAAAAGAGGAAGAAAAAGACAAAATGAGTTGTTGATTGAATGTGGAAAACTCATGATCAACTCAGGTAAGATGAATGACCTAACTAGTTACTCATTTACAAATCTTTCTTAATGAAGCTCACAACATGGAATATTAGGGGTTTAGGAAGTAAAAGGAAACAACAAAATTTAAGCAATAGAATGAAGGAAGAAAAACCAGATTTGGTATTTATCCATGAAACAAAATGTTATGTAGAAAAAATAAGAGAGATACATAGAAAGTGGCTTATTATGTATGAATATCTAGAAGTTAAAGCAGACAATGCAGCAGGAGGAATTCTTACACTGTGGAACCCTCAAAAACTTGGAATCCTAGATGCTGAAGCATCCAGGAACTACTTATCAGTGGTCATCCAACCTGGTAGCCTCGGAAAAGATCTATAAACCTAAGACACATGGAGGTTTGGGACTTGATGACCCTGAAACCCTAAACAAAGTTTTTGGGGCAAAACTATGGTGGAGATGGCTAAAGGAATAAGATGCCCCTTGGGAAAAGGTATGGAAACAGAAATATGCAAACAATTGGCAAGAAAGGGAGCACATCAGAATGTCTGGAATAATCAAAGGCTCCCACATCTGGAACAAAGCTTGGGAGAATAGAGCTATTGTTCAAAAACATAGTTTCTGGGAAATCAGAGATGGAAACCTTGCTTGGTTTTGGGAAGATAATTGGCAACAGGAACCAAAACTACTGAGAGAAGATTTTGACAATCTTAAGAAGGATACCGATGACAAAGGGTTACACAGGGTAAATGACTTCTGGGAGCAGGATAGAAACGAAGGAAAATGGAGAGTATGGAAGAACCTGATTTACAGTGAGGACTCTCTGTTGAAGGCCCAGGTAGAAGCTCTCACAGTTATCTTGGAACAAAGAAAGATTCTGATTTCAACATCTTCAAACCAACTGAGATGGGGCAAAAACAATGAAGGTAACTTTAACCTTAAAGAGACCAAGCGAATATCCCTTGGGCTTGACTTTCCAAACCCTAACACGGTATGGAAGGACCTATGGCAGAATCAAAACTGGATGAAAATCAAACTGTTCATGTGGTTGGTGCAGCATAAAAAGATTCTAACTTGGGAAAACCTGCGGAAGAGAGGTGTAATTGGTCCATCAAGATGCCAGCTTTGCAAATTACAAGAAGAAACTATGGAACACCTTCTCAACCTATGCCCATTCACATCCACCTTGTGGAATTGGGTGGCTTCAATCTTCAGACAGTCTAACAGGGACATTGGCAGCATCAACAACACTTTGAGGAATTGGAGGAGAAATTTCTCTGCAAATGAAATAATCAACAAAGCTTGGGAGCTAGTTCCTGGCTTTCTAATTTGGAATGTCTGGAAAGAACGCAACAATAGAATCTTCAAGAACAGGATTGGTTTTGCCCAGAGCATTATGGATCAGATCATAGGACAACTCAAAGAGACTGTAGGAAGCCTTATAAAATCACCCCCGGGAACCAACCTCATGATCAGGATATGCAGATACTTCTACATTTGGGCCTTCATGGGCTCTTCCCCCAGGGGATAACCAAGAATGTAAGTCATATAACAACTGATAAGGATTTCTGGCAACCCCCCTCACCCCCCACCCCCACCAAGGTTTTATGAAGTGCAATATAGATGGAGCCTGAAAAGGAAACCCTGACATTGCTAGTTATGGAGGAGTAATAAAATGAAATGAATTTAATTGGTGAACAGATCTCTTTACCCAATATTTGAGTCACGAGGATGAAATATTTTGTGCAAATTTAATTTGTTGTACACAAATTTAAGTCAAATTTCTGATCATATTTAAACATATTTAGTCTTATATAACATTATTTATTACTCATCATAAAACACAATTTTACGCATCAAAACTCATAATTTATATATGTGAGAAATGATTTTAATAATCAAATAAATGACTTAATGTGAGATTTGACTTGCCCAGATGAAATTTTCTATTTAATTTTTTTGTTTTCTACATTGATTTACATCAAATTTCTTATCACATTTAAAATAAATTTTATGTTTTAAATAAAATCTTTTGGTAAAAATAAAAATCACATAAAAAAAAATATATTAAATTTTATATTTTTTACATTGATCTACCATAAATTTCTTATCACATTTAAATAAATTTAATATTATTTGTTGATAAGTATATTTATTTCAACTTTAGGTAGAGAAAGGGTTGTTGGCTTTAATTTTTAAATTTTAATCGATAGCAAAGATAAATGGAGTTGTCTATAATGCGACTTTTTGAGATTCCGGTGACGGAATCCGGCGGAAGAAATTGAGATGAAATCATGATTTGTTGCAGTTAAAATGGTTTTTTAACTGCATATTCGGATTCAGCACCCTGAAAAACCCCTGGGAAGCTTTCATTGTGCAGAAACTAGTTATCAAACTTGGATTTCAATAAATTACTGCCGGATTTTCACCGGAAAAAATCGCCGGAAAGGCTTTCAAAAAGTCGCGTTAAAGACTACGGCAAGATAAATTATCGAGGAAATATGCGAAGTGAATATTTCGTCTTAGTGAGGTGAAAGGGAGCATAAACCGTCAAACAAAAACAAAAAAATATTTTACACAATGGACGCTGCCGTGGTTGGAAATATGCTCTCCCATGACAAAGACATTTGTAAAAAGTGAAATGTACATTATTTGATGAAGAGATTTGTATAAACCAAAATACACATTAAAGTGAAATGTGCAATTTTTATAATTACATTATTTATTATAATTTATGCATTTTTTATTTGTTCACCATTTATTAAACTGGATGTACATTATTTATAAATATAAATGAAATGTAGATGATTTATATATATTAAATATTGAAGTGAAATGAAATGAAATGTAAATTATAATGGAAATTTAGATTATTGTGTGCATTGTAAATGGAATACACATCCATATTTATATATAAATGAAATGTAAAATATATATGTGTATATGGTTTATATATATATATTAAAGTAAAATGAAATTTATTTATATAAAAAATAAATGTAAAATAATATTAAAGTGAAATGAAATGTAATGTAATATAAATTATAAAAAAATGTAGGTCATTGTGTATATTGAAAATGACATGTACATTCATATTTATATATAAATGAAATTTACAATATACATTTCTGTATTATATATATATTAAAGTAAAATGTACAAAAATTATATGAAGAAATGAAATGAAATATATTTATATATTCCTTGGATCTGGGTGACCAGAGGGCAATCGCAAAGACTAGTTCGATGCAGGCTCGTGGAGTCTTTTAGGCACATGGTGACTCCAAGTCGGCTTTTATCTGGCATCATAGCAGTTCACGTTACCCGGGGACAACCTGAGCAACTTGGGCTCTGTTGTTATCTCATTTTGGTCAATGGATTGCAAAAGATATTTTTGCTTTGGAAATTTCCAGTGTGATAGCACCGTTGTAGCTCGGCCTAAGAGTGTCAATTCGAAGACAGAGGATCTCTTTTCTCCATCTCAACATGAAACTATCATCTTTCATTAGTCCATTGTCCAGGCACCTCGAGGCCTTGCCCTCCTATGCAACTCATATGGTTCCATTTTTTTGAAAAACAATGTAAGCTATGGTTGCCCCCTCGAGGGGCAGAGTACTCTTGTCTTATCTCTTTGGTTTCCTCGCTTTGATGAAGATATGAAACTCATGGCTATAAATATTGTAAATTTAGCTTAGATAATGTAATTTAGCCATGCTTACTTATATATATATATATATATATATATATATATATATATATATATATATATATATATAATTTCAATTAAAACATTTACATAATTTGATAGAGAAAAAAATGTGTTTATAAGTAAATAAATTATGAAGAAAAAATAAATAAAGATAAATGAATAATTTATATATGTAAACATTTTCATATTTTCAAAAAAAAGACATTGTGGATAAATATAAATAAATTGTATACATAAAAGAATATAAGTGATTTATAAAATTTGTGGTGAAATATACAAATGAAAAAGATTTCGATGAAAACGTTACCATAATGTGGCATAGAAACAAAAACATTGTGATCAAATGTGAAATATTCTTTTACACGAAAGAAATAAATAAAAATAATAATTTACACAAAATAATAAAGATGGTAATAATATTAAAAATGCTTACAGAAATAATAATAATTATTATTATTTACATAAAAGAAAATCTATTTACAGAAAAGAGTTTAAACAATATATTATTTAATATATCACTTACAAAGATGATCTCAATATGAAAACTATCCATCGTCAACCATAGTCCAACGTCGTATTGTGACAAAGATTCTCTCAATATGAAAATTAGTCATGGTCAATCATGCTCATCCATGGTGAGCCATGGTCCAATGTCGCATTGTGACAAATATTGCCTTAATATGAAAACCAACCATGGTCAACCATGTTTATTTTAGGGTTTACAATATTTATCTTAGGGTTTATATACCTTGGGTTTACATTATTAATCGCTTGGGTTTTTAGTATTAATCCCTTAGGTTTATTAATTTCTTGGGTTTATAATATTAATCCCTTGGGTTTAATAACCTAAGGGTTCATATTTCTAGGGTATAATATTATTGACATGGTTTATAATATTAATCATGGGTTTAAAAATCCCTTGGGCTTATAATTTTAATCCCTTAGGTTTATAATATTAATAAGTCCCTAGGTTTGTAATATTAATCCATTGGGTTTATTAATCCCTTTGGTTTTTAATATTAATCTCTTATGTTTTGAATCTGTTTGGATTTTAATATGAATAATTTCTTGGTTTCATAAATTATAAACCCATGGTCAACCATGGTCCAACGTCACATTATGACAAAGATTGTCTCAATATAAAAAATAACCATGGTCAACAATGGTCTAACGTCGCATTGTGACAAAGATTGTCTCGATATGAAAATAAGTCGTGGTCAACCATGTTCTAACATCACATTGTGATAAAGATTGTGTCAAAATGAAAATCAACCATGTTTATTTTAGGGTTTATAATATTTATCTAGGGTTTATATACCTTGTGTTTACAATAATAGTCCCTTGGGTTTATAATATCAATCCCTTGTGTTTATTAATCTAAAGGTTCATATTTCTAGGGTGTAATATTATTCGTAGGCTTTATAATATTAATCCTAGGGTTTAATATTGTCTCTATATGAAAATCAACCATTGTCAAACATGATCAATCATGGTAAACCATGGTCACATTGTGAAAACCATGGTAATATATGGTCAACCACGGTCCAACGTCGCATTATGACAAAGATTGTCTCAATATGAAAAACAACCATGGTGAGTCATGGTCAACCATGGTCCAACGTCCCATTATGACAAAGATTCTCTCAATATGAAAACCAATCATGGTCAACCATGGTCCAACCTCGCATTGTGACAAAGCTTTTCTCAATACGAAAATCAATTATGGTCAACCATGGTCAATCATGTTTGTTTTAGGGTTTATAATATTTATCTTTGGGTTTATATACCTTGGATTTAGAATATTAATCCCATGGGTTTAATTTTATTCCCTTTGGTTTTTAGTATTAATGCCTTGGATTTATTAGTGTCTCGTGTTTAATATTAATATTTTTGTCAGGGTATAATATTATTATTATTGAGTTTATTATTGTGATTATTATTAATAGGGTATAATATTATTGATAGTGTTTAGAATATAAATTCATTGGGTTTATAATCAATTGGGTTTATTATATAAATTCCTTGGGTTTATTAATCCCTTAGGTTTATAATATTAAACATATCTTACATTTATAATATTAATCTCAAGGGTTTTCACTATTAATCCCTTGAGTTTTTTGTATCAATCTCTTGAGTTTATAGTACTAATAAATTGGTATTATAATAAATTGTCATTATAATGAACATACTTATTGTCTTATTTATAATATAATAATAATAATATTATTATTATTATTATTATTATTGCATTATTATTTTAATTATATATTTATTATAATTGTTTGTTAATAATATCAAAATTTATTATATTATTGAGAATATGATTAATATGATCATATTATTATAATAATATAATAATTATTATTATATAATTGCTATTATAATATTATTTAATATAAATTATAACATAATTATTATTAGTAGTAATAATTATAATTATAATTTTATAATTATTATAAAAAAATATAATTATTTTTATAATCTAATAATAATAATAATAATAATTTTTAATATAATAATTTTTTTAATAATGTTATTATAGTTATTGTTATATATTTATCAATATGAATTTTAATATTAATATTAAATCTATATCATGAAGGTCTATTGGCTTATTTCAACCACATTTACTAATGTGGTTGTGCATGTCATTGTTGATATGGACTTATAGGCATATATCAACTACATATATTAATGGGGTTGTGCTAGTTTATGTAACTATAGTTTGTGATGAACAAATCATTATTTTTTGTCATTTTCATTATTTTTTTTACCTTCTATTATAACCAACCAATTATAAGAGAAATTCCTTAATATATAATACTACATTTTCATATTCAAATGTTTTTAAAAATAAAGTTAAGCCTATATTTACTTGTAGTGAGCCAATTGTTATTTTTTGTAATTTTCATTATTGGTTTTCCACTTTCTATTATAACCTATAATAAAATTATTGAACAAATCAATAATAGATACTTCCTGTTGAAATATTTTTAAAATAAAATTGAGATCCCTTTCTTTCAACTTATTCATCTCTACTCTCCCTAGTTTTATAACTAGCACAACCACATAGTAAATGTGGTTGACATAAGCTGAAGGCTTATATTAGTCACATGCACAACCACATTAGTAAAAATATTGTTAATTAAATAAATATTTATTAATATAAATATTGTTAATTCACTGCAATACCCACACTCGTGGTCACAATGTGAGTGGACAAGGTGGACTCATAATTTCTTGGGGGGGTATTCTTGCTCCCACCCTTCCCTAAGTTAGAAGCCCCAATCATTCTAGTCAGCAATAAATGGCTCCTTGACATTACCAAGTCTGCTGACCTCATTCCTGAAATATGATTCCTTGCATCAGTGGGATTAACTGATGCAAAAGGAGTTGTAATATTCATGACTTCAACAAATTTTCTAGATATTGTTGCTGGTGTGCTTGAGAAAGGGGTGTGAACAGGTATGTCTGAGGTATTAGAGAACCCCTTCCCATGAATAAAATCTGCAGCAATATGCCAAGAATTCTCCCACATACTCTTGGCTCCATCTGATGCAGAGGAACCATTTTGAGATGCTAACAAACAATATTAGCAGACAATCATACTATTCATCTTAGAGATACTGGAGAGACAAAAAATAAAAAATAAAAACTGAAATATTGCATAAACAATGATCATCCCACATAAATAACAAACTCAACATAGAACATGTGTGTGATCATCCCACGTAACTCTTGCACTCTCTCTGTAACTCAAACTCTCACCAAAGAGGATAAGTCCTAACTTTAGTGGGAGAGCTAAGAGGCAACTCTTAGGCAAGCCACCCATTGTTACCTTGTTGGCCTTGCCTCTCACTATAAGGCTAAGAAAAAAAGGTTCTTAAACTGAGGGTGTTCTTAGGGATCGAAATTGTATGACTTGGTTTGACTAAGGCAACTTGATACTACCCACTCGCAGGTGTAAATAGGAGATGAAATTGCCAATTATGCACAAGAGTTAAGATATTCAATTTAGACAACAATGCTTATTCAGATAATGTGCTTGGAATATTGAAAAACAAGCTTGTTCAAACTCTCATACATTTCGAAATCAATGTGAAGCATGATATAATGATCATTGGAAACAAAACACCACATTCAAATGTTGGCCATATCATCAGTTTGAAAAGTTATCATCAATGAACTTCTAAGAGTTCAATTTGATCTCAACAATTTTTCCAAGAAGCACAACATATATTATGGTTATCAAAGAAAAGAGTTTCAAAGTTTTATTTCATTCCATAGTGAATATTAAGTAAACAGTGACCAGATCATTACTTTGAGAGAAAATATGTGAAGGCACTAGCAATGCACCCTTGTAGTTTTAAAGGAGATTGTAACCCAGAAACACTGATCTAACATGAGAAAATATGAAATAATTTCAAAAGCATTTTCTAGAGTGCATTAGGATAAATTGTTTCCAATATTCAAACAATTTTATTGCTATTATCAGATGTAGAGATTAACCTCAAAGTAGAGAAAATAGTGATCAGTCTTATAACAAGTGATATCATATCATGCAATGTTACCCTATGAAGGATAGAAGATCAATACATCAACTCAGGCTGAAACATCTCATTTAACTTATATTTTATGTTGTCAAAACAGTGCTTAGTTCAGATACTCAAAATTCCATTGGAAGTATAGATCATTTGGCAACTTCCTCAAACAACAATACCAAGAATTAGGTATCAAATAGTATGAGAAATTTCAACTCTCAACTAGTTATGAGACTTGGCCAATTCAACTATTTAAGATGAAACTTATCTGACAATAGTGCTAAGAAACCACATAATCATAAGCATGCATTATTATGTTCAAAGTGCTAGTTATAAGTTCTCATCATGTAGCCATAATAGTGGAAAGTATGTCAACATAAAATTAATCATAGGTATGTTTAGTTCACCAAACAAGGAGAGAATGGTCTCATATATCCATCATGACTAAACTATAGATCTGTTGGGAGAGAAAACTCAGGCTTATGTAATTCAAAGATATAGCACCAAGTGCTGAGGAAATGCATAGATATTGTTTAGAAATGAAAGAGAAAATACCATAATTCCAACTACAATTGTGAAGTGTGCCAATAAAACTTCGATGTTGATTATTATAGTCTTTAAATAGTTCAAAGTATGTTAATTCCAAGGCATTTAACTGTGTGACCGATGGATAGAAAGAGCATAAAAATTGCCTGAAATTTATTATGCAATATGCATAAATGTTTCACCATTTATTTCCCTCAATCTGAAATCATTAATGATGCCAAAAAAAATCTGCAGTGAAACTAAAACCTCAAATAGTTGCCCGAAATTTATTGTTCAATATGCATAAATGTTTCACCATTTATTTCCCTCAATTTGAAATCATTAATGATGCCAAAAAACTTTGCAGTGAAACTGAAACCTCAAATAATGTGACTTTTGGTATTAAAGTATCCCATCATCCTCAACATTGATTTTGTTAAGGGCATACTCTAGATGTGTTATATGAAGAAGAGGTGTAACATGGCATATTTCAAACCCTACTGCAGAAAAATTGTATCTTTGTTATTAAAATAAGAAACATCACGTGGAACCAAGACTGAAACCTCAAATAGTGTGAATTTGGTATTACAATCTCAAGTATCCCATCATCCTTGCTGGAAACATAACTAGGTCCAGTCTTCATATTTATCTTTGTACTTGTAAGAAAAGAAAAAAAAAGAAAAAAATTTATATTATTATTACTTCTTTTATTAAGCGTGTTCTTCATGCTTCTAGATTTTTTTGAAGCCAAATAAATAAATTTGAGTGAAAGTCCATTTGGACATTTTTATAATTTTTTGAAAGGAATAAAAAAGACCTTCATAAGACCAAGTCGGTCCTCCAGCTGGCCAAGTTGGTCTGTTGAACAGACGTGACCCTTCATAGTGGCGAACAACTATATATTGGGGTAAATCCTCCACCAAAAAGACAAGAAGTTTGTTGAGTCTTTTCTGTGGAAAGAAGGGTGAATTTGAGTGGCAAGTTCGTGGAAGTTCTGAAGTAAGATATGTGAATATATTTGAAGCTAAACATGCAAATTTTTTGTGATCTAGAATCTAGATTAGAGGATAATTCTTTTGTGATACATGACCCTGTAATACATGACCTGAAGAGATGCAAGTTTCTTAAGGCTTGAATTATGTAGAACTATACGAGCTATTGTGACCAACTTTGTGATCATTTGCAAGATAATTAAGGACTATAATGAGTATGACATGTCAGCTAATCAATATGACTGTGATCTACAAAGGAGGACTGTGAATTCTATAAAATTAAACCTTGTGACAGATTAGTTTGAAGATAAAAACTTGACAGAGAATGGAGGGTTGACTTGGGGATCTTATGGACGTATTTGTCTTGGTCTTGGGTCTTAATATCTCACTTTGATTTGATTCTGTAAGAAGAGGATTGACTAGGTTTTCACCTTAGAAGGGTTTTGCCTTAGCTTGGAGCCTATATCTTGTGTTTTTTGTGTTCTTGTGATCTTCATGCATTTTATGTTTTGGTAATTTCTTGATGAAGAATAAATAATAAATGCCAACAAATCTCACAAGTAATTATCAAGTAATGGGAATCAACCTTAATCTACAAATACATTGATTCTCCAACGATCCTCAACATTGATTTAGTTAAGGGCATAGTTAAGATGTGTTATTGGCCAAAATGATATGAAGAAGAGGTTTAACTTGGCATATTTCATACCCTAGTGCAGAATAATTATACCTTTTTTATTAGCTTAAGAAAGATGACATCAAGGGAGGAGATCCCACATTCTTGAAGTATTAAAATGAGTAACCAACAAGTTGTTTATGCCATAGGTCATGCAGTATTCACCAAACAACAAACTTAGATCAAAAGCATGAATTTAACCCTAGACATCAAGCGTCCAAGGGATAATAAATTTCAAATGAATTTAACTTACTCTTTGATTTAGGGTAATTCAAATGAATTCAATTTTCTTTTCGATTTAGAGTAATTCAAACGAATTCAACTTGCTCTTCTATTTAGGTTAAGACTTAAAGACAGATGGGTTATGAATATGATCAATAACCCAATGAATATGCAAACATTAAATGAAAAATCTTGAAGGGTTATGTATCATGAGATGATCTGAAGAAGAAACGATATAGCAATGAAATGCCTTAGATCCAACAACCTAGATCATGAGATCAAGTAGGTAAAATCTTATTGCTGACAAAACAATGAAAGGGAAAGAAGTGCATTTTTTTGGGGTTTTGGTTGAAGCAAATGTAAAAGGGAAGAAGGGAAAAAAGTGAAGTTTTTTGGTTGAAGAAAATGTAAATGGGAAAAAGGGGAAAAAGTGAAGTTTTTTGGTTAAAGAAAATGTTAGACCAGTGCCTTGAGAGGGATATGGGGCCATGATAGAAGATTTAGGTGGGGTTTAGGTTTTAATGTGAGACATTATTGAGGGTACCAAGAATGTTTTCCTCTCAAGTGTTGACTAGGGCTAATAGATTTTCTCAAGAATGGATGGGGGGATTAGTTCTATAGGAATCCTCTAAGTACTAACAAGGTGATCTCAAAGGTTGGACAAGGAAGGAGGGAAGAGCCCTAAGATGTCCTAACCCAATGCAATGGAAGACTAGGGCTACTAGGTTTTCTCAAGAATGGATGGGGGGATTAGTTCTCTAGGAATCCTCTCTGAGTACTAACAAGGTAATATCAAAGGTTGTCCAAGGCAAGAGGGAAGAGGCTGCAGATGTCCTAGCCCAACACAATGGAAAAAACTTTCAATGGTTAAAGGGTAATGATAGGAAGACTGTACCTTGATTTACCCTTCCATGTGGAGCAAGATGCCCTCCTTTGTCCTTGTAGTGCCTTTTTCCTCCAATAAACCTAAAACATTATCATAGTCTAACGCTTGAAAAACATCTAAATAATCACTTAAAAAAATATAATGCACAAAAACTCTTTTAGGTTAAGTTTTTTCATTTTTCTTCAACAAATGAAAATGAGTGAGGCATTCTCCTTATATAGATAAGATTCCTTCTCAGTACAATATGTGTATACAATGTGCTAGTTGTGAACCATGAGAAAACGCCATTAGCTCATTTATAAACTATGAGCGAAATATGACAAGTGGACACAAAACATCCTCAAAATCCTCAAAATGGTCAAATTTCCTTAAAAGGGGCCACACATGTGTGCTAAAGGGGCCAAAAGAAGTGTCCTCTCCCATAAAATGTGCCCAAGGGTACCAAGAATGTTTGCCTCTCAAGCGTTGGCTAGGGCTACCAGGTTTTCTCAAGAATGGACGGGGGGAATTAGTTCTATAGGAATCCTCTCTTAGTACTAACAAGGTGATCTCAATAGTTGGCCAGGGCAAGAGGGAAGAGCCCTAAGACGTCCTAGCCCAACACAATGGAACAACACTTTAATGGTCAAAGGGTGAAGATAGGAAGACTATACCTTGATTTACCCTTCCAAATGGAGCAAGATGCCCTGCTTTGGCCTTGTATATTTTTTTCCTCCAGTAAAACTAAAAATTTATCATAGTCTTAACCTTGAAAAATATTTAAACAATCACTTAAAAAAATATAATCTGCAAGAACTCTTTTAGGTAAGTTTTATCATTAGGCTTCAACAAATGAAAATGAGTGAGGCATCATGATATAGATAAGAGGCCTTGCCAATACAAGATGTGTATACAATGTGATATTTGAAAACCATGAGCAAAAACCATTAGCTCATTTCTAAACTATGAGAAAAATACAACAAGTGGGCACAAAACATCCTCAAAATGCTTAAAATGGTAAAATTTCCTCAAAAGGTGCCACACATGTGCACTAAAGGAGCAAAAAGAAGTGCCATCTCTCGTAAAATGTTCCAATTCCATCAAATAAGGGAATAAAAGGTTGATAAGGGCCCAAGGACTAGGGTGTCCTACAACCAACTCTTAAAAGCTAGGAAGTGGACAAAACAAGGGGTAATAATGTCAATGTGTGGGTCTTCAAGTAGCGCACCTAGATAAAAAAAGGGGGTCAATTACCATGTCATCTGTAATTGTTGTAACAACCTATGACCTTGTGTAACCATTTCCTATGAGTCCTCATGTGCCTAAGAGAACTTCCATGTGTGTTCAGAAGAGGGAATAATCATGCATGTGTGAGAATAAGGTGTCCAATTAGGAAAGGGGCCATCTTTGAGTGATCCATTATAATGATGTGGCATCCTTGTCATTGCCTAATGTTGTTAAAAATTCTAGTGTGTTGACGTGTATCTCATTGAAGTACATGAAACCTAAGAAAAATGGTACAGATCCCAATGTTGATATATATATGGCCAAGTATAGGTATATGGATCTCAATGCAACAACATAAATCCCAATGTAGTGTCATGGATTTTGAGGCATGGTACATGGATCTTGTTACCACAAAATTTAGCATTCCCTAAGAAGGGAAACCCTATAGTACAAAAGGCTAGACCAAATTATAACATTGGGACAATGATGCACTGTCATCACAGCCAATACCCCCTGTTCTTTATGACCTTTCATCGATGGAAGGAGTTTGGGTGGAAGGAAATCACTTAAGATAGATATATGAATGATTAGGTATGATGTGATTCCACAAATCCCATCCAAGGAGAGACACAACAATGGCTCAATGCTTCAAAGAAGCTAAAATGCTCTCCAAGAAAATATTTTTAAGATGAAGAGATAAAGACCTAGGGTTTGAGATATGTGATGATAATAGGTATTCCTATATTCAAGACTCTAAGTGATGGGGTAAGACTCACACACCTCCCCCTATATCAGAAAAATTTGTTACCATTAATGCCTCATCTGGCAATTACCCTTGACTGCCAAAAGACATCATGCATTTCTAGTTAGAATGTAGATCCCAATTAAGAAAAAATGTGGGTTCTGAGACAAAATAAATACAATAGAGATAACTCACATAAGAGACTCATACATAAGAATGCGTGCACACACATGCTGTGAATCTATGAAATGTTGTTGAAACATCACAAATGTTCATACTACTATTGCATTCAGATCTGGTAATGTTGATAGCTACATGGTACATGATGGTGTAAATTGTCAGCCAATATCAGGAAGATCTATATGAGAAGGATTTTGTTCCTGTCTAGCCCATTTTTTTTTAGGAATGGCTCCTTGGCTTGACTAATGCACTACGTATCATGGTCGTAGACTATTCCTTCATGAGCTTTATTGAATATACATAGTATGCAAGTGTCATTATAAATATGAATTGTAAATGGGGATTCCCCCTTTGCTTTTATTTATTTATTTAAAAAAGAACATAAAGTGAGAGGTGATAGGGAACATTTCCTCTGTGTATCCTTAATTTGACATCTTGATGAGGTGGATTTGAGTGATAATAGTTCTTGATCCCTTCCTGGCATTAATTCTCACAAGGTTTGGACTATGTGAATAATGGATACAAGTCCAATGAAGGCCTTGAGGCTGAAAGGATGGTCATTGAACTCTAGTTGGATGCTGGGCTAGGGATATGGATGATGCATTGTAATGGAAGGGTGGGTATTCTCTTTTTTTTAGCCCACTTAACCCAAAGCAGGCTAGCTCCCTGCATCTTGGAGCCATAGAGGACACGTGTTTGATGATTGTCTCTAAGAGGTGTATCTCAGCCAATATATCTCTAGGAAGTGAAGTTCAAATCACTCTCTTGAATTAGGCAAGTGAACCATGTGTCTTGTTAAGACTAGGCTAGAAAGCATGCCTCAAAGTGAATCAAGGCCCTAATGAATGAACCCCCATGTATTTGTAGGTCTTTATAATCACAATCTCATCCCCTTGGAAGTAGAAGTGGTAGTTGGTGAGAGCTTGTTGAGACACACTGAAGTTTATAACCTTTGTTATATGAAGGTTAATTGTGAACTGTCAAAGGTCACAGATGTTGGATTAGGCATCAATCTGCCTTTGTAGAACTAAGGTTAATTGTGAATTGTCAAAGGTTCCAAATGTTGGATAAGGCATCAATATGTCTTTGTAGCTCCTTAGGTGAGTAGGCCAAGAGGATTATATTGTGGACAAATAAAAAGAAGGAAATCAAGACGTGGTATAGAAGACAACCATCACCATTATGCATCATAGATCCATATTAACCCCCAATCTGTTAAGAACTGACTCTTGAAGGGTTCACATATGGAATTTTTTGATTCCCCTCGGTGCTCAATAGATCTAGGGTCAGGATGCATCTATGGTATCTTATGGACTGTATCGTGAATTTTTAGATATTTTTGTTGTTGCAAATTTAGTTATAATATGAATCATGCTATTGAATTTCAAATTCCTATGACTTTCAAGTTCCTATGACTTTCAAATTCTAGAAACATCCTAATAACTTCTAATCTAGCTACAAGATCAAAGGTTTCTTCAAACTCAATTCCTTTTACCTTGGAATATCCCTTGCACACCAGTCTGACTTTATTTCTTACCACTTGTCCCTCTTCAATCAATTTGTTTTTAAACACCCACATGGTGCAAAAGATGTTTTTGTTTTTTGTTCTAGGGACTAGTTCCCAAATATTATTTTTCTCTATTTGATCAAACTCTTCATCCATTGCCTTTACCCAAATTTTATCACTTTCTTGATTGAAATTTTTGGGTTTCATTTGAGATAGTGGAGAAACATTTTTCGTGTCTAAGACTTCCTATAAAAAAATTTCTTGTCTAAAATCCTAGTTCTTTAGCTGCAATTATTTTACTCTTAGGATCTTGCTTTTGTACAAACCTGGATGGATTTGTTTGCCTCAAATAAGTCCTTTATACTTCTTCTTCTTCATCTGGTTCTACATATTCTTTAAAGACACACTCTCTATCATCTGATTTTTCATTTTCCTAAGGTTTTGGCAAACGTGGCAAGGCTTTATCTACCCTGACATTAATGCATTCAATGATCTTCTTGATTCTCTTCTTATAACACTGGTAGACTTTTCTTTTAACTGAATACCCAAGTAAAATACCTTCATCTACTCGAGAGTTTAATTTTTCTCAATTTTTCATCATTCCTCTTTATGTTGCATTTACTTCTGAAGACTTTGAGGTGTCTTCCTTATGCTAGTTTGCATTTCCATAACTTATAATGGATTTTGTCACTGTTAGGTATGAGTAGAGTTATGCTTGATAAATACACAACAACTTGACCTACTTCTCACCAGAAATTCTTTGCCACTTTTGCTTCATCCATCATTGCTCTTATCATTTCTTGAACTACTTTGTTCTTCTGTTCCACTACTCCATTATTCTATGGAGTTTTGGCCACTGAGTAGTGTCTTATGATCCCATTATCTCTACAAAATTCCTCAAATACACTAAAGGTGAATTCTCAACCTCTATTTTATCTTAGACATTTGATTTTCAAGTCCTTTTCATTTTACACTTGAGTCTTGAACACCTTGAACTTGCTAAGAGCTTCTGATTTTTCTTTTAAACGACATAATCGAGGTTGATTTGGTATAATCATCAACGAACAACTTCAAATACCTCTCTCCTCTTAGACTTTGTGTTCTTATAGTGTTTTAAATATTAGTGTGAATTCTAGCTCTAAGGGGATGTATTATGAATCTCTTTTATTTTAAAACGTATCCCTACATGATTTCAAAATTGGCATGATTTACTTATGGAGTTATCTACATTTTATAGTTTTGCCATGCATATTACTACCTTTGTCTTCGTGAATTTTCACAAGATTTTCAAGGTTCACATGGTCCATTTTTTGTGCCATTATCAAGTTTCATCTAACTATCTCAAGCAACACTTTACTCTATAATCATCAAAGAAATACACATTACTAGGAGACTTGATTGTTTTCCCTACTAATTTACTAATCTCAGCTTTCCCTATTTCACAATATTTAGACCAAAATGTTACATCATAGCCATGATCACACATTTGGATCAATCTTAAGATATTTTGCTTTAGGCCATGTACATAAAAGACTTTCTTGGCTTTGGTCTTCTTATCTAAACTTAATATTACTCTTTCTCTTATCTGAGCTGGTACAATATTTCCAAATTAACACTTCCTTTCCTAACTTCTTTTAGAAGTAGGAATTTACTTTTGTCTCCAATCACATGCTTTGAAAACCTAATATCAATATACCATTTCCATTCTTAATCATGGGCATATGGTGAAAATCCACACTCTTCAAACATCTCTAGTTTTTGTTTCCATTTCTTTATGCTCCCTTGATGTGCATATTGCTCAAGAACCCGTTTCCTACGACGGTTAAATAATCTACTTTTGCATTCACTAGACTTGTGTCCAAATTTGTTACAATTGAAATTTTCATTCAATATCATTCATGAGGGGGGGTGGGGGGATGAATTTATCTTTCCAGCAGAAGAGTCCCTAGCTCTAGAATTTGAGAAATGTCTAGATCTAACATATTCATTTTTGACAAACCTATTAGCTTTACACTCAATAGGATTTTTCCTGAAGTTAAGATAAGAGTAATAATTTCTATAAAATAATGTCGTGTACTTGAAATTGTGTGGGTGTTTCATAGGACTAGATTTGTTGAATTTCAATTATCTATTTTTTTGGTGCACAAGTTTGCATTGAGGAATATTCATGGATTTGACAATATTAGAATTTTCAAAATTGTTTCTTTTCTCATTACTTCCTTTGTCTTCACTATTTTTTCTTGTGAGTGCATTTCATAGCTTTGAGGGGATTTTTTTGTAGAGGACTTGGTGCTTGACTCAATGTTTAAGGACTATTGAGGGTTTGTGTATCCTAGGGATGTTTTGATTATAGGGATGTTTGACACTGAGAATGCTATTTTGACTTTTTGATCCTTTGACAAACTTTATCTTTAGAGCCATATTATCTTTTGATTTATCGATATATATTCTTAGGGAGACAACTTCTAGCTCTAGCTTATGAAAATTCTTTTTCCATTTTGTCACCTCACTTATAATAACTTCCTCTTTTTTCCTTACTTCATCAAGTTGAATTTTCAAGTAGATAATATCTTCTTCATATTCCCTTGAATCTCTCTTTCCTTGCTTCTTGGATAATTCTAGCTTTAGAAACTTATTCTTATCTTCTAAATTGTCATGGATCTTTTGTTTGTCTTTTAGTTGTTGTACCAAAATTTCTTAGTCTAATTACCTCTTCTAATTTCACTTTCTAAATATTAAATGTTTCATCATTAGAGTCATAAATATCTTCATTTATTCTCAATTATTGTTCCTTCAATTGTCTATTCTTCCTTGTGGTCTTATTTAGTTAATACTAAGCACTGGTATTCTTTGGTTCAAGATCAACCACTCCTTCAACTTTTTCTTCAAAGTTTGAATTGTCTTTAAATTTCAAAATGGAGTCCAAAGCGATAAGAAAGCATTCATTATTCTATTCATTGGATGATTTTTCGTTGCTAGCTTCAAATGAGTTATTGTCTTCTTTAACATAGAAAATATGCTTTCTTTGATTCTTTCCCTTCTTTTTCTTGTTTCTCAACTTTAGTATAAGTAATTTTTGAAGCAAAATAACCAGATTTGCCTGAATACAAGCATTTAAAACGAATCTTACCTTTATATTTACTTGATCCTCTCTTTAACTTCCTCCTAAATTGAGCCATTTATTGATATGAATCACAATTAGAGCAATCTTGATATTCTTTAGATTTCTTTGAAGCTTTGAAGGTTGCCTCGTTTGGTTTTAATTTCTCTTTCCAATTCTCATTTCATTTTTTGAGAGTTCCTTGAAGTTGTTCCATGGTGAGAGTGTTGAGAACTTTCATCTCTTCTATAGGAGAGATCTTGGAATTGAATCTCATAGGAAGAGAACTCAATACTTTATGCAAAACTATGTTATCTTATAGTTTCTCATTAATCCCTCTAATCATGTTAGGCACCTCATTAACTATAAGAAAATAATTAGCCATATTCACATCCTCATTAATCTTTAAACTTTAAAATATCATTCTATAAGTATGTTGATTGGATAGAATGTACTCCCAACAGTGAGGGGATCTCCCTGGTGTAGGGTCCAATTGGACTCTACATCGTTTGGTCTAGGAGTCCCATCTGGTATGTGGGCCTCACTACCATATCTTTAATTAAGATTTTTCTTCGGAGAATACAAGCATAAACATAAGAAAACAAACAAAACTTTAAAAAATGAAAGTAACCTACAAAAATATAATATAACATATACCATGAATAGAAACAACATAACTTTAAAACATGAACCTCAAGAAAAGTAGTGTTAGCAAAGCTTCTAATTAGATCCACACATACATGTAAAGGTAAGTGTATCAACCATGAATAATTTCGTAATTAATAACCATATAAAAGCATAAGTGAGTCTACAATCACACAATGATAAAATGATAACGTCAATAAAACAGTTTATCAACACAAGAATAAGCCAAAGTTCAAGGAACTTTAAAACATTAAGTTGATAATATCCATAGCACCATCACATAAGACATCCATCAAATCCACAAGTGGAAATAGGAAATTACTTTTTTCATTCACCAAAAGATCCCTTAGTTCTCGAAGAATACGCACAAAAGTAAGTCCAAAGCCAAAAGTCCTTTACAATGTGTCATGCGGGCATATTTATAGAAAGAGGAGTGACCTTTCATCTACCTCGTGAATGTTGAGCTAGTTATAGAAAATAGGACCTTGAAGGATACTCAGGAAATTTTCTACAAATTCTTATGAATTTGAGTTACCTATGGGCATAGGTATCTCATTTATTTTCAATGTGGTTTATTTGTATCCCTATCAAGTTGGTGATGAAATTGCGTCTAAACCAAATGAGAGTTGTGGAGAATTTAGTGAACAAAGATGGATGAAGCAAATTCCTATGAAAAAGGTTCTAGAAGCTGAAAGAATTGGCAACATCGAAGTTGAAAAACACACCAGGGGGAAGAGTCTCTGCAATAATTAGTGAAGTGGAAAGGTCATCCAGTTGAATATTCTACTTTCATGAATGTTTCATCTCTATAGAAAGAAGGTTATTCTATCGAAGACCTTATGTGCAGGAGCTCATCAACTTTTCTTTCCTAGGAAGCCTGATGTAGGTGCATTGATGGAGCACAAACTTAATGAAGACTGGACAAAGCTTGCCAATGTGATGGGATGGTCACATGGAAATGTTGGGGGGAAAAGATATTTGTTTATAAATTGTAAATTTTTAATTCGGGAGGAGTTTTGACTTTTTAATAAGTGGAGATATTTTCTGTTGTAAATATTATTTTAGTTTCCTTGTTTGTATAGAATATGGAACAATTCATACCTTGTGACTATTGGTTGTCCCATGTTGGCTTTCTTTTTAAAGAGAACAACTGCCTAAAATAAAGAGATATGGAGGGTAACGAAAGGCTCGTGGTTCTCTATTAAATTATGGTCTTGTTGCATTTCATTGTAATTTCCTTCTGTGTGAATAAGGAAGTGTTGTTTTCTGTGTGAATGGCATAATTGAATAGCCAATAGGACTATAAATTGATATGGTTTAAAATTGAATCAAAATCTAGTGTTTGAAGCAATTCATTGTCTTCTTATAAGCTGTGGTTAATCATAATTTTTTTCTTATGCATTTTTTATCTTTGGAAGTTAGTACTTATTCCATCAAATTACATTAATAATATGAGCGTTGAAGCCTTAATCATTGTGATTGTTCATACATTTTGTGTATTCCTATCGAAATGGTCACACAACTTGTAGAGGAATGTGCCACAATGTTCCAAAGTGGGAATGCGAGATAGTTACAGTGAGCTAAGCATTGAAACAGAGCACCATTGTTTCAAACATTGTCACATCCTTTTGATTGGAATTCATACCATTACCTTTGAGCGAGAGTTTCATCCTTGATGAGGAAAGGCGATTAGGATCATTCTCAGAGTTGGGAGACGAGTCAAGGCCGTGGAGAATCAATTTTACAAAGAACCAAAATTCCTTTACAATGTGTCATGCGGGCATATTTATAGAAAGGGGAGTGACCTTTCATCTACCTCGTGACTGTTGAGCTACCTATAGAAAATAGGACCTTGCAGGATACTCAGGAAATTTTCTACAAATTCTTATGAATTTGAGTTACCTATGGGCATAGATATCTCACTTATTTTCAATGTGGTTGATTTGTATCCTATCAAGATAGTCATGAAAGTGCATCTAAAACAAATAAGAGTTGTGGAGAATTTAGTGAACAAAGATGGATGAAGCAAATTCCTATGAAAAAGGTTCTAGAAGCTAAAAGAATTTCGAAATCAAAGTTGCAAAACACACCAGGGGGAAGCGTATCTGCAATAATTAGTGAAATGGAAAGGTCCCCCGGTTGAAAATTCTACTTGGATGAATGTTTCAGCTATACAGAAAGAATGTTATTCTATCGATGACCTTATGGGCAGGAGCTCATAAAATTTTCTTTCCTAGGAAGCATGATGTAGTTGCATTAATGGAGCACAAACTTAATGAAGACTGGACAAAGCATGCTAATGTGATGGGATGGTCACATGGCAATGCTGGGGGAAAAAGATATTTGTTTAGAAATTGTAAATATTTAATTCGGGAGTAGTTTTTACTTTTTAATAAGTGGAGATATTTTTTGTTGTAAATATTATTTTAGTTTCCTTGTTTGTATAGAATATGGAACGATTCATATCTTGTGACTATTATTTGTCCGATGTTGGCTTTCTTTTTAAAGAGAACAAGTGCCTAAAATAAAGAGAGAGGGAGGATAAGGAAGGGCTCATGGTTCTTTGTGAAATTATAGTCTTGTTGCATTTCATTGTACTTTCGTTCTGTGTGAATAAGGAAGTGTTGTTTTCTGTGTGAATGGCATAGTTGAATAGCCAATGGGAATGTAAATTGATATGGTTTAAAATTGAATCGAAATCTAGTGTTTGAAGCAATTCATTATCTTCTTATAAACTATGGTTAATTGTAATTTTGTTCTTA
This sequence comes from Pinus tabuliformis, assembly GCA_031772625.1. Lineage (NCBI taxonomy): Eukaryota > Viridiplantae > Streptophyta > Pinopsida > Pinales > Pinaceae > Pinus > Pinus tabuliformis. The sequence continues at coordinate 1,805,161,515 of CM062817.1, read as the reverse complement.
TGCGTTGTTTATCTTTGGAAGTCAGTACATATTCCATCATATTACATTAATAATATGAGCGTTGAAGTCTTAATCATTGTGATTGTTCATATATTTTGTGTATTCCTATCGAAATGGTCACACAAATTGTAGAGAAAGGTTCCACAATGTTCTAAAGTGGGAATGTAAGGTAGTTAAAGTGAGTTAAGCATTGAAACAGAACACCATTGTTTTGAACATTGTCACATCCTTTTGATTGTAATTCATACCATTACCTTTGAGTGAGAGTTTCATCCTTGATGAGGAAAGGTGATTAGGATCATTCCCGAAGTTGGGAGACAAGTCAAGGCCGTGGAGAATCAATTTTACAGAGAGCCAAAAGTCCTTTACAATGTGTCATGCAGGCATATTTATAGAAAGAGAAGTAACCTTTCATCTACGTCATGACTATTGAGCTACCTATAGAAAATAAGACCTTGCAGGATACTCAGGAAATTTTCTACAAATTCTTTTGAATTTGAGTTAGCTATGGGCATAGGTATCTCACTTATTTTCAATGTGGTTGATTTGTATCCCTATCAAGCTGGTGATGAAAGCGCATCTATAATAAATGAAAGTTTTGGAGAATTTAGTCAACAAAGATGGATGAAGCAAATTCCTATTAAAAAGGTTCTAGAAGATGAAAGAATTTTCGACACCAAAGTTGCAAAACAAAGTGGGGGGAGAGCATCCGCAATAATTAGTGAAGTGAAAAGGTCCCCCGGTTGAATATTCTACTTCGATGAATGTTTTAGCTCGATAGAAAGAAGGTTATTATGTCGAAGACCTTATGGGCAGGAGCTCATAAACTTTTCTTTCGTAGGAAGCCTGATGTAGGTGCATTGATGGAGCACAAACTTAATGAAGATTGGACAAATCATTCCAATGTGATGGGAAGGTCACATGGCAATGCTGGGGGAAAAAGATATTTGTTTAGAAATTGTAAATATTTAATTCAGGAGTAGTTTTGACTTTTTAATAAGTGGAGATATTTTTTGTTGTAAATATTATTTTTGTTTCCTTATTTGTGTAGAATATGGAACGATTCATATCTTGTGACTATTGGTTGTCCCATGTTGGCTTTCTTTTTAAGGAGAACAAGTGCCTAAAATAAAGAGAGAGGGAGGATAAGGAAAGGCTCGTGGTTCTCTGTGAAATTATAGTCTTGTTGCATTTCATTGTGCTTTCCTTTTGTGTGAATAAGGAAGTATTGTTTGTTGTGTGAATGGAATAGTTGAATAGCCAATGGGAGTGTAAATTGATATGGTTTAAAATTGTATCGAAATCTAGTGTTTGAAGAAATTTGTTGTCTTCTTATAAACTGTGGTTAATCATAATTTTGTTCTTATCCATTGTTTATCTTTGGCAGTCAATACTTATTCCATCAAATTACATTAATAATATGAGCATTGAAGCCTTAATCATTGTGATTGTTCATACATTTTGTGTATTCCTATCGAAATCGTCACACAACTTGCAGAGGAATGTGCCACAGTGTTCTAGAGTGGGAACGTGAGGTAGTTAGAGTGAGCTGAGTATTGAAATAGAGCACCATTGTTTTGAACATTGTCACATCCTTTTGATTGGAATTCATACCATTACCTTTGAGCGAGAGTTTCATCCTTGATGAGGAAAGGCGATTAGGATCATTCCTGGAGTTGGGAGACGAGTGAAGGTTGTGGAGAATCAATTTCACAGACAGCCAAAATTCATTTATAATGTGTCATGTGGGCATATTTATAGAAAGAGGAGTGACCTTTCATCTACCTCGTGATTGTTGAGATACCTATAGAAAATATGACCTTGCAAGATACTCAGGAAATTTTCTACAAATTCTTATGAATTTGAGTTACCTATGGGCATAGGTATCTCACTTATTTACAATGTGGTTGATTTGTATCCTTTCAAGCTAGTGATGAAATTGCATCTAAAACAAATGAGAATTGTGTAGAATTTAGTGAACAAATATGGATGCAGAAAATTCCTATGAAAAAGGTTCTAGAAGCTAAAAGAATTTTCGACATCAAAGTTGCAAAACACACTAGGGGGAAGAGTATTTTCAATAATTAGTGAAGTGAAAACATCCCCTGGTTGAATATTCTACTTGGATGAATGTTTCATCTCTACAGAAAGAAGGTTATTATGTCAAAGACCTTATGGGCAGGAGCTCATAAAATTTTCTTCCCTAGGAAGCCTGATGTAGGTGCATTGATGGAGCACAAACTTAATGAAGACTGGACAAATCATTCCAATGTGATGGGATGGTCACATGGCAATGCTGGGGGCAAAAGATATTTGTTTAGAAATTGTAAATATTTAATTCAGGAGTAGTTTTGACTTTTTAATAAGTGGATATATTTTCTGTTGTAAATATTATTTTTGTTTCCTTGTTTGTGTAGAATATGGAACAATTCATATCTTGTGACTATTGGTTGTCCCATGTTGGCTTTCTTTTTAAAGAGAAAAAGTTCCTAAAATAAAGAGAGAGGGAGGATAAGGAAAGGCTCGTGGTTCTCTGTGAAATTATAGTCTTGTTGCATTTCATTGTGCTTTCCTTTTGTGTGAATAAGGAAGTGTTGTTTGTTGTGTGAATGGAATAGTTGAATAGTCAATGGAAGTGTAATTGATATGGTTTAAAATTGAATCGAAATCTAGTGTTTGAAGAAATTCGTTGTCTTCTTATAAACTGTGGTTAATCATAATTTTGTTCTTATCCATTGTTTATCTTTGGCAGTCAGTACTTATTCCATCAAATTGCATTAATAATATGAGCTTTGAAGCCTTAATCATTGTGATTGTTCATACATTTTGTGTATTCCTATCGAAATGGTCACACAACTTGCAGAGAAATGTGCCACAATGTTCCATAGTGGGAACGTGAGGTAGTTACAGTGATATGAGCATTGAAACATAGCACATTTGTTTTGAACACCGTTACATCCTTTTGATTGGAATTCATACCATTACCTTTGAGCGAGAGTTTCATCCTTGACGAGGAAACGCAATTAGGATCATTCCCGGAGTTGGGAGACGTGTCTAGGTTGTGGGGAATCAATTTTACAGAGAGCCAAAAGTCCTTTACAATGTGTCATGCAGGCATATTTATAGACAGAGGAGTGACCTTTCATCTACCTCGTGATGGTTGGGCTACCTATAGAATATAAGACCTTGCAAGATACTCAGGAAATTTTCTACAAATTCTTGATTTCATTTACCTATGGGCATATGTATCTCACTTATTTTCAATGTGGTTGATTTGTATCCCTATCAAGATGGAGATGAAAGTGCATCTAAAACAAATGAAAGTTCTGGAGAATTTAGTGAACAAAGATGGATGAAGCAAATTCCTATAAAAAAGGTTCTAGAAGCTGAAATAATTTTCAACACCAAAGTTGCAAAACACACCAGGGGGAAGAGTATCTGCAATAATTAGTGAAGTGGAAACGTCCCCCGGTTGAATATTCTACTTGGATGAATGTTTCAGCTCTACAAAAAGAAGGTTATTATGTCGAAGACCTTTTGGGCAGGAGCTCATAAACCTTTCTTTCCTAGGAAGCCTGATGTAGGTGCATTGATGGAGCACAAACTTAATGAAGATTGGACAAATCTTTCCAATGTGATGGGATGGTCACATGGCAATGCTAGCGGAAAAGATATTTGTTTAGAAGTTGTAAATATTTAATTCAGGAGTTGTTTTGACTTTTTAATAAGTGGAGATATTTTCTGTTGTAAATATTATTTTAGTTTCCTTGTTTCTATAGAAGATGGAACGATTCATATCTTGTGACTATTGGTTGTCCCATTTTGGCTTTATTTTTAAAGAGAGCAAGTGCCTTAAATAAAGAGAGAGGGAGGATAAGGAAAGGCTCGTGGTTCTCTGTGAAATTATAGTCTTGTTGCATTTCATTGTACTTTCCTTCTGTGTGATAAAGGAAGTGTTGTTTGTTGTGTGAATGGCATAGTTGAATAGAAAATGGTATTGTAAATTGATATGGTTTGAAATTGAATCAAAATCTAGTGTTTTAAGCAATTCGTTGTCTTCTTATAAACTGTGTTTAATCATAATTTTGTTCTTATGCGTTGTTTATCTTTGGAAGTTAGTACTTATTCCATCAAATTACATTAATAATATGAATGTTGAAGCCTTAATCATTGTGATTGTTCATACATTTTTTGTATTCCTATCGAAATGGTCACACAACTTGCAGAGGAATGTGACAATGTTCCAGAGTGGGAATGTAAGGTAGTTACAGTGAGCTGAGCATTGAAATAGAGCACCATTGTTTCGAACATTGTCACATCCTTTTGATTGGAATTCATAACATTACCTTTGAGTGAGAGTTTCATCCTTGACGAGGAAAGGCGATTAGGATCATTCCCAGAGTTGGGAGATGAGTCAAGGCCGTGGAGAACCAATTTTACAGAGAGCTAAGTTATTTCACCTTCTTGAAATTCATAAAACAAAGTTTTAAAGAGTGTTATGAAATCATTTCATGGTGCCTACATGTTTTTTTTTTAGCGCTACAAAATCATTCCGTAGCCCAAGAACAAAAGAAATTTTTGTGTTGCATTTTGGTTCCTAAGTCTCCTTTTGGCCTGCCATTGTTATCACTATGTGCTCAGTGCAGGATTATTGACATTGTTTCATCTTTTAGTCACATATACCATTATTTATCACATTTTTGCAGCCTATTACATGTACAGGAGGAGCATGTTTAGTTTAGTCAAGGCATGATGATTGACCTTAATATTTTTTACCCCTTGCCATTGACGTCAAAGGGGGAAAGAGATTCAACTCAGCTTTGATGATTAGATTCAAGAAGGAAGACGAGGGTCAAGTTGACACCAATGTCAAAGGGGGAGCTTGTTGGCAATGTAGTGTTTTCCATTGATGTCAACCGGTGCTTAACAATGTTCCAACTTTGTAATCATCATGTATATGTTATCTATAGGTTTATTGCGTGGTCTCCATTAGAGGAAATTTTAGCCTAAAAGTTCCCATGAAATTTTCATGTAATTTCCATGTCATAATATGTAAACCAATCAAAATCAGTTAAATTTGAAAAGAGGTACATGTAAATATTTTGGAGGGAAAAGAAGAAAAACTACTTTTTTTAATGAAAAGAGGTACATATAAATATTTTGGAGGGAAAAGAAGAAAAACTATTTTTTTTAATTGTATTTTTGGCTTATCTTCTTATAGGTTTACTCAATTTGAAGTGTAGACACTCGTTAGATGCAGAATTAAATTCGACATCCAAACACACTTTTTTAATGTATCTTCAATTTTTATCAATGTGGGTCTTCTCAAAAGTATGCATAATAGGTACTCATTGGATGAAAAATTAAATTTGACATCCAACGAGTGTCTACACTTGAATTTTAAGTAAACCTATAAGGATATAAACCAAAAATACAATAAATAAAAAAGTAGTTTTCTTCTTTTCCCTCCAAAATTCATAACTTTTTTATTATTATTTTAACTATTATTTTATCATTTTCCTTAGGAGGCCACTTTTAGGCTGAAATTTCCTCTAATGCTATGTTTGGAAGAGTGTCTCAAAATTGCATATCCATATCTTGAAGTTGAGCTGCAAATTGATAGGTGAAGGTTTATGATGATGACGTGATACCTGCCTAGGGAGATTGAACATGTTTGGAGGTTTTGTTATCATAATAAGAGACTTGACATGTGTGCTAAATGGTCCTACTATTGAAATTTGGTACCGAAGGACAGGTGGTTCCCTTAGGCTTTGATCTTTGGCCTAGGGAAAAGTGTCCAACAGAATTTAATTTTTCTCCTAAAGTGACTTTATAATTTTATAAAGTTAAATCTAATTTAAAAGTGACTTTAAGTGATAAAGTTACTAAGTCTAATTTTAAAGTGACTTTTATAAAGTCAATGAAAAATTAGAAAGGAAAAGTGACTTTGGAAATAAATGACTAAGTGGGTCCTTATTAAAGTGGGGTGAATTAAAAAATAAAAAGTGAGATTTAAATGAGCATTTAATCTCAGCCATTGATCTAAATCTATTTCAGCCATTGGATTTAGAGATCACCCAAAAGTCACTTGGGTCACCCAAAAGTCATTTGGAGTTATATTAAGGGAGGAAAAGGAGGAAAAGATCACATTCGATTCAATTCTTTCATGAGCAGATTGGGAGAAGGAGAGCAAGAGAGCAAGAGAGATTTCTGAGCAGGGAGGAGAAGGAGACAGTAGCTTGGCACACATTCCAAAGCAGCAGTTGAGCAGATTTGTACAGCTGATTCAGCACACAGTGAAAGGTAGATTTTGGCACGATTTTTGAGGAGAGGTTTGCACCAAAATCGAGGAGCATTTTGTTGGTTTTTTTGCACGCAAAACGAGGGCCATACAACAGCATTTAATGATGAAAGTGGGCACGAAAATCGAGGAGACCATACAGCATTTATTGCTGTCCTGTTTGCTGTAATTTCCAGTTTGCTGTGAAGCATGGGAAAAGAGATAAGTTGTAAATTTGCTTGCTGATTTTTTGCTGAAAATTTCTCACTGTAAAAGGCAATTTTCAGAAATAAAGAAGAGCTCTCAAACTGGTTTTCTCCAAGAGTTGTAGGGGGTTTTTCCAGGGTCACATTGACCAAAAATCTCAGTGTTTAAATGTGTTTTAATGGCTGTTTATTACTGCTGATTTTTATTTCTGCAATTTCCAGCATTCTGTAAAATTTCCAGAATTTGTGTTTTCAGCAAATTTATTTTTTTCAGCTTGTTAAATGTATGGTTATGGGAAAGGGCATTTAACTATATGGGAGAAATAAGGAGAAACTGAAAACCGGGGTGGGAAAACAGAAATTTCTACATGGTATCAGAGCTTGAGTGCTGAAGGGCAGTTTGGGACAGCAAAAGAAAAAATTACAGCTACTGATTTTTCACTCAGAAAATTCTAGCAAGCTGATTTTTTTCATAAACAGCAGTTTTATCTTTACTACAGCAGTGCTATTTTTCAGTTTTAGGACAGCAGGATGTCATTGGGATTGAGGGTGGAGGATAGGCTGGATGGGCATACAAATTACAACGTTTGGAAGGAGAGAATGCAGAGTATCTGTGAGGAGGCAGAAGTCTGGGATATCATGGTGCATACCACATAGAACCCTGTTGTTGTGCCTACTGATGCTACTCAATTGACAGCTTATAATAAAAAGAACGACAAGGGTAAGAGGCTGATTCTAGATGGAATCAAAGACCATTGCATTCCTCATGTGAGAGGAAAGAGCAATGCCCATGAGATGTGGACAGCATTGTCCAATCTCTACCAGAGTACCAATGAGAACCGGAAGATGGTCCTGAAGGAGAAGCTGAAGAACATTAAGATGGGTAATGATAGTGCAGCTGGATATCTCAAAAAGATTACTAATGTGAGAGATGAGTTGGCAGCGATGGGAGAGGCCATTCCACCCACTGAGTTGGTGCGGATTGCAGTGAATGGCCTCCCCCGTTCATGGTTGAACTTTGCTGATAGGGTTTGTGCACGTGAGACCCTTCCCACATGGGAGAGGTTTTGGGATGATTGCATTCAGACAGAGATCAGGAAAGGTTAGCTTGGGGCAGCCATGCCAGTTGAGCAGGATGAGGATGTAGCACTGGTGGCAGGAGGCAAGAAAGGCAAAGGGAAGAAGCAGGCTTCCACAAGTAGTGGTGGGGGCAAAGACAATGGTAAAGGTAAACAGGGGAACACACAGAAGGACTATTCCAAGGTGAAGTGTTGGAATTGTCAAAAGATGGGACACTATGCAGTTGTGTGTCCGGAGAAGAAGAAGAAGAAGGGGAAGAACCAGGACGTGGCAGCTTCAGCTGAGATTGAGGACTTTGCTGGTCGTTTTAACCGAGAGTTTACGTTCACTACATGTGAGTCCTCTAGTGCAGGATCACCTGCCACACAGGTTCAGAGGGAGCATGCTTTTCCCTCGATTAGCGGAGCATCTTCAGGTATCTGGTATGTGGACAGCAGGGCTTCACGTCATATGACAGGAGTCCGTGAGTACTTCTCAGAGCTTTCAGAGAGTGGCACTGATATTGAGGTAGTACTCGGTGATGACAGAGTTGTTAGAGCAGTCGGGGTGGGGACAGTGACATTTCAGAGGGAGTCCAAACCTCCCTTGAAGGTGTCAGAGGTTCTTTATGTGCCAGGGATGAGGAAGAACCTCATATCCGTCTCAGCTTTGGAGGACAGAGGATATGAGGTACTGTTCAGGGTAGGACAGGTATTGATGTATCCCAGGGGCACTCCAGCTGATTCAGCTAGAGTGATAGGTGTACGCCATGCAAAGGTGTACAAGTTTGCATTCCAGCCCCTTTTGGAATTGAGCAGTAGTACCGACAGCAGAGCTAGCAGTTCTGAGCTGTGTGAGATTTGGCACCGCAGGATGGGACATATGTATCATGGAGCCTTGAGGACATTGCGGGAGATCACTACAGGTGTGCCAGATTTCAGTACTGATCACTTTGATACTTGCAGAGGTTGTACGATGGGCAAGTTTGCCAAATCCCCTTTTCCCAGCAGTGACAGCAGAGCGACTGGGATAATTGATTTGATTCATTCTAATGTGAGCGGTCGGATGTCTCATGTTTCCTTGAGTGGATATGAGTACTATGTTTTATTCATTGATGATCACTCCAGGAGGACCTGGATTTATTTCTTGAAGACCAAGAGTGAGGTCTTCAAGCGGTTTCAGGAGTTCAGAGCTCTTGTGGAGACACAGACAGGTCAGAAGATCAAGTCCCTGAGGTCGGACAATGGAGGAGAGTACACCCTTGGAGAGTTTGTTGATTATTGTGCAGAGGCAGGCATTAGGAGGGAGTTCATTGTTCCTTACAACCTCCAGCAGAATGGGGTTGCGGAGAGGAAGAACAGATCCATCATAGGGGCTGCCAAAGCCATGTTACATGATCAGGGGTTGCCATTGTTCTTGTGGGCAGAGGCCTCCAACACAGCTATTTACTTGCAGAACAGGAGTCCACATCGTGCCTTGGGGCACATGACTCCGGATGAGGCTTTCTCTAGGAAGAAGCCTGATATTGGTCATCTTCATATCTTTGGATGCATTACATACTCCTATATACCCAAGGAGAAGAGGACCAAACTAGAGCCCACCGCAGAGGAGGGTATCTTTGTGGGCTACAGTGAGACCTCAAAGGCCTTTCGGATTTACATTCCTGCACAGAGGAGATTTGTTGTCAGACGGGATGTGAAGTTCGAGGAGGACAGGGCCTTTAGGAGGTCACGGGAGCTAGAGTATCTGGATCAGGCAGACCCTCAGCAGCAGTTGAGTCAGTCGTAGGGATTCAGTGGGCAGGGATCAGGAGGATCTCGAGGTACATCTATGAGGATGTCAGGTCCGTCAGTGAGTAGTGGCTTACCGAGCTAGAGGGGTGGTGCTCCGGGCAGCATGCAGAGCAGTTCACAGAGCAGTTCACTAGGGAGTCCACTGATGGACAGTTCACACGGTACCTCAGCTTCTACAGGTTCAGGTGCAGGCAGGAGGACAACAGACAGACAGTCAGGAATTCAGGCTCCTGATGATGATGATGAGGAGGAGTTTCATTCTCCGGTGGGAGAAGTGTGCTCAGGGAAGAGGAAGCCCAAGTGGCTTCAGGACACCTTGAGAGATGCCTCATCTGTTGCTGAGCCGAAGAGGCAGGTCAGAGAGAGTAGACCACCTGAGAGGTTTTGTAGCTATATGGCGATGGTTACCAACATCCTTGACTCTGAGCCTTCTAGCTATGAGGAGGCAGCTAGCCAGTAGGTCTTGAGAGAGGCCATGCAGGAGGAGTATTCTTCTATCATGAAGAATGATGTTTGGGAGGTGGTGCCGAGGCCTGAGGGAAAATCCGTGGTTACTTCCAGATGGCTTTACAAGGTAAAGCATGTTGCAGATGGCAGCATTGAGAAATTCAAAGCAAGGTTTGTGGCTAGAGGGTTCTCCCAGGTAGAGGGAGTTGATTATGAGGAGACCTTCACTCTCGTGGCTCGATATACTTCGATCCGCTCCATTATATCGATAGCAGCAGAGATGGGTTGGAAGATCCACCAGATGGATGTGAAGACCGCATTTCTCAATGGCTTCATACAGGAGGAGGTGTACATTGAGCAGCCACAGGGCTTTGAGGTGCATGGGAAGGAGTCCCATGTGTGCAGACTGAAGAAGGCCCTTTATGGCCTGAAGCAAGCTCCCAGAGCTTGGTACTCCAGGATAGATACATATTTACAGGGGATGGGTTTCACAAAGAGTGAGGCAGATCCAAACCTTTACTTTATTGTGATTGGTGAGGAGCCTCTCATTCTGGTGCTGTATGTGGATGACTTGATCATTACAGGTGCAGAGAGACTCATAGAGCACTGCAAGAGAGATCTTGCGACGGAGTTTGAGATGAAGGACATCGGCTTGATGCATTACTTTTTGGGTTTGGAGGTGTGGCAGGAGGAGGGGCATTTCTTCCTGAGGGAGGGGAAGTATATTGTGGACATCCTTAGCAAATTCCACATGGAGGATTGTAGACCCATGTCGACACCAATGATCACCAATTGGAAGAAGCTTCATGCTTCGAATTCCGAGTTGGTGGATCCCACATTGTACAGGCAGCTGATTGGTTCCTTGATGTATTTGGTCAACACTAGACCAGATATCTGTTTTGCAGTCAACACGATGAGTCAGTTTATGTGTGAGCCTAGGAAGGTTCACTGGGTGGCTGCAAAACACATTTTGTGGTACTTGCAGGGGACAGTGGATTATGGTCTGGACTACAGACAGGGAGATGGAGTGAGATTGGCAGGATACACTGATTCTGATTGGGCAGGTTGTGCTTCTGATAGGAAGAGCACTTCAGGGTGTTGTTTTGGGTTGGGTTCAGCAGTAGTGTCATGGTTTAGCCGGAAGCAGCAGTCAGTAGCACTGAGTTCAGCGGAAGCAGAGTATATGGTAGCCAGTCTAGCTAGTTGTGAGGCTATCTGGCTTCGCAAGATGTTGTTTGGCTTATTTGGTCAGCCGTTGAGACCTTCAGTGATTTACTGTGATAATCAGAGTTGCATTAAACTCACAGAGAATCTAGTATTTCATGACAGGTCAAAGCATATCGGGATCAGATATCATTCCATCAGAGACTATGTTCAGAAGGGAGTTGTGAAGCTTGAGTATATTTCCACTGATGAGCAGGTTGCAGATATCCTTACCAAAGCCTTACCACGGGGCAAGCATGTCTACTTCAGAGAGAAGATGGGTGTGGTGAGGAACACCTTCCTCGGTAAGAGGGAGTGTTGAAATTTGGTACCGGAGGACAGGTGGTTCCCTTAGGCTTTGATCTTTGGCCTAGGGAAAAGTGTCCAACAGAATTTAATTTTTCTCCTAAAGTGACTTTATAATTTTATAAAGTTAAATCTAATTTAAAAGTGACTTTAAGTGATAAATTTACTAAGTCTAATTTTAAAGTCACTTTTATAAAGTCAATGAAAAATTAGAAAGGAAAAGTGACTTTGGAAATAAATGACTAAGTGGGTCCTTATTAAAGTGGGGTGAATTAAAACATAAAAAGTGAGATTTAAATGAGCATTTAATCTCAGCCATTGACCTAAATCTATTTCAGCCATTGGATTTAGAGATCACCCAAAAGTCATTTGGAGTTATATTAAGGGAGGAAAAGGAGGAAAATATCACATTCGATTCAATTCTTTCATGAGCAGATTGGGAGAAGGAGAGCAAGAGAGAAAGAGAGATTTCTGAGCAGGGAGGAGAAGGAGACAGCAGCTTGGCACACATTCCAAGGCAGCAGTTGAGCAGATTTGTACAGCTGATTCAGCACACAGTGAAAGGCAGATTTTGGCACGATTTTCGAGGAGAGGTTTGCACAAAAATCGAGGAGCAGTTTGCTGGTTTTTCTGCACGCAAAACGAGGGCCATACAGCAGCATTTAATGCTGAAAGTGGGCACGAAAATCGAGGAGACCATACAGCATTTATTGCTGTCCTGTTTGCTGTAATTTCCAGTTTGCTGTGAAGCATGGGAAAAGAGATAAGTTGTAAATTTGCTTGCTGATTTTTTGTTGAACATTTCTCACTGTAAAAGGCAATTTTCAGAAATAAAGAAGAGCTCTCAAACTGGTTTTCCCCAAGAGTTGTAGGGGGTTTTTCTAGGGTCACATTGACCAAAAATCTCAGTGTTTAAATGTGTTTTAATGGCTGTTTATTACTGCTGATTTTTATTTCTGCAATTTCCAACATTCTGTAAAATTTCCAGAATTTGTGTTTTCAACAATTTTTTTTTTTTTCAGCTTGTTAAATGTATGGTTATGGGAAAGGGAATTTAACTATATGGGAGAAATAAGGAGAAACTGAAAACCGGGGTAGGAAAACAGAAATTTCTACACCTACAAGCTCAGGAGGTGATAAAAGACTTGTGTGAACAAGTTATGAAAGTTTGGAGTTGATTAGATGTAAGAAAAGGGCTGAAATTAGGGTAACTTAGGTTTCCTGAAGACAACCTACATTAGTCACTCGTGTTTCCTTGATTATACCTATGTTACATCTCCTAGTAATGCTTTTCAAGAATGGAGGATTAGCGTTACCCTGCCTAGACTCAAATTTCTAGGTTTTATGCACATCCTAATGAATTTTAGAAGTTTATACTTTGGTATTTCTTCATGGTAACTCGTATAATAGTCTGAGAAATTTAATTCCTATTCTAGAAGGTGATTAAAGTTGAAATTTAAAGGAGAAATATTATAAATAAGAGAACACCTTCTTGCAGCGAGGTTGGATGGATTGAGAGAGCGACCCATTGATTGGGTATTGAGTGAAGTGCATTGTGGATGTAGTTGCATATTGTATATCAGATGTAAATAAGATTTTGTTGTGCATGTCCCAAAATTTGTTGCTTGCAGGTAAGTGCTCAGAGTGGAGAAAAAGTTGTAGAGGATTGTGTGATCTAGTTAGAGAACATATTTGTTGGTGTTCATATATCAAGTTTTTGTTGTAAAGATTGTTTCTTGATTACTGGGGTCCTAGTTTGAGATATTCCAAAAGTGGCCCTAGAGAATTTTAGGGGTAGTGGCTCCTTGTTGGTGGTCACTAGCTAAATTGTTTTATGGGTGGTGCCTCCTTACTGGTGGTGGCTAGCTAAATTTTTTTATGGGTAGTGGCCAACTAAACATATGTATAAGATATTTTGATTAATAGATGATTTAGAGCAGCATAACATTAGCAGGGTAGTTTTTATCCCCTTTAGGGTTTTCACTAGAAATACTTGTGTCTGTTTGTGCATGCATGTTTGGATGTTTCTCATGGATTTATTGTGTTGAATTTGTGATTCTTTCACACTAAAATCTACTAATGTTATTTATGTATGTTGTTGTTCAGTAAACATACAAAAATAAGTAAAAATTATATAAGGATTGTCAGTACTGATTCACCCCCCTCTTAGTAGTGATCAACATTTCTAAAACAGACAATGAATTAAGACATCTAGTCGAGCCTCTACGCCATTCTTTGCAAGAAAAAGAAACAACCAAGTACCCAAACCTTGACCAATCGTGGGATAGTCAAGTAAGTTGGGTTAGTCGGCCCCGACCTCAGTCAATGTAGTTGGTTGATCTATGTATTTTCGAGTGGATTTTTTTACCCTGATCTTGACTAACTGAGTACAAGCAAGAAGCTCCTCCATCACCCAATCGCAATCGTTGATTTCAGTGGAGGACTATGACGACAAAGCATCTGGTCAAAATAATTCACATGCCCATGGTTGGGAGGAGGATGTGTTAAGAATATAACAAGGACCTCATGCAATGTTTGACTAGGTTTGGTACCACATAAGCATGGGGTTTGAGCCCACGATCTCCCTTGTTGCACTCAAGCATCCCCAAGTAAATTCTGATAATGGCGAGTTTAGAAAACGGGGGGTGTATCCACTCATTGGATAAGAAAATTTATCCTGCGGTAAGAGCATAGTTCCATCCTTTGGTAGAGGGGAATGAGCATCTTATGGGTTAGATCTAGTTTGAGGGACTGTCACCAACACGATGTCAATGGGGTTGATTGCATCACATCTCATGTTGGATCAGTTGTCTCTTAGAGGTTATGCAAACTGTAACATCTTTTTTTTTATCCCTACTTTTGTAACATCAAATGTAACTATGACTTCAATGTGTGGGAACTATAATTGGTTGAACCTTTGTTTTAACAATCATTAATTATTAATTAAATTTAACCACATTTGTTGGAGGAAGGGACAACTTATAGATGTGAGTTATGAGGGGAATTTCTTATTTTACTTGCATAACCTTAAAAGCCATACCCTATTGAATTAAATGTCAGAACCACTCGCAACTAAGAAAAGCCATTTTACCTGAGAGGTTTTAATGTGATGTGATTGGGGTTGAACTAGAGTTTTCATATTTTATGGCAATTCGTTTATTAAGAGTAAAGATCAGAATGGGAAGTTCCCATTCTCATCCTTCCTTCTTATGAATTAAAGAGAGCCAAGGCAATTTGAAGGGATGCAAGAGAAATTCTACATATACACATAGTTGAAATGAATTCAGGGTTCGCTTCACTTGTTAGATGAGAAGGAAGTTGCTCGAAAATTCACTATTTAAAGCTTCCTATGAAACTAGATGTGCCCCCCCCCCCCCCCTTCTAAGTTTGGAGGTTGTATGACCTTGAGCCAGTGCCCTATGTCTTTGGGTGTTAACTATCTTGATAGTGATTGAGGCCACTGAAATCCCCTTGTCAATGTATGTTGCTGGTGTGTAGTTTTGTGATAGAATTAAACCACTGTGTGCTTATGATTAGGTTGATGAACTACTTAGTGCTTGCTAACTTGCTGATGAACCATCTTCATTTGGAATCAATCCTTGGTTAAACCATTGGGTTCTTTTAGTTAGGTTGATGAATCACTTAATTCTTTCCAAGTTCTCGCTAACTCACAGATGGACCACCTTCATATTGGAATCAATCCCTGGGTTAAACCAACAAGAGATTTTAGTTAGGATGATGAACCACTTAGTTCTTGTTAAGTGCTTATTAATTTCCTAATGAACAACTTTCATATTGGAATCAATCCTTGGGTTAAACCACTAGGTGCTTTCAATTAGAACAATGAACCACTTAGTGCTTTCTAAGTGCTTGATAACTAGCTAATGAACCACCTTCATAGTGGAATCAATCCTTGGGTTAATCCATTGGGTTCTTGCAGTTAGGTTGATGAATAACTTAGTGCTTGCTAAGTTCTTTCTAGCTGACTAGTTAACCACCTTCATAGTGGGTTCAATCCTTAGAAACTAAACAAAACACTCCCCTTAGTAATTTGGGTGAATTCCTGTGATGTGAAGCTCAAAGAGTAAGCGAGTCACTCTAGTTCTTACTGTCGAAAGATTAGTTGACGAACCACCTAGAAAATGGGATTCATCTCTTGAGTGTTTGACGAAACCGTTGATGTGAATTTTCCCTTTGGAAGAATCCCCTTGGACTCTGGATCTAACTTGGGGGTGGTTAATTGCAAGAGATATTATAGTGTAGTTGGGCTATGGTTGGGTGGAGAGTGGAAGTCCCTCCTTCAATTGCCAACAATTTTAACTCACTCGAATAAGTATAATAATTTATGCATATATGGCTATGCTTGTTATGTTAATTGTTAATATATGGTTATGTATGATTCATGAATGAATGCTTCAATCACTGAATATTCATGGTTTACTAACTATTTTACTTGTGTAGGATGGTAATGAACATGGTAAATTTTAGGGGTGAATTTTAGCCCAAGGGCGAAATTTAAGGGGTTTTGCATTTAGAGGGGTGAAATTTTTATAAAACACCCTTTTCATATAGTTAACCCAACTTTTATTTAAAAAATAATTATTTTTTTTATTTTAGCCCAAAAAAAAGGGCGGATAAACCCTGCGAAGGCTCATTTGGCCCTATTCGCTTGGTTTGGGAGATTGTATTCCCTTAAAATCGCTGGATTTTCTGATTCGCACATGGTTTGGGAGATTGTGTTCCATTAAAATCACCGAATTTTCTGATTTGCAGTGTTAAATTCGTTTGCAATCACCCCGTTTTTGGTTTTCCTGGTTTGGGAGTGGTTTGGGAGGTTCGATTTGGTCCCAATCACCCTGATTTTTTGGTTTTCAAATGGAGGAAAATGGTGAATGACTCCCTGTTTTCAAATCGGTTTTCATGGTGTATAAATTTGTTTTCAAATCAGTTTTCATGGTGTATAAATTTGCTAGTTTTGGTCCTCGGATTTCTCAGTTCACAAATCCGACTCTTTCCAGCAGGGCTGAGGGCTAGTTAGAGGGCATCCATGAAGTCTAAACAAAGCTAAGATATGGCAATCCATTCTTGTGAAGAACATTAGCCTAAGGAAGGAGCAGCAGAATCTCAAGGAGAAGCCGAGCTCGAAGAGGACAAAAGGAAGTTTGTTCTGTGCATGTGAAGAGGCCGAAGTTTGTCCAGAAGCAAGGCCAAAGTTCTGTTTCTTTTCTAAGCTCTAGAAGGATTTGTTTATAGGTAGAAATAAGCCCACTGAAATTCTGCCTGAGGTGTATTTTGTTCTGAGTCAAAAGGGGCGGGTCGAAGCCCTAGAAAGTGGCCTAACAACCTCATATCTGCCCACTGTAGGAAGCCAAAAGGCCTCAGGACTTGCACAAGAGTTTGTGGGGGGCCGAAGCCCTAGAGGAGGCCAAAAAAGACCTCAAACCTTGACTAGTAGCAGGTGAAATGCCTTAAACATAGAGTGGGCTAGAGCGAAATAAGCGTCATAGGGACTAGGGTGTACATTTTGTGCAGAATCCTCCATTTCTTGCCGACTCATTGCAACCAGCGCTAGGTGTTACAGATCCATTTGGGCACATCAACCCCAACTTACAGATCAGTAATATTAGGGCCCATCAAACCCTAATTCAGTTGTTACATGCCCTAAAGAAGTCAATCATCAGAATGCCTAGCTTCCCAAGAAGTTTCATGACTAAAATCATCCAGAAACTACCTCTAAGAAGATCAGTGTAGGTAGGCCTTCATTAGGGTGCGCTGCAATGCAAACCATACATTGATAGGGTGCTATGCAGTGCACTTGGTCCCCCTTTGGCCTGTGTTGGGCGAATTTGAGCGAATTTCCATGAGGGTTTGAAAGATTCCTTATCCATTAGATGCCTCTAAAAGTTTCTCAAACCTATCTACTCCTTTGAGCTCATATTTAGATGAGGAAGGGAGTTAAGGAACATCAATCCCTTATCCCTTCCTCCATGGAACGAAATTCTAAGTTTGGGAGGGCATTCATTATCAACATTTATGGCATAACTTCCTTCATTTACCTATAAAAAGTCCACTCATCTAAGTGATCAGGGGTTGGAGATTATTGAATTATAGGGAGATGTTGTTAGTATGAGACTTGAGTTGATTTCAAGTATTGTAATGATGTCAAAATGTCTTGCTTGTTATGAGGAGAGGATGGGATTGAACTGGAGGAGTGATGCTGAATCGAGCAATGGGTTGTAACTCTTCCTTTTACTAATAAAGTGTTCAAAGCTTTTTCCATATGCTTGTGTTATTCATTTATGCTTTCATATGTGTATCATGTACTTGATTCCATGCTATGTTTAATCAATAGATCATTATCATATGCTTTGATTGGTTGTTGTCTTCTGTCTGTGTGTAGGTACTCTTCAAGCGGATTAAGTACGGAGAGGAGCGATATAATTGGTCAAGGGGTATAAGGAGCAAATGAAAGCTACAGGTAGGATTCTTTGCCTCTTATTTTATCTATTGGTCGTAGGAAAAGTAGAGAATGTTTTGCACTGTTGTTCTAGACTTAGCTACTAGTCTAGGGGTTTAAGCGTTTATCCATAGACACTAAAACTTCCCAAAACACTAAGGTATACATTTTGTGTGGAATGCAGGACACAATGCCCAATGAAGGACACAATGCGCTATAATTCACTTCCCGCATAGATCTAGTGTGCTTCAGCACATTATCTCTCACTGCTGCCTATGCTGATCCCTTGAGGGTCAATTTCCCATCTAGGAGCTGAAGTTTTTGAGCCAATTTTATCCGGTTTGAATGATTTCTGAATGTCAATGATGTTTTGTTTCTGAAAATAATGTTTCATCTCCTTACTTGACCCTACTTAGACTAGGATTGATAAATGTTTCTTATGTACTTACTTTATCATTTTCAATCTATAGTCGAAAGTTAGTTTATTGATCAATTGATCTTTAGTGAAAGAAAGTGTCGTAAAATCGTCTTTTCCTTCGAAAAATGAATTGTCACCAAATCTTCATTCATGAAAGATCAATTGATTAATGTGTGAAAATGATTAGTATTTTCATTGAAAGTGTTGTAATTCCTCATTTCTTTGAAAATGAAAGTGTCGTAAAGTCTTCCTTTCCTTGAAAAGAAATTGTCACAAAATCATCCTTTTTATGAAAAGAGATTTTTTGATCAATTATGCATATTTCCTTTTTGTTCATTCACATTAAGGGAAATTGAAAAGAAATACATGCATGTTGCATTGAAAATTTTTGTGTGTGTTGATAAGGAATAGTGTAGGGAATTTGCATTTAGATTGTGCTCTTTGTTATTTGATCAAAAGAAATTTGATTGCTCTATCCCTAAGTAGCTAGGATTTCCATGGTTAAATTGAATGGAAAGAATGCTTATCATGATATTTGCATTCCTAGGAATTTCAGAATACATCACGTGGTGAACTTGAAAGGAAAATTCCTAAGCAAGATCAACTTAAAATAAACATCAATTTACCTAATGGAGCATTGTCATTAACACAAACATTTAGTGGTTCTAGGCTAGAGACGTGTTCCGACATCGTAAAACAAAGCAACTGTCACTAACTTGTCTGGAATACATCCCGAGTGTGATACCTCATTCCACGTACGTGAGTATATCGTAGCTCATCCACGTACCTTTGGGTATATAGGGCGGTGTTACAGTACATAAATTATATGGGAATGCTCTCACTGTGCGGTTGTACATTAGACAGCGCTTATACGGACTGGGCCTCCGCGTACCTTCGGGTATATATGGGAGGACAAATCTAGGTTTCTATCCATCCTTAAGTAACCGAGTTGGCCGCCTTGTAAATTGTGATACACCGAACAAAGCATTCGGGGAGATTGCCTGCTCATACTTCTTGGTTCGCGAGGAGGTATTCTAGCACACCCCCTTTTTGCTTATTTCTTTTTTGATAATAAAACTAATCAGTAATCGTAGAGAAACATCAACCCTTACCTCGTCGTTTGCAAAGAACAGCGAGAAAACTGCCTTTGCCTCCTGAAGCGACACCAATTTGGGCAAAGTAGTCTCACTTAATTGAGTCTAGTACATCAAGAACTCCTAGTTCTTCATCTTAGTTACCTGAATCATATATTCCGGTAAGTACAAAGACTCCAGTTACTCCAACTATTTTTGGTACATCTGTTCCTGAAGAAGAAGTTTCGCAGTTACCTGAGGACATTAGCACTGATCCTAGTGAAACAATAACCAAAGTTGTTCAACCACAAGTTGATCCTCAACTTGAGATTGCTCAACAAGAAAGTACTTTTGAATTTGAATCAGTTCAACTAGAAGTTAATCCAGAAACAATCCCAGTTCAAACAGAAGTTACATCTAAACCTGAAGTTGTTCAGGAACCTCTTACTGAAACTGTTGTTCATTTACCAGAACATCTGGACTTCGAAGTTGAACATTTGGAAGTTGTTACTTTATTGGTTACCCCTCAGACATCAGTAACTATTGAAACTTCAACTTCACCAACACCAGAAATCTTTTACAGACTTGATGGTGAAGTTCTTCCACCAGGTTTGATTGCCATAGAGGAGGAATTGGAAGAAGATTCCACACCTGAAACCCTGTTTAACTTTGGAACTGGGCTTTATTTTTACCCAAATACTCCTGATTTCTTTACCTCATTTCAAGTACCCATAGAATCTTTAGGACAACTTTTGGGCCACTTAACTATGGTTGAACAACTGTTAACGTCTCAAATTGTATCATCTGATGCAGCTACAACAGATTCATCTGTTGTCACTTCTTCGATGTTTTCTATCACACCTGAGTTGCACTTGTATGGTGAATCATCTGTCTCAATTGGTTACCAATCATTATCTAGAACCCACTCAGGGGTTACTTCTACACCATGGTCATCACCCATGTCCTAAACTGGAATTTTACCTGGTTCTTCTCTAATGGGAACTCAATAGTTTGATCCTGCATATCAGTATCAAGCTGGGTAATCTGGTCAACCGAGACCTATGTATCCATTAAATACTGGATTGCCACCATATGGAGAGAAATATGCTTATTCACCGTATCCTCCTTATTCTAGGGGACTACCATATGGTAATATCCCACAGTATTCAGGTCAACCTGGAATTAGAGTTTGTCAATGGCAACCAACAATGCCAGTTCAATCAAGGCTTGTGTATCCAACACAACCAATGCAAATTGTGTTAGCTATTCCTACTACACCTATTGTTACTATTGTACCATAGTCACAAGTTCAAACTGTTGTATCACAACCTGTTCAAACTGATCCTTCTACCTTGCAATCATAAGTTTCAAGTCAAGAAGTTCAAATTCCTCAAGTTGTTGTACAACAACCACTTGTTTCTAGAGTTCAACAACAACCTCAGGTTAGTGTACCCTTATCTGGACTGACCCAGGCTTACACTGGTATAGTTTATTCACAACCTAGCCAACCTCTCATTGCCGGACAACAACAACTGTTGAATCCACAACAGTTATACCAACAACAACAACAATTGATTCAACAACTGTGGCAGCCTCAATTTCAACAACCCCAATTCCAGCAGTACCAACCTCAGTTTGGACCTGTTTCACAGGCTCAACCTAGTTTTGGTCAATCTCAAGCTTACCAAGGTCAAGGTCAACAAGGCTTTGCAGGTTATGGACAACCACTTATTCAACCTGGTTATCAACAACCACCTTACACTGGTTTTGTTCAACAACCATACCAAGGTTACCAAATGCAGATGCCCTATGCCAATATGCAAAGACCTATTGCCTAGGCAATTCCATCATATCCTGGGTATGCTCAACCTGACTTGAATCGACAGTTGCCATTTGTAGCAACTTTAGAATTACCAGATTTAAATCATCTCACTAATGATCCAATCTTATATGCACCTTGGTGGCTGGTAATTCCACATAAGTTACCATCTAAAATTCTGAAGTTTAACAGAAATCTTGGAGAAGACCCATCAAATCATGTTATGACCTTTCATTTGTGGTGTTCATCTAACTCCTTAAATGATGATTCGGTCAGACTTTGTCTTTTCCAAAGAACACTTACTGGTCCAGCTGCTAAATGGTACATTGAATTACCAAGATCTTCTTTCAATAACTTCACCACTTTAGCCACTACTTTTTTGACCCACTTCCAGTTACCTATCAGATACGAAACTGGAACGGAACTCCTAACCAAATTTAAACAGACTACTGCTACCCATATATCAGATCACATTCATGAGTGGCGGCGTCATCGTTGAATGGTTAAGACATATGTTCCCGATCAACTTTTAGCTGAGTGGTTCATAAAATCCTTGTTGCCATCAATCACTGAGGATGTGGCAAAAGGTGGAGTCATCACAGAAGAGCAAGTCATTGCTCGTGCCCAATACTTGGATTTAATTTACACACAATTTGGCACGCTTTATGATAAAATTCCCAATGCACCTTGACTAGCTTTCACTGTTCCACCTCCTCCATAATCGAGTAAGGACTCTCATGTCGCGACGGTGTGATCGATTATTCAAGCACACAATCAGCAGGAAGACCATCTAGTCAAACTCTTGTTGTTTCCAATCAAACTACCAATGCATCAGAAAATACTCTTGCCTCCGAGATTAATGTCATGTCATCTGACAAAGGCAAAAATCCAAAGCAACCAGCAGGCAAGAAAAAGGGGAAGAACAAAAAGAAACAAGAAAATTCCCCTCTAGAGAAATCATCTGATTCCTCTACCACAGCAAGGAAACCTCGTTATCCATGTCTGATATGTAATGACGAGCATTATACAAGAGATTGTCCACATCGCTCTGAGGTCTCTAAACTTTTAAATATTTCGAACACATTGGCAGTGTTCACAGATCCATTTCCAACCCTAGAAACACATTTGGTTGCAACAAACCATGCTTTCACATCCCAAGTACTTATGTTATCCATTGCAAAGCCACAAAATGATGTTTTGGTGTCAACAAGAAACAAAGATTATGGAAATCCATCGTCGTCGAATAATCAGGCCATTGATTAACCTAATCCTTCGACCTCGACTTCATCTGAAGTTGTTCCACCTATTGTACCTGAATTGACAATAAAACCACCAAAGGGAGTTGTACACAAATCAACATTCAACCATCGGGCTTGAGCAGCTCAAAACTATAACATAGTAGAAGATCTTGCTCAATCACCTTCAGTTATGTCGACACTTGAGGTGTTGAAAAATTGTCCCTCCCAGAAATAGGCTTTACTGTCAACAATAGGCGGAATAGATCCTACGGATTCAAATCTTGTGTTCTTTAACCATGCGGGATATTCACCACAGTTACCAGCGCAATTAGCTTTCCTAATCCAATTAAAAGCTCTCAATAAGAATGTTCACCGAACAATTATTGATGAGGGGGCCATCTACTTGCATTATGTCCATGAGCTGCCGAAAAACACTTGGTTCACCGCCACTGTCACGATCGCCAACCACGTTGAAAGCTTTTGATGGAAGAACGTATACTCCATGTGGGATTTTGAGTAACCTACAAGTCGAACTAGCAGGCAAAACAGTTACTGTTAAAGTGGAGGTAGTTGACGGACCCCTCGATTACAACATTTTACTAGGAAGGCCTTGGGTATATGCTATGGCTGTCATGGTTTCCACATATTTTCGTACTATTGCATTCCCTTTTAATGGAGGAATCACAATCATTGATCAGCTAGC
This sequence comes from Pinus tabuliformis, assembly GCA_031772625.1. Lineage (NCBI taxonomy): Eukaryota > Viridiplantae > Streptophyta > Pinopsida > Pinales > Pinaceae > Pinus > Pinus tabuliformis. The sequence goes on along the minus strand of CM062817.1, from coordinate 1,805,138,513 downwards.
CTTCTTTGCCAATAGTTCACAGGCTACGGCAAGCATTCCGTTGGTACACAAACCCCCGTTGTCACTTCAAAGTGTTGGAGTAGGTCTCTTTAAAGATCCTTCCCTAATGGGTACTTTTACCCTCCCGTCAGCATTTGATTGGTGGAAGTGGCAAGAGTAGAAACCTGCAACATGATTTCCTCCACCTCATCTGATTTAAGGAGGATTTCCAACCAATTTGAAGTTTACTGTAATCTTGAGGTATTGTCATTAAGCCCCATTGAATTATCATAGCAATCAATCTTTCGGGCTTGTGTAGCAAACCAAATCCACACTCAACTTTTGTATGGGTAGATAGGTCATTAGAATGTGGTACCTCTTCGGATCCTTTTTCACGTATACATTCTACGGATGAAGGAATCACCCAATCAATGATGATAGGAGAGGAACCGTGGGGAGATCATCATCATCGTTCCAATCTTCCAGATGACAAAGAAGATTATTCAAACAAGTTAAAACACCCATCAATTGTTGATTTCTTGTTGAATTCTGTTAGAGTAGATGCTATAGATTCTGAGCGTAATTTGTCAAACATAGAAGAAACAATTTCTATAAACATTTCAATCAAGCCTAATATTGTAGAGAACATTCATGTTGGAAAATCCTATTCTCCATTGGAACTTGATAATTACCGTGCTCTGTTTCGTGAATTTCGAGATATTTTTGCATGTTATTACGAGGAGATGCCAGGAATTGACTCAAGCATTGTTGAAAATGAGATTTTAATGTACCCTGATGTCAAACAAGTACGACATTAGCTTCAACCTATTCATCCTAAGAAAGTCGTTGCCATTAAAGCAGAGGCTGAAAAACTTTTGCACGCTATCTTCATTTTCCATATACCTCTTACCGACTGGGTGTTGGAAATAATACTGAGAGGGGGGGTGAATCAGTATTATCAGATCAATAAAACTTTTCAAATACTCTGAAACATATACGCGACTTCAGTTAAGTGAACCAGCATGTACACGCTACTGTGTCTAAGGAAACCAGCGTATAACCAGAAAACTTATGATTCAGTTAGTTTATCTTCAGTAAATGCATCAGGACATTATTAACCATATTAAAAGTAAACAGATCATCACACAAAAGCCACACACATGAACACCATGATATAAGGTGGAAACCCAATATGGGTGAAAACCACTTGCTGCAAGTTGTCTCTATCTTTCTTTAATAAGAGCTTCAGTTTACAATCTTTTGTACTGGTGCAGCCTTATACCAGTACGCAGGCTACAACCTGCAGAGGGCTACAACCCTCTCTCGTTCTCCAAACTTCCTTGGAAGGGAGCTCCAACCCCCTTTGCTCTTGTACTAGCTAAGACACTAGTACGTAGGTGCAGGCCTACAATCTTCTTTCCTTCAGGTACCACTTTTCATACATTTTCAGACTGGATATTCCTAAAGCACAACATTACAATCTGAAGACCATAATTCATTCAACTTTCATAGCAGATTACAAAACAACCAATACTTGCATCAACAATCTCTGAATCACTGAACCACTGATACCCTGTCAAACCCAGTCACCAGAACACAGAGCAGACTACAGAACACTGCAATAACAGTTAGACCCAACTGCAAACCCAAAAATCAAGCTTCAAAAGATATACGCTACTTCAATGAGAGAAACCCGCGTATACACGCTCTTTTAACGAAGACAACCTGCGTACAGATCTAAAAATAAATTCTCTCAACTTGAAGCTGTACCAGACATCAGTTAGATCCAGAACATAACATTGAGTCAGTATACAGATCTAGAGATACACATAATCAACCATATCATAATAGAGCATTTCAAACCATTAGATCCCGATCTGTCCTTAGATCTAGTCTTCCATCAACCGATGTGATCTCTCCTTAGCTTAGATCAAGCAACCCAGAACCTGCATACGAGATCTCTTTCTTTATCAGATATTCAAGACTTTCTCAGTGACAGTGCCTAATGATCTTCTTCTCCTTATATAGCCTTAGGCCTTGCTCAATACCAAGGGCCAAACCATAGAAATCCAATGCCATCAGCTTCAAAACTAAAGATCAACACGTCTGTCGAGATACTTTGGTCCAAATACATAGGCTCAAGTACCGAGGACTAACTACCACGGACCAAAGGGAAGCTTCTCGACATGCACGCCCTTTTCTGTTCATGAATCTGCGTGTATACGCGACTTTATATATATCGAACCTGCGTATCCGCGACTTAGTCTATAGCGTACCTGCGTGTATACGCAACTTTTGCTTAATGAACCTGCGTATATGAAAATTCTCTTCATACTTGTAGTCTGGACTGAGATCTGTCATCAAAGAGAGTTGCCATCAAGGACAACACCTGGATCGTAGCGCCACACCTGTGCCAAAATGCCAACAATCTCCCCCTTTGGACTTGATGGCAACCCCAAGATCCGTAGAATCATTCTCCCCCTTTGTCATCAAGGGCAAAGGGCTGTGCTCCCCCTGAGTACATGCTGATATCGCTGCTTGGTTGTGCTGAAACATGCTCCCCCTGATTGTAGGCAATATCTGCAAAAGATGTTCTTCAAAAGAATCAAGACTTATACACCATAAGGGACCTTCCTATCACCAAAAGACTCAATGCATACATCCATACTCCCAACTAAGAGGGGATACATCAGAACCAACCAATTATATTACATCATTCATCCCAGGCATAGTGGGGAAACCAACAAAGGCCGTTACATGACCTTGACACCATAAAAGAGATATCAAAGAAGAGATACATGACATAGAGACAACAAATCTAGATCAAGACTTATGAAAGTCACAAGCAGCATCTGATATACATCTTTTAGATCAGCAACCAAGATTTCCTTCTGAGCTCCTTCTCCTGAAACCAACAACAGTTGTGTACTAGAACCAAAAGCATCTAAATGCCAACAATGCTTTATGAGACTTTAAGCTGCTCCCCCTGAACCTGTCCCTGCTGCACCCTCTGAAACTGTGCCTGAAGAATTCTGGCATACCCATCTCAGACCTTCTCCAACCGCAGTCTGCCCTTGCTGTTCAGACCTTCATATACGCGACTTCTCCTGCATAAAACAGCGTATGCACGCGGATATGCTTTCGGCAGAACGCGTACACCATACACGCTACTTTCCCTGCATAAATCGGCGTATATACGCGGATATCCTTTACATAACTTGCGTATACCAACTTTTCTGTAGAACAGACAAGCTTCAACAGCAGGATGAAGCATCAACTACTCCCAGCTTTTGTCTGAGATATTCAAAAGTTTCCCTGGGCAGTGGTTTTGTGAGAATATCAGCAACTTGTTCCTTAGAAGGAACATACTCCAGCTTGACCTTCTTCTCAAGCACTTGTTCCCGAAGAAAATGGTACTTGATTGGTATGTGCTTGGTTTTTGAGTGCATGACTGGATTCTTTGAAATGCTGATTGCACTTGTATTATCACATAAGATAGAGACTGGTGGAGTGCAGATGATTTGAAAATCCTGCAAGGTCTGCATCATCCAAAGAAGTTGTGTGCAACAAGATGCCGCAGCCACATATTCTGCTTCAGTTGTAGATAAGGCAATCGAACTCTGTTTCTTGCTGAACCAAGATACTAATCTGGAACCCATGAAGAAAGCACCACCACTTGTGCTTTTCCTATCATCCACACTTCCGGCCCAATCTGCATCTGTGTAAGCATGAAGAGTGAGATCTGTATCTCTAGGATACCATAAGCCATAGTTTTGGGTCCCTTGAAGATACTTGAAGATTCTTTTGACTGCCTGAAGATGAGTTTCCTTTGGGTTGGCTTGAAATCTTCCAACAATTCCTACTGCATGCATAATATCTGGTCGGGTACCTGTCAAATAAAGCAAACTCCCAATCATGGATCTATAAGTTGGTTGGTGAACTGCTGTTGATTCATCATTTCCACTGAGGCTGCATCCTGTAACCATGGGGGTACAAACTGGCTTTGAATCTTCCATGCCATACTTCTTCAAGATCTGCTTGAGGTACTTGTTTTGAGACAAGAAAATACCTCCTTCATTTTGTTGGATTTGCAATCCAAGAAAGTATGTCAATTCTCCAAGTAATGACATTTCAAATTCTTTCTGCATAACAGAGGCAAAGTTTTGACTCATAGCCTCTTCATTGCTGCCAAAGATAATATCATCTACATACACAGCAAGTATTAGCAATTTGTTATTTTCAACTTTCATATAGAGATTGTTATCTACTGATCCTTTTGAAAAACCTTGTTGATGAAGATATTTGTCCAACCGATAGTACCAAGCCCTTGGAGCTTGTTTGAGACCATAGAGAGCCTTTTTCAATCTGCATACAAGGTTTGGATCATTCCCAAGAATGAAACCATCTGGCTGCTCAATATATACTTCTTCTTCTAAGTCTCCATTCAGAAAGGCTGATTTCACGTCCATTTGAAAAACCTTGAAGTTTTGAAAGCTTGAGAGAGCAAGGAACATTCGGATGGCCTCAAGTCTTGCAACGGGAGCAAAGGTCTCTTCAAAATCTATTCCTTCTTGTTGCGCATACCCTTTACAAACAAGTCTGGCCTTGTTTCTAATTACTTCTCCATTTTCATTCAATTTATTTTTGAAGACCCATTTAGTCCCTATGACATTTTTATCTTTTGGTCTAGGAACCAATTCCCAAGTATTGTTCTTTTCGATCTGCTCAAGTTCTTCATCCATTGCCTTGACACAACATTCATCTTTGCATGCCTCTTTCACATTTTGTGGTTCAGTGGAAGAGAGTAATGCCAAATAGCTTGAAGCTTCTGCAATTCTTCTTCTTGTTTGTATTCCTGCTTCTTTCTGCCCCACAATCTGAGATTCTGGATGATTCTTTTGAACATATCTGGATGGAGTCTTCTCTTCTATTCTTGTCTGCTCCTCTGGTTCTTCTTGATGCTCTTCTTCTTCTTTAGGTTCTTCTTCTTCATCATTCTGCCTTTGAGGGTAGCCTTCATCTTCTTCAATGTCTTCATGATGAACTTGCCTAAGAATATATCCCTTCTCATCGACCACTACATCAATGCTGTCAACAATTCTGCCAAGTCTTTTGTTGTAGCACTTGTATGCTTTGCTATGTGGAGAATAACCAAGAAGAATGCCTTCATCTGCTCTTGGTTCAAGTTTTCCAAGTTGCTCATCAGTATTCTTAATATAACATTTTCTCCCAAAGATTTTGAAATGCTTCACCGAAGGAGTCTCACCACTCCAGAGCTCATGAGGTGTTTGAGTGCTGTTTACTCGGACATTTGTTTTGTTAAGAATAATAACCGCAGCATGTGCAGCCTCACCCCAGAAAGTTGCGGGAGTACCTGATTCATCAAGCATAGCACGAGCCATTTGTTGAATTGTTCTGTTCATTCTTTCCACAACCCCATTTTGCTGAGGAGTTCTAGCTGTAGAGAATTCTCTTCTTATCCCATGTTCTTCACAGAAATCGAAGAATTCGTTTGAGGTAAACTCCCCACCTCTGTCAGATCTGAGGCACTTAATTTTGTGTCCTGATTCATTTTCAACCAAAGCTTTGAAGGATTTGAATTTTTCGAATGCTTCATCTTTGTGCTTCATAAGCCCTAACCAGACAAACTTGGAGAAATCGTCAATGAATAATATCAAGTATTCTTCTCCTCGAGGTGTTCTTTTTCTTAATGGACCACATGTATCTGTATGTACTAGCTCAAGAGGCATGCTAGCTAATCCTTCCTTCTCTGGAAAATTAGTTCTGGTTTGCTTTCCAAACTGACAAGATTTGCATATAGTGTTGTCTGGAATTTTGATATCTGGAAGACCACGAACTGCTTGATATTTGCATGCTTTCCTTATTTGTGAAAAGCTTAGATGCCCCAACCTCCGATGCCATAGCCAGTGTTCATCATCCTTGCTCAAATAGAATTGTTGTGGTCCTTCTTCAAATATGTATAGATTATTTGGAGTCCTTCTTCCTTTGATCACTGTTTTACCTGTATCAAGGTCACGAACACAACATCCATTTGATCTAAATATTACCTCTGTTCCTTGATCACACATCTGACTGACACTTAGAAGATTATGCTTCAATCCATCAACATACAAAACATTTCCAGCTTTGACCTTCTCTTTTAATGGAGCAACACCTTTTCCTTTTATGGCTGCAGAGATGTCGTTTCCAAAAGAAACTTTCTTCCCCTTTTCTAATGCAGTATATGACTCAAGTTTTTCTTTGTCCCCTGTCATATGCTTCGAACATCCGCTGTCAATGTACCATAGACTTTCTTAACCTTCTGCATAAAAGGCTATCCCAAATCTTTCTAGTTGCGGTTCCTTTATTCTCCATGTTCTGACATTTGAGGTTTGTTCCTTCTGAGTTGTCTTCCGGAACTTGCTCCTGCATTCAGAGTCTTCATGACCAAAGTTATTACAAATAGAGCATTCAACTTCATTTTCAAGAACTGAAAAGTTGTTATAAGTCCTTTTCATGATTCCAGTCATTCTCCCTTGCTTTTGAGCTTCTCTAGTCATGATTGTCTTGTAGGCAACACATTGAGTTGCTTTGTGACCGAAGTTATGGCAAGAAAAGCATTGGCCATTGAAGAAACTTCTGCGATAATCAGATCTATCATCCAACCGATTGTAGCTTCTATTCACATTCATTCTTGGAGCAAATTGGGAAGATTTTACCTGAGGCTGATTGTAGCTTTTGTTTGTCCTTAAGGCAGTTTGTCCCCGAGTTTCTTGATGGTCTTTATTTGAGGTAAACTGTCCCTGATTCACCTGATGACTTTTATTTGGCCTTTGCTCGCTTCTCCTTGCTGCATCAAGATAGCTTTTAGAGGTAGATGCTTGAGATGTTTCTCCATTATATCCAAGACCTGTCTTGATCAGAGGAGATCGCTGCACATTGATAATCTCATCCAAGGTTTCAGATCCTTTAACAAATTTAAGATTAATCGCTTTTGTTTTCTCAATCTCCTTTCTAAGACAAACAATCTCACATTCCAATTTTTCAAGATGTTTTTCCTTTTCATCAATTTGAAATTGTAGAGTATCAATAATCATATTCTTTTCTTCTATACATCTCTTGAGTCCAGTAATTTCATCATAAAGGTCATCCACATTTACAACATCCATATAATCATCATCTTCAAATGCCATTAACAACTTATATTTATTACCTCGTTCATCTTCATCACTGTTTGATAGACCATCACTATCTTCATGAGTGTAGTAGCTTTTCTTATTTGCACTTTGTTTCTTGTTCCATCTAGCAAGTTCCTTTCCCTTGTCATTCTTATCTTTGTGAGGACATTTGGCAGCATAATGACCTATTCTTCCACAAGCAAAACATTTAAAAGGTAACTTACCTCTGAACCTTCCAGAACCCCTTTGAAGATTTCTGACGAAATTTGATTCTTCTTCTTCATCTTCTGGCATGTGACTTGTCTCATAATAATCTTCTTTGCCTGAAGCCTTGAAAGCAGCCTCTCTTCTGTCTGATGGACCTCCTTTTCTCATTTCATAAGCAGTTAGAATTTTGTGAAGCTGAGACATAGTAAGAATTCGTAGATTTTCCTTTTCTTCTATTGCAGACACTTTAGATTCAAATTTGGGGGACAATGATCTTAGAACCTTTTCAACCACAATCGCCTCTCTTATTTCTTCACCCAAATTTTTCATGCAATTAACAATCTCATCTACCCTAAGGAAATAGTTAGCCACACTTTCATCATTATACATTCTGAGAGTCTCATACTTAATCCTGAGAGTTTGAAGTTTAGCATGCTTTACCTGTTCGTCTCCTTCATAGCTCGTGATAATTTTGTCCCATATTTCTTTTGCGGATTTATAGTGCATTACCTTCATGAATTCCGATTGGGATATACATCCCAATAGAGTACTGACTGGTTTCGCATTTGTTTCATACTTCTTTTTCTCGGCTAGATCTGTAGGAGTAGCTGAAGGAAAAGTGTAGCCTGACTCTACGATGTCCCAAACTTCTGTACCAAGAGATTGAAGATAGGCAGTAACTCTTACCTTCCAATAATTGAAGTTTGTCCCATCAAAAACCGGTGGCCTGATTGATGCTTCTTTCTCGTAGTTGCTCATGATGAATGATCTTCCTTCAAGCGATCAAGCTTCTCTGAAGGACCTGCTCTGATACCAATTGTTGGAAATAATACTGAGAGGGGGGGTGAATCAGTATTATCAGATCAATAAAACTTTTCAAATACTCTGAAACATATACGCGACTTCAGTTAAGTGAACCAGCGTGTACACGCTACTGTGTCTAAGGAAACCAGCGTATAACCAGAAAACTTATGATTCAGTTAGTTTATCTTCAGTAAATGCATCAGGACATTATTAACCATATTAAAAGTAAACAGATGCAGTATAACAGATCATCACACAAAAGCCACACACATGAACACCATGATATAAGGTGGAAACCCAATATGGGTGAAAACCACCTGCTGCAAGTTGTCTCTATCTTTCTTTAATAAGAGCTTTAGTTTACAATCTTTTGTACTGGTGCAGCCTTATACCAGTACGCAGGCTACAACCTGCAGAGGGCTACAACCCTCTCTCGTTCTCCAAACTTCCTTGGAAGGGAGCTCCAACCCCCTTTGCTCTTGTACTAGCTAAGACACTAGTACGTAGGTGTAGGCCTACAATCTTCTTTCCTTCAGGTACCACTTTTCATACATTTTCAGACTGGATATTCCTGAAGCACAACATTACAATCTGAAGACCACAATTCATTCAACTTTCATAGCAGATTAAAAAACAACCAATACTTGCATCAACAATCTCTGAATCACTGAACCACTGATACCCTGTCAAACCCAGTCACCAGAACACAGAGCAGACTACAGAACACTGCAATAATAGTCAGACCCAACTGCAAACCCAAAAATCAAGCTTCAAAAGATATACGCTACTTCAATGAGAGAAACCCGCGTATACACGCTCTTTTAACGAAGACAACCTGCGTATAGATCTAAAAATAAATTCTCTCAACTTGCAGCTGTACCAGACATCAGTTAGATCCAGAACATAACATTGTGTCAGTATACAGATCTAGAGATACGCATAATCAACCATATCATAATAGAACATTTCAAACCATTAGATCCCGATCTGTCCTTAGATCTAGTCTTCCATCAACCGATGTGATCTCTCCTTAGCTTAGATCAAGCAACCCAGAACCTGCATACGAGATCTCTTTCTTTATCAGATATTCAAGACTTTCTCAATGACAATGCCTAATGATCTTCTTCTCCTTATATAGCCTTAGGCCTTGCTCAATACCAAGGGCCAAACCATAGAAATCCAATACCATCAGCTTCAAAACTAAAGATCAACACGTCTGTCGAGATACTTTGGTCCAAAGACATAGGCTCAAGTACTGAGGACTAACTACCACGGACCAAAGGGAAGCTTCTCGACATGCACGCCCTTTTCTGTTCATGAATATGCGTGTATACGCGATTTTATATATATCGAACCTGCGTATCCGCGACTTAGTCTATAGCGTACCTGCGTGTATACGCAACTTTTGCTTAATGAACCTGCGTATATAAAAATTCTCTTCATACTTGTAGTCTGGACTGAGATCTGTCATCAAAGAGAGTTGCCATCAAGGACAACACCTGGATCGTAGCGCCACACCTGTGCCAAAATGCCAACACTGGGTATCTAACATTGTTCCAGTAATGAAAAAACAAGGGACAATTTGAGTGTGCGTCGATTATAGGGATGTAAATCAAGCATGTCCAAAAGACAGTTATCCTACACCCTTTATTGACCAGATTACTGATGAATGTGTTGGATGTGAAATTTTTTCATTCATGGATGGATTTTCTTGCTACAATCAAATCAATATCTGCCCATAGGACCAATCTAAAACAACTTTTATATGTCCTATAAAGCGGTCTGATCACCCGCAACATTTGAGAGCAATATTTTTACGGTGTCGACACTACAAAATAAGACTCAATCAACACAAGTGTGTGTTTTGTGTTGGCTCTGGTCGATTTCTTGGATTCGTAGTCTCAAAATATGGAATTTGACTCAATCCAATTAAGGTTTAGGTAATCCTTGACTTGCCTCCACCTTTAAACTTGTTACAGTTACAAAGACTTCAAGGGAAGGCAAACTTTCTGAGGAGGTTCATTCCAAACTATGCTGAGTTGGCTAAAGGTTTTATACATCTATTGAAGAAAGAGGTACCCTTCCATTGGGATCACGTTATACAAGCTTCCTTTGATGCTCTCAAAGATTCCCTGATTAGAGCATCATTAATGTATGCCCCAAACTATCAAAAAGACTATTACCTGTATCTCGTCGCTGCAGATACAACCATTGGTATGGTTTTAGTCCAAGAAGAAAGTGGAATTGAACATCCTATTTATTACTTGAGTCATAATCTCAACGATACAAAAATTAAGTATTCCTACATCAAAAAGTTATCTTTGGCAGCTGTTAAAGCTGTATAGATATTTTGTCATTACATCCTCCTCTGTAAAACTACCTTATATTAGATTGCAACCCTATGACATACATTTTGTCACGTCAATTGCTGGGGGGCAAATACTCAAAAATTTTGCAGGAGTTTGATTTGGAGTTCATCAAATCTAAATCAAATAAATCTCTTGCCTTCACCGAGTTACTTTGCAATCTTCCATCATCCTCCAATGGTTTAACATCAAAAGCATCAATCTTAGATGATACTCTGTTTCTTATCTCATCAAGTGATCCATGGTATGGAGATATACCAGTCTATCTCTAGACCCAAGCTTTTCGGCCTAATACTTCTCGCTCTGAACAGCGATGTACTTGATACCAAGTTAAATATTATCTGATCATTGGTGATACACTTTATCATCGTGGTGTCGATACAATTTTATGTAGGTGTCTCACTCATGAGGAAGCTGGAAAAGTTTTGAATGAATGTCATTTAGGTGCTTGTGGGGGGCATTTATCTGGTTAAGCTACCGCACAGAGAATTCTTCGTGCTGGTTACTTCTGGCCCACTATATTTAAAGATTGCATTATTGCTATCTGAAGTTTCCATGCCTGCCAGATATTTGACCGAAAAACCTGATTACCACCTACACCACTGCATCCATTCGTTGTTGTTGGCCCATTCGCCAAATGGGGCATTGACTTTATGACATGTAACCCCACCTAGGCCGGGGGGCATGGGTATATTATAGTCATCGTTGAATATTTTACCAAATTGGATGAGGCGATGCCAACATTGAACAACAGTGGCAAAACGATTGCTTTATTTTTCTCCAACCATGTGGTTGCCAAGTTTGGTGTACCACAAGCCATAGTTACAAATCATGGATCACATTTTCGCAATCACATGATGGTTGAGTTTACCGCCTAGTTAGGACTGTCACATGATAGTTCTACTCCATACTACCTGCAAGCTAATGGACAAGTTGAGGCTATCAACAAAGTCCTTAAGCGCATGTTGCAAAGAATGATTGGAGTTCATAAAAGAAATTGGCATTTAATCCTGTACTCGACTCTGTGGGCATATCGAACCTCGGTGAGAAATGCGATCGGATTTACACCCTTTCAATTGGTGTATGGTTTGGAAGCAGTCTTACCAATCCAATGTGAAATCTCGTCTCTCAAACTCGCGATTGACCTACTACCCGACACTTCTGAAGAAGAAGCACGTTTCTTAGAGTTAATCCATCTGGATGAAACCTGTCGTGATGCCGCATTAGCTAATGAAGCACACAAGAAATGTATTAAGGTGCAATATGATAAAAATGTCAAGCCTCGTGTCTTCTCAGAAGGTGACCTGGTCTTGCTTTACGATCAGGAGTCTGATAAACTTGGCGCAAGAAAATTTGAACCACTTTGGATGGGCCCTTATATTGTTAAGTGTGTTTTGACGAAAGGTGCCTATGAGTTAGTAGACTATGATGGGATTCCATTGTTGTAGCCTCGAAATGGACTGTACCTTAAACGTTACTATGCTTAGTTAAGTGTAGTAAAACTCACTGTATATATGCTTTGATTGCATGTGTGTGTGTGTTTCTTTTAGAGTTCTTATTTTGTTAAGTAATCCACTTTGCATTTGTTGCAGATGTCAAACTTTTCGGAACCATTTGTTGGTTACGCCGATGGGGCTAGTCATAGTACATAGAATTTATCCTCTGCAGCATGGGCCATTTTCGCTCCAAGCAGCGAGTTAGTGAGTTTTAGAGGGATATGTATTGGACAATTGACAAACAATATCATTGAGTATAGCACATTGATTGAACTCCTCTTTGATGCCATTTCACTTGGCATACGTCGAATCATCATTAGGCTAGACTCACAACTCATTGTACTACAACTTACTAGCATTTATACTGTCCGAAACCCAGCAATTCATCGCATGTTCCTTAGAGTTCATATTTTGGAAAGGTATTTTGAGTTTATTCAATATCATCATATTTCCATAAATCTAAACACATTAACTGATTCTCTAGCAAATTATGTGTTAAATAGACATTTGCGACATATGTAAAGTAAATATTTTCAATTCACATCATCAATTGAATAGGATTGCATCACTTAACCATAATAAAACTCTAAAAGTAAAATAGATAATTGTGTTAAAAATTTTTACAAATAGTTTGTGTCCAAGACAAAAATTGGTCATCTGACCCAAAAACTCAAAATGTATGCAAAAAACATCTAAGTAGACTAGTGTTGCTCATGATAACAGGTCACAGCCTGTGCTATCATACGTAAGAGTCTCATCCAATGACTCAGCACACCGATGGTGTGGTGTTGTAGTCACATAGGCAACTCCTCGATCCAGACATCCGAAATGCCTAAGGTCAAACCCTCTATGTGATCTTGTAGCTCAGCCAATGTCTCAGCTAAATCTAAGTCTCAGAGAACTACTCTCCCAATAGGTCTCTGTGCTGGCCCACCTACCTCTCGTTGGTGCCCCACAGGTCGAATAGGTCCAACATCTACATACATTAAAAAATGTTTTGTTTAGTCTTGGAGATAATAAAAAAACACAAAAAAACGTAGAAACTTTAAAATCAAAAACACTTTGGTCAAACAATTTACCTATAGCACTCCACTGTGCTCCAACTGGTAACATCAAATCTGGATCACCACAGAAATCCATTCCTGAATATGGATATTCTGCGAAGGCCATATCTTGTCAATCAAACCACTCAAAGAATGCATGGGTAAATGAGATCAATGACTGACCAGCATGTCTAGCCATAAGATCTACCCATCTCTGCATCTGTGGATCTCTAGGTCCAGATACTCCCAGTGAAATAAGTTGTGGCTGCATAAGTGGAATTCTCTCCAAGGAAAAAGAGATCAGGATCGACCCATAGCCAAAATTTTTTGTCTTTCCATTCTTTACCTTGGTCAGTTGTTCTTTCATGGATGAAAGAACTGCCTCACACCAGTTGAACACTTTTGGCTCTAAACACTCTAAAGCATACTGCATGTATGATCTATTTGCCAAGTGTAGTGTTGCACCGCCAGCCAGTTTAGCAAGGGTAAAAGGGATAGTCCTCAACGGAAAGTCACTAACATCCCTGATGTTAATCTTTCCGTCTCTGCTAGGTTGATATCCTTCCCGGCAAAACTGTCGTATATAATCTCTCACTGATTCACCTCCTCTAGTAAATCCTGATAGTGAGATGGGGGCACCCTACCTCGACAGTCCAGTCAGAAAGTATATATCATCGATGGTAAAATGGATCACTTTTTCCCTGATGTGAAAGGCCTGATCAGTAGGATCCCAAGAACAGACAAGGAACTGTAAAAGCTCAATTTGTCGCCGCATGGTAGATAATCGAAAATACTTGAGTAACTCACAATTCCTTAGGGCCTCAACCATACCCTGATTATTTAGGGAAATCATATCTTGTTCTTCATGCTCTTGTTCTTTCCATATAATCACCATTTTGATCCAATGAATTTCGACAATACAACCATTAGACAAATTAGGATCCATTTTTTGAAAAAGCAGCAAAAAATTTGGGAGAAAACAACTGTGTAAATTTTGTTTTTGCACCCAGTGCACCCCTCCCTTAGAGACAGTGTGTTGCAATGCATATAGCCTTCTGGGTGTGTGCAATGCAGTGCACCTTTTGATACTGAAAGGGTGCGCTGATCCAGAGTTAAAAAATGAAACCCTAGGGGCCTCAAAAACTCAAAATTTTGCTTAAAACTGAAAATAAATGGAATGAAATGAAAGAGAACAGAGATAGCTCCTACCTGGTCTGGACGACACGAGGAATAGTCCACTAAATCCTTTGCAATCAGCTAGTGAACTTCGAGGTAAAAACTGCTCCAGAGCACCAAAATCAAAGGGTAAAAGTGAAATGGTAAAAATGAATGGTAAAACTTGTTTTTATGTTTATTTCTTGCACATTGATTGAGTAAACATTAGTTTTTATTCATTTTTATCCATGAAACAGGTATTTTTAATCTATTTTGATGGTGTTTTGAGCAGGTTTAACAATTGAAATGTAGAATTTCACGTGCTCAAATGTAAATTGAACATTTTTTACCACAAAGCAAACTTTTATCTCTTTTTTGAGCTTTGTTAAAAATGAAAAAGGAACCCCCTTGGAGTCCTCTTTAAGCTCTTTTTAGACTCTCTAAATATCAAAAGATTGCCGAGCACTTGTCCATTCCTACTCGTTAAAGGATTGGAAACGATATATCTCTTGTATTATTTTACTTTTTTTCGGACTTGAGAGATTAACTTACGAAAAAGAACTTGTGGAGTTTCCTTTTCGTCCCTTTTCAAACTCCCTAAATATGAAAAGGATTGAGTTATCTTTGTCGTTAAACTCGTTAAAAACATCAAATAGAGACAAACTTTTCCATCTAGACAAGATCGAGTTTCACCTTCCCTAGACTCGTTAAAACATCAAATAGCAACGGATTCACCCAAAGGGTGAAATTATACAACAAGCATATGTTATCCTCCTCAAGCTTGATAAAAAATAAAGAGGTACTGGTCAGCAATGACTGGGGAAATGGGAAAAAGCCAAGAACACTTTATGGTGCAAGTCGCTCTTGAACATGACACTTTCACCTCATCATCGTGACTATGTGGTTGGGTCATTCAGCTTGATGGTTATCATACTATTGGTCTATCATACCAACCATTACTTTGTTTTGGGTCAATGCTACCAATTCATCTTAGTGTCGCCGACATGTTCAAGAGAAGTCATTTAGTTCAAACTTCATCCTTTGCAATACCGTAAACCTTCATTTTCATGACCGCCATTCCTGAACCTTGTGTTGTCAGTCGATTTTTCATCTCCAAAATCATTTACCTCGTTTCATGTCGTTGATGTGGGATACATCAAGGCCCTCCTGTGATGAGTTGCTTCTTGTCGACATCAGCACATCATCCAAGAAGTTGACTTAGAAACACCCCTTCAATACCTTGAGGCTTGCATACATCAATGGTAGGTTTCTCGCTTCCGGCGATAGGTTGACATCACTGGCCTTCGACCGAAAGACTTTGTATGGTGTTCGATGTCAAATCATTTATTCACACCATGTGAAATGTACTGTAGTACCTTGAGGGTCATTATCATTATTAGTTATTCCTCTCGCGTCTGTTAATGGCTTACATCATTGGCTGGTAATCAGACGATGTCTTCCCATGTTCGACTTCAGAACATCTATTCACATGGTTATACTTGTACTTGAGAGAAAGATTGAATGAGATTAAAGACCCCAGATCTAGTTTCATCCATCTGGGTTGCGATGTTTTCAGGAGTTCTAAATCAAATTTACAATGGCCTTACATTCATGGTCATCCATTCATGGGTCTATATCTGTAGATGACTATATTTTCACATGTAATGAAAGTTTGTAAGCTGAGCATGGGTATGCCTTCCCTTAGCTAGCTCATGAGAAAAAATCAAATTATCATGATATATGTATTGTAATTGATGCAAGTCACCTTCCACTTCGAAACCTCCTCTCCACATGATAAAGCATTTCACTCGACATACATATTTACGACTTCATGCTTCAGGGGGCAACTGTTACAGATCCATTTGGGCACATCAACCCTAATTTACGGATCAATACTATTAGGGCCCATCAAACCCTAATTCAGTTGTTATATGCCCTAAAGAAGTCAATCATCAGAATGCCTAGATTCCCAAGAAGTTTCATGACTAAAATCATCCAGAAACAGCCTCTTAGAAGATCAGCATAGGTAGGCCTTCATTAGGGTGTGCTGCAATGCAAACCATACATTGATAGGGTGTTGTGCAGCACACTTGGTCCCTCTTTGGCCTATGCTGGGTGAATTTGAGCGAATTTCCATGAGGGTTTGAAAGATTCCTGATCCATTGGATGCCTCTAGAAGTTTCTCAAACCTATCTACTCCTTTGAGCTCGTATTTCGATGAGGAGGGGAGTTAAGTAACATCAATCCCTTATCCCTTCCTCCATGGAACTAAATTCTAAGTTTGGGAGGGCATTCATTATCACCATTTATGGCATAACTTCCTTCATTTACCTATAAAAATACCACTCATCTAAGTGATCAGGGGCTGGAAATTATTGAATTATAGGGAGATGGTATTAGTATGAGACTTGAGTTGATTTCATGTATCGTAATGATGTCAAAATGTCTTGCTTGTTATGAGGAGAGGATGGGATTGAACTAGAGGAGTGATGCTGAATCGAGCAATGGGTTGTAACTCTTCCTTTTAATAATAAAGTGTTCAAAGCTTTTTCCATATGCTTGTGTTATTCATTTATGCTTTTGATATGTGTATCATGTACTTGATTCCATGCTATCTTTAATCAATAGATCATTATCATATGCTTTGATTGGTTGTTGTCTTCTGTCTGTGTGCAGGTACTCTTCAAGCGGATTAAGTACGGAGAGGAGCAATAGAATTGGTCAAGGGAGATAAGGAGCAAGTGAAAGCTACAGGTAGGCTTCTTTGCCTCTTATTTTATCTATTGGTCATAGGAAAAGTAGAGAATGTTTTGCACTGTTGTTCTAGACTTAGCTACTAGTCTAGGGGTTTAAGCGTTTATCCGTAGACACTAAAACTTCCCAAAACACTAGGGTATACATTTTGTGTGGAATCCTCCATTTCTTGGTGACTTGTTGCAACCAGCGCTAGGGTATACATTTTGTGTGGAATCCTCCATTTCTTGGCCATTTTTGAATCAGAATCTGAAGGGGTTTAGCATTCCAGGTAAGCCGCAACCATCAAACCAACTGAAACTGTTTGTAGTTAGAGTTGGCCTCCACACTGAAACTGATAAATAAATTATCTACAACTATTTCAAAACTGAAACTAATATTAGTAATGTTTGTTAACAAATGCCATCCCATTCATTCACATATTTCTATTAACCATTCCATTCACAGATTGCCATTAATCTTGTTCTTGTTTGTTTTTATGTGCCATTCAATTCACAGATTGATATTAGTGTTCCATTCTTATGTTCTAGAAATATATATGAACACAAAGATGCCATTGATGGATTGATCATGGATACAAACCAATTGCAATTCCAATTTCCTAAATTACAAGCTTGTCTTAAAAATTAATTCACATTGTCAACTTAACTTCTTTTTCCTCAGTTTTAGTCTACTTCTTCCTGTCTCACCTAAGAGACCCTAGTTTGGTTCTCTATGTCCCAGCAGTGGGCTTTCGTTGTCAAACAAAAAGTGTATGACTCTAGCTGTCTACATTCTAGCGCCAAACCAGGATGACCATTCAAAGTGTATGACTCTAGATGTCTCAAAATTTTCAAGGACACCCAATTCGTGTCAAAGGAAAGGCACACATAGTTTGAAAATCGCTAAGGAAAATGTATAGATGACGTTTTTTCTATTTTCAATACTACGTCATTGTTCAATTTTAATCAACATATCCTCCCATGTTCAAACATTCAATGCTATTAGATCAAGGAGATAACGTCCAGTTCACACAAATGCACTATTGTTGGGTTATTGAATGTGAGGTAAATGAAAGAATCTAAGATGGAGGAGGCACATGCAGAGTTGTCCTCCTCTATTCTACATCTCTTTATTTCAAAACCCTCGATTTCATGTTAAAAATATATTAGATTGTTGTAAGGGTCATGTTTTGTTGGATATAAGAAAAATGATGCAGGGTATAAGAGCCATGGAGTCTAGAAAGAATTGCAGGAAACTCCAAGTGTTAAGTTATATCTTAGGATACAAAGAGTTGGTCTCTGGTTCTACGTTTGTTCGTGGATTTATTCAGGTTTAGGGAGGCAAGCCGTAACATATTGCAGGAAGAGGATTGTAAAAACCAAAATTTCCATCTATGATTTCGTGTGAAGTGCCTATTATAAAGATTCAAAACTTTAACCAGCCATCCAAGGCTTACAAAATGATTGTAAAATTAAAACTAAAAAAAATTGCAAATATTCTCCTGTGGATAGATGAGAAGAAGACATTCACAATAATGTTGGATTTTAGTGTTTGCCATGCCCAAATTGTTGTTTCCCTTCACTATGACCTTGTTCATCCACGATATTCTACCTTCTTCATTGTTTGGGTATACATATGAGCCAGCTAGAGGACATCTTGAGGCTTGTTGATACAGAGTGGCGAATTAGTAGGATGAGGGAAAAGTATGATGGCAAGATAACTTGTTGTGCAAAGATCAAAATGTTTATATGGAAATACTGTAGAATTTGGAATTGTTGAGCAAGTAGTGATCACTTTTGTTCAAATAGACCTTGGTCACTGTGATGATACGAATGGTCAACAAAGAATACAAGGAAGAATATCAACAGGTAGAGCGTTCCAAAGTGAGGATATTTGTCAACAATCGCATATTATTTTGCTATTACATAACCTTTGGGAGCTAGTATAGTAAGATTAACTTTATCTACCAAATAAAGATTGTTGCAGTATACTTTTTGGATCATATATGAAGCAAGAGTTGTGGCAACAATTTAGGTGACAAGTCCAAAAATTGATGTGATAAATGTTTCTAGGCATTAGTTTAACAATTAGATCATTCCCATATTTTCAAGCAAATGTTTAATCATTCAAATCCATCGATGATAGAGCGTTTTAGGAGAAATCAATAGGTAAAAATTTACTCCAAATTTTGTGGACTAATGTGACAATCACATCCCAATTTACTTGGCACTAAATCAACAATTCCATATTTTCAAGACATAGTTGGCAGTATTAAAGACAAGTGGTAGCTTTGAGGTCCTTTGCAACTATTTCCAGCCAACAATTTCCAGAAACCTTCCAACCGATTTCAGATTTGATTCTATTGACAATTTGAGAACTATTTTTAATTTGTTATTTTATTATTGTAAAAGCCATTTTTATTTTTTTATTAAAAATAGGCCCTTGTAATTTGGCTTATTTATTCCAGTGGTTTGTAAGTGCGAGGGGTTTGATTTTGAAACAAAAATACTATTGGCCAATTTTGGAAGGGGAAGGCTTAACCTTTTGGGTTAAAAACCTAAAATGAAAAGTGTTGGAGCAATGCTTGATATATTTGAAACCGAAATCATGAACGTCATCGAACTCGGAGAGGGAAAATTGATTTTTGAAAAGTGGATAATACATAATTGGTTGGAATGCCAAAGAAAAAGGACAATACCCCCAACAAAGGAAGGAGACCCAACACTCCGATTAAGATTGGGTCATGTTGAATGACAAGCCCAAGAAAAAGATATAGCTCCAAAGCTCCTCCACAACCCCAAGAAGACGGTATAGCTCCCAAAACTCCTCCCCAACGCCAAGAAGAAGGTAAAGTTCCCAAAACTCTATCTAGAAGTAACAATGTCCTATTTGTTGGCAGCAAATAATAAATTTCTATCTCAAGTAGGAATAAGGAAGGGATGCTTCCCAGGGCCACATATATGTGGTGGATGATTGGGGGAAGAGGAAGAGTCAATCATACACAAGAAACCTAGATAGGATCCTCCATGATAGATATCACAAAAACCTCGGTCAAACAGGGAGGCAGACTCAATCTTTTACTAATGCACTAAAGAAACCTAGAGAGGATCCTCCATGGTAGAGAGAGGCTCAAACAGGGACAAAGATAGACAACATTATGAGAGAGAGAGAGAGAGAGAGAGAGAGAGAGAGAGAGAATGCGAGTAGAGTTCCATAAACTAAAAACATAAGTTTAGGAATTTGTGTAGACCATTGGAGATAGTGAGGCATGCATCTTTACTATCTCCTTGTCATCGACTTAACATATTAGAGAGAGAGAGAGAGAATGCGAGTAGAGTTCCATAGAATGAAAACACAAGTTTCGGAATTTGTGTAGACCATTGGAGATAGTGAGGTGTGCATCTTAACTATCTCCTTGTCATGGACTTAACACATAAACCTCATTCATCGTACTTGGCTCTAGGTTTCATTCTCCATTGATGGTTAATTTGATCAAGGGGTTTCCACACCTCTGAGGCACTTTTTAAGTGCCATGATGGATGGATCCTTCCCGATTATTCATTTTGTGGCAAGGTGGATTGATGGCTTGAATTGCCATCATTAAAGATCCTTGATCCTCCCACATTATTCCTATATGCATCATTCAGGAAGTGAAGTTTTTCTTTTCATATCCCCCTGGAGGATGCTCCACATATCTGGATATCTTGTTGCACCCATCCTTCCTGCTCCTTGCGTGTTTGAGTTCCAAATTGGGGATGAGGGAAGCCGCCCTTTTCATTTATGACAATGGACTCCAACCTCCAATGATTCATGGAAGGTTGTTGATTCCTTAATTGATCGTAGTTGAGTTTTGAGTCCCCTTCCAAGTCTACACTTCTGCATTCAAATTTATGGACGCTCTAGCTCCTTCTTGGCTGCCACAACGTCGACATAATTCTTGGTAGGTTAGCCTATATTCCCTATAGCAACATAGGATGGGTCTTCCATGTGATTCCTAATTACAAACTCAAAACCTGCATTTGCTAGGGAAACCTCTTGAAGAACCATCAAAATTGAATTTAGAATGGAGACTTTCACAAGTGGACATATTGTCTATCATTGGATTTGCGGTGAAACTTTCACAAGTGTGCATATTGTTTGTCATTGAATTCGTGGTTTTTACAACATGAAATATCTTTTTTTGACCCATGAAAATCGTATTTTGAATAGAGACTTTCACAAGTGGACATATTGTCTGTCATTAGATTTGTGGTGTGGTGAGACTTTCCACAAGTGGGCATATTGTCTGTCATTGGATTTGTTGATTTTATAGCATGAAATATCTTCTTTTGACCCATGAAAATTGTATTTAGAATGGAGACTTTCACAAGTGAACATATTGTTTGTCATTGGATTTGTGGTTTTTACATAGTGAAATATATTTTTTTCAACCATCAAAATCGAATTTAGAATGGAGACTTCCATAGCTAGACATATTTTCTATCATTGGATTTGCGAAATATATTTTTTGGAGCCAACGTGGGTCAAGTGAAGCACTTTATTCTTTTTTAATCATTAAGGCTAATAGTATGAAAGAGAAGAGAACAGTTTTGCAAATATTTGGATCAACAATCTTCATGCATTAGAAACCAAAAATCCAATGTCACAATTGATTTTGCTACCTTACCTTGAAAGAAAGGGCAAGACCAAAGTTGAAAATTCTCATTCCTATTTTCACATCCAAACCCATTTGCCTTCTGCCCAAAACGAATCCACCAATCCTACTATATATATATATATATATATATATATATATATATATATATATATATATATCTATATATATATATATATATATATATATATATATATATATATATATATATATATATATATATATATATATATATATATATATATATATATATATATATATATATATATCTGTGTGTGTGTGTGTGTGGAGTAGAGAAAATGCAGAAATAGGGTAACCATAATTCCTAGTTTTAAGAGGATCCATTGATAGCTAGTTTGTACAGTGAATGTGGGTGCAACTGAGACTCAGACCAATGGGACTTGCGAGATAAAGAGGACTTGGTCATGTTGTGGTTTTAACTGTTGTAACAACAACAACCATTGGAGGTTGCAAGCATTGTAAATTCCATTACCCGGATAACTAATAAATAAGAAGGAAAACCCGTTGTGTTTATTTCTTTCTTAAAAATAGAGTCATAAGCACGACATCTATATCATTACCAATCAAAATGAACTTCACATTCTTATCATAATAAATCAAAATTTCTTCCACCTCTCCTTCAAAATGAAATGTGTGTTACAACCAAAAGTTTTCATCTTCCTTTTCAATTGGCTTCTTCCGTTGTCATATCTTCAAACATGACATTATTCCGCAATGTTGCAGTGGGCATCCCATCCTATCTCAAACAACATATGGTGCAACATAGTGTCAACTGTCTTTGCCCAAAATGGGTTCAGCGAGCAAAATATTGTACACATATATATTTGAGCACGCACCCTGCACTCTCCCTAAGAAATCCCTATTCTGCCCTTTTCGCAACATCATGATGATGTGTTGAAGAAGAATTCGACAATGTATAGTCCAACATCCATCATCTCACTGACAATGAAAAAAATATACTTGAATGCTCTAGAAACGTACTGTGCTAACCCCTATTATCACATTTCAAAATTAATTTTTCAACCCGCCCCCATTCTCACATTTCAGAATTAAATTTTCAACGTGCCCCCATTATCACGTTTCAAAATTAATTTTTCAATGTTTACCAGAGTGCTTCTCATGTTGCTAATGACTTGGGGATATTATACATCACATAACTTCTTCCTTCCTGCACGCATTTTGTAAAGTTGAGCCATAGTTGAAATTGCTATAGTGAGATATAAATCAAATTATTCTTCACACATACACAAATGCCCATCTCATAACAGAAAAATATATGCAGAGACCAATATCTTATCCCTGCTGATATATTGAAATGTCTGATGTGGTATTATATATAAATCAAATTATTCTTTACATCCAAAAGCAAAGACAACTATGTGTACAGAAAAATTTTCTTTTGACATTCACATCCGTCCATCCCTGCTCTTATATATCTGGATTAAGCGAGCGAAAGCTTATATATATCTGATTTAGGGAGAGAAAACTGATATATATCTAGATTAAGGGAGCGAAAGTTGTGTGACAAACCTCGCTCACTATGGCCCCAAGAAACCCCAAATCATCGAGATAGAGAGAAGTGTGTTAATCTAGTAAGAACCAATAAAAGTGTTAGCGCTATTGAAGAGATGGGATTTGTGATGCAAATTGCAGATGGAATTACAAATGCTCATATAGAATTCCCATTTAACACATGAAAATTTCATTGATTCACCCACTTCTTAGCATGATAGATGGCTACACAAATGTAAAACAACAAGGGAATTCTACAACAAATCCATATGAAATTTACTCATTTAACAATGGATTTCATGCTAGATCATGCCTACATTCAAATCCATGAGGATTAATATTCTATTTTCTGCACAGAATTCAAAGAGTCACTAATTTTTCTAATATAATTTGTCCAAAAAACTGACTGCATGGAATGGGAATGATTCAAAGCCCACCCATAGATATCTAGCATGGATATCGACCCAAGCCAAACTAGTAAACCAAAAGGACTAAGATAGACCTGCAAGGATGATGTTGTTTCAATGTTATACAAATGAATTATTATATTTTATGTCTTAAAAGTTAATAGTTTCCCATTATCATTGTTAAATAATTTTTGTGAAATTCCATTTTGCCTCAAAATTCAATTTCTAATATGTTTTCTTTCAATGTTGACTCAACAATTATTTTGCAAAGTACAATTCTATTTTCTATGAACAAGTGAATTTATATGAAGCATATCTCAACGCTTGGAAACTGTTGATGCAGGTTTGCAGATCGATTTGAAATTTTACTTGTGGAATATTCAGTGAGATGTCAAAAGATAATCGTGGGAAGAAACCATCAAGGCAAATGGATGTATTATCATACTTTCAAAAGGATCCATCCAAAAATACACATTCTCTTCATGATTCAAGCTCCTTTGAACAATCTGTTATTGAGAGAGAGGTTAACTCTTGTGGAAATGCATTTGATATCCATATGATGGATGAAATAATAGGTTCCTCAAGTGATTAGGGTGAGATAAATGCAGTTTCAACAGAAATTGGTGATGAAAATGTTAAAGATTTTTCCTTGGAAGGTGACACAATCCATTCGCGGAAAAGGAAAAGAGGTTAGTGGACCATAGGGAGACGATTCCAAGAAAATTGGGTCTCAAGTTTTCCATTTATTGAAGAAATGCCTCTTACAAATGACAATGAGGTTTTCCGACAAGTTAGATGTATTGCGTGTAGTTGGAAAACTCAAAAGGTAACGAAATTTCAGATGAACCTAGATGAAAATAAAATTGTAGATGGTAAAGAGAAATCTATTGTTATATGGAAATCTTTTGAGGAATTTCGACATGTTGAATATGCAGAAGAATATAAAAAATATTTAATAAGTAAGAGGAAACTTGAGGCAAGTGGAGGAACCATCATATCTCTATTTGAAAAGACGATGGAAAGAAGTTTATTATCCAAGACGATACAATTGAGCACTGTATTTCACATCTTATCTAAAGGTCGTCCTATGAAAGATTATTCAGATCACATGAAATTTCTATTTTTTCTTCAAGTGCCAAACTTTCCATCTTCTCATTGGTCTGTAACCAGTGGTTAGGAATGGGCAAGTTATCTAGCTCAAGTAGAAAGGGATGATTTGAAAGAGAAGATTGCAAATGCTAGGTTTTTGGCATTGTCTTTCGATGAGGTTATGACTATAGATAATACTTCATGGATTTGCATGAGCTTTTATATGGTTAATGACCATATTAGGCATTCCTATCTACTTGGGATTAAAAATATGAGAGAGACTTCTACAGCTAAAAATAGTTATGAACTTGTTCTTAATGGTTTGAAGGAAAGTGGTATGGATCATTTAATGCTTGCAAAAAAGTTGGTATGTGTTGGAGCAGATGGATCATCGGTAATGCAAGGATAAATGAATGGCCTTTGTGTTAGGCTACAACTATCAACTTCACCATATATACTATGTGTTCATTGTATGGCTTATAGGATGAATCTTGCATTTAAAATAGTAAGCAAGTTTCCATCAGTTTCAAAAGTTGAAGATCTTGTACATGAGACTCATGCATACTTTTCTCGTAGTTCAAAATGATATTTAGAGTTTCAACAATTTGCAGATGGTGTTGTAGATGGTGTTACAGATGGAAAAAAAACTACTGAAAGATGTTGATACAAGATGGATCTCATTAAATGGACCAACTCAATGGCTATTTAGTGAGTTCAAATCTTTGGTAGGGTTGATGTATGAAAATCGCTACAATGTAGACAAAGCTCAAGATCTTCTTTCTCGACTAACTAATATAGAGACATTATTGACATTGGCTGGAATTCTTCCTATGATACATGAAATGAATGTCCTCGTGAAAATGTCTCAGAATCGCACAATGTATATTGCGGAATACACAAATGCGAGAAAGTCAACATGTCTTGCATTGGATAATTTGTATATGATGCCATACTCTTTTACTGGTCCAGAGTTTAAAAGTTGGACTAAGATCATCAATATAGAAAATACTGAAAATTTTTTGACGTTTGATGAAAAAGGGATACAATGTATCGCAGTGTGTGGGTATATTGTTCTCTTTCATTATATTAGTAAGACAGGACGAATCACCAAATATTTCCCCATGTCAAGAGACAAATTTGATAATATTGTGATTTCAGTGAGACAAAATTTGATCGAAATTGCAGCATCACTATCATTAGAGAGAAGAGAATGATTTCCTCGAGATGAATTGTTGGAGGCCATGTGTGTGGTATACCCTCAATATTGGAACAATTGTCAATGTCCAAGAACTTTAAAAGCCAATTTTCAAAAAAGATTAAAATGTTTAGTAGATCATTTTTGCAATAATGTCTCAATACATGGAGGACAAATTGAAGGTATTTTAGATTCATCAAAATTGTATCAACAAGGTGGACGCTTTGCTGAAACAATGTGGAAGCAATATACTTTTTTGGAGAGTCCTAATGAAAATGGTGCTATAACAAGATTATGGACTACTTTAAGTGTTAGCCAATACCTGCAAGAAAACATATCAAAATATTTCAAATTAGCGGATTTGTGTCAAAGCATGATTTTGGGATCAGTGGAGGATGAGAGAATGTTTAGTACATTATCATTCTTGAAGTTGAAGTTGAGGAACAAGCTTGATAAACATGTGGATACATGTTTAAGATTATATGTAACAAAGTATGACATTGACAATTTTCCATATGAAAGAGCGCTAACTCTTTGGCGATCAGATTGTGATAGAAGGGGAGAAAAAAATATAACAAATCTCTCTAATGAACTTGATATAGAACATAATGTTTTGGAGGCTCATAATGACAGTTCATTTAGAGAAGATCATGTTCACAATTTAGAAAATGAGGATCAAGATGAGAATTGGGAAATTGAAGTACCCTAGGACTCTTATTTTGGTATACATGTGCCATTGACCATGCAAGATTACTATATGTCAAATCCAGGTAAAAATAGGTTCTATATTTGTATTTTTCATTGTAACATTACAGCGACATTAATTTGATGCGTGTTATTTTAAGATTGATGTTTCATATTTAAACATTACATTGTTTGTTTCTTATTTGTGACAGGAAATAACGTTGGATTTGATGAGGTTGGGACCTATTTATTTTCACATAGATAGTGTCTGACTATTATTAAATGATAAATAACTAATTTAACAAGACTTTCAAGTCATTTGTTAGCCATTTCTTGTTAGTCATTTGTCAGCCATGCTTTCAAGTCTTTCAAGTACTAAGTTGTTCGAGTCCCCACATTTCCTTAGGATGATTAAGGGATGAGATAACATGAGTCAGTCCAACTCATGCCCCGAATTTACTTTTTACCTGTTGATGTAAGTGTTTTGTTACCACTTATCACCAACAAAATTCTACCATAACATAACCCAACTTGAAGACAACACTTCTCATCTTCCTTTCACATAAAGTTTCTATGGATCTCCCTACTATACTTTCCCGAGACCAGTGTCCCTTCTTGGTAGGTCTCTCCACCATACCACTAATTGCACAATAGACACACACTAGTAACTACCACATTCTACAAATCTCTCTAGTCTCAGTTATTGGTGTCCCTGTCACACTTGACCAATACAATGTTGTAGGTCTATTTTTTATCATATCTTTATTTTTTGTTATTTTGTGTATTTAACTTTAGCACTATACTAGAGTAACGAGTTAGTGTCCTTTGGATTTGATTTTTGATTGGAAATGAAGTCGGATTTGATGAAGCTGGGACCTATTTCTTTTCACATAGATAGTGTCCTAGTATTAAATGATAAATAACTAATTTAAGAAGTCTAACGCTAAGCAACAATGGGCTTATTCAAGTACATGAAATTGTATTGATGTCTAGCTCTGATATCTTAGAAAATTTTAGCGGTTTGTTTGCTGCTTGTTTAGAGGATTTTGTCAAGTTTGAAATTTTTGGTTTGTTTTGGTCATATTTTTTTAGTCGCTTGACTCATTTCATGCATAGATTGATAGATCTAGTTTTATTTTTATAATTATTATTGTTTTCTTTATATATTTGGTGGTTTGAGGAAAGATATTTGATTTGTGGCATGATTTCAGCATATTCACCTTTTAGAATATAGTAAAATATTATTCTTATTTTATATTTACTTGGAAAATAATTATTGATATTTGGAAAGGGAAATAAGCCCTAGGTAGCTAAGTGAAGAGAAAAATGGTCTATGTACTAGGTTCCTGCGCATTCATTATAGGAGACCTATTTGCATGAGACCGACATTCCTTTTATGCAATTACACTTTGTCAAGGCGGAGCTGAGTTTGTTGACCTAGGAAGAATAGTGACAACTGATCATAATGCTAAGGAGATTATAATGTTGGTTTCAAAAGTAGGATTGTGAAAATTGTTTGCACTAGTTCTTATTTTGGTCATATTTACTACCAAATTTGTGTATTGCTGATTTTTTACATTTGTAATGACCTTGTGCAGAGTTGGTTTGAAGATTCCGATGTTAGAGCAAGAAGACTCTCTACAAACCACAAGGACTACATTGTATTGGATGACCAATTCTTGGAGGGCACTCGATGTTCTTGGTGTTTCCGAGTCTCTTTGTTCAAAGCGTCAATGAATACAATGGTATGGCCATAACATCACTTAATTTGATCCTCTTTACTAATCTCCTAATATCATTTTGTTAGGCCCCTATACTACCAGTGTAACCCCTTATTGTTATTAGTACAGCCCCCTTATTAAATTGTTGTACCCATGTAGTCCCCATATTGTTACTATTGTGCCCCATAGAAGCCCACTATTGTTTTTTTTTTTTTCTTTTTTTCTTTTTTTTTTTTTTTCACTACTGGTTCACGGATACCCATGGTCAGTGGGTCTGCTACGTCCAGGATCGAACAACGCTAGGGTGGACCCCACCCGAAGGGGGTCACACCCCTCGGCCTATTTACTGACCTGACCCCAAGAGCTTTCGGGTTTCGACCCTGTGACCTCCCATTGGCGAGGCCCCGACTTGACCGATTGAGCTAACCCTTGGGGCTTAAAGCCCACTATTGTTATTATTGTGCCCTTACATTATTATTGTTATGTCGGCTCTGATTATATTATGACTCCTTAGACTCCTATATATAGAAAGGAGGTCTTGTCATTTGTATCATCGAAGAATTGCTCATTTGTGTAATGTAAAGGAGGTTGCCCCCTCGAAGAGGCTGAATTATAAGGCGTTGATCTCTCTTTTCTATCTTTTTGTGAGTTGGTTTCATAACATTTGGTATCAAAGCCTTTGGATTCTAGGGTTTCGCTACTCTAAACAGGTCATTGTGGAATTTTCGCTATAACTTTGTTTCTGCGACGTTTCAAAAGCTAAAACAAAAACCCATTTGAGAAGAAATCGAGCTGAATCTTGGGTTCAAATTTCATATCTTTTTACACTATATTTGCAGAGATATGATCTGAGGAAGTTGGTCTTTTTGCAGACTCCTGAATTACATTCCAAATAGGTGACCTGGGTAAAATTGTCATAACTTTATCTCTGAGCATCGGATTGAAATTTCGTAAGAAGGTAAATAAAGAGGACGAACTGTAGTTTCTTGTATATTTTTTTCAGAGCCAAAGGTCGAAACAGTGACTCGTGGCACGTCGTACAAGTTCGCTCTACTGAACTAGTCTATAATGAGGTCACTGTGGGAGATTGTGCATAACTCTTTCTTGGAGAATCCAATTTGGATCAGACTGGTGGCATTAGAAAGAGGACACAAAGGGCTACTGCAAGTCACAATTTTAGAACTGGAAGAACTGAAATTACAGAGTTATAGTCGTTTCAAGATTGAGCTCCTAAAATCAAGAAAATGTGATATGAGAAAGTTTGATGGCAAGGATCCGGTAAATTGGATACTTCAGATGGAGCAATATTTTGATCTACATGGTGTACAACTGTTACAAAAGGTATGTATTGCATCTTCATATTTAGAACCAGATCAATTATTATGGTATAAAGGGCTTTGTTCTTGTAAACAACTTGTTACGTGGTCAATTTTCACAGAGGAAATGATAGCACATTATGAGGATATAAAGAGCAACACCTTCTTTAAAGCAACACCACAACAATTGGAAAGAGTAAAAGAGCTTTGTTACATAGTGGAAAGTAAAATTATGGAAACAAGGAAGTCTACCCCTCACAGCTATAATAATAGAAGCGTTGTTTCTCCTAGCCTTCCACAACCTACAAGGGTTACACCACAACAATTGAAAGAGAAAAGAGAAAAAGGGCTTTGTTACAATTGTGATAGCAAATGCACTAAAGGTCATAAGTGTGCTGAGAAGAAATTATTTTACATAGATTATGAAGAGGAGGAAGAAAAGGATCAAGAAACATCGAAAGAAGAGTATATACACCAGGAACCAATCCCAGAGAAAGAAGAAATGAATCTGACCATATCTTGTAAAGCATTAGCAAGAATTACCACTCCTCAAACTCTCAAGATAGAAGGACATATCAAGAAGAAAAAGGTTCAAGAAGTGAAAGATCACATCGAGCATCAAGAAATGAATCCGACCATATCTTGTAAAGCATTGGAAGAAATTACCACTCCTCAAATTCTCAATATAGGACATATCAAGAAGAAAAATGTTCAAGCAGTGAAAGATCACATCGAGCATCAACAACAAGTTCTCCAACTTTTAAAGGATAACGCCACTTTGGTGCAAAATCGAATGAAACAATAGGTAGATCAACATTGTAGTGAAAAATGTTTTGATGTAGGTGATTGGGTATTTTTACTGCTACATCTCAAGAAAGCTATTTATGAGAAGGAAATGTTGGAAATACTACATGCACTTAAGAAATGGCGACCTTACCGAATAGGAAGACACTTCAAGGTAAAAATGGATCATGATAGTCTTAAATACTTTTTAGAACAAATATTATCTATAGAAGAATAGAAAAAATGGGTCACAAATATATTGGGTTATGAGTTTGACATCATCTATAGAAAAGGGAAGCAAAATTTTGTTGCAGATGCACTCTCAAGAAAGGATGAGGATGTGGAAGCATTGTTTCGTGCTATTTCTATTATCCAACTAGATTGGATAAACGAAGTAAGGGATGAATGGAAGAAGGATGAAGTGTGGCCACTCATTCAAAAGTTGCAGAAGATCCCAATTCAAACAATATTGCCAGAACTTGAAGAGGAAGGAAAAATCATATTGGAACCTGGAGCGGTCATAGAAACAAGAACCCAACAGCTACGAAATTGATCAATTTCAGAGTATCTCATCAAGTGGAAGAACTCACTCGCTGAAGATTCCACATGGGAGGACAAGAATATTCTACAGAAGCATCAAGAACTACTCAAGCGTTGAGGACAACACTTTTTGAAGGAGAGGGGCATGTTAGGCCCCTATACTACCAGTGTAACCCCTTATTGTTATTAGTACAACCTTATTATATTGTTGTACCCATGTAGTCCCCATATTGTTACTATTGTGCCCCATAGAAGCCCACTATTGTTATTATTGTGCCCTTACATTATTATTGTTATGTCGGCTCTGATTATATTATGACTCCTTAGACTCCTATATATAGAAAGGAGGTCTTGTCATTTGTATCATCGAAGAATTGCTCATTTGTGTAATGTAAAGGAGGTTGCCCCCTCGAAGAGGCTGAATTCTAAGGCATTGATCTCTCTTTTCTATCTTTTTGTGAGTTGGTTTCATAACACAGTTCAATACATCAAATTGTTCTGTTTTTATGGAATTTAGAGATACATCAGTAATGTTATTTTGTCTTGGAAATAATAAATTATTTTGTTCTGAGATCACCCAGTTTGAGTTGTTCATTGTAGCCACCACTTGATCCTTTAACACACATTTGAAATTCAAAGCGTAATAAAGCTCTTTTAGTTGCTTTCCAGAAGAAGATAGCTACAAGCCAATGAATATTACTGCGATTAAACTAGATGTTGCACTTGGTACCATAGGCCTTGTAATAGGGTTGTACTCCATTTCAGTATATGGCAATAGACTGATTTCTAATTGCTCCATGTACCCACATATGATATAATATATTACCCACATAATTGTAACACTTTGAAATCAGTTCTATATTCTTTATTTTGTCAGGTGAAAGAAAATTACAATTATCCTTTTTCATTTTTGGCTCGCTGAATATACAAAGAGAAAATTTCTTAACAGTATTGCTTAATTTGACAACAGTTTTACTTTTATTTGATACAAGAGTGGAGGTAGTCTTATATTTTACCTATTTCTCAGTAGTTTTTCTCCTTCGGCAACAACATCATCCTTCAACAAATACATTCCAGCTTGTAGAGAGGAAAGTTGATGTTTAGTAGAGGGCCCATAAGAGATCCTCTAATGGAGGTGCAGTAGTTTAGTAGGATCACTGGATGAGGCGCATGTATGAATGTATTATCTTCAATTAGGTAGGCACAGTTACCCATCCACGGGAGGGCATGCATGAATGTCTATTCTGTGAATGGTGCAGTTTTCTAAGTGTGTTGGGTGCATGAGTTCATGCATTCAGTCTACCCTACTGGGTCTTGTATTTGAAGCAGTGTTATCCACACATGATGGTGATATCCACTAGGTGCATTAGGGTTAGGGTTAGGGTTAGGGATATTCGATGAAGCTAGATTCAATGGTTCAAGTCCTATAAAAGCTAGACTGAAGAATTACAAAGAAATGATTGGACACACATCTAACTTAAAAGTGACGACTCACAATTCCTATGGAACCTTGCGCTATGTTGCTATGGATAGTGCTTACCTGTGACCTTATACCTCTACAAATTTAGTTGAGATCTATAGGGGGAATTATAATTTTCCCTAGAGCTAATTCCCCCTACTATTTGACCTCATGGAAGATCTACTCAAATAGTGGAGCGCGAGGCTTGAGGTGAGGTGAGGTTCTTTCTATGCACATATTTGAACCCTTAAAAATGTCATTCCTAGGCTAGGGTGGACCGCTGTATCTAGAATACGTTCTTGCTAGTTTTACACACTTACCTCATGTTGTTCTCAGCCAGATTTTCCATTCTAATTCAAACAAGAATCTCCCACATATGTTTCATTGCATATATATCCTAATATTGGAGATTTCCATTAAGCATATTGCATGTATCATAATATTGGATTTCACCCTCCTACTCAAGTAAAATCAGGATGAGTGCAACCTGTCTTCCCATGAGATTTCATTTTTTATCTTATGCATCTATTTACTTTATTAAAAATATAAATGATTGACATCCATGGAGGACTAGTGCTCTACCCTCTAATCAAGATGTTTATCAGCATATTTCTCTGGTTATTAAAGGAAAACAACAATTATGAGGGAGGGATGTGCTTTAGAAGAGCCTACTTTCAGCCTGTGGTTGTAATTATTATTGGAAATCAGTGTAGGTAATTGCCAACAGGTTTGTGATCATAACTAGAAAGAAGCTGATACTTTAGAAAGGTTGCGCTCTAATAGAGGTTGTTTCAATTTACCAATTGATTTAGAGCATGCATAGAATGGTACTGTCATTGTAAAATTGACTTGGACCATGGTTAACACATGCAAGATAAAAACAACAATATGAGAAGAGGTGCACTCCACATGAGGGTATTTTGAGCAGATTTCATACTTCTAGCATGCAATTAAGTTTGTTTATCTTGGAGAAAGGAAGAGTATCAAGGGGGTGAGGGAGGTGATGGGTGAGTTACAATCATGTAGAAAGGTAGTTAGTTCTCCATGTAGAGAATATTCTACTTCAGTTTTGATTCTACTTCAGTTTGATCCCTTTCTCTCTCACACACAAATGCCCAGGACACACTGCTCTCTCTTGGATTCTACAAAGAAGTGGAGACAAAAGTGCATGAGGTGAGATTCATTCTTACATTTTAGTGGTGCTTCACCTTCACCACAGTCTTACATCCTTCTAGACTTGATGGCACTTCCATTATTTCTTGCTGGAGATTGGCATGACATTTGTTGGTTTATTGTATCTCTGATTAATTTATGCCTCTATATTAATATATCAGATGGATTCAACATGTTTTTTCATAGTTCTTTGAATTTCATCTTGCTTCTCAAGGAACTCGTGCAGCAGGGCTTGTGTTGTCATTTTTATGCACTTGTTTTTAATCCCTCTTTCACTCAACCCACATATCATCTCTCGTCCTTTTCCATTTTGTTGTTGTAACTTAATTAGAGAAACTAGTCCCACTCTCTACAATTTTATTTACAAGTTTTTCCATGTCCTTAGGTGCTTTTTGGGTGCTTGAGGGAAGCTTAGTTTCCTGATTCATTTTGAGTTTAAAGGCAGATCCACACATAAGAAAAACTGCATACAGACGTTTTAGGGACATCCCCCTATGGATGGAAAAGCACCAACCCGAACGAAGAGGCATCTATCAATGACATTGTTAGACAGTCTATGGTTATCGCGTTGATCTATTCATTCTTTTTAATGTATATTTTGCGATGCTAAGTATTGATCTACAAATATAATACATAGCAGGTAGAAATTAATCAACAAAAAAGAAACACACATTTATATAAGAAAACATAGGTATCAACAAAAACACTAGGAAAATTCATTACAACAATCATCCCTAGAGCAGCTCTCAAGGAACATCCCGTCTCATTCGATATCACATGGAATGGAACACATCTTCCTTCCTTTGACACACTCTATAATTGATTTAACAGGTCAAGCCCATGCAATAATAGCACTATTACAACACCAATTTTGGTCCATTACAAGAAATTTTTGGTCCATTATTCCAATAGGTTTAATGATATTGCTATTCCTAACAATAGTTGCACAAAAGTTCATAAACATAAAAAACAAGGAGCACAATTTTTATTGATACGAGGATGCTGGAAGCAGAGCATTGCCAAAGATTTGATAGCAATGCACATATATATAATCATTTTGACACAGTCTTCTAATCCCTATATTTCTCTACCTAATTTTATATTCACTCACACATATGTAGACTCGGTGTCCTGGAAAACAAAGGTAAGACCGTATATTTATGCATATTTTCTTGCTTTCTAACTAAGCATTTCGAAAAACAATACCAAAATTGAAAAATATGTAGGAATTCTTCTAGAGGTAAACTATTAACATTGTTGGACATGATGTGCTTTTATTCTTAAGTTCAACATGTCATGAAAATTGCTCTGGGTCTATCAGAATATCACACATAGGCAAATGGCTATCAAAAATGCACATTGACATTGACAATAGGAATATCTGCACAATAACTTGTTTTTGGTCTGTATAATATATCAAGCTGGGATGGGAAATTCACATATCATTACTACCCTGGCCTTCATGAAACTGAGTGATCTTGCAGATTTTTATTTTGTAGCCAGAAAGCATTATAATGTTTAATGAGCCTGTGCCTGAAGCAATCCATCTCTGATCTGCTCAGCAACATCACAGACTGCACCAGGTCCATGAGGGATGAATATTGAAGATGATTTTGAAGATGCCCCTATCTCTTTCATTACGTCAAAATATTGTGTCACCAAGATCATGTCCATCACATCTTTTGCAGTTGTCTCGGGCACATTGGCTGAGAAAGAAAGTACACTATCCCTAAGGCTATCCACAATTGCTTGTCGTTGACGAGCAATACCCAAACCAGACAAATATTTTGCTTCTGCTCCAGCTTCTGCTTTTTTAATTTGCAAGATTTTCTCTACCTCAACTTTGTGTTGTGTTGCCACCCTCCACCTTGCAGCTGAAATTGAGATTCAATAGACAAGTTACATGAATTAAATGGAAAACACTGTAAAAGAAATGTGAAGAAAATATAAGACAACTAAACCAAAAATATGAAAAACTTGAGCAATAATTCCGAGTTCATGCGCTTTTTTTGCAAGGTTAACTATGAGAAGATACTGGATTTTAAAAGAAAATCTACATTAGGGATGCTATCCACAAAATATAATTTTATAAGAAAGAATCTCTCAATATAAAATAGGGATGTTCTACAAAGGGTACCTACTCCTTTACTTAAAATATTGTAAATAGCAAGCAATCAACGTTAGGGTGTAGTTGTGTATAAAAAATTCCATTCTAACTTCAATATGCCAGAGAATGCTTGCCTACGTTTATTTCATTCATTGCCTTCTCCACAGTTTCACCGAGTACTACATCAATGATGAGACTTTGCACTATCTGAAATCCATAGTTTGACATAGCCTGTATCCAAAAAGAAGACAAGATTGGAAAGAATGCTCAAAGCTTCTATTACAAAACCAAAAGAACCATTCACAAAATCATAACAGGCAATGCAATAGCTGCCCTTCAATATGCAAATAACATGAAGGTATTTTCCCCACTGAAAATCAAACAAGAAACATGCAATAATTTTTTATTTTGTATTCATCCTTATTTAAAAACAAACCGAACATGAACTGTCTTTACTCTTTTCTTAGTTTTACCTTTTCAAGTTCCACTTCAACTGCTTTAGCAATGTCATTCTTTTGCTCAAAAACTTCATCCAAGTTCATCTTTGGGACGCTTTGCCTGAATGACTGAACATGAAAACATGGACATGAGCTCAAATAGCTTTATTGTCAAGACTTGGTTTCATTAATTTACTGAAAGTGCATGCTTAAGTGTATGAAATCCTTATTACCAACATCTTGTATTCAGAAAATGTCAACTTGAATGTGCAGGACTACAATGCATTATGACAGTTGCAAGAAGTGCACTTTTGGGGGACTTTTTTGGTTATTCTGATCACAATTCTTTTCTATGGGTTATGATGGATGATTAAATATGTATTTTTACATAGGCCTTCGTTTTATTTCTTTGTTCTGCTTCAAGCTCTAGTGGATGACATAGAGGATGGGCTCCTATGGGAGAGATGTCCCATTTGAGTTACTGAACCATGAAACTTCTTCAACAATTTGTTTCTATAGTGGATCGGTTGGGAATATATAGTAAGTTTGAACTTCCTTAACATGCCTCAACCTAGCAGTGAGAGGTTCTGTAGGTGAAAATTTTCCAATTCCTAAAACATTGTTTTTTGAAGTTTTTTACAGGAGAAATTCCAAAGAAAATCATAAAGATTATGAAATTTAAGGGACTTTCATTGGAGAATGTTATAAGTCATTTGCAATTATCCATTAGAAAAGAGACTATATTTTCAAAGTCAAAAAAATCACATGGTTATTTAAAATTTAAATTTATATTAGCAGGATATCCAAAAAGAATACAAATTTGAGTCAAGGTGATGTAGAATTAGTGTGTTAACCTTTTCAATCTCAAGAACATAAATTAGCATGATTTCTATCAATCTAATTGTAGAGTCTATTATATCATGTCTTTCTTGTATTTTACAAAGTTAAGCAAAAAAAGGTACTACCACCCCCAGGCACTCTTTAGATATTGAACAAATTTGATTGGCTCTAATGAATGGCAACGGGACAACCACTACCAAAAGTAGGAGGCTGGGTGATAACCATCGGGTTCCCCTGATGGACCACTATAGCTAGTGCCACCAATGTAACTCAGGTAAGGATCCCTTCACCCTAACCAAATGATGGACACCCCATCTATATGGGTTGGGAAACCGTGCCTGGTTGCCCCTGAAGGCCCACTCGGTGATATATGGGTGGTAACCATAATAGCTCAGCAAGGCAGCCTTGCTCCCTAACATCATCCGTGAATCTGGCCAGCAAGCAATGGGATCAGCTTAGTTGGTATTAGGAAAGAAATGATATCACCTCCTTCTGAGGTCACCTCACTGTAGGGTTATTTGGCCTGGCATGGCTGTGGTTTGGGCCAGCCAGCTTCCCGCGGAAAATAAAGGAACCCCTATATAGCATGTCCTCTCCACAGGATAACTAAGGTTAGTTGACCTGTTTGTTGTGAGAGGATGGATGGGAGACTGTGGTAAGGCAACAGGGCTTCCATCCAGGGTATGGCAACGGGAAGTGGCCAATCACGTGAACTGAGCTTACCTTAGAAGAGTTAGCCGTCCCAGTGGGGGCTACAGGAGTAGCCATGACCTGCCGTAAGCTATGAGCTGGGGCGGTAGCTAGCGAGGTACTGGATCTGGATGGTTCATCTTGGTTCCAACAAGGCATGGTGTTCCTGAGTTTGACGCCATCTCAGGAATGAAATTGGTTATACTCGTATGCAGCTCACTCAATGCAGGCAATACTGAGCTTGAAGCAATACTGAGCCATCAGCCATTGGGTGCAAATAATAGTATGCCACACCTTTAAAAAGGGCCTCAACACCCCTATGCCTTGCCCTAGAATCACTAATGGCACTGAGTCAAGGTGGGCTATCATTAATGAGGGATATCTCCCACTGCTGCATAGTTAAGTGACATGTGCAAGGTGCCCGGGTTAGCCAACAAGGGCTTTGTGCCTTAGCGGATGTTCCATCTATGCTTTAGGTCCGGAGGTTTCATATCTGTCACAATCTATGAGGGCACCCTTCGCCCTTTCTATCATACTAACACCTACAATCAGGTCACATTCACACAATCTATGAGGGCACCCTTTGCCCTTTTGGTACAATATATGAGGGGTTATATGAGGAGGTTATATTAGGAGTTTTTGCCCTATTATGCAGTGGTTAATATCCCCATCAAGGCCGAAGGCTCAAGGTTCAAGGTTTAAGGAGAGGAGGGGCCCATCAATGGGACCTGTATCAGGAGACCCCCTCTGGGCCAAAGGCTTAAGGGTCAAGGTTGGGTGGTTCAAGGAGGGGCCCCATCAAGGATGTACCAAATCTTGTCTCTATGTTTTTGTGTGTGTAGAAATACTGACTGCATCTAAAGAGACTGTATGGGGCCATCTTGGAACACTATTAGTTTCTCATTCTAGGTTTCATATGGTAGTACCTCTAGAGGGATGATAAAATTACAACAAGGGGAAAATATTTTTGCTTAGTCATATTGTTCCTTATACTAGGATGCAAATGATAATATACTTGGAGGGATGATGAAATTATAGCAAGCGGAGAAAAGTGTTGCTTCATTATATAGTGAAAAAGGCTTGAATGTGGGAATTGGAGTAAGTTAAAATTTATTCATTAAGGGACTAGACCCAAGGACTCTCAAATCCCTTCAACAATACAAGGCTTATCATTACGAAGTATTTTGATTGCATAATTTTGTTTAAAATTATATCCCCCAATTAAACTATAAAGTTTTAGGAACTTATCCTAGCAAGTGTTGATGAATAATGAAATATTATTGATGATGATACTAGAGATCCTTATCGATGTAGCAGAAGAACATACATAGAGAATGAGGCAGACGACAAGCTAAGATTTTCTTGTCCATTAACCTCTAAGAAGGCCAATACAAACCACAAATCAATGATCCACGCTTGTTGGTTCGAAACACATCAACAAATGAATTATAATATAATTTCCGCCGAAAATTCTTCTCAAAAAACTTAATATAGATCACAAGAACCTAAATTCAACTTATTATACTATTTTTCTTTGTTTTTTTTTATATATATAATATGATTGTTTTCAAAATACATATGAAACCCTTTGTCCTTTGTCCTTTGTTGTTGAAGTAACCACAGACACTACAAGAAAATTTTTAGCCCTCCGAAAAAAAGGATTCGGTTGATTCTATTTATTGATTGAACATGTGTGGATAGTTGAAGGCTTAGTGAGCTTCTCGGTGGAAATGTGATAAGTGATTCGTCAGATTTTACAACACTATTTGGTTGAAGACTACGATAGAAGGAGATGCCATAGGATGATTTGGAACGAGGTCTTAATCACCGTACTTCTTTTTACTAATT
The DNA here is from genome assembly GCA_031772625.1 of Pinus tabuliformis. NCBI lineage: Eukaryota > Viridiplantae > Streptophyta > Pinopsida > Pinales > Pinaceae > Pinus > Pinus tabuliformis. The sequence goes on along the minus strand of CM062817.1, from coordinate 1,805,099,073 downwards.
GAATATATATGTTAATGTATTGAGATTTTACGGGAAAAAAGTCAAATATATCAATCAAATGAAAATACAATCCGTTTCATAAATTTTTTTTAACTTATAAATGTTAAAAATATTTTTTTTTTTTCCTTTTTATATGTGGTAAATTGAAAACTTATTACAGGAGAAGGAAATAACAAGTGTGAGAATAGAAATACAATTTTCATCCCAGTGCGATAGAAAGAGATTTGACCAACCATGTGGCTTAGTCGTGAATCACACTTAAAAGTATGAAAGAGAAAAAACGTGGAAAATGAGATACACGATTCTTCCATCTGTGACAGAAAAAGATGCGACCATTCACGAATCAATTTTACTCAAGTTGAGTTGTTTTATTTTCCTGAAATTCTCAAAAAAAAGTTTTAAAGAGTGCTACGAAAGCATTTCATAGTGCACATGTTTTTTTTAGCGTTGAAAAATCATTTCGTATCCCCTACACAAAAGAAATTTATGGGTTGCATTTTGGTTCCTAAGTCTCCTTTTGGCCTGCCATTGCTATCACTATGTGTTCAATGCATAAGTGTTGACAATGTTTTCATCTTTTAGTCATGTATCCCATTTCTTATCATATTGTTGCATCCCATTACATGTATAGGAGGAGCATGTTTAGTTTGGAGAAGGCATTGTGATTGACTTTAATATTTGTTATCCCTTTCCATTGATGTCCAAGGGGGAGAGAGATTCAAATCAACTTCGATGATCAGATTCAGGAAGCAAGACTAGGGTTAGGTTGACATCAATTTCAAAGGGGGAACTTCTTGGCAAAGTAGTGTTTTCCATTGATGTCAATCGATGCTTAACCATGTTTCAAATTTGTAAACATCATGTCTATGTTATGTATAGGTTTATTGTGTGGTCTCTTATGTTTGGCAAAGTGTCTCAAAATTGCATATATATATACCTTGAAGTTGAGCTGCAAATTGATAGGTGAAGTTTTATGATGATGACCCGATACTTGCATAGGGAGATTGAACATGTTTGAAGGCTTTGTTATCATAATAAGAGACTTGACATGTCTGTTAAATGGTCCTACAAGCTCAAGAGGTGATAAAATACTTGTGTGAACAACTTCCCAAAGTTTGGAGTTGATCAGATGTAAGAAAGGCATTGAAATCAGGGTAACTCGGGTTTCCCAAAGACAACCTACATTAGTCACTCGAGTTTCCTTTATTAACCTACATTACACCTCCTAGTAATGCTTTTCATGAAGCGAGGACTAGCGTTACCCTCTCTAGACTCAATTTTATAGGTTTTATGCACATCCTAGTGAATTTCATAGGTTTATACTTTGGTATTTATTCATGGTAAATGGTATAATAGTCTGAGAAATTTAATTCCTATTCTAGAAGGTGATTAAAGTTGAAATTTCAAGGAGAAATATTATAAATAAGAGAGCACCTTGTGGAGGCAAGGTTGGATGGATTGAGAGAGCGACACATTGAGAGGGTATTAAGCGAAGTGCATGGTGGTTGTAGGTGCATATTGTATATGAGATGTAAATCAGAGTTTGTTGTGCATGTCCCAAACTTTTTTGTTTGCAGGTAGCAGCATTGAGAGTGGAGAAGAAGTTGTAGAGGATTGTGTGATCTAGTGAGAGAAATTACTATAGATATTTGTTGGTGCTGATCTATCAAGTTTGTGTTGTAAATATTGTTTCTTTGATGATTTGGGTCCTAGTTTGAAATATTCCGAAAGTGGCCCTAGAGGGTTCAGGGGTAGTGGCTCCTTGCTCGTGGTGACTAGCTAAATTGTTTTATGGGTGGTGGCTCCTTGTTGGTGGTGTCCAGCTAAATTGTTTCGGGGGTAGTGGCCAACTAAACATATATATAAGAGATTTTGATTAATAGAAGATTCATAGCAGCACAACAACAACAACAAGGTAGTTTTTACCCCTTTGAGGGTTTCCATCAAAAACATGCATGTTTGGATGCTTTTCATAGATTTAATGTGTTGAGCTTATGATACTTTTACATTCAAATATGCTTATTGATGTATGTTTCTATTCAGTAAGCATACAAAAATAAGTAAAAATTATATAAAGACTATCACTACTGATTCACAAACAGGGGGGTCTCATACACCAATGTGGTGTCTCGCTTGGCTGTGACCTTAAAATTGGATTATTATTATTATAAATACGTTTTTTTCTATTAAATTAATATCAAAATAAAAGTTAATTTTTTTGGTCCCAAATGTTCATATACTAACAGAATACATACAAAAAGGTCCATGACCAAAAATTTATTATGCAAGATATTATGTCAGGTAAGTAGAAAAACCATAAGTTAACTAAAACCATCAAAAGGATGTGGAAATATCAATAGTTCCTAAAATGACTATATTGACTAGAGGTGAAGGATTTGGATTGTTGTAGAATTGCTTCTTAATGTAGGCCAGTTCTTAATTTTCTTCCACCCCAAAACAGGGTTTGTCAATCTTTGTTTATTAGATTGATAACTCTTGGTCTTCATTCCTCCCATAAGTGATTGTTCCAGCTTGCAAAAGATGAAGGTGACCATCATTGCATCCCAAGTTGGCTAGGAGGTCCACTACCTTATTACATATTCTCTTGACATGAGAGGAGATAATGACTGGAATCATATGGATAAGAAGGTTAATATATGTGATATGTTTTTTCCATTTCCAATTGTGGCGGGTATTTTCTGGAGAAACTCCATTGATCAATTCTGTTACTCTTGTGATGGCCAACTAAACATCACTCTCCATAATCAACCTAGAGAAGCATTGTGATGATGTGATAACAAGGTCAGTCTCTATAGTGGAATATTTGGCTACGTTGCTACTTGAACGTCCCATACAATATGAAAATAGAAACATTGGTCTTCCATAGTTGTCATGGAATATTTCTCCAAGGCCAACAAAACTATGATTGCTTTTAGATTCCTATTAAAAATTGATTTAAAGGAATCGAAGGGGAGGAGGGCTCAAGGAGGCAGGAGGACTAGAAGATGGCCTTCTTAGAGGAAAATTATTGATATAAGGAGAAGGAAAAATTTTAGATTGCACAAAAATTTGGCATCCGAACCTACAACTCCCTAAGATGACTATGAGAAAGGGTAAAGTAGTATTGTTTCACTAACATTTTGTAATGTATTTGCCAAAATTGCCTCCACTTCTGATGATCAACTATTAAATAAGTGATTTTTCCTCTCCTTCCATAAATTACATACAAAAAACATTGGAATGAGGGCCCAAGCTTGATTTATAGTAGGATTCTATGTCATAGAGGATCTCCAACCTTTAATGATTTATATGATGTCCTTCTTATTCTTGTCTAACTATCTAAATACATTGAAGAGTTGAGACCATAGAGTTTCAGACAAAATAATGTATTGAGCAAGTGCTCCATGTTCTATGCATCTTATCAATAGAGAAAACAAAGGGAAGGGCCTTCGAATCCTTTGCAAATGATTTTATGTCATGAAACAGACTCTTTTATGTACTAAGAACCAAAGAAAATGGAAAAATTTCGGCCATAGTTCTAAGCCCAAACCTGTTTCTAGATCAACTAATGAGGATGGCTGGTGTGGCCTACAACTATTTGATATATCTCTTTGATTTTGAGCATACCCTCTTGATTATAGCCCCATAAGAGTTTGCCTTATCGGGAAAAAAAGCAAACTGAGAAGGGGGGAGGGGACACCCTCCCGAGAGAAAACTAAAAAAGGTTGTTTTTATTATGATTTAATTCTAAGACCTATCTCTTAATTACATCAAATTTTCTAAACGCGAACTCCCTCTTTGATTTGAGCCCTGACTAACTAAAAATTAAAGTTTCCTTCATGTGACTCAACTCCCTCTTTGACTTGAGCCTTGACCAACTAAAAATTAAAGTGTCCTTCATTTGGATCAACTCCCTCTTCGACTTGGGCCTCTACTGATTAGAAATTAATGTGTCCTTTGGTCGACTTGACTCCCTCTTTGACTTGGAATTATCAAATTTCTTTGTGTTGTTAACTAATGGGGCACCATGTGACAATGTTATGTCAAATTTCCAATTTGGTATCCAAGCATCCATCTCATCTTTGTCAACCAATCATGTTATGCCACCTCACACTGCCATGACACTTATCCACATCATCACCCTTCAACATGTCATCTAACATTAGGTCAACATGTCACTTTTCTTGCTACATTAGCCTACTTTATCAGTACCACCTAGAACCTTCCTAAAATTTCAAATCAAAATAACTTATGATCCCTTAAAAGTCATACCAAGTGCCATATATTGTTGGAAAAGTATCTGAGTGGATTATCCAACTACACACTTTGCAAGATCATTTGAGCAAGTTAACTATGGATAAAATGCCTTCAAAGATAGGTTATTATATCATACATCTAACAGTCTGCAACCACCATAAGACTTTACAAACACAAAAAACATATCAATAACAACATTAAAAAACTCCTCCTCAACTTGTAGTACCTTGAAATCAATGATTAGGCTTGACATCAATAACAACTAATTTGCAATCTACTCAACAATCTGTCCCTTTGGAATTGATGGATAAATATCCACACATTGCAGGCCATTGATCACAATGCCATCACTTAGAAACACTTAGCAACAATCCCCATGTCACATGTTAGGCTGTTATAGAAAAAAATTACAACTGTTTCGTTCTCCTCTATTGTTGAAAAACTAATTATTGACTACTTACATCCTTTGCACATTCTACATCTTGTGTTGCAAAATCATACTTCAAATTCCAATTGTCTAATGTGTTCTTATTGATTGTGCACTCTCTGTTGTTGTTTCTTGCTCACTTTTATCCTTGTGCTTTTGAGAACCCAATGGCTAATCACACTTCCCCTTTGTACACTTTCGATTTTCTCCTTTCTCCCCAACGTCATTTTCTCCATTTAATCCAATGTTTGGGCATTTCTCCTCCTTTAATATCAATGGTCAAATATTTTTATTGTTACCTATTCGACTCCAATACAAATGGCTGTAGAATCTCCCATTGAGATCATGCTCCCTTGAACAAGAATTTCTTAGCAAACAAATGAAACCAGTTGAAAAACTGTACAACAATTATGTACTATACATTTCCATTGAATTGTTCAACTTGAACACATTTTTCTCCCCCTAAACATGACTTTCTCCTATTGATTCATTGTTGTTGTTAAGAACTCAAATATCCCCTGTGCACACTTTCAATAGCAGAAATATACAACTCCCTCTGACATGAGAGTAGAGACTGAGAAAAATTTCTATGTTGTCGTTCTTCTCCTGTAACTCACTCTCGAAAGATATCAATATGATGAGTAGATTCCAATCAAAATTTTGACTTAACTATTGTGCTGAAGAAGATATTAATTCCAACTGATGTCTGAGATACTCAAATGGTTCTCTAGGAAATGTTTTTGTGAAAATATTTTCAATTTGCTCATTAGTGGCATCATATTCAAGCCTAACAACATGGTTAGAAAATTGATCTCTCAAAAAGTGAAAATTAATTGGAAAATGCTTCATTTTTTAATGCATAGCATGGTTCTTTGAAATACTTATTACATCGATATTGTCACACATTATGGGATAGGATCATCAAATGCAATATGATATCTTTCAGTGTTTTCTTCATTCAAAGGATCTTAGTACAACAAGTAGTTGATGTTATATATTGAGCTTCAATTATAGACAAGGAAATTTAGTTTTGTTTCTTGCTTACCCAAGATACCAGGAAGTTCCCTAAAAAGAATTCTACACTACTTGTTCTCTTCCTATCATCAAAGCTACCTACCCAATCAACATCAATATATTCTCTTAAATTGAACTCTTTGCTTCTTCCATACCATAATCCAAAATCAATTGTACCCTATAGATATTTGAAGATACTTTTGGTTGCATTCACATGGCTCTCTTTAGTGTTTGATTGAAATCTGGATACCAAACCTACAACTTGATTTATATCAAGTCTTCATGTTTTTAGGTACAAAATACTTCATATCATTGAACTATAAGTAGTTTGATTTAAATTGGGAGACTCATCTTCCTTACTCAATTTACATCCAACCACCATGGGTGTGCTACTAGGCTTGTACTCTTCCATACCAAATCTTTTCCAAGTTTCTTTTAGATAGGTGGACTAGGAAATGAGAATACATTTCTTTGACTAAGTGAGTTGTAAGCCAAGGAAAAATGAAAATTCACCTAGCATGGACATTTGAAACTCCTTCTGCACTTCTTCAGCAAACTGTTGACTGATTTGATCCATGTCACTTCCAAAAATGATGTCATCTACATACTCAATAATCATAGCGTATTTTCTTTCTCATTTTTATGTAAATTTTGTTGTCTGTTATTTTTCATTTAAAACCTTACTACTATAGATATTTGTCTAGTCTTGCATAAGAAGCTCTTGTGGATGGTTTTAACCCATATAGTGCTTTCTTTAGTCTACAAAATTTATTTGCATCTCCGGATAGCTAAAAACCCTCTAGTTGTTCAATGTATACTTCCTCCTCTAGTTCACCATTAAGATACGCTGACTTGACATCCATCTGATAAAATTTAAAGTTCCTATTACTTGCAAATTCCAGAAACATCCTAATAAATTCTAATCTAGCTATAGGAACAAAGGTTTCTTCAAAGTCAATACCTTTTACCTAGGAATATCCCTTGCATACCAGTCTGACTTTATTTCTTACCACCTGTCCCTCTTCATTCAACTTGTTTTTAAATACCCACTTGGTGTCAAAGATATTTTTGTTTTTTGGTCTAGGGACTAGTTCCCAAGTATTTTTTTTCTTTATTTGATCAAAATCTTCATCGATTTCCTTTACCCAACATTTATATTCACTTGCTTGATTGAAATTTTTGGGTTCTAGTTGAGACAGTGGAGCAAGATTTTCCTGTCTAAGACTTCCTATGAATTTTTTTCTTGTCTAAACTCCTAATTATTTATCTCCAATTATTTTGCCCTTAGGATGTTACTTTCGCAAAAACCTATATGGATTTGTTTGCCTCATAGGGTTCCTTTATTGTTCTTCTTCTTCATCTGGTTATACATATTCTTTTAAGACACACTCTCTATCATCTGATTTTTCATTCTCCTAAGGTTTTGGCAAATGTGGCAAGGTTTTATCTACCCTGACATTAATGAATTCCATGATCTTCTTGGTTCTCTTATTATAACAATTGTAGCCTTTTCTTCTAATTGAATGCCCAAGGAAAATACCCTCATCTAATCGAGGGTTAAATTTACCCAATTTTTCATCATTCCTCTTTATGTTACATTTACTTCTGAAGACTTTGAGGTGTTTTCCTAAAGCTAGTATGCATTTCCATAACTTATAAGGGGTTTTGTCATTTTTTGGTATGAGTAGAATTATGTCTAATAAATACACAACAACTTGAATTGCTTCTCTCCAGAAAGTCTTTGCCACTTTAGCTTCATCCATCATTTCTCTTGCCATTTCTTGAACTGCTTTTTTCTTCCGTTCCACTACTCCATTCTGCCATGGAGTTTTGGCCATTGAGTAGTGTCTTATGATCCCAAGCTCTCTACAAAATTCCTCAACTTCACTAAAATTGAATTCTCACCCTCTATCTGATCTTAGACATTTAATTTTCAAGCCCTTTTCATTTTACACTTGAGTCTTTAACACCTTGAACTTGCTAAGAGATTCTGATTTTTTTTTAAACAACATAATCCAAGTTGATCTGGTATAATCATCAATGGACAAATTCAAATACCTCTCGCCTCTCAGACTTTGTGTTCTTATAGGGTTGTAAATATCAGTATGAATTCTAGCTCTAGGAATCTGTATTACGAATGCTTTTTTTATTTCAAAATGTATCCTTGCATGATTTCCAAATTGGAATGATTCACATATGGAGTTATCTACATTTGATAGCTTTGGCATTCCTCTTACTACCTTTGCCTTGCTAATTTTTCACAAGATTGTCAAGGTTCACATGGCCCATTTTTCTGTGCCATAATCAGGTTTCATATAACTAGATCAAGTAATACTTTACTCTATAATCATCAAAGAAATACACATTACTAGGAGTCTTGATTTCTTTCCCTACTAATTTACCATTCTTAGCTTTCCTTATTTCACTATCTCTAGACCGAAAGGTTACATCATATTCATGATCACACATTTGGATCAAACTTAAGAGATTGTGCTTTAGGCCATCTACATAGAAGACTTTCTTATCTTTGGTCTTCTTATCTAAACTTACTATTCCTCTTCCTCTTATCTGAGCTAGTACATTATTTCCAAATTAACACTTCCTTTCCTAACTTCTCTTAGAAATAGGAATTTACTTTTGTCTCTAATCACATGCTTTGAAAACCCACTATCAATATACCATTTCCCTTCTTAATCATGGGCATATAGTGCAAATCCATACTCTTCAAATCTCTCTGGTTTTTGTTTCCATTTCTTTATGCTCCCTTGATGTGCATATTTCTCAAGAACCATTTTCCTATGATGGTTAAAGAATCTACTTCTACATTCACTAGACTTGTGTCCAAATTTATTACAATTGAATTTTTCATTCAATCTCATTCATGAGGAAGGGGGCAGAGGGAGGGGGGCAAGGTGGGGGGGGCGGGGGGCGGGTGGGTGTTGTGTGGGGATGAATTTCGCATTCCAGCAGAAGAGTTCCTAGATCTAGAATGTGAGAAATGACTGGATCTAGCATCTTCATTTTTTACAAACCTATTATCTTTACACTCAATATCTTTATGCCTGAAGTTAAGATAAGAATAATAATTTCTATAAAATAATTTTGGGTACCTGAAATTGTGTGGTTGTTGCATAGGACTAGATTTGTTGAATTTCGATTATCTATTTTGTCGGTGCACAAGTTTTCATTAAGGAATATCTATGGATTTGACAATATTAACATTTTCATGAGTGTTTCTTATGTCATTACTTCGTTTGCCTTCACTAGATTTTCCTTTAAGTGCATTTGCATAGCTTTGAGGGGATTTGATTGTAGAGGACTTCGTGCTTGACTCAATTTTTAAGGTCTACTAAGGGTCTGTGTATCCTAGGCATGTTTTGATTATAGGGAACTTTGACACTGAGAATTCCATTTAGATTTTTTGTTCCTTTGACAAACTTGAGATTTAGAGACTTATTATCTTTTGCTTTCTCCATAACTATTCCTAGGGAGACAACTTCTAGCTCTAGCTTATGACAAATTTTCCCATTTTGTCACCTGACTTGTAATAACTTCCTCTTTTTTCCTTACTTCTTCAAGTTGAGTTTCCAAGTAGATAATATATTCTTCATATTCCCTTGAATCCCTGTTTACTTGCTTCTTGGATCGTTCCATATTTAGATACTTATTCTCATCTTCTAATTTTTCATGACTCTTTTGTTTGTCTTTCAATTGTTGTACCAAACTTTCTTTGTCTAATTTCCTCTTCTAATTTCACTTTCTAAATATTAAAGGTTTGATCATTAGAGTGATAAATACCTTCTTTTATTCTCAATGATTGTTTCTTTAACTATCTATTCTTCCTCCTGGTCTTCTTTAGTTCATTCAAAGCACTAATAAGCTTTGCTTCAAGATCAACCACTCCTTCACTTTGCTTCAAAGTTTGAATTGTCTTTAAATTTCAAACCAGAGTCTAAAGTGATAAGGAAAGCATTCATTATTCTATTCATCGGATTATTTTTCACTGCTAGCTTCAAATGAGTTACTGTCTTCTTTAACATAGAAAATATTCTTTGTTTGGGTCTTTCCCTTATGGTATTTGTGAGATTTAGTTTTTCTTTTTTTCTTTTTCTTTTTCTTGTTTCTCAACTTTAGTATAAGTAAATTTTGAAGAAAAATGATCAACTTTGCCTCATTAAAATCATTTAAAAGGAATCTTACCTTTATATTTACTTCATCCTCTCTTTAACTTCCTCACAAATTGAGCCATCTGCCGATCTGAATCACAATTAGAGCAGTCCTGATATTTTTTAGATTTATTTGAAGCTTTGAAGGTTGCCTCCTTTTGTTCTAATTTCTCTTTTCAATTCTAATTTCATAAGTTGTGAGAGTTCCTTGAATTTGTTCCATAGTGAGAGTGTTGAGATCTTGCTTCTCTTCTATAGGAGAGATCTTGGAATTGAATCTCATAGGAAGTGATCCCAATACTTTATTCACAACCATGTTATATTAAAATTTCTCATTAATCTCTCTAATCATGTTAGACACCTCATTAACTCTAAGAAAATAATTAGCAATATTTGCATCTTCATTCATCTTTAAACTTTCAAATATCACTCTATAAGTATGTTGACGTGCTAGAATTTTTGACCAACAATGAGGGGATCTCCTTGGTGTAGGGTACCAATCAAACTCTACACAGTTTGGTATAGGATTCCCATCTGGTATGTGGGCCCGACTACCATATCTTTAATTAAGATTTTTCTTTGGACAATACAAGCATCAACGTAACAGAACAAATAAAAATTTAACAAATGCAAGTAACCTACATAAATATAATATAATATATTCCATGAATAGAAAAAACATAACTTCAAATCATGAACCTCAAGAAAAGTTGTGTTAGGAAAGCTTCTAATAAGATCCACACATACATGTAAAGATAGGTTTATCAACCATGAATAATTTCGTGATTAATAACCATAAAAAAGCATAAGTGAGTGTACAATCACTCAATGATATAATACTAACATCAATAAAATAATTTATCAACACAAGCGTAAGGTAAGCACATCATATTCCATCCATTCATGGCAAGAGGAATCCCACAATGCACAATGACATAAGAAGAAAAAATATGCCAAAGTTCAAGGAACTTTAAAACATTAAGTTGAGAATATCCATAGCACCATCACATATGATGTCCATCAAATCCATAAGTGGAAATAGGAAATTACTTCTTGCATTCACCAAAAGATCCCTTAGTTCTCAAACAATATGCACAAAAAATAAGTCCAAAGCCAAAAGTCCTTTACAATGTGTTATGAGGGCATATTTATAGAAAGAGGGGTGACCTTTCGTCTACCCCATGATTGTTGAGCTACCTATAGAAAATAGGACCTTGCAATATACTTGCGAAATTTTCTGCAAATTCTTATGAATTGGAGTTACCTATGGGCATAAGTATCTCACCTATTTTCAATGTCGTTGATTTGTATCCCTATCAAGCTGGTGATGAAAGTGCATCTACAACAAATGAGAGTAGTGGAGAATTAAGTGAACAAAGATGGATGAAGCAAATGCCTGTCAAAGAGGGTCTAGAAGATGAAAGAATTTTGGACACCAAAGGTTCAAAACACACCAGGGGGAAGAGTATATGGAATACTTAGTGAAGGGAACAGGTCCCCCAGTTGAATATTATACTTGGATGAATGTTGTAGCTCAATAGAAAGCAGGTTATTTAGTCGAAGACCTTATGAGCAGGAGCTCATAAACTTTTCTTTCCTAGGGAGTTTGATGCAAGTGCATTGATGGAGCACAAACTTAATGAAGACTGGAAAAAGCTTAGCAATGTGATGGGAAGGTCACATGGAAATTCCGAGGGAAAAAACATTTGTTTAGAAATTATAAATATTTAATTCAAGAGGAGTTTTGACTTTTTAATAAGTGGAGATATTTTTTGTTGTAAATATGATTTTAGTTTCCTTGTTTGTAGAGAATATGGAATGATTCATCTCTTGTGACTATTGGTTGTCCCATATTGGGTTTCTTTTTAAAGTGAATGACTAGCTGGAAGAAAGAGAGAGGGAGGAGAAGAAAATGCTCATGGTTCTCTATGAAATTGCAGTCCTGTTGCATTTCGTTGTACTTTCCTTCTATGTGAACAAGTGTTGTTTTCTGTGTGAATGACATAGTTGAATGGCCAATGGGATTGTAAGTTGATATGGTTTTGAATTGAATCAAAATCTATTGTTTGAAGCAATTCATTATCTTCTTATGAACTGTGGTTAATCATAATTTTGTTCCTATGTGTTGTTTATCTTTGGAAGTCAGCACTTATTCCATCATATTACATTAATAATATGAGTACTGAAGCCTTAATCATTGTGCTTGTTCATAAATTTTGTGTATTCCTGTCGAAATCATCACACAACTTGCAGATGAATGTGCCACAGTGTTCCAGAGTGGGAATGTGAGGTAGTTATAGTGAGTTGAGCATTGAAACAAAGCACCACTATTTCGAACATTGTCTTGTCCTTTTGATTCGAATTCATACCATTATCTTTGAGTGAGAGTGTAATCCTTGATGAGGAAAGGTGAGTGGGATAATTCCCTGAGTTGGGAGAGGAGTCGAGGTCATGGAGAATCGATTTTACTGAGAGACAAGTGGTTTCACGTTCCTGGAATTCACAAAACAAAGTTTTAAAGAGCACTACGAAATCATTTTGTAGTCCTACATGTTTTTTTTAGCGCTACAAAATAATTTCGTAGCCCCTGCACAAAAGAACCTTTTTGGGTTGCATTTAGGTTCCTATGTCTCCTTTTGGCCTACCATTGCTATCACTATGTGTTCAGTGCAGGAGTGTTGACATTGTTTTCATCTTTTAGTCATGTATCCCATTGTTTATAATATTGTTTCATCCCATTACATGTACAAGAGGATCATGTTTAGTTTGGAGAAGGATTGAGCTTAATATGGTTTACCCCTTGCCAATTATGGCAAAGGGGGAGAGAGATTCAACTCAACTTTGATGATCAGATTCAGAAAGAACGACCAGTGTCAGGTTGACATCAATGTCAAAGGGGGAGAGTGTTGGAAATATAGTTTTTTCCATTGATGTCAACGAGTGCTTAACAATGTTTCAACTTTGCAATCATTATGCCTATGTTATGTATAGTTTTATTGTGTGGTCTCCTATGTTTGGAAGAGGATCTCTAAATTTCATATCTATATCTTGAAGTTGAGCTGCAAATTGATAAGTGAAGGTTTATGATGATGACCTGATACTTGCATAAGGAGATTGAGTATGTTTGGAGGATTTGTTATCATAATAAGAGACTTGACATGTGTGCTAAATGGCCCTATAGGCTCAAGAGGTGATAGAAGACTTTCTTGAACAAGTTCTGAAAGTTTGGAGTTGATCAGATGTAAGAAAGGAGTTGAAATTAGGGTAACTCGGGTTTCTTGAAGAAAACCTACATTAATCACTTGAGTTTCCTTCATTAGACCTATGTTACACCTCCTAGTAATTCTTTTCATGAAGCGAGGACTATCATTACCCTGTCTAGAGTCAATTTTCTAGGTTTTATGCACATCCTAGTGAATTTTAGAGGTTTATACTTTGGTATTTCTTCATGGTAAATGGAATAATAGTCTGATAAATTTAATTCATATTCTAGAAGGTGATTAAAGTTGAAATTTCAAGGAGAAAAATTATAAATAAGAGAGAACCTTGTTGAGGCAAGGTTGGATGGATTGAGATAGTGACACATTGAGAGGGTATTAAGTGAAGTGCATAGTGGTTGTAGGTGCATATTGTATATCAGATGTAAATTAGAGTTTGTTGTGCATATCCCAAACTTTGTTGTTTGTAGGTAGCAGTGTTTAGAGTGGAGAAGAAGTTGTAGAGGATTGTGTGATCTAGTGAGATAACTTACTATAGAGATTTGTTGGTGTTGATCTATCAAGTTTGTGTTTTAAATATTGTTTCTTTTATGATTGGGGTCCTAGTTTGAAATATTACAAAAGTGGCCCGAGAGAGTTCCAGGGGTAGTGGCTCCTTGCTAGTGGTGACTAGCAAAATTGTTTTATGGGTGGTGGCTCCTTGCTGGTCGTGGCCAACTAAATTGTTTCAGGGTAGTGTCCAACTAAACATATTTATAAGATATTTTGATTAATAGAAGTTCATAGCAACGCAACAACAGTAGGGTGGTTTTTATACCCTTGAGGGTTTCCACCAGAAATACTTGTGTCTATTTGTGCATGCATGTTTGGATGTTTTTCATGGATTTATTGTGTTGAGTTTATGATGCTTTCAAATTCAAATATACTAATGTTATTGATGTATGTTTTTATTGACTAAACATACAAAATAAGTAAAAAATATATAAGGATTATCACTACTGATTCACCCCCCCGCCAGTAGTAATCAACATTTCTAACATAGAAAACGAATTAAGCCAGCCAGTTGGGCCTCTATGAGATTATTTGCAAGAAATAAAAACAACCAAGTACGCAACCCTCAACCAATCGTGGGTTAGCCAATTAATTCGGGTTATTCATCTCCGACTTCAATCAACATAGTTAGTTCATATGTATATTTTTGAGTGGATATTTTTACCCTGATCTTGACTAACTGAGTACAAGCAAGAAGCTCCTCCATCGCCTGACCACGATCATTGATTTCAGTGGAGGACTATGATGACAAAGCATTTGGTCAAAAGAATTCACATGCCCATGGTTGGGTGGACAATGTGTTAAGCATATAACAAGGACCTGGTGCAATGTTTGACAAGAGTTGGAACCACATAAGCATGGGGTTTGAGCCCATGATCTCACTTGTTGCACTCAAGGATACCAGAGTAAATTCTGATAATGGTGAGTTCAAAAAATGGGGGGTGTATCAACTCATTGGATAAGAAAATATTTCTTGTAGTAAGAGCATACTTCTAGCCTTTGATAGAGGGAAATGAGTATCTTATGGGTTTCCTCTAGTTTCAGGGAATGTCACCAAAACTATGTCAATGGGGTTGATTGCATCACATCTCATGTTGGATCAGTAGTTGCCTCTTAGATATTATCCAAATTGTAATATCCCTTGTTTTTAATCCTACTTTTGTAACATCCAACATAATTGTGACTTCAGCACGCAGGAACTATAGTTGGTTGAACCTTTGTTTTAGCAGTTGTCAATTATTAATTAAATTTAACTAAATTTGTTGGAGGAAAGGACAACTTATAGATCCGAGTTCTAAGGGGCATTGCTTATTTTTCTTGCATAACTTTGAAAGGAAAACCTTGTTGAATTAAATGTCAGAACCACTCGCAACTGAGAAAATCCATTTTACCTTACATGTTTTAATGTGATGCAATTAGGGTTGAACTAGAGTTGGAAGATTTGATGACAATTTGTTTATGAAGAGTAAATATTGGAATGGGCAGTTCCCATTCTCATCCTTCCCTCTTACGAATTGAAGAGATAACCTGGAAGGTGAAGGCATCAAAAAGCCAAGGTGATGTGAAAGGACACAAGAGAAATTCTACATATACACATAGTTGAAATGAATTCAGGGTTCGCTTCACTTATAGGATGAGAAGTAAGTTTCTCAACAATTCACTATTTAAAGCTTCCTATGAAACTAAATTTTTTTTCTCCCCTTCTAAATTTCAAGGTTGTATGACCTTGAGCCAGTGCCCTATGTATTTGGGTGTTAACTACCTTGATAGTGATTGAGGCCATTGAAATCCCCATGTCAATGTATGTTTCTGGTGTGTAGTTTTATGATTGAATTAAACCACTGTGTGCTTATGGTTAGGATGATGAACCACTTAGTGCTTGCTAACTTGTTGATGAACCACCTTCATTTGGAATCAATCCCTAGCTAAACCATTGGGTGCTTGTAGTTAGGTTGATTAATCACTTAATTCTTGCCAAGTGCTTGCTAACTCACTCATGAACCACCTTCATATTGGAATCAATCCCTGGGTTAAACCACCAAGATATTTTAGTTAGGATGATGAACCACTTAGTGCTTGCTAAGTGCTTATTAATTTCCTAATGAACTACCTTCATATTGGAATCAATCCTTGGGTTAAACCACTGGGTGCTTATAGCTAGGCTGATGAACCACTTAGTGCTTTCTAAGTGCTTGCTAACTAGCTAATGAACCACCTTCATAGTGGAATCAATCCTTGGGTTAAACCATTAGGTGCTTGCAGTTAGGTTGATGAATAACTTAGTCCTTGCTAAGTTCTTTCTAATTGGCTGATTAACCAACTTCATAGTGGGTTCAATCCTCGGAAACTAAACTAAACACTGCCCTTTGTAATTTGGGTGAAGCCTTGTGATGTGAAGCACAAAGAGTAAGTGAGTCACTCTAGTTCTTACTATCAAAAGATTAGTTGATGAACCACCTAGACAATGGGATTCATCTCTTGTGTGTTTGACCAAGCCATTGATGTGAATTTTCCCTTTGGAAGCATCCCCTTGGACTCTGGATCTAACTTGGGGGTGGTTAATTGCAAGATATATTATAGTGTAGTTGGGCTATGGTTGGGTGGAGAGTGGAAGTCCCTCCTTCAATTGCCAACAATTTTAACTCACTCAAATAAGTATAATAATTTATCCATATATGACTATGTTTGTTATGTTGATTGTTAATATATGGTTTTGTATGATTCATGAATGAATGCTTCAATCATTGAATATTCATGGTTTAATTACTATTTTACTTATGTAGGAAGGTAATGAATGTTTGAATGGTGTATTGGCCGCCATCTTCATGATTTTCATGATCACTTTGTTGGAAGTAATGCTTCCATGTCATGTGTGAGTTGTCATTGTGAGTCCCTACGTGTCATTCTAGAAGTAGTTATTGTTGAGCTAATTTATTAACACGAATTAACACAAGTATTCATTATCAATCCAGGTTTGTAAAACTTGGAGGCAAGTCCACAGTGTATGGATATCAGGTATAGCCAAGCTTAGAAGATAAATTTTGAAGAACTAAAGAAGTAAAAATTACAAATATAAGGCTATATTAACAATTTCTAACTCACTTTTGCAATGTATGAAAGATGAAGTGGCTCTTAACTTAAGAGATCCATTTGTTTCATTCTCTCTCAATTATCACTTAATGAATAGAAATCAGAAATCATGAATTAACAATAGCTTAAGATGCATAAATAAACAATGAAGGCGACTCTTAACTTAAGAGATCTTTGGGCATTTTTCATCACAACTCATTCATCATTATTCTATCATTGGAAAACTGAAAGTACATAAAAACGGCTTGCATGTAACAAAGATGAATTCTAGTTTTGATCTATTAATTCAATAGAAGGAGAATTAAACTTGAACACTTTGTTGTCCCTTCTTATTAAAATGATAAACAAACTAAGATTCATCAATAATATAAATCATCACACATTAATTCATAAGAAAATCTGAAACAAAGCAAGTATTCAAATTCTAAAGTAACCAATTCATGAAAATTAAGCTAATCTAACAATGAAGTGTACTTAACTTGGAGTGGGGGCCCTCCACCCTTGCCTTGCACTCTTGAGGTTTATATCAAATGCTGAAACTTCAGTCACTCATACACATCAATGAACAGCAAAATGAAAGTAGAATGGGTTCTTCAAATTAATCTCCAAAATCCAAATGTCTCAGCATAAAGTTATACAAAAATTTCATATCATAAGCCTTCAAAGTCTTGGCTTAAATAGAAGATTATGAAACAAACTGATCTAAAGTCTCTCTAACAATCATATCTATTCATATCCATCTATCTAAGTCGAATCCATCTAATCTATCACTAGAAATATGGACAATCCCATGAAATCATAAAACTGCCCTATTTCCTAGGGATTTTCTGGGTGACTAGTCATGTTTGACTAGCCTTGACTGGGCCTAATAAAGCTTGTTTTGACCGAACCAAGTGGAATTAGTTCAGTCCTAGTTCCCAAGCTTTCCATTCATGCATCCAGCTTGAGCCCAAGTGTCTTGCAAATATTTCATCCACATAGCTATTACGGGAATTTCTGATTCTGTCCAAAATTGCACTTGAAACTCAATTTTCATAAAAACTTCTAGAAATTGCAAAATTAAAATTAAATACCTGAATATGCATAAAATACATTAAAATGAGATGGATGTGATGGAAAATGGATGAAAAATATAAGGATTAAGTAAGTTTCCTTAAGAAAAAATAGATCAAAACTGAGGGCCAACATCTCCCCCTTGTTGATCTTCAAGCATGTGCTCATACTTGTTTCTTTCTTTTGGATGTTCTTACCCCTGCTGTGCATACTATTCCGGACCCTGATGCCTCTTGCTATGTTGCCTCTAACAAATAGTCCATCCCTGTGTTATGTTCTTCTCTATACAAAGTAGCCTTAACCTTCTGTTTTTCATATTTATTTTTCCACATGTTCTTTTCCATACACTAACTGGTATGGACTAAACCCAGTTGTGTTTTTCCATATTATTTTGTATGCCCATAGTGCATCTCTTAATTTTTCTGACTAGTCCTTCCTATTTAGCTATACTGTTTTTGTCATTATGTTTTCTAGGACTTTATTTGTTGCTTCCACTTGTCTGTTTGCCTGAGGATGATACGGTGTTGATTTCCGGTGCTTTATCTTATACTTTTCCATAAGATCCCGAACAAGTTTTGAAGTAAACTGTGCTCCCTAATCAGTTACAATCTGTCTAGGCACACTAAATCTCACAAATATTTCCTCAAAGAGAAAAGTGACCACTGTATTTTATGTTTCCTTTGTGACTGCTTTTGCTTCCACCCATTTAGTTACATAATCTGTACATACCAAGATGTACTTTTTTCCATTTGATGGTGGATTTATTGGTCCCACAAAATCTAGAGCCCATTGCTTGAATGGTTCTATGAGAACTTGTGGTTTAAGTGGCATCTCATCTAATACTATTGGTCTCCCTATTCTCTGGAAACTGTCACATCTCTTGACATAAGCCTTGGAGTCTTTGAAGATTGCTGGCCAGTAGTAGCCCAATTGCATCACCTTATAGGTTGTTCGCTTGTCTGCAAAATGACCACTACACGGTTCATCATGACATGCTTTCAAGATTTCTAATATTTCATCTTCTCTCACACATTTTCTTATTATTAAATCAGAACTAGTATAAAACAGATCGCCATTTACCCAACTATATCTAGAGCTTTCTCTAATGATCTTTCGTTTTTGTTTCTTTGTAAATTGAGTTGGAAATTTTCCAGAGGATAGATAGTTTGTTATGTTTGCAAACTATGGTGTTTTTACTGTTATTGCAAACAAATGTTCATCTGGAAAGTTATCTGCAACAGGATTTGGATCATTGGGTGTATGTAATCTTGAAAGAAAATCGGCCACTTGATTGTCTTTCCCTGGTCGATCTTGAATTGTAATGTTAAATTCTTGCATTAACAGTAACCATCTTGTTATTCTTCCATTTGTGATTGATTTGTTCATTAAGTATTTGATTGCTGAATGGTCTGTATGAATGAATACTTGGTATCGTGTTATGTAATGCCTGAATTTGTTTACTGCATGTACTACAACTAACATTTCTTTTTCTGTGATTGTGTAGTTCAATTCTGCTGGTGTTAAGTTTTTGCTTATGAAGTATATAGCATAATTGAACAGGCTTTCCTTCTGTCCAAGCGATGCATCTATAGCAGTATCAGATGCATTAGTTGAAATATGAAATGGCAAAGACCAGTTTGGTCCATGAAGAATGGGTGCAATTGATAATTTTTCCTTAAATATCTGAAATTCATTTTGACAATGATTTGTCCATTGGAATTCAACATCCTTTGCTAGCAATTTGAATAGAGGTTGTGCTATTTTGCTAAAGTTTTCTATAAATCGTCTATAGTAGCCTGCATAACCCAAGAAACTCCTTACCTCCTTTTGAGTTGTAGGTGGCATTAAATTCATAATGACTTGTATTTTAGCTGGATCCACCTTAATTCCTGATGAGGAAATATGGTGTCCCAAAACTATCCCTTCGGTTAACATCATGTAGCATTTTTCATTACTCAGGGACAAATTTATTTCTATGAATCGTTTTAAAACTTTCTCAAGATTTTTTAAGCAATCGTCATATGTGTTTCCATATACCATGAAATCATCCATATAGACTTCTACACATTCATGGATTAGATCAGCAAATATTTCAAGCACTGCTCTTTGGAAAGTTGCAGGTGCATTACATAGTCCAAATGGCAAAACATTATATGCATAGGTTCCCCATGGGTAGGTAAATGTTGTTTTGTCCTGGTCTTCTGTTTCTATTCTAATCTAATTATACCCACTAAACCCATCTAGGAAAGAGAAAAATTTCTTCCCAGCTAATGAGTCTAGAACTTGGTCAATGAATGGTAGTGGAAAATGATCTTTCAATGTTGCTTTGTTCAATTCCCGGTAATCCACACATATTCTCCACTTCCCATTTTTCTTTGGTACAACTACCAATGGAGAAACCCATTGACTATCTGAAATAGGATAGATGAACCAAACTTTAAGTAGTTTCTGCAGTTCTTCCTTCACTATTTCTTTCATCATGGGATTCATTCGTCTTTGTGGTTGTCTTACTAGTTTAATCTGTTCATCTGTATAGATGTGGTGAATGCATGTGTTGGGATGAATTCCTTGCATATCTGTATAATCCCAGGAAAAAGCTTTTGAATATTTTTGTAATAATGCTATTACCTCTTGTTCTTGTGACGATTGTAAATGGTTACCAATGTTCAAATGTTTTCCAGGATATATCTCAATTATTTTTGTTGTTGAATTGGTAATTGTGTTTACAGGAAAAATGTCTGTAAAGGATTCTTGCAAGGATTGTATTGTACAAGTTTCCTAAAAGCACTGATTCAAAAGATTACTTGCAACTTCATGTTGAATCTCTCTAAGTTGCTCTGAAATATTTGGTTCTGAGATGAAAAGATCCATTAGATCTTCATTCTCTTCCTCCTCTCTAAGATCAAAGACTTGATTGATACTTAGAACTGATTTGGTTTACTGTTGTTCTTGTTCTTCAAGCATTGATTCTAAAGAAGGTGATTGTGCAGGAGAATAAAGTGTAATTTGTTTCCTCTCATCTCCATGTGCAATAATCATACTTCTAGATCAGCATCTTATAAAGGCATCCGCAGTGGCTAACCATGGTCTGCCTAAGATTAGAGGATGTTCTCCCAAATTTGTTTTTGGCTGCAAGATGAGGAAGTCAATAGGATACTCCCATGAATCCAAAGAGACTATAATATCTTCTAGTATTCCTTCTGGTACAACTTTAGATCTATCTGCTAACTCTAGGATTGTAGAAGTAGATATGATGTTGTTTAAATGCAGATACTTCATTGTCTCCATAGTCATTACATTTATAGCAGCTCCCAAATCTATCAATTTGTTTGGAACTGAGAAATTATTTATTGAAATAGTAACCATAGGGATACCAGGATCAATATATTTTTCTACTGTTGTTTTTGTAGACATGAGGCTTGCTAATTTTGCAATGACTTGGATTGTAGTAGGATACTTCTTCTTTTTACCAGTTTTCTTGATGCATAATTCCTTTATTGTTTTAGCATATATTGGTATTTCTTTGATTGCTTTCAATAAGGGAATTTTTACATAAGAATTTTTCAATTCATCCAAAATGTCAAATTCAAGAAGGTTCATTTCAATATTCTGCTCTACTAACCTCTCTGGATAGGGTGGTGTTTGAGTTATAATAGTTTTTCCTTTCTGAACTTGTTTTTCTAAATGTGATGTTTCAGGTTGTTCTCCTTGCTCATTTGGTTCTTCTATGATCAAAGGAGAATCCTTTTTAAGCACCTTTCCAAACCTTAAATGGACATCATTTATGGGAAGAATAGAATATGTTGGAAAATATGTTGCTTCTTCAACATTGTATGCAGGTTTATCCATTTTATTGCTTAGATTCGCCACTGGCTGGGCTGGTAATTGAGTTGGTCTAGGCTGGTTTGAAGGTAGTTGTAACTGTTATGGTTTTGTTAGTAGTGGTGGAGAATTCTATTGCGGAAATGGCATGGATAATGGATATGCAGAATTTTGTTGCGGAAATGGCATGGATTGTGGATATTGCTGGTATTGTTGGTATGGAAATGGCTATTGATATTGTTGCTGGTATTGTTGTTGGTATTGTTGAGGTGGCTAATTTCTGTAACCATATCCTCTTCAACCTTGTGCAGGTTGGTTTTGATATTGCTATGGAGGCCAAGTTTGCCATGGCATTAGAGTATTCCAAGAATTTTGAGGTGGATACTGATAGTTTTGTTGAGGGAATTGTTGTAGATTTTGTTGAGGAATCCTTGGTTGCCAAGGTCTTCTCAGTGCCACATAATAGAAACCTTTTGTTCCTTGCACTTCTTCCATTGGATTCATTTGCAATTCCTTCAACCTTAGACAATTTTCTATTGAATGATTTTTTGTACAAAGACCACACACTTGAACACTATCCAAAGTACATTCTCTTAATGCATGCTTATTTCTACATTTGGGACAAAAGATTGCTAAAATTTGTTCTTGTTCTTCTTTCTTTTTGTTTGCTTTTAGAACATCTACTTGTGTCCCTAATGTACATAGGAGATTAGTTTTGAAGTTTTCTAGCAAGCTTCCTATCTCTGCTCTTGTTACTCCTGCTGCTGCAGATTTTGCTACTTTTGAACTAACATCTTTCCTTCTTGTTTTTGATCTTCCTCTAGAATATTTTTGACATAATTCTGCAATTTCGTTAAATGGCAATTTTGAAATATCACCCTTGCCCATTACATTCAGAATGTCAAGGTATTCATCTCTTATACCTTTGAGAAAGATTGTTCGAATGGTGTCTTGGTTTAGAGAGTGTTGTTTAGATTTTTGTAGATTATATGCAAATATTTCTAAGTATTCTTCTAGACTCTTGTCTTCGTGTTGTGTCATTCTGAAAACATCCTCTTTCAAGTCCCTAGGCCTACAATAGGCTTGACATTTTTTAAGAAAGATTGATTTCATTTCATTCCAAGAAGCTATTGTTTGCTCTCCTAAACCCATGAACCATTTTAAGGCTGTTGCTTTCAATGTAGAAGGAAAGAGACGAAGTTTATGTGTGTCATCGGTGTATCCATAAGTTCTACACAAGATATCAAATTCAAACATAAAGGAATCAGGATCTTCTGTTGACATTCCATAAAAATTAGGCAATACAGAAGGTGGAATATTTTTCATTTTTACATCTTCTCCTAATACAACACTTGTATCCAATATTGGAAAGCCAAAAGTAGCTTCCTGATCACCACCATCTTCTTGTCTTTTCCTATCCTCTTCTCCTTTCCTATCATTTTCTCATTTTTCCTCTTCCTCTCTGTGTCTTCTCCACTCTCTTTGTTGCCTTTCATATTCAAGTCTTTGTTCAAGAGTAAGAATAACAGATCCATGTCCCTCTTCTGCCATAGCTTCAATTGTCTCAATGTCAACTTGAGGCTCAGGTTGTTCAAAAATAGGTTGATCTATGGACTCAAAAATGGACTGCTTTTCTTTAACAATTTCTTTTTGTTTTCCTGAAGTAGGTGTTGTTGTTGGAGTTTGTTTTCTTTTCACCTCCCAGGCTAACAAAGTTTGCCTTTCAATTAAAGTTAATCTTTGTCCTATTCTTTGTTTTTCTTCCATTCCTTAATTGTTGGTTTACTAGCAACTGGTGTTGTGAGCTTTGATGGTCCTACTTCTATTGATGGGGGGTTTTGTTTAATAAATCTACCTTGAGGATCTCTATTTCTAGACATAAAGAAACATAACCAAAAGAAATATATCTTAACTAATTTTTTTTTACTTTTGTTTTATCAAATTTCTAGTGTCTTTGTTTATCTTTTTATTTCACTATGCTGATAATTGCCTCCCCGGCAACGACGCCAAAATGTTGAGATAATTTATTAACACGAATTAACACAAGTATTCATTATCAATCCAGGTTTGTAAAACTTGGAGGCAAGTCCACAGTATATGGATATCAGGTATAGCCAAGCTTAGAAGATAAATTTTGAAGAACTAAAGAAGTACAAATTACAAAGATAAGGCTATATTAACAATTTCTAACTCACTTTTGCAATGTATAAAAGATGAAGTGGCTCTTAACTTAAGAGATCCATTTGTGTCATTCTCTCTCAATTATCACTTAATGAATAGAAATCAGAAATCATGAATTAACAATAGCTTAAGATGCATAAATAAACAATGAAGGGGACTCTTGACTTAAGAGATCTTTGGGCATTTTTCATCACAATTCATTCATCATTATGCTATCATTGGAAAATTGAAAGTACATAAAAACTGCTTGCATGTAACAAAGATGAATTCTAGTTTTGATCTATTAATTCAATAGAAGGATAATTCAATTTGAACACTTTGTTGTCCCTTCTTATTAAAGTGATAAACAAAATAAGATTCATCAATAACATAAATCATCACACATTAATTCATAAGCAAATTTGAAACAAAGAAAGTAAACAAATTCTAAAGTAACCAGTTCATGAAAATTAAGCTAATCTAACAATGAAGTGTATTTAGCTTGGAGTGGAGGCCCTCCACCCTTGCCTTGCACACTTGAGGTTGCTATCAAATGTTGAAACTTCAATCACTCATCCACATCAATGAACATCAAAATGAAAGTAGAATAGGTTCTTCAAATTAATCTCCAAAATCCAAATGTCTCAACATAAAGTTATATAAAAAATTCATATCATAAGCCTTCAAAGTCTTGGCTTAAATAGAAGATTCTGAAAAAAATTGATCTAAAGTCTCTCTAACAATCATATCTATTCATATTCATCTATCTAAATCGAATCCATCCAATCTCTCACTAGAAATATGGACAATCCGATGAAATCATAAAATTGCCCTATTTCCTAGGGATCTTTTGGGTGACTAGTCATGTTTGACTAGCCTTAACCGAGCCTAATAAAGCTTGTTTTGACTGAACCAAGTGGAATTGGTTTAGTCCTAGTTCCCAAGATTTCCATTCATGCATTCAGCTCGAGCCCAAGTGTCTTGCAAATATGTCAACCACATAGCGATTACGGGAATTTTTTATTCTGTCCAAAATTGCACTTGAAACTCAATTTTCATAAAAACTTCAAAAAATTGCAAAATTAAAATTAAATACCTGAATATGCATAAATTTCACCAAAATGAGATGTATGTGATGGAAAATGGATGGAAAATATAAGGATTAAGTAAGTTTCCTTCAGCAAAAAAAGACCAAAACTGTGGGCCAACAGTTATTTCCCTATGTGTGTGAGTTGTTTATGTGTCATAGATCCACCTTCTTTAGATCTTATCATCTAGAAGTCGATGATCTAATTCTTATATATGTAACTAATTTGTGTGATCAATAAACATAGAGTGATTTGTGTTGTGTTGTGCAATCTCTCTCTGCTCATCACTCAATTTCTAACATGGTATTAGAATGAGTACCGGCTTGAATCCCTCAAGGGAGGGCTAGGAAAATGTGAGAGAGTGTTGAGATTATTGATGCTATGTAAATAGATTAATTAAATGTTTTATTTCCATACTTATTATGAGATTTTGTGTTCCTGTATGTAGTAAAGATCTTATCATTTTCTTGTTTTTCTTCTTTAAGAAGTGTTTGGATTCTTCGGCCTGAATTTACTCACTAAGGCAAGAAAAAGAACCTAGAAGCGGAAGCATAAGTGTCTGGTTATCTTCGTAGCATAATCTCGACCAATCTGGAGATGGGTGATGAGGTGCTTTCTATGTCGCGGTGAGATCAAAAGGGATGGAAATGAAAATATGCGCTGAGATAGAGGTCGTCACCTGCTCACCTCCAAAAGGTTGTTGCTCAGAAAATTCAAAAAGTCAGCTACTATAGATAGCTTCCTGTTCTCTGTGGATAATTGTTTCTGGCATAAGATCAATCGGTACATAGCAAATTCATAGTAATTATCTACAAAGCAATGGAATTCTTAGTGTTCACCTTGATCATGGCAGTATAAATTCATGTTTTAATGCATAGCTTTCATCATCAGTGTGGTCCACGAGAAGTTGGGGTTGTGCAAACCACTGTGCAGGAACATGCAAGTAAGGGTTTGGCTTCAAAACTTCTGCCGCCGCGAGCCCTCAATTTCCAATTCCACAAATATTGTTCTAATCAACTTTCTTCTTCAGTCGAAAATCAACTTCATTGAACGATAGTTCCGAGAACGGAAGTGTGCACCTTTTGAGCAAAATGATGTGGTTGAATGTCGAGCGAAAGCTCTGAGAATGAGTCCCAAAGAACTATCAAAATTCCACGGCCGATACAATTCAAAATGTGATGTCAGGTATATCATATGGGTGAGACGGGTCCAATAATTGTTTGACTGCACCAAAAATGGGATTAATCAAAATCTCGTGACCATTATCACAAGATAAAAAATTCCATACGAGGATCATCACATCATGACTCTATTTTGGGCCAATTCTTTTTTTTTTGGTTATCGTTTTTATGATTAAAAATAAAAATAAAAAAGGGGAAGTGTGTGAGGGATCATATTCATATTTGTATTTTTCTTGGTTGTAAAGTTATTTTGGTGCATAAAAATATGATTGAAAACTACAAAGAACAGACCAACTGATTAACAAACTAATGTGATCTATCGTGCTCTGAGAGCATTAGTCATAGGGAGTTCTTAATAAGGTCAAGCTGGTGTGACCCATCGTGCTTCGGGAGCATCAGTACAAGTTATTTTATAATGTCAAGTTGCAGAATTGTATGCACATTATGTACTAAGAATGTTATCCTAGATAATTGGTGAAGGCTGTAGAGGGTCGTGGATTCACAGATGGTGGTAGTTCCATAGGATGGTTCAATATCAAGACTGGCCCATTGTGCTTCGGGAGTTTGAGAAGCACTAATTCTACAAAGCACATCAACGATGGTCTGAAGCGTTTATGTTTTAAATGGAGATCCACCTCAAAGATGTGGTGCTGAAGAAAGAGTCATGTTTGCGAGATTCCAGAGTGGATGTGAGTTCTCATGAAGACCAGTCAGACAAAGATTCATTTATTGTTGTAATGTGTGTTTCTCTATATCTTCCATGTAAGCATTAAGGGAGGGTGTTGGAATTAATGCTTCCATGTGATGTGTGAGTTGTCATTGTGAGTCCCTAGGTGTCATTCTAGAAGTAGTTATTTCCCTATGTGTGTGAGTTGTCTATGAGTCATAGATCCACCTTCTTTGAATCTTATCATCTAGAAGTCGATGATCTAATTCTTATATATGTAACTAATTTGTGTGATCAATAAACATAGAGTGATTTGTGTTATATTGTGCAATCTCTCTCTATTCATCTCTCACTTTCTAACACACTTGCATGATTGTGATTGGTTATCTGAAGTTTACTCAGATAACTTGTCATCGAATAAGTTATCAGTTAACTTATCTATTTATGAGTTTGGGCAATTCCTTACTATGAGTTGGTTTATAGGATATTTTACATAAGTTTAATTTATATACATTCGATGTTAAATGAGCACAAATGTTTTTATGGTTTATACGCACTTATATATTGTTGTGAGTATAACAATAAATTGTGATATCTTGAGATTCATTGTTTCAATATGGCACATTTCCCTTGAGAGCCTATGCTTAGGTTGAGACAACCATTCTCAGAAATTTGGTGATTCTGAGAAGATGCCTTAGTCATAAGGAATCCTTCTAAACTTTCTCAAAAGCATCCTTGGTACTTGGTATTAGGGCTTAATTCCTAAGGAGCTAAGGTTTGGCACTCTTTAACAATTTTAGTGGTTGATCCAAAGCTATCAAGCTTCTCGAGCTCGAATATGTTTCTTGGCTAGACTATCCTTCTATCGTTGGCACTTGTATCTGGGATCTAGATGCTTCGGGTATGTTAGACTTCAATAAGAGTTGATGATTGTATATAATGTAAGATCATTGTGAAACATGAAGTGGGACTGGTGGGACCCATGCACCAATGTAACGTGGAAGTGCCACGTAGATGTCACATGGTAGTGGTGAGTTAGTGTGGAACCATATTAATGTTGAGGCAGAACCTTATCACTACCCACTACTTGTCATTGTAGCACCTATGTGATATAACATGGAACATTCAATGGTAGTGGAGCAATGGTAGCAGCTGTTGTGAAAAGGTTCTTCTATTAGACCCATTAATTAATTGAACTACGCACTACTTATTGGTGGTATTTAACCCTTGAATATTTCCTGATGGTGGTAGTGCTATACAGAGTAGAAATTTCCCTGAAACATTCTCGTATGTTGGGGCCATTAACTGGCGGGACCACCCACTACTCATTGAATCAATATTTTGGCCTTCATAATGAGTAGGCTACTCTGTACGATGTGATTACAAGGTAGCTAGATCAACGACCTCTATTCATTTTGGGTCCCTTGGTCCATTATGGGTTAACTACGAGGGACGACATGATTGTGAGGTAGTTAGATCGACGAACTCTGTTCATTTCAGGTCCCCTTGGTCCATTGTGGGTTTACTACCCAGGAGGGGTCTGACATGAGGTTTCTTTCCGTGGGTCCCCTGTTACATGGTGCATTATTTCCGAGGGGTATGACTAGGGCATGGGACAAATCAATGGTCCTTTTTCACCCAAGGGCCCCCTTTAGTCAACTGAGAGTTAATCGGGGGTGTAGGGGGATTCAAAACATGATATCACTAATCTTATAAACCTCTTGGTTTTTTGGGTTGGTGGAAATATTATGGAACCTCATGCTGGGGAACTACCTTACATATGGGTCCTATGTAGGGTGACGTAGAATGACATGAAACTTTCTGTGGGAACTTGGAAGAGTCGCGTGGATTCTATGTGGGTTACACATGGATGTCACGTGGCATTAGGTGATTGCGCGAACTTAAGTATGACATAAATTTCAATCGAGGAATCAGATTGAGATGAAAATTATATCACCATAAAGATCTTGATGAGCTAGACACAATGGTGACATCATAATTTATTCCTGCAACCTTTGGAAAAGAAGGAATTTTTGTAACCCCATATTCATAACAAACTTTAGAGGTTGGGTTAAGTCATAAGTAATAACTCCCATAGTCTAAGACAGAACAAAGGGATGAGAGCAAGTGTTACACAAACAATTAATTATAGCAAATTTCTCAAATGAGGCAAAATATGTGGCAAGTACAGAATCAAAAAAGGATATTGTGTGGCTCAGAAAAAGACTTGAATATTTGAAGGAGAAATTGATGAAATGAATATTTAAAGGGGAAATTGATGAATTCTATTCCTCTTATGGTTGACATACTCATGCAGTTAAGTTGGCCAACAATCCTAGATTCCATGATCAAACAAAGCACATCAACACAAAGTAATATCTCCTTAGATATCATGTATAGGCCAAGACTCATTTAAGATTGCTTCACAAGTGAGCAAATTGCAAACATATTCACCAAACTATTTGGAAGAGAAAAGTTTGAAAACTTCAAAAAAATCCTTGGACTTACGAACACCGCTTTGGATCAAGGGTGGAATGATAGATACCTAATCGTT
The DNA here is from genome assembly GCA_031772625.1 of Pinus tabuliformis. NCBI lineage: Eukaryota > Viridiplantae > Streptophyta > Pinopsida > Pinales > Pinaceae > Pinus > Pinus tabuliformis. The sequence continues at coordinate 1,805,069,824 of CM062817.1, read as the reverse complement.
TTGATTATGGTAAATTGTAAATATAATAGATTAGAAGAGAAGAGTCACTCACTCTTCGTTAAAGATGAAACCTTCTCTTTGTATTAATGTATGGCTCACCTTAATGAAAAATAACACATGGAGTTATTCCTACCTCAACCTTTTCATAAATAAAAGCTATTAATTTGAGAAGTTAACTAGATTTACTACACGTCATCTTTATACACCATATTTATTATATTGTACCAAATTGTGTGATTAGCTTGAATAATTATGTGAATAGGTGTACCTATTTTGAAATAGGACTTCAACAATTTTAATTTAAATATCAATAATTATTAGATGGATGGTAAAGATTTAACTTCCATAGAATATTCTAAAATATTTCTAGTATTGGTCACAAATTAAAGGTTGTGATTGATCTCAGGTGTAGTTATGCTCTTTTTGTCTTTTAAATTAAATAGTTTAATTAAAAAATGTCATATGAGCAAAGTTATGGTTTTTTTGGAATGTGGTATTAGTATGCCATGGTATTGTAACAAAATCTATTTACAGTTTAAGAGTCTTCATAGTTAAGAATTTTGTTGAATATTCTATTAAATATCTTGAAAAAAAATACATGTATCATTAATTTTATAATTAATAAATTTTAACATATTAATTTTTCAACAACTTCCTTTTCTCATCTATGAGACTTAGCCTTATTATGCTTTTTTTGTTTTTTTCAATGTAACTTAATAGGTTTGTGTTCAAAATATATAGGAAACCCTTTGTCATTTGTTCTTGAAGTGACCATTGACAGTACAAGATAGAGACTTTGTAGCCCTCCGAAAAAAAGATTCGGGTGATTGGTGTATTCTATTTATTTATCTATTTAAAGATTCGGGTGACAGTACAAGATAGCGACTTTTAGCCCTCCGAAAAAAAAGACAGTTGGAGACAGTTGGAGGGTTACAGAGCTGGTCAGTGGATATGCGATAAGACTACGACAGAAGGAGATGCCACACGATGATTTGGATGATGGGTTTTAATGATTGTATTTTTTTACTTAAAGATTAATTTTCATAAATTTAGTTATTAATGTTTTGAAAAAGGTTAAAAAAATGTGGAAAAAAAAGGTGTATTTTTTGTTTTTTTAAAGAAAAAATGGAAACAAAAAACATTTCTTTTTAGAAGACACCTTAAAAACAACATGATATTCTATTTAATGAAATACACGATTCTTCCAACTGCGACAGAAACTTTGACATCGTAAACATTTTGACTTTGTGTGTAAAGAGATTACATTTTTTCGCTTAGACATCACATCCTGTTACGTTTGCGATTAGTCGAGGCAAACCAACAGTGAGATGTAGTACTCTCTCATATATATAATATAGATAGCAAGTATGATAATAGTAAGCTAGTTCCTGGTTTACTGTTTTTGCATTTTTGTAAGGTGTGGATGAGATAAAAAAGACAATAAATCATTGGCTCATTTGCATATATCCATATATACGAATAATTGACTCACTTATATACCAATAATTTGCTCACTGCTGGATATTTGCCTATATATAAAGGAAAGTTTTCATTTACATAGCTTTTCTTTTAGTATGTCCATCCCACAAAAATATGTCTCAAAACAACTAGAGACACTGCAGATCCTCGGCTAATCAGTAAGAATACGAATCCTCATACTCATGCCTATTCATATATATAAGATAATAATATCCTCCATCTTAAATTGAACAATTATTTCTATTAACCGTATACAAGATACCATGTCATGTTTTAGTTGCCTTACTTGAGTCCATACAAAAGGCTGCAAATACAAATTTATTTCTATATTCTTCCCAAACAAATTTATTGATTTAATTTTAGTAGTTGTTTTTATTGAACTTCTTTTTCCTTCAATATGAGGTTGACTCATTATTACTGTCCTTATCTTTATTAGGTAGTTTACCTGGACCCTTGTTTGTTTGTTATGTTTTGATCACCACCCTTCTGGTTATTTTTTTAACTCAATTCAATTCTTCTTGTAAATATATTCTCACAGTATGAAGATTCTTACAAGTACAAATAACTTTGACATGAAGTTGGAAATCCAGTCAGTGCCATGATCTGCACCTGTTATCTTTTCCTCAACTGCAGCAAGTTGATCACTAATCTATGTGAGCATGACAAGGTAATCTGTGACTGAATCCAATTATTCTGAATTGGTTCCGTAACATTTCTATTGTTGTTTTTTTCTCAAACAGGTGAGGAATCATTGATCTTTAAGTGTATCCATAACCTTCAGAATTTTTTCTCTTCCTGTAAAAAATGTAATCCTAATTTAGAAATTCGAGGGCACATAAAAACTATCCTCGTTTCAATTTCGAGGAATCTGAAAAATTAGCTTTTAAAAGAAATATTGAAATCCTCTTACTGTTGACCATTTTCTATAGTTATTGGAACGAAAAAGGCATTGGGTGTGCAAGAGATAGTGTTGTTGCCGATCTCAACTCAACTGCCTTGGGGCTTCGAACTCTTCGACTACACGGATACCTGGTGTCTTCAGTTATACATAAAAATCTATTAATCCTTGAAGTTCTTTTATGATAGCTCTGAACTTCCATCTACTGCCAGACATTTATTGCTAATACATTATACGTTAAAATCAGATGTGTTAGAAGACTTCAAAGTACAAAAAGGGCAGTTTGCATGTTCGGCCATTCAAACAGAGGGAGAGATAAGAAGTGTTCTCAACTTATTTCGGGCTTCCCAAAGAAAGTTATGGAAGAGGCAGAAATCTTCTCTACAATATATTTAAAAGAAGCCATACTAAAGCTTCCGGTCTGCGGTCTTTCACGAGAGGTGAGGGGGTCATACTATCATCATAACATGACATAGCCTAATTTACACATATGTTGTGATCTGTATTTTATAACAATTTAAATTTTGTTGTTGGCAGATATCGTACGTTCTGGAATATGGTTGGCATATAAATTTGCCAAGATTGGAAGCAAGGAACTACATCGACGTATTTGGACAGGACCCCATTTATTTGTAGGTCCATGATTTCATCGTGTAACAACATTTTTTATTCGCAAAGTTCCATCGATCCACTTATGTTGAGAGAAATCCAAAGCCTTATTAAATCTGGATGAAGATGGATATATGTTCTTTGATATATAAACAGATACAGTTAGGCCATTTGATGGTGTTTTGTCCATTAAGCCAAGGGACATTGTTGCTTTTCACAAAAAATGTGTTAACAATTTAGATTTCCTGTCAAATTTTCAATTAATGTTCGTTACATTTGTTTGTTGGCAGGACGCCAAATATGAAGACCCAAAAACTTCTAGAACTTGCAAAGTTGGAGTTCAATATGTTTCACTCTTTACAACAGCAAGAGCTAAAACTTCTCTCCAGGTGATGTGATGAATTATGTCATCGGATAGTATCTGTTTAGAAGACAAACTAGGATTTGAGTGGTCTACTGTAAAATAACGTGAAATCTATGAACTTTGTGTGTAGATGGTGGAAAGATTCGGGTTTCTCTCAAATGACCTTCCCTCGGCATCGTCACGTGGAATATTACACTTTGGCATCTTGCATTGACAGTGAACCTCAACATTCTTCGTTCAGACTTGGATTTGCCAAAATAAGTCATCTTGGCACGGTTCTTGACGATATTTACGACACCTTTGGAACGATGGATGAGCTAGAACTCTTCACAGCGGCAGTTAAGAGGTTGTACTGGCGATGACCAATTCAAAGAATTTTAGAAGAATGTAAGCTTCATCACTCCATTAATCTTTAGGAACTAATTTACTTGACCGAAATTTGTGTTTATATGATCAGGTGGCATCCGTCTGCGACGGAGTGGCTGCCAGAATATATGAAAGGAGTATATATGGTGCTTTACGAAACCGTTAACGAAATGGCAGGAGAAGCAGAAAAGTGTCAAGGCCGAGACACGCTCAACTATGCCCAAAAGGCTGTATGTACAGTAATAAAGCATACATACACAACTATTTCTTTGTGAGAACGTAATGTGATTATAAGTTCATTTGCTTTGTTTGTGATGTTGCCTGTGCAGTTGGAGGCTTATATTGATGCTTATATGAAAGAAGCGAAGTAGATTTTCAGTGGTTTTTTGCCAACATTTGAGGAGTACCTGGATAACGGGAAAGTTAGTTTCGGTTATCGCATCGGCACATTGCAACCCATTCTGACGTTGGGCATTCCCTTTCCTCATCACATACTACAAGAAATTGACTTTCCTTCCAGGCTCAATGATGTGGCATCTTCCATTCTCCCACTAAAAGGCGACATTCACAGTTACCAGGGATATCATGTGACCCTTGTTGGGGATTTTTCTGTCAAAATCCCAAAAACAAAATAAATTGAGCACAAAGAACAATGCTCTATTTCTCTCCAGGATCTTAACACAGCGGAAGGCTAGAAATTTATTTATGAGAACAGAGTATTACACACCCATAAAAGGCTTTGTATTCATTAAAATAAAATTACTGATACAAAATTCATCCTCTTTCATTCAGAGGGATTCACCAAAAAAAACACAGTGCTGCTCTATTCATTCATTTCCCATTCCATTCAGTATACTACGCTGCTGCGTATTACTAACATTCATTCACTTGCACTGTTGCGCTTCTACCTTCACTCCCACTCTCTCTACCTCTCTCAACGGACTACAACACACACACATTACATACAAAATCTGAATGCTTTAATGAACAAAAATGGAGTCCCATGCTGTGAACTGCTCGAGGCTGTCCTTCTCGTCCTTGACTGAGCTGAACTTTTACTGCGGTAGCTGAAAAATTCAATGTGTAAGAGTTGGATTGCAACCTGCTTCTTCTCGGCCATACTGCGAATTGAATGCTTCTGCCCGCTGCGTTGTACTGCTCCATGCTTGCTTTAACTGCTCCGCGCCTTTGAACAATACTGCCCACATATATATCTTCTGTATCGCCACTTCCGGAGGTTCGCACACAACTCAGTCGATTGCCGATGGCCGATTCCCCTGCTGGACGTGATATTATATAAACTGCAGTCGATATTCTCTATCGGGTCCGGGATCCATCGCATAACGCGCATATATGAAAAAGTTGTGCACCCTTGGTTTCCCCGATTGCGATATGCCGATCGCGATCTGGGCCAATGCCTCCAATCCTTTGCTTTTCCTTATATTTCGTTATATAACGAAAATGCATAAAATACATTGAAAATGGCCTGAGCGCGCGGACTTGAAAATTTATCAAAAACCATTTATAATGCTATCGGGTCCGCTCCATCGGGTCGGATACATGCCTTATACAAAAGTCCCGCTCCTTTGGTTTCGCCGATAGCGAAATGCCGATGTGATATCCGCCGATGCAATATATTATAACATATGCCTGGAAAACATTAAAACACGGGAAAAAAGGGGCCGCTGCGGAACTGAAATAATATGAAACAAAATGTTAAACACCCATCGGGTCTGGCTCATCGGATCACGACTATATATATGTGCAAAGGCTCCGCCACATTGATAATTCCGATAGTGATACGTCGATGCGATATCGGCGATCGCTCATCGCAACATATAAATGCCTCTTTGTAAGTCCTCCACTACGACTTCACCGATGTGATATCGGCGATCGCTCGTCAGCGATGTTTCCATGCTGCTGCACGGCTCAACTGTTGCGCAGTTGAAATTACATTTTCAACACTTCCCTTTAATTTCAACTGCTGGGCATTCAATCATACCCAAACACTTCCTCAAAAATTCAAAGCTTTTCTGATCTAATGGCTTTGTCAAAAGCCAAAATGTCTGCTACCTGTTCCTGAGTCCTGCAATGTTGTAAAGTGATTTCTCCATTGCTTACCAATTCTCTGATATAGTGGAACCCGGTGTCAATGTGTTTCGTTCTCTTATGAAACACTGAATTCTTTGATAATGCAATAGCCGAGCTATTGTCACAAAAAATCACTGTTGCTTTTGCCTGCTCTTGGCCTAAGCTTCTTAGCATTTTTCTCATCCACACTGCTTGACATGCTGCTGCTGTAGCTGCCACATATTCTGCCTCTCAGAATTCTTTTTGCTGCTTGTCAATGTGCCTCTTTTGGCCTCTGCATGAATCTGGAAATCAAACTAACAGCAAACATTATGTCAGGCCTAGTTGCAGTTAAATACATAAGGCTGCCAACTATTCTCTTATACAAGCTAGGATCAAAATCCTTGTTGCTGTCCTCTTTGCTGAGTTTTAATCCCATTACTGTGGGAGTGATTGCTGCCTTGCACTCTTGCATATGGAATCTTTCCAACACTTCATTTACATATTTTGCCTGTGAGATAAAAATTCCATTTTCATTTTGATCTACTTCTATTCCTAAGAAGTATCTCAGCAAACCCATGTCAGTCATCTCAAATTCTTCTTTCATGACTGATTTAAAATTTTCATTGAGGTAGTCATCATTACTAGTAAAAATCACATCATCAACATATAATACTACAATTAAAATCTTACCATCCTTTTCTTTGATGTAGATTATGGGTTCTCCCTCACATTTGTCAAATTCATTTTCTAGTAGATAGGAATCTATCCTACTGTACCACGCTCTTGGCACTTGCTTCAGCCCATAAAGAGCTTTCTTCAATCTGCACACTTTGTGCTCTTGGCCTTTCTTCTCATAGCCTAGAGGCTGTTCAATATAAACCTCCTCCTTTAACACTCCATTTAGGAATGTTGACTTCACATCCATTTGGTAGACTTTCCATTTGTTTTGTGCTGCTATGGACATCACTGCTCTCACGGTTTCTATTCTTGCAACCAGTGCGAAAGTCTCCTCATAATCTCTCCCATACTACTGCTTGTATCCCTTGACAACTAGCCTTGCCTTGTGTCTTTCAATTTTTCCTTCAACATTGCACTTGGTCTTATAGACCCATTTGACTCCAATGACTTCTTTACCTTTTGGTAGCTCAACCAAATCCCATGTCTTGTTTCTTTCTATGGCATTCATCTCCTCATCCATAGCTTCTATCCATTTCTTATCTTTAATAGCATCTTCGAAATGAATAGGATCATCAACATGACAATACAAAGCAAACAATGAATTCATACCTTCATCATAAACTTCTTACCTCTTTCATTTGGTGTGCAAGTGCTTGAAGATGCACTTGAATCTCCTCCTTGTGGTGTACTTGGAGAAGCACTCTCATTTCTCCTCAAGGTTGTTGCTTGTTGTCCTTGTGTTGGCGCTGCTGTTTGGGGATGTGTTTCAGCCATCTCCTCATCATCTTCATCATGAGACAAACAGTTTTTAACATTCACTGTTTTCTCTATGCTTCCATCCCAAGCTTCCTCCTCAATAAATTGAACATCTCTACTCACAAAAAACTTCTTGGTGGATGGGATATACAACCTGTAAGCTTTGGATTCCTCACTATATCCAATGAAGATACATTTCTCCCCTTTGCTGTCCAACTTCCTCCTTAGCTGATCTGGAATGTGTGCATAAGCCACATAACCAAAAACTTTCATGTGGGTGACTCCTTACTTTCTCCCACTCTATGCTTCTTCCGGCACTTTGTTCATCACTGCTTTTGTTGGGCATCTATTCAAGATATATACTGCAGAGTTTACAGCTTCAGCCCAATAATCATTTGGCAAATGCTTTGCCTTCAACATGCTCCTCGCCATATCCATGATGGTCCTGTTCTTCCTTTCGGCAACTCCATTTTGCTGTGGGGTGTACCTTGCTGTAAATTGCTTATGGATTCCATTTTCTCTACAAAACCATAGGAATTCTTTGGAGATATATTCACCTCCTCTGTCAGTTCTCAAAACTTTGATGCGCAACCCACTTTGATTTTCCACAAGTGCTTTGAAATTTTGGAATTTTTCAAACACTTCACTTTTGTTCTTGAGGAAATAGACCCAAGTCTTTCTTGTAAAATCATCAATAAATGTTAGAAAATATTGGCTGCCAGCTAAAGATGGATTTTGCATCGGTCCACATAAATCTGAGTGGACAATTTCTAAGGGTGCTTTTGCCCTTATGCTTTTCCCGCTTGGAAAACTTTCTCTGTGTTGTTTCCCCAATATGCAACCTTCACAAAGGCTGTCCGGTTTCTCTATCAATGGTAATCCTCTTACCATCCCTTTTCTGCTCAACAAGTTAAGACCTCCAAAGTTGAGATGTCCAAATCTCAAGTGCCACAACCAATTTTCATCCTTTGGCACACTTTGGAAAGCCTCTTGGGAAACTGCTGCAATTTCTTCTTTGTTTTTCAAATTTGCCCTTATTCTGAGAGGGAACATCCTGTTCCTCGTCATTTTTACTTCAGCAATGCATCGCTTACTGGGTGCTCTATCCATGATGGTGCATACATCATTCTCAAAGAAAACATTGTACCCCTTTTGAACAAGTTGTCCAATACTCAAGAGGTTACATCTCATTCCAGGAACATAATAGACATCTGCTATGGTTTTCTTTTCACCTTTCTTTGTAAATATTTTAACTTCTCCTTTACCCATAACAGAAATTTTGCTATCAGTCCCAAGTGTGACTTGTGACTTCACACTTTGGTCTAAAGCAGAAAACAGGGCCATGTTTCCTGTCATATGGTTACTACAACCGGAGTCTAGAAACCATATGTCTTCACTGTTTGTTTCAGCCATATTACAAGCTAACAATACATTATCTTGGCTGATATTTTCTCTAGTGATATTTGCACTAGATCTATTGCTCATATCATGCTGCTTCTTCCTACATTCATTGGCATAATGCCCATATTTTTTACAGTAATAACATTGGACATTGGATTTTTCATACCTTTGTCCTTGAGCATGATGTTGTCCACTTTTTTGGCTGCTGCCTTGGCCTTGGTTCTGATTTGGGTTGCTGCCTCTTCCTTGAGCATTTGCTGGACTGTTCCTTCCACCTCTGTTTTGGCTTCTGCCTCTTCCTCTCTTGTTTCCTCTGCCTTGACCTCTTCCTCTTCCAAAGGACATCTGGGTCTTGAAGGCTTGCTCTAGAGATGATTTTTCATTCCTACTCAACCTCTGCTCATGTGTAATCAGTGATGCATGAAGTTCATCAACTGAAAAGTTTGAGAGATCCTTTGTCTCTTCTATGGTGGTGACAATCACATGGAACCTTGAGGGTAAGACTCTCAATATTTTCTCCACAATCCTCCTTTCTTCAAGAGTCTCTCCATGAGTCCTTATCTGTGTGACCAGACCAATTACATGTGTGAAGAATGAGTCAATATTGTCTGACTCTTTCATGCACAGGTTCTCAAAATCTTTCCTCAGCAATTGTAGTTTTGCTGTCTTCACTTTCTCCATGCCTTGATAGGCTGTGTTGAGAGTTTTCCATGCTTCTTTGGATGTCTTGGCTGTTGCTATCCTTGGAAACACACTTTGGTCCACTGCTTGATACAAAAATACAAGGGCTTTTGAATCCTTCTTCCTATTGCTTTTCAACAAATCCTTCTCTGCCTGAGTTAATCTATTAAACCCATTTTCATCTGCTGGTTTTTCAAAACCATCCTCAACTAATTCCCATAAATCTTGTGAGGTAAACAAGGCTCTCATGGTTATTGCCCAGTAGTCATAGTTTGTCCCATTAAACGGTGGGAGCTGGATATTAAACATACCCATGCCAGTGCTTGTGCTGGCCATTCCTTGCATTCTTGACTTGACTCTTTTGCTGAGTCTTCACGCCGCTGGAGAAGTTGCTTCAACAAGAAACCTTCCTTCAACTTCTTTGACACCTTTCAAAGAGCCTGAACTGGCTCTGATACCACTGTTGGGGATTTTTCTGTCAAAATCCCAAAAACAAAATAAATTGAGCACAAAGAACAATGCTCTGTTTCTCTCCAGGATCTTAACACAGCGGAAGGCTAGAAATTTATTTCTGAGAACAGAGTATTACACACCCATAAAAGGCTTTGTATTCATTAAAATAAAATTACTGATACAAAATTCATCCTCTTTCATTCAGAGGGATTCACCAAAAAAAACACAGTGCTGCTCTATTCATTCCTTTCCCATTCCATTCAGTATACTACGCTGCTGCGTATTACTAACATTCATTCACTTGCGCTGTTGCGCTTCTACCTTCACTCGCACTCTCTCTACCTCTCTCAACGGACTACAACACACACACATTACATACAAAATCTGAATGCTTTAATGAACAAAAATGGAGTCCCATGCTGTCAACTACTCGAGGTTGTCCTTATCGTCCTTGACTGAGCTGAGCTTTTACTGCGGTAGCTGAAAAATTCAATGTGTAAGAGTTGGATTGCAACCTGCTTCTTCTCGGCCATACTGTGAATTGAATGCTTCTGCCTGCTGCGCTGTACTGCTCCATGCTTGCTTTAACAGCTCCGCGCCTTTGAACAATACCGCCCACATATATATCTTCTCTATCGTCACTTCCGGAGGTTCGCACACAACTCAGTTGATTGCCAATGGCCGATTCCCCTACTGGACGCGATATTATATAAACTGCAGTCGATATTCTCTATCGGGTCCGGGATCCATCGCATAGTGCGCATATATGAAAAAGTTGTGCACCCTTCGTTTCCCCGATTGCGATATGCCGATCGCGATCTGGGCCAATGCCTCCAATCCTTTATTTTTCCTTATATTTCGTTATATAACGAAAATGCATAAAATACATTGAAAATGGCCTGAGCACGCGGACTTGAAAATTTATCAAAAAACATTTATAATGCTATCGGGTCCGCTCCATCGGGTCGGATACATGCCTTATACAAAAGTCCCGCTCCTTTGGTTTCGCCGATAGCGAAATGCCGAAGTGATATCCGCCGATGCAATATATAATAACATATGCCTGAAAAACATTAAAACACGGGAAAAAAGGGGCCGCTGCAAAACTGAAATAATATGAAACAAAATGTTAAACACCCGTCGGGTCCGGCTCATCGAATCGCGACTATATATATGTGCAAAGGCTCCACCACATTGATAATGCCGACAGCGATACGTCGATGCGATATCCGCGATCGCTCATTGCAACATATAAATGCCTCTTTGTAAGTCCTCCACTGCGACTTCGCCGATGCGATATCGGCGATCGCTCGTCGGCAATGTTTCCATGCTGCTGCATAGCTCAACTGTTGCGCAGTTGAAATTACATTTTCAACAACCCTCTCTATTAAATCCAATGGAAGGAGTTTTTCTTTGGATTGCATGATTGGTTAGTTTTTCTTTGCATTGCATGATTGGTTCTAATTTAGAGTTGGATAAACGATTTACTGGGATGGAAAGTGCAGGCTGAGAGGAGCCGTGGAGAAAAATCTTCGTGTATATCATGTTATATGGAAGAGAATCCCGAGTCAACAAAGGAAGATGAGATCAATCATATCAACTCCATGGTCAACAAATTACTAAAGGAACTAAATTGGGAGTATCTGAGACCTGATAGCAATGTTCCAATCACTTGCAAAAAACATGCATTTGACATTCTCAGAGCTTTCTACCATCTCTACAAATACCGAGATGGCTTCAGCGTTGTGAACTATGAAATAAAGAATTTGGTCATGACAACCGTCATTGAGCCTGTGCCTTTATAACTACAAATTTAATCTACATGTTATGCATGGCAATAAAGCCTCATCAGATACTTGAAGCATGTAATGATTTTAACATTATGGGATGGAGATAATATAAAATATTAGGTTTTAGAAGTGACTCATGTGAATAAAATCATTTGAGCCCTATCTTTGTGAGTTATATAATGATAATAATAAAAAATTTAGAAAAGTAATTCATATCTCAATTCTAAAAGGAGGATTGGGAAATTTTGAATATAAATGTATGAAGTTAAATGAAATTTGATTTCAGAGGGAATGATTTAACGAATTATGTTACATTATTTATTATAATTTGTGCATTGTTTATTTGTTCACTATTTATTAAATTGAATGTACATTATTTATAAATATAAATGAAATGTAGATGATTTATATATATTAAATATTGAACTGAAATGAAATGTAAATTATAAAGGAAATGTAAATTATTGTGTGCATTGTAAATGAAATATACATCCATATTTATATATAAATGAAATGTAAAATATATATTTGTACATTGTTTATATATATTTATTAAAGTAAAATGAACATTATTTATATAAAAAAATGAAATGTAAAATAATATTAAAGTGAAATGAAATAAAATGTAATGTAAATTATAAAAGAAATGTAGGTTATTGTACAGGCTAAAATGATCATCTTTCATCAGTCGACTGTCTAAACACCTCAAGGCCTTGCCCTCCTATGGAACTCATACTGTTCCATCTTTTTTAAAAGCAATGTAAGCTCTGTTTGCCCCCTCGAGGGGCAAAGTACTCGTCTTATCTATCAAGTTTCCTTGCTTTGAGACAGAGGCGAAACTCATGGCTATAAATACTATAAATTTAGCTTTGATAATATAATTTAGCCATGCTTACTATATATATATATATATATATATATAGTCTTTGTAGTCTCAGATCTCTGCGGCCCATAAGTTGCAAGCCATAGTGTACCCCGCCATCGTCTACAACAGAGAAGAGCCAAATCCTAACGATATATTCCGATGAAATGAAGCTTGCAAGGGCTCCTGCCATTGAGCTCCATTGACACTCTCCGTTTTCCCCACCGCCATAAACCCTAGAGAAGAGTTGAAATCGACGACAAAAACAAGATAAACAAAACCTGGGTTTATGTAAACCCTATTCATTCTCCTCCCAAATCTCATTACTTTAATGGATTTGCAATGGAATCCTACGTAACCCCATCAAATTGACAGATTATGCTGAGGGCTCCATATATGATCTGGATCTGTGTGTTAACCCCTCTCAAGAAACAAGCAATCACACGTACAGAGATGGATTTGAGGTGGTGGAATAGCCAGAAAAGATGGTGGAGCTGAAGAATTCTAGAGTCCCATGTTAAGGCAACATAGGAATATAGTAGTTGGTGGAATTGTTTCTCCAATGTGGGCGCGGAGAAGCAAGCCCTAACTTCTACAACTCCGACGAATCTGTATTTGCCAAGGATACAACCCTTGAGGAGGAAGAACACTCATTTCTATTCTGAGTTCTTTGGCGGATGACTGGCAGTCACACGGAACAATAAAAATACTTCCAGTCTGTCTCGTGAGTCATGGACTCGTGGTGGATGACCGAAAGGGTTAGTTACGCATAGCCTTTAACTATTTTCTGACAGAGGCCCCTCTCTCTGTTTCTTCGTATTCAACGGCAATTGAACTTTTAGTGCGTGGAGATCAATGATCTCTGATATTCGGTACAGATCCCTTACGTGTGGCTGGAGGCCAAGGCCCAGGACAGAATGAAACCAGGTTGCTAACTATGGTTAAGTTTGGGTTGTCGGTGTTTTAAAATTTTCTTTGGAAATCAGGGAATCTAGGGCGATAATATTTTTTATTTTGTTGATCCAATCCGGTCTGCGCATTGTGGTTCGTCCGGGGCATGTGCGGTCTGCGGTCCGGTTTGCTAATATCAGGTGCACACATTCCTTATCTTTTTGTAATACATATCTGGTCATATATTTTCAAGTATGAATAATTCACCACAACTACCAAAGATTAACAAAGGTAGACCTAGCACAGTTACTCTACAGAGCCTTTATGAGTATATAGAGTCTTTAGAGAAACGTAGAGAAGAAAGAAAAATCAAGCTACAAACAGAGTTAGAAGCCATGTTGGATAATAAATTAACATCTCTTGAAGACAAGATCCAAAAACAAATAGAAAATAAAATAGAACTATTGGAGAATAAAATGGAGGCAATGGAGACTAGGTTGTAGGTTATAGAAAAACAAAACCAAGATACAAACCAAACATACCAGCAAGGAGATGATGATACTTTAGAGAGTCTTAAAATGAAGGACATGATTAAAGAACTAGAAGAAAAAGTTAATAGCCACCTCACCCTATATAGTGTGGCAGGTAAATTAGATATCAAACTAATTAAAGATGAAATGAAAAAATTGATAGAATTAGACCATGAGCGTAACAAAAGGGCCTTGAACCTTATAATCTTCGGTTTGAAAAAGGAGGTAGACGAGGATACTTTAGCCATAGCCCAGATAGAATTACATAATAGATTACAAATTGAAACAACATGTCTCACAGAAGCAACAAGGTTGGGGAAATTAACTGAGAATAAAGGAAGGTTGATCCGAATAAAGGTAAGCTCTATTGACCATAAGTATGGCATACTTAGTAAAACCTCAAGTCTAAAAGGAACGAGAATATTTATAAATGAAGATCTCATTCCAGAAGATCAAGCAGAATTAAGAAATGAGGTTCAAAAGGTAAAAGAAGCTAGGAAGGAAGGAAAATGGGCAATAATCAGAAATAGAAAAGCCATTATTCAAGATAGAAACCAAAAAGATAGTAATAAATAGAAATTCAACGTGCTCCAGATTCTTTCTTGGAATTGTTGGGCTTTCCATGGAGCAAAGACCCCAAGCTAAGTTGGATCTCGAATGATGTTGATATTATATTGCTTGTTGAAACTTGGGAGCACGAAGAATCTAAGGTCCCTCACATAGATGGCTTTGAACTATGGTCTTCTTGGAACAAGCGATCCTCCAGTAGAGGCATTGGGGGTATAGCTTGTTACATTAAGAAGAATATCTCCCCCCATGCTAGGATATATAAAAACGACCCTTACAACCAATATAGTTGGATAGTGATTACTGACATTAATGATAAAAAGACCTATATAGCAATCTGTTATTCCCCCCCATCAATTCTAACTTTTATAAGAAAAAGAATCTATATAAAAATGGTCCTTACAATGGTTTACAGAATGATATTTCTAGCCTAAGGAATGAAGGTAATATCCTTTTAATGGGTGACTTTAATGCTCGAACTTCAAGAAACCAAGTTATTCTTCTAACCAATCATTCCAACGCTAATCCTCTCTAGTTAGATGAAGACCTTACTCTAGCTAGCCGGTACAAAAGGAGCTCTGAAGACCTCGGGGAGAATTTGTTTGGGTCGGAACTAGTCAAGCTTTGTAGTGCTCAAGGTCTCAGAATTTGCAATGGTCTAAAGAAGTGGCCCAACTCTAGCCAGATGACTTGCATCCATGGGCTTAGTAGTAGCGTGGTAGACTATGTTATTTCTAATCTCCCTTTATACAACAAAATAATAAATTTTGACATCTTAAACGACCACGAGCCTGGCTCTGATCATAGGCCTTTACTTATAACTCTCAATTTTGTCATGCATAGAGATCCTATAGAAGATAATCCTTATAGCCAAAAGAACTTAATCTTTGATAGAAATAAAAACGATCTCTTTCTAAATGAATTAAAAATTACTTTGCTTCCTTTATCTAGTATAGACAACATAGAAGACCTCTATCATAATTTTACTACAACCCTATCATATTATATTAACAAGTTCCCAATTAAAGTCTTAAGTAATAAAAGAAATAGAAAAACCAACCCATGGTATGACAAATACTGTAAAAGTGCAAGGAGAGAAATTAAGGAAGTTGTTTATGAATATCTTAAAAATTGCAAGATAAAAATATACAAAGTCCTAACTAAAAGGAAAAAAGGAAATATATTCGTAAAAGACAAGACAATATCTTACACCTCTCTAAGGTAGCTCCTAAGAAATTTTGGAGGCAGATTCTAACTAGGAAAACTAAAGATAGTAATAAAATTGCATTACACGACTGGAATTCCTATCTTAAAAAGTTTTATGAATCTCCAAATGTCATGGATAAATTTGAAACCCTACTCACAACGAAAGAAGTTTTATCATTAGAAGACATTGATTACGGTGTTAAATGCTTGGCAAATGGGCAAGCTTAGGACATTGAAGGTTACCAGGCAGAAATCTTAAAAATTGGAGGTCCTGTCCTCATCCCCCACATCCACAAGCTTTTCAATCAAGCGGTCAAGCAAGGGTTCTCTAAACCATGCACTCAGAGCCTCATTATCCCTATTTTTAAAAGTGGGGATACAAATAACCCCTCTAACTATCGGGCAATTATGATTAGCCCTCTCTTAACCAAGTTATATGGTATTATTTTGGAAAATAAGTTGAGCATATGGCTTGAAAGTGAAGGTAAGTGGGCTAAAGGCCAAGCGGGCTTTAGAAGGCAGCACACAACAACGGACCACCTCGTTACGCTTAGGATCATTGTGGAAGAATGCCACAATGATAAATCCAATCTCTTTTGTTGCTTTGTGGACCTTAGAAAGGCTTTCAATACGGTTCCTAGAACCAACCTATGGAATAGATTAGAAGAGCCAAAGGTTCCTTTCGAGTTGAGAGCTGCCACTATAAGGTTATACAAGAATGTAATTGCCAAGTTAAAGAGTAATGAGGGGTGGTCGAAAGATATTAAGTGTAATATTAGAGTTAAACGAGGTTGCCCCCTATCCCCTACCCTATTTGGCATTTACATCGACAAGCTAGAAGGTTGTTTAGAGGAAGCAGGTTGTGCTGGCACGATCTTAGTTGGGATAGTCATCATATTTCTTCTATATGCTGACGATATTGTTCTTCTCGCAAGGTGCCCATCTGATCTTGATAAGCAACTTAGACTTCTTAAGGATTTCTGCTCTACCATGGGTATGACTGTTAACACTGACAAAACAAAAGTTATGATTATCAAATCCAAGAAGGAAACTTACACTAAATTTATGTATGACAATAGTAACTTGGAGGAAGTGTCTTCTTATAAGTACCTAGAAATTGATATTCATCACAAGCTCAACTAGAACTATAACATTGAGAAAAGGATTAATGGGGGGTGGAAAGATTATTTTGGTCTTGAAAATAATTGTAAAACGACAAACCTTGTAATGTGGGATAGAAAGAAGTTCCTTTTTGAAACTTTAGTCACTCCTGTTATCTTATATGGATGTGAGGTTTGGGGTTGCAGCATCTCTAGAGAATCTTGGAGAAATATTGAGCAAATCCAGAAGCGTTTTATAATGTAAAACCTCAAAATTAAAATAAATACACCCTATCCTATTCTCCTTATAGAAGTGGGTCTCTCCCCTATCGAGAGCCTAGCTATGACTAGGCTTCTGTTGTACAAGCACAAACTCAATAACATAGGAGACCATAGACTTCCTAAGCTAGCTTTAAATTCCATCCAAAACCACCTAAGGCTCAAACGAGGTTGGTATAAAGACACCAAGGCCTGGTTAAACCATTGGGAGATCAACGCGAATGTTTCATTGCAAAACATTAATAACATTAAAAATATTGTTACTTCTAAGTTCAAAGAAAAAATGTGGTGTGAGAAAGATTTAGCAGCTAAAAGAAAATTAAGATATTATAAGGAGGTCATCAACCCCACACTAGAAGATCAATAGTATCTCTCTGTTTTAACTAGCTCAAAGAAGAAAATTAATATAGCCAAGATTAGAACGAACTCTCATGAGCTCCATAGTGAAACGGGTCGTTGGGCAGTTCCTAAAACACCATCGATGAAAAGGATCTGCCATCTCTGTGAGAATATGAACATCGAGGATAAAAATCACTTCCTCTTAGAGTGCCCCGCGTATAACCACATTAGATCTCAATTTCATAATATTTAAAAAACTACTAAAATAAAGATTAAAAACATTTAAAAAAAAACCTATATATATATATATATTAAAAAAAAAAAACCAAAAAAACCAAAAAACAGTGAAAATTTTAAAAAATATACATATTTTCAAATTAAAATAAAATAAAATTAAAAACATTTAAAAAAAAACAATTTAAATTTTATATTAAAAATTTTAAAATTTAAAATTTCGATTTAAATTTTTTTAACATTGTTAAAAAAAAGTAATTTTTATTTTGAAAAAAGAAAAAAGAAAAAACATTTAAATTTTTTTTAAAAATAAATATTATTTGTTTCAAAAAATTAAATGCATTTTTTATTTTTAAATATTCGTTTTATTTATTTTTTATATCAATTTTTTTTTTTTTAAATGGGTCAGGCTTGCAGTCGCGTCGCCGAGGGCCGCGCCCCCATGGGCAGCCGGGTGGTGGCTGAGTGATTGCAGGAATCGCCCACCTACCGCCCGTGGGGGCGCGGCCGTGGGTGGCACTGCTGAAGGTAGTCGCGCTGCCTAGGGCCACGCCCCCACAGGCAGCCGGGCAGTGGTTGTACGATTCCGAGAATCGCCTAGCCACCGCCCGACTGCCTGTGGGGGCGCTGCTGGTCGATTCCCAAAATGGACCAGCCGCCACCCGACCGCCCATGTAGGCAGCCGCATCGCCTAGGGTTGTACCCCAATGGGTGGTCGGACGATGGATGGGCGATTCTGGGAATCGCCCAGCCGCCGCTCGGCCGCCCATGGGGTCACGGCCCTGGGCGGTGCGACTGTAAGCTTGGCCCGTTTACTTAATTTTACAGTTTTTTTTTCAAATTATTTTATGGTTTACGATATATATATATATATATATATATATATATATATATATATATATTACATTTTTTTTTTCTCTTTTCTATATATATTTTTATTTTTATTTTTATGTCAAAAAAAATGACATAAAAAAATTTAAAGTGTAAAAAATGTAACATTTAAAAAAATATCCACACTTAATACATTAAAAAATTTAAAGTGTCAAAAATCGGTAATTTAGAAAATAATTATTTACATTTCATACATTAGAAAATTTAAAGTCAAAAAATAGGTCTTTTAAAAAAAGGGCATGATGCAGAATCACCACTTTTTTAAATCAGCATGCAAATCACTAACATTCTAAAACGTAATGTACATAAAAAAATTTAAAGTGCCAAAAACTATGCTCTAAAAAAAATATGTGTGTTTTGAATCACCCCTTTTCAAAATCAGGGCACTTTTTTGCTATCTCTATGAAACGAGTAACAATATCAGTTCCCGTTTCAAAGTTTACATTGTTTTAAATGAGCAAAAAAAAATTATGGGTTTATACGCACTTATATGTTGTTGTGAGTACCATAATAAATTGTGATATCTTGAGATTCATTGTTTCAATATGGCACACTACCCTTGAGAGCCTATGCTTATGTTGAGACAACCATTCTCAGGAATTTGGAGATTTTGGGAAGATGCCTTGGTCTTAAGGAATACTTCTAAACTTCCTCAAATGCATCCTTGGTCCTTGGCATTAGGGCTTAATTCCTAAGGAGCTAAGGTTTGGCACCGTTTAACAATTTTATGTTTAATTAATTTTTTTCCAAAGTCTAATTTAGGGGTTGATCCAAAGCTATCAAGCTTCCCTAGCTCGAATATGTTTCTTGGCTAGACTATCCATTTATTGTTGTCACTCGTATTTGGGATCTAGATGCTTCGGGTATGTTAGCCTTCAATAAGAGTTGATGATTGGATATAATGTATGATCATTGTGAAACATGAAGTAGGCCTGGTGGTACCCATGCACCAATGTATCATGGTAGTGCCACGTAGATGCCACATGGCAGTGGTGAGGTAGTGCAGAACCATATTAATGTTGAGGCAGAACCTTACCACCACCCATCGCTTTTCGTTGTAGCACCTATGTGATATAACATGGAACATGGAATGGTAGTGGAGCAATGGTAGTAGCTACTGTGAAAAGGT
The DNA here is from genome assembly GCA_031772625.1 of Pinus tabuliformis. NCBI lineage: Eukaryota > Viridiplantae > Streptophyta > Pinopsida > Pinales > Pinaceae > Pinus > Pinus tabuliformis. Next base: position 1,805,050,248 of record CM062817.1, on the reverse strand, counting down.
TCGTCTACTAGACCCATTAATTAATGGAACTATGCACTACTTCTTGGTGGTATTTAACCCTTGAATATTACCCGATGGTGGTAGCGCTATATGGAGTAGCAATTTCCCCGAAACATTCTCGTATGTTGGGGCCATTAACTGGTGAGACCACCCACTACTCATTGAATCGATATTTTGGCCTTCATAATAAGTAGGCTACTCTGTACGACGTGATTACGAGGTAGCTAGATCGACAACCTATATTCATTTTGGGTCCCCTTGGTCCATTGTGGGTTAACTACGGGGAACGACGTGATTGTGAAGTAGTTAGATCGACGACCTCTATTCATTTCAGGCCCCTTGGTCCATTGTGGGTTTACTACCCGGCGAGGGGGGGGGGTCATATATGAGGTTTCTTTCCATGGGTCCCTTGTTACATGGTGCATTATTTCTGAGGAGTATGATAAGGGAATGGGATGAATCAATGGTCCTTTTTCACCCAAGGGACCCCCTTAGTCAACTGAGAGTGAATGCGGGGGTGGGGGTGCGGGGGGGTCGAAACATGGTATCACTAACGTTATAAACCTCTTGGTTTTCTGGGTTGGTGGAAATATTATGGAACCTCACGGCGGGGAACTACCTAACATATGGGCCCTGTGTAGGTTGATGTAGAATGACATGAAACTTTTTGTGGGGACATGGAAGAGTCACGTGGATTCCATGTGGGTTACACATGGATGTCACGTGGCATTAGGTGATTGCACAAACTTAAGTTGGACATAAATTTCAATCCAGGAGTCAAATTGAGATGAAAATTATATCACTAGAAATATCTCGATGAGCTAGACACAATGGTGACATGATAATTTATTCCTGCAAACTTTGAGAAAGAATGATTTTTTGTAATCCCATATTCATAACAAACTTTAGAGGTTGGGTTAAGTCATAAGTAACACCTCCCATAGTCTAAGACATAACAAAGGGGTGGGAGCGAGTGTTACACAAACAATCAATTATAGCAAATTTGTCAAATGAGACAAAATATGTGGCAGGTGCAGAAGAAAAAAAGGAGATTGTGTGGCCCAGAAAAATACTTGAATATTTGAAGGAAAAAATGATGAAATGAATATTTAAAGGGGAAATTGATGAATTCTACTCCTCTTATGGTTTACATACATATATAGTTAAGTTGGCAAAGAATCCTAGATCCCATGATCAAACAAAGCACATCAACACAAAGTACTATCTCGTTAGGTATCATGTATATTCCAAGACTCATTTGAGAGATTGTTACACAAGTGAGAAAATTGCAAACATATTCACCAAACTATTTGGAAGAGAGAAGTTTGAAAACTTCAAAAATATGCTTGGACTTACAAACACCCATTTGAATCAAGGGTGGAATGATAGATACCTAATCCTTGTGATTATGGTAAATTGTAAATATTAGCTTACTAGGAATATGAAGCGTTCATAAATAGATTGGAAGAGAAGAGTTGTTCACACCTCTTGAAAGATGAAACCTTCTCTTTGTATTAATGTATGACTCACCTTATGTTATGAAACCAGCTCATAAAAAGATAGAAAATAAATATCAACGCCTTAGAATTCAGCCTCTTCGAGGGGCAACCTCCTTTACATTACACAAATGAACAATTCTTGGATGATACAAATGACAATACCCCCTTTCTATATATAGGAGTCTAAGGGGTCATAATATAATCAGAGTCGACATACCAATAATAATGTAAGGGCACAATAATAACAATAGTGGGCTTCTATGGGGCACAATAATAACAATATAGGGACTACATGGGCACAACAATATAATAAGGGGGTTGCACTAATAACAATAAGGGGTTACACTAGTAGTACAGGGACCTAACATGCCCCTCTCCTTCAAAAAGTGTTGTCGTCAACGCTTGAGTAGTTCTTGATGCTTTTGTATAAAATTCTTGCCCTCCCATGTGGAATCTTCAGCGGGTACATTCTTCCACTTGATGAGATACTCTGAAATTGATCGATTTCGTAGCTTTCAGGTTCTTGCTTCTGTGACTGCTCTAGGTTCCAATATGATTTTTCCTTCGTCATCAAGTTCTGACAATATTGTTTGAACTGGGATCTTCTCATTATGTAAGGTCGCCATTTCTTAAGTGCATGTAGTCTTGCCAACATTTCCTTCTCATAAATAGCTTTGTGTAAATACTTTCCTTTGATTGGACGACTTTTGAAAGTAATGGGTCTTTCTTCTTGCATTAAAGCATCACCAATTCCATTTCCTAGTGCATCATATTCCACAATAAAGGTTTTTGTGAAGTCTAGCTTAGCTAAGACCGGTGCTTGGCACATTGCCTCTTTAAGATGTTCAAAGGCCTTCGTTGATTCTGGAGTCCATGAAAATGCATCTTTCTTCAATAATGTTGTTTTCAGAATGGCTTCAATCTTCATTCTTATTTGATGATATCCTGGACGAAGATCCAACTTGGTGAAGTACATGGAAAATTTTAGGGGCGAATTTTCGCCCTTGGGATAAATTAAGGGGTTTTATATTTTTATTGGGCGAATATTTTGTATCATAGTACATTGTTACAAATTGCCTCAAATTTTATTAGGTATGGAGGTTAGCCCACCTTATTTTAGAGGAGAGGGTAAAAAAAGTAAATTTAGTCCTTGAAATTAGGAGTTACAATCTTCCATTCGCCCTCATTTTCAAGAAAATGTATTTATGATAGTTATAAATAAAAATATAAATACAGTGGAGGTATGGTAAATAAATAAAAGCTCTTTTTATACTTACTCCAAAGGTATGGTAAATAAATAAAAATAAAGATATAAATAAAAATATAAATACAGTGGAGGTATGGTAAATAAATAAAACCTCTTTTTATATTTAGCCCATAACCCTCTTTCTATTTAAGAAGGCTCAAAAATGAGGTTTCATTTACGTGAATCCTATGGGCCAAATGCCATATTTATAAAAAAGGTATGGTAAATTAATAAAAATATAAATAAATGAGAGGTATGGTAAATAAATAAAACATTTTTTTATATTTACTTTATATGTCACCTTATATTTATGAACACGCAAGCTTGTAAATAAATAAAAATATAAATAAAGTGGAGGTATGGTAAATAAATAAAAATATAAATAAACTATAGGTATAGTAAATAAATAAAACCTCTTTCTATATTTAGTCCATAACCCTCTTTCTATTTAGGAAGGCTCAAAAAAGAGGTTTTATTTAATTGAATCCTATGAGCCAAATACCATATTTTTAAAAAAGATATGGTAAATTAATAAAAATATAAATAAACAAGAAGTATGGTAAATAAATAAAACATTTTTTATATTTACTCCATAAGCCACCTTATATTTACGAACACTCAAAAAATGTGTTATATTTAGGTGAAGCCTATGGGCCAAATACCATGAGCCAAATTATTATTAATACCATGCAAAAAAACATTATTAACCCTAATATTAGTATTAATAAAAATAAAGATGGCACATGGTATTGACCCATGGTATTCACATGGAATGCAGCCTATTTAAAGAGGGGAATTAAACTAGCATAGATCCATCATTACTCTGGATCAAATATCACGATATGCAAACTAACATAGAGTGAAAAAATATTTGATCCCTCTCGGGGCTTGGTAGATCAAGAGTAAAAATGGATCTTGTGATTTCATGTCACTTAAACATTTTAACTTGGTTAAAATAAAAAATAAAATAAAAATCAATTATTAATTTTATTAATTTTTATAAATTACTAATAGTAGTTTTTAAGCTCCAAGTTTATGATAACCCATGGTATTGACCCATGGGAATACCATGGTATTCATGTGAGCATAGACTATCTAAAGGGGAAATTCTATCAACTTAGATCCATCTTAATTCCGGGTCTACCAAGTGCTGGGAGGGTTAAATAGATTTCATCCCTCTAAGAGTGGTAGATGTGGAGTTAAGATGGATATAGGTTGGATTTTATGATAATGAAGATATTAAATAGACTTACAAAATTATATTGTAAAAAAAATCTTAAGGTGAATGGTTAAAGCTACATTTAGTCACTTCACAAGATTTAGTAAAAAATACCGATATCTCCATTAATATTGGTTTTTCTGATTTAACAAAAAAAATTCAAAACAATGAAATCTTATAATCGCTGCCCAGATTTCCCACCATTTTTCAAACATTCTCAATATGATATCTTCATGAAAAAGTTAAGGTATTGATCTTGGATTAGTTGTTTGAAAAATATGCTGGTTTGTACAACCAAACATTCTCAATATGATATCTTCATGAAAAAGTTAAGGTACTGATCTTGGATTAGTTGTTTGAAAAATATGCTAGTTTGTACAACCTTTCATCTTCTTTGCTATTCTTAGTTTGTCGTAATGATCTGTAGGTGTTGGGTCACTGCACCATATTGTCCTAAAAGGCGAAGATTGTGCACCAAAAAGGAAATTAATCCACATGTTACAACGCTGTTAAAAATGGTATGAAAGTAGTGAATTATGCTAATAAGAAATTTAGATTGGGAGAGACGTAATTAAATTTTATTATTTAATTGAAGATTTCCAATTAAAATAATAATAAATCTACATTTATATATTTATATATTGATTGGAAGGCTTTTGACAACAGTCATTTGGGATACCTACTACTTCATTATATTATATCGTTGGGGCTTGCTACTGGTTGGCGTGTTGGGGTAAACAAACTTGATGTGTTTTTTTTTTATCTCGCAATTGGATTCTATGGAATAAGAAATAAATTTGATAGCTTGGCAAAAGTGGTAGCCTGACAAAAGTGGTAGAGAAAACATTAATCTCTCCTACCATGACAAACATGGCCACTAAAACTTGCAACATTGTTTGTAGGAAGTGAAAATTATGTTTCTTTTTTCCAAACCTGTATGTTAGTATATTACAGTTTAATGAATATGTTTTATTATTATCATATATGGTTTCATACTTTAACAAAACATTCACAAAGACTTCACAATGTTTTATTATTTAGTGAAAGATTTTCCAAGATCTTACAAGATTTTATAATTCAGTGAAAGATTCGCCATGACTTTACAAGATAATATAATTTGGTGAGAGATTCACCATATATATATATATATATATATATATATATATAGATATATATATATATATTAGTGATAAAATCGCCTCCCATTTTTCCTATGTATCATGGGGATTCGCCCATTTGTTATACATATAAATTTAGGATGGTTCTTAAAATTTTCCCTGGTGAAGTAAATTAATCCATGCAATTCATCCAATAATTCATCAATGAAAGGAATGGGAAATTTATCTTTAATAGTGAGTTTGTTGAGCTCTCTATAATCTGGACACATGTGCCATGACCCATCCTTCTTGTGCATCAATACTACTGGAGTAGAGAAAGAACTTTGATTAGGTTGAATTATACCATCCTCTAGCATTTATGCAACCATACGTTCAATTTCACTCTTTTGGGCATAAGGATATCTATAAGGCTTGATGTTTGGAGGAACACTTCCTAGAATCAAATGAATAGAATGATAATGATCATGAATAGGTGGGAGGCCTTTGGGAGTCTCAAATACCTTGGAATGATTGTCCAAGGCTTTTTGGACATCTAGAGAAATAGATGATTTTGATGTGGGAACCTCTAGCGAACATAATTGTGCAATTAGGCCTCGTTTTTCTTTCTTTAGAAGCTTTGTCAGTCTGTTAGAGCTGATTATCTTTCCAGGTTTCCCTATGATACCCCTTAATTCAACTTCCTTTCCTTCCGAAGAAAATTTCATGAAACGTTCTTGAAAATTAAAAGCTATTGTACCCAAGGATTGTAGCCATTGGACTCCTAGTACAACATAATCACCAACCATTGGAATGGAAAGCATTAGGCTATTCAATACATATTCTCCCATGTATAGATTGATATTACAAAAATTTCCAGAGCAATTTATGGTTCCTACACTTGCAACCATCATTTGACACTCTGGTGCTGGATATAAGAAGCAATTCAATTCCTTGGCTATCCTGCAATGAATAAAATTATGGGTACTGCCCGAATCAATTAACACGATTACCTTTTTCTTCTTAATATGTCCTTCTATCTTGATAGTTTGAGGAGTGGTAATTACATCCAATGCATTACAAGATATGGTTGGCTTCATTTCTTCTTTCTCAATGTGATCTTTCACTTCTTGAACATTTTTATGTCCTTCTATCTTGAGAGTTTGAGGAGTGTTATTTCTTGCCAATGCTTTACAAGATATGGTCAGATTCATTTCTTCTTTCTTTGGGGTTGGTTCTTGGTGTATATCCTCTTCCTTTGACATTTCTTGATCATTTTCATTCTCCTCTTCATAATCAATGTAAAATAATTTCTTCTCAGCACACTTATGACCTTTATTGTATTTGTTATCACAATTGTAACAAAGCCCTTTTGCTCTTTTTTATTCCAATTGTTGTAGTGTCAACCTTGTAGGTTGTGGAAGGCTAGGAGAACAACACTTCCATCTTTATAGTTGTGAGTGGTAGGCTTCCTTATTGCCATAATTTTGCTTTCCACTTTTCTTGCCAACCTGAATGCCCTCTCCAATGAATCAAGTTCCCAAAGACGAACCTCATGTTGAATGCTATCCTTTAAAGTCCCGATGGAGACATCAATCCTCTGCTCCTCTGGAATATCATTTTCCCTTATATTCAATTTTTGAAATTTCTTAATGTGTTCTGCCATTGAACACTTTTTTTGAGATTTATCAATTGGCTAAACAAGGTGTTTCTCTTTTTATCCTCATAATGTGCTATCATTTCCTCCATGAAAATTGACCACGTAACAAGTGGTTTATGAGAACAAAGCCCTTTATACCATAAAAATTGATCCAGTTCTAAATATGAAGAATGCAATACGTACGTTTTGTAACAGTTGCACCTCATGTAGATCAAAATATTGTTCCATCTGTAGTATCCAATTTACCGGATCCTTGCCATCAAACATCCTCATATCGCCTTTTTCTTTATTTTAGGAGCTCGATATTGAAACGACTTTAACTCTGTAATTTCAAATCTCCAAGTTCTGAAATTGCATCCTATAGTAGCCCTCTGAGTCCTCTTTCTAACCTCGCAACTCTGATCAAGATTGGATTCTGCAAGGAAGAGTTATGTCAAATCTCCCACGATGACTTGATTATAGACTAGTTCAATAGAGCGAATTTGTACGAAGTTCCACGTGTCACTATTTCAACCTTACGACCTGAAACCGATACAAAGAAAACTACGGTCCATCCTCTTTCTGTAGCTTCTTACGAAATTTCAATCTGATGTTCAAAAAGAAAGTTATGATGATTTTCCCAAGGTCACCTATTTGGGATGTAATTCGAGAGCCTACAAAAACCCTAATTGTCTGGGACTGTATCTCCGCAAATATGGCGAAGAAAAATATGAAATTCGGGCCTGAGATTCACCAAACCTTTTTCTCAAATGGGTTTTAATTTCAGAGTCTGAACCTTCGTAGAAAAAGCTTTATAGCGACAATTCCACGATGACCTGTTTGAGAGGAAATTCTGGAGCTTGCAAAAACCCTAACTTCCTCACATCATATCTTCGAAAATATAGCGAGACAAGACCTAAAATTCTGACCCGAGGTTCAGACCGATTTCTTCTCAAATGGGGTTTCTTTTTCGCTTCTGAAACTTCGTAGTGAAACTGTTATAGTGAAAATTCCATGATGACCTGTTTGGAGCAGCGAAACCCTAGAATCCAAAGCTCTAATACCAAATTGTTATGAAACCAACTCACAAAAAGATAGAAAAGAAAGATCAATGCCTTAGGATTCAGTCTCTTCAAGAGGGAAACCTCCTTTTGCATTACACAAATGTACAATTATTGGATGATACAAATGACAATACCTCCTTTATATATATAGGAGTCTAAAGGGTCATAATATAATTAGAGCCGACATAACAATAATAATGTAAGGGCACAATAATAACAATAGTGGGCTTCTATGGGGCACAATAATAACAATATGGGGACTACACGGGCCCAACAATATAATAAGGGGGTTGCACTAATAATAATAAGGGGTTACACTAGTAGTATAGGGACCTAACACCTTAATGAAAAATAACACATGTGGAGTTATTCCTATGCCCATCTATAAAAGAGCCTCAACCTTTTCATAAATAAAAGCTACAATTTGAGAAGTTAACTAGATTTACTGCACATCATCTTTATACACCATATTTATTATATTATAATAAATTGTGTGATTAGCTTGAATAATTATGTGAATAGGTGTACCTATTTTGAAATAGGACTTCAACAATTTTAATTTAAGTATCAATAATTATTAGATAGATGGTAAGGATTTAACTTCCATAGAATATTCTAAAATATTTCGAGTAGTGGTCACAAATCAAAGCTTGTGATTGATCTCAGGAGTAGTTATGCTCTTTTTGTCTTTTAAATTAAATAGTTTAATTAAAAAATTGTCATATGAGCAAAGTTATGGTTTTTTTGGAATGTGGTATTAGTATGCCATGGTATTGTAACAAAACCTATTTACAGGGTCTTCATAGTTAAGAATCTTGTTAGATGTTCTATTAAATGTCTTGAAAAAGATAGATGTAGCATGAGGTACAAATATTTTCATCCCTATAAAACCAGCGATTTAATTTATATAACTATACTAATTACTTATAATTAATAAATTGTTTTTTTTGTCATTTTCATTATTCTTTTTCCACTTTCTACTATAAACAACATATTACAAGAGAAAATCATTAATATATAACTACTACATTTTCATACTGAAATGTTTTTTAAAATAGAGTTAAAATACAATAGTTGCTTGTAGTGAGAAAATTGTTATTTTAAATCATTAATGTATATAACTACTCCATTTTCTTATAAAAATAATTTTAAAAATAAAATTGAGATATCTTTTCTTCAAAATCTTTTTCTTATAAAAATAATTTTAAAAATAAAATTGAGATATCTTTCTTTCAACATCTTTTTCTTATAAAAATAATTTTAAAAATAAAATCGAGATATCTTTCTTTCAACATCTTTTTCTTATAAAAATAATTTTAAAAATAAAATTGAGATATCTTTCTTTCAACATCTCTGTTTTCGGTGTCGTTAGTTTCATAATTAATAATTTTTGACATATTAATTTTTCAACAACCTCCTGATGTGAGACTTATTATGCCTTTTTTTTTTGTTTTTTAATGTAACTTAATATGTTTGTGTTCAAAATGGAGTTGTCTATAATGCGACTTTTTGAGATTCCGGTGACGGAATCCGGCGGAAGAAATTGAGATGAAATCATGATTTGTTGCAGTTAAAATGGTTTTTTAACTGCATATTCGGATTCAGCACCCTGAAAAACCCCTGGGACGCTTTCATTGTGCAGAAATTAGCTATCAAACTTGGATTCCAATAAATTACTGCCGGATTTTCACCGGAAAAAATCGCTGGAAAGGCTTTCAAAAAGTCGCGTTAAAGACTACTCCGTTCAAAATATATACGAAACCCTTTGTCATTTGTTCTTGAAGTGACCACGGACAGTACAAGATAGACTTTTTAGGCAACTCCTATTTCGTCTGACATGCGAGGGGAATATGAGTTGCATTGCATTTATATTTCCTTCAAAATTGACTTTGACATGTTAGCAGCAAGGCACCTCTTATTCCCCTCCCATGTCTGTCAGACGCATTTATATTTCAATAAGGGTGAAAATAGGAACCGCCGACTTTTTAGCCTCCGAAAAAGAGATTCGGGTGATTGGTGTATTCTATTTATTTAAAGGTTCGGGTGACAGTACAAGATAGAGACTTTTAGCCCTTTGAAAAAAAGAATACTTGGAGGGTTACTGAGCTGGTCAGTGGATATGCGATAAGCGATTCGTCAGATTTTACAGCGCTGTTCGGTCGAAGACTACGACAGAAGGAGATGCCACACGATAATTTGGATGATGGGTTTTAATGATTGTATTTTTTTAGTTAAAGACTAATTTTTATCAATCTACCTGTTAATGTTCTGAGAAAGGATAAAAAATTGGGAACAGAAAAACAAGACACTTTCCAAGACAACATGATATTCTATTTAATCAAGAGCTGAGAGCGTTTATGGTAAGGCTTCATATATTTTTAAAATAAATTTTTAAATTTTTTTATTTCTGTGTATATAGTAACTTGAAAGCTTATTGCACTTCAAAAGCCTGGGAATAGAAATACACGATTCATCCGGAGTGCGATAGAAAGAGATTCGACCAACCATGTGGCTTAGTCGTGAATCACACTTAAATGTACGAAAAAGCAAAAAACGCGGAAAATGAAATACACTATTCTTCCAACTGCGACAGAAACTTTGACATCGTAAACATCGATGACGTCACAAATAAGGGGTGCGAAACGGTCCCAAATATATATACATATATCTTTTTGAAACTACGCACATTTTGACTTTGTGTGTAAAGAGATTACATTTTTCCGCTTAGACATCACGTCATGGTAAAGTTACAGAAAGCCGTACATCCTGTTACGTTTGCGATGTTCTTGGTTTACTGTTTACTGTTTTTGCAAATATGAGATATCCAATGGATATGATAAAAAAGACAATAAATCATTGGCTCATTTGCATATATACATATATACCAATAATTGATTCACTTACACAATGCTTAATATTTGATCACTGCTAGATATTTACCTATATATAAGTAACCCAGGTAAGGTGGATCTCGCAGAATTTCAGTTCATTATTTTGAGCTGCCTCACTTTTTAGTGTATCATATCATATCGAGTAGGAATGGCTCTCGTTTCTATCGCACCGCTGGCTCCCAGATGGCGCGTGCACAAATCGTTGGTCAGTCCTAGTGAGGTTAAGGGCGTCCGCAGAACGATCGCAACTTCGATCCGAATGTGTCGGACAATATCCGATGATGGTATACAGAGACGCATAGCCAATCATCATTCCAACCTCTGGGACCATAATTTCATACAGTCCCTCTCAACGCCTTATGGGGTAATTTTCATCTTTGAAGTTTTTCTTTCGTGCATTCCTACTTCACTCACAATTGAAATTCTTTTATTTACATTACTGAATGTATATGGGTGGGTCAGACAACTTCGTACCATGAACGTGCTCAGAAACTTATTGGAGAAGTAAAAGAGATGATCAATTCAATCTCGGTTAAAGATGGAGAATTAATCACTCCCTGCAATGATCTCCTTATGCGCCTCTCTGTAGTCGATAGCATTGAACGTTTGGGAATCGATAGGCATTTCAAAAGTGAAATAAAATCAGCGCTGGATTATGTTTACAGGTAAGTCATCGCAGCGTTGTCATCATTATTTATTTATACTTCATAAATTTCCAGCGGTGTTTCAATTGTATATTTATTTTGCTCAACGAATAAACTGATGTACTATGTCATATTTATTAGTTGAAAATAATTAATATTATTTTGTATTAATGGAGAAATGGTTACACAAGTTGTAACGTATCTCCTTAGATTAGGATTTGTTCCTAGAGTTTAGGAGTTTGGTTCAACTTCCTGAGTTATAGTAATGTACTTAATGATGTAATTGCTCATTTGATGAATGTAGAGTGTACAGAGAGAGTTCTCTTTGTTTGACTGTAGTCTCCAGGTGCAGTGCTCACCTATGAGCTGTAACTTCTTCTTTTTCAATTCAAGTCTAATTTTTATCTTGGTATCAGAGCATAGAGTAGGGATAGCCATAACTTTTTTTAGGATGCATCATTGATTACAGAACTGTAGTGGTGGTGGAGTGTACAGAAGCATTCTATAATCAGGTGGACTGCAGTAACACTTGAAGACAGGTCTCAGATCACTGATCATCTCTGAGCGGAAAATAGGGTTGGCGCGGTTTCGTCGCGAACAGTCGCGCCATTTTTGAGCGGAAGAAAGGGTTGGCGCTGTTTATTAAGGAACAGTCGTGCCATTTGGCGCGGTTTTGAGAGCAATAGTCACGCCAACGTGCCAGGAAGTGCTATTGGCGCGGAAAATCAAGCGTTAATCGCGCCAATTTCGTAAGACGCGTCGATTTTGTTTTCGGCGCAGGTATTTCGCTGTCGAGAAGCGCCAGCCTCTTTCTCTGTGGAAAATCTGCAATTTTTGCAGATCGACCTTGCCCGGTGGTGGCACTTTGAAATTTCAGATCTGTTCAGTGGCAGCAGATTGGATTTGCCCGGTGGTGGCGCATTGGAGTTCCGGATCTGTTTGGTGGCAGCAGATCGGACTTGCCCGGTGGTGGCGCATTGGAGTTCCTGATCTACTCGGTGGCAGCAGATCGGATTTGCCCGGTGGTGGCGCATTGGAGTTCCGGATCTGTTTGGTGGCAGCAGATCGGACTTGCCCGGTGGTGGCGCATTGAAGATACAATTTTTTTTTCTCAGCAAAACAGAGGTTCGGATCTGGTATGTGGTGATTTTTTTTAGTGTGTCCTGAAAGTGTACAGTTGGATAGACTTATTCATCAGAGGATCAGAAATTTTATCAATCCAATATGAATAACAGTATAGAATCGTATCTCCACGAGTCTGGCAAACTCGATGGATCGAATTTCACCAACTGGAAATTCAAGATGCAGACTTTACTTGAAAGTGCAAATGCGTGGTCGATCGTTACAGGAAATGAGCTGAGATCAGGATCAGCCACACAAGAACAAGATTGGGATAAAAGGGAGACAAAAGCAAAGGTCATATTGAAGATGTCCGTCAAGGACAATGTTATCCCACATATTAGAGACTGTAAATCGGCCACTGACATTTGGACGATGATCAAAAACCTATACCAGACGCAGAATACAAACCGTGTCTTGTCACTCAAAGGCAAGCTGTTTGCATTGAAGATGGAGGAGAATGAGTCCGTTGCTGGATTCATTGCTAGAGTCAAAGACCTGAAGGACAAATTGGGAGATATCAGAGAGAAAGTTTCTGATTCAGATCTGGTCACGATCACGTTGAACAGAATGACTGATGAATACCAGATGTTTATCATAGGGCTGTCAACAAGGGAGAAAGCCCCTTTATTTGAAAAACTGACAGGGATTCTGATACAAGAAGAAGAGCGACGACAAAATTTGAAATCACAGAGAAATGACCTTGCTCTGATGGCAAAAAGGAGACAGTATAGAGGGAAGCAGCATTAGCAACCGCAGTAGCAGCAAAAAGGAGTAAACACATTTCAAAAGAGACCGTTTAAAGGTATGTCTGCTAATAATTTTCCCAGCAAGAAATGTTTTTACTGTGGAAAACCTGGTCATCAGATTAAACATTGTTATAAGAGGCAAGCAGACGAAAGAAGAAACAAACAGAGAAAACATAAGGGTTACTTTGTTAAGGAAGAAGAGGAACATAGCCACGAACTTTGACTGTTTATAGTCGATTGTGCTCTTTCAGCTTCAAAGGGAGATGAGGACGACATATGGTATGTTGACTCGGGCACATCCTCACATATGACTGGTAAGAAGGATTGGTTTGAATTTCTTGAAGAAACTTCATGTGGGTCAAAAATCTATTTAGGAGATGATAGTGGACATGAGATCAAAGGATATGGTGACATTCCTATAAAATTACCTAGCGTGACATTAGACACCTTAAAAATGTATTGTATGTTCCAAGAATTAAGAAAAATTTGGTCTCTGTCTCAATGATTACTGATCAGGACATGCAAGTTCAATTCTTCAAGACTAACTGTGTCATTAAGGATAGCCAGATGGAAACAGTTGCAACAGGAGTGCGCGTGGGGAGCCTGTATAGACTAGATGTGAAGAGTATGCCACAGCAAGCAATGGTTGCAGCTGGATCGACAGCTGAAAATCTCTGGGATCAGAGATTCAGCCATCTTAATCTATAAGACCTCATCCTACTTCAAAGAAAAGGTATGGTCGATGGACTCCCTGTTTTCCATAATGTTAAGCTGGATTGTGATGGATGTGCATTAGGGAAAATGCATAGAGAGGAGTTCCCTTTGCATGTTAATAGAAAGGAAAGAGACATTTTAGAACTAGTGCATACAAACATCTGTGGACCTATGCAAACCAGGTCATTAGGAGGAGCATATTACTTTCTCTTATTTACAGATGATTGCACTAGATTTTCATGGATATACTTTCTGAGTAAAAAGAGTTAAGCCTTTCAGTATTTTAAAGAGTTTAAATCCATGGTAGAAAACCAGACAGGAAAAAGGATAAAAATTCTCCGCTCAGGTCAAGGGGGAGAATACAGGTTGGGAGAGTTCATGGATTTCTGCAAGCATCATGGGATTGTGCAACAGTTTACAGTGCTCCACACTCCACATCAAAATGGAGTGGTAGAACGGAAGAACAGAACTCTTATGGAGTGCGCAAGGAGCATGCTTCAAGGTAAGGGTCTATCAAATGGTCTTTGGGCAGAAGCTATTAACACTGCTGTGTATTTAAAGAATAGGAGTCCTACTAGATGTCTAGGCTTCAAAACCCTTTTTGAAGCATTGTTTGGATTCAAACTAGTAGTGAGTCATTTAAGAATATTTGGGTCAAAATCTTATGCTCATATACCTAAGGCAGATAGGAAGAAGTTAGATCCTAAAGCCCTGAAATGTATATTTGTTGGATATGGCACTGAGTTCAAGGCATATAAGTTATTTAATCTTGTGACTCACAAGGTTTTTGCAAGTAGAGATGTCATATTTCATGAACAGGTTGAAGAAGGAAAGAGTGACTCTAACAGTGATTGGCACATTCCATTGCTAATGGAAGAAAACAGTGACGAAGATGAAGAGTAGGAGGAGAAACAAGAAGAAGAAGTAACAGACAATGTAATCAATGAAGATGCAAGCCCAGAAAAGGCTGAAATAGACAGAATTGAGGTAAGTCCCCTACCAAGGAGATCAGGTAGGAAGACTCAATTATCATCTAAATTGAAAGACTATGCATTAATGTCAAAGATTTTAAACATTATAGAACCTGCAAATTATGAGGAAGCAAGTAAATCTGATGCGTGGAGGGCTACAATGTATGAGAAAATAGAATCAATAAATAGAAACGATACTTGGGATTTGGTTGAATTGCCTGAAGGTAAAACCCCCATAGGATGCAAATGGCTGTATAAACCAAAAATAAATGCAGATAGGAGTATAGAGAAACTTAAAGCTAGACTGGTCGCAAAGGGTTACTCACAGAAAGAGGGAATAGATTTCGATGACACCTTTGCTCCTGTAGCCAAATTAAACACCATTAGAATGCTAATTTCCTTAGCAACAAAACGCAAATGGCAGCAACACCAGCTAGATGTTAAGTCTGCATTTCCGAATGGTGACTTGAAGGAAGAAATTTATATAGTACAGCCTGAAGTTTTTGTGAAAAAGGGGCAGGAACATCTTGTGTGTAAATTGAAAAAGGCACTTTATGGTTTAAAACAGGCACCTAGGTCGTGGTATGAGAAAATTGACTCATTTTTTGTTCAGCATGGCTTTCATAGGAGCTTGAATGATCCAAATCTGTATACCAAGTTTAATAAATAGAGGCAAATTATTTTGATTTCTTTGTATGTATATGATATGATCATAACAGGGAATGCTAACAATCTAATCAAAGAAATCAAACAGCAGATGTCACAAGTGTTTGAGATGAAAGATCTCGGAAACCTTCATTATTGCTTGGGATTGGAGGTATGGAAAGACTCTGGACAAACTTTTCTTACTCAAGGGAAGTATGCCAGAAGCTTGTTGGAAAGGTTCAAAATGGAGCAGTGCAGATCAGCGGCAACACCCTTACAGCAGAACTTAAAGTTGAGCAGTGACGACGGTACTAAAGAGGTGGATGCTACCATGTACAGACAGCTAGTTGGCAGTTTGATATATCTGACTACAACTAGACTAGATTTGGCATATTCTATTAGTGTGTTGAGCCAGTTCATGTCAAAACCACTCGAAAGTCACTGGGTCGCAGCAAAAAGTGCGTTGAGGTATCTTAGTGGTACTAGTAATTATGGCATTTCGTACACTGACACTTCTGGTGTTATTTTAGTAGGTTTTTTAGATTCTGATTGGGCAGGTAACTTGGATGATCAAAGATCTATCACAGGTTACGTATTCAGCATTGGATCCGGGGTCATAGCATGGAGCAGCAAAAAGCAGCACATTGTAGCTCTATCTTCATGTGAAGCTGAGTACCGAGCATTGTGTGCAGCCACATGTGAAGCTATCTGGTTGAGAAGACTTCTCAACGATGCAGAAGAAGAGCAGAAAGAATCACCTATTATCAAAACTGACAACCAGAGTACCATCAAACTTGAATACAATCCAGTTTTTCATAAAAATACCAAGCATATCGATACTCAGGATCATTTGTTCGAGAGAAACAATAGTCAAAAGAGATATGTGTTTAATATTGTAAAACTTGTGATAGCATGGCTGATATTTTTACTAAGCCTCTTGGGCGTGTAAAGTTTGAATTGTTTAGAGGGATGCTAGGAGTTCAGGATAATCCTTTCTCCATTAAGAGGGGGAGTTGAAAATAATTAATATTATTTTGTATTAATGGATAAATGGTTACACAAGTTGTAACGTATCTTCTTCATTTAGGATTTGTTCCTAGAGTTTAGGAGTTTGGTTGCAACTCCCTGAGTTCTAGTAATGTACTTAATGATGTAATTGCTCATTTGATGAATGTAGAGTGTACGGAGAGAGTTCTCTTTGTTTGAGTGTAGTCTCCAGGTGCAGTACTCACCTGTGAGCTGTAACTCCTCCTTTTTCAATTCAAGTCTGATTTTTATCTTTATTTTCAAAATCTAGAAAAATTTTGTAATATTTTGATAAATTCTAGTAGAGATTTTTGTAAATCCAAGTTATAGTTGTTAAACTTCAATATTTTGGGTGCTCTAAAGGTTTTTGATGGTACTGAATCTATTTCCACTTTCAAACACATGATTTAAACATTCCTTGCGTAAGATTTGTTGAAAAAAAATTACCCAGATTCCAACAAAAAATAGATCCAGACAATTCGACCTAAAATAATCATCCACACAATTAGACTTAAAATAATCATTCCAACAATTCCTCCAACTCAATAAACTTGTCTTATATTTTTTTAAATCCATCCATTCTCTTTTCTTTATATACCCTTTCCATATCCTCATATATTTTCCCATTGTTTTCCACCTTCCCATCTTCATATATTTTCTACAATATTTGTTCCACTGCAATCCTCATACTTATTCTATTTTTTGTTTTTCAAAATAAAAATAAAAAACTTCGTTTTCATTAAAAGAAAAGTTTTCATTTACATAGCTTTTCTTCTAATATGTCCATCCCACAAAACTATGTCTCAAAACAACTTGATACACTGCAGATCCTCGGCTAATCAGTAAGAATACGAATCCTCAGACTCATGCTTATTCATATATATAAGATAATAATATCCTTCATCTTAAATTGAACAATTATTTCTGTTAACCGTATACAAGATACCATGTCATGTTTTAGTTGCCTTACTTGAGACCATACAAAAGGCTGCAAATACAAATTTATTTCTATATTCTTCCCAAACAAATTTATTGATTTAATTTTAGCAGTTGCTTTTATTGAACTTCTTTTTCCTTCAATATGAGGTTGACTTATTATTATTGTCCTTGTCTATATTAGGTAGTTTACCTGGACCCTTATTTGTTTGTTATGTTTTGATCACCACCCTTCTGGTTATCTTTTTAACTCAATTCAATTCTTCTTGTAAATATATTCTCACATTAGGAAGATTCTTACAAGTACAAATAACTTTGACATGAAGTTGGAAATCCAGTCAGTGCCATGATCTGCAGCTGTTATCTTTTCCTCAACTGCATCAAGTTGATCACTAATCTATGTGAGCATGACAAGGTAATCTGTGACTGAATCCAATTATTCTGAATTGGTTCCGTAACATTTCTATTGTTGTTTTTTTCTCAAACAGATGAAGGAAACAATGATCTTTAAGTGTATCCATAACCTTCTGCTTGATTTTCATTCATTTCTTTTTATGAATTATGAATTCTTGCAGATCTCTATATAAATGTACATCGAATCCTTGCCAATACTTCAGAATTTTTTCTCTTCCTGTAAAAAATGTAATCCTAATTTAGAAATTCGAGGGCACATAAAATCTATCCTCGTTTCAATTTCGAGGAATCTGAAAAATTAGCTTTTAAAAGAAATATTGAAATCCTCTTACTGTTGACCATTTTCTATAGTTATTGGAACGAAAAAGGCATTGGGTGTGGAAGAGATAGTGTTGTTGCCGATCTCAACTCAACTGCCTTGGGGTTTCGAACTCTTCGACTACACGGATACCCGGTGTCTTCAGGTATACATAAAAATCTATTAATCCTTGAAGTTCTTTATGATAGCTCTGAACTTCCTTCTACTGGCAGACATTTATTGCTAATACATTATATGTTAAAATCAGATGTGCTAGAACACTTCAGAGAACAAAAAGGGCAGTTTGCATGTTCGGCCATTCAAACAGAGGGAGATATAAGAAGTGTTCTCAACTTATTTCGGGCTTCCCAAATTGCCTTTCCGGGAGAGAAAGTTATGGAAGAGGCAGAAATCTTCTCTACAATATATTTAAAAGAAGCCATACTAAAGCTTCCGGTCTGCGGTCTTTCACGAGAGGTGAGGGGGTCATACTATCATCATAACATGACATAGCCTAATTTACAGATATGTTGTGATCTGTATTTTACAATTTAAATTTTGTTGTTGTCAGATATCGTACGTTCTGGAATATGGTTGGCATATAAATTTGCCAAGATTGGAAGCAAGGAACTACATCGACGTATTTGGACAGGACCCCATTTATTTGTAGGTCCATGATTTCATCGTGTAACAACATTTTTTATTCGCAAAGTTCCATGGATCCACTTATGTTGAGAGAAATCCAAAGCCTTATTAAATCTGGATGAAGATGGATATATGTTCTTTGATACATAAACAGATACAGTTAGGCCATTTGATGTTGTTTTGTCCATTAAGCCAAGGGACATTGTTGCTTTTCACAAAAAAACTGTGTTAACAATTTAGATTTCCTGTCAAATTTTCAATTAATGTTCGTTACATTTGTTTGTTTCCAGGACGCCAAATATGAAGACCCAAAAACTTCTAGAACTTGCAAAGTTGGAGTTCAATATGTTTCACTCTTTACAACAGCAAGAGCTAAAACTTCTCTCCAGGTGATGTGATGAATTATGTCATCGGATAGTAGGTGATGTGATGAATTATGTCATCGGATAGTATCTGTTTAGAAGACAAACTAGGATTTGAGTGGTCTACTGTAAAATAACGTGAAATCTATGAACTTTGTGTGTAGATGGTGGAAAGATTCGGGTTTCTCTCAAATGACCTTCCCTCGGCATCGTCACGTGGAATATTACACTTTGGCATCTTGCATTGACAGTGAACCTCAACATTCTTCGTTCAGACTTGGATTTGCCAAAATAAGTCATCTTGGCACGGTTCTTGACGATATTTACGACACCTTTGGAACGATGGATGAGCTAGAACTCTTCACAGCGGCAGTTAAGAGGTTGTACTGGCGATGACCAATTCAAAGAATTTTAGAAGAATGTAAGCTTCATCACTCCATTAATCTTTAGGAACTAATTTACTTGACCAAAATTTGTGTTTATATGATCAGGTGGCATCCGTCTGCGACGGAGTGGCTTCCAGAATATATGAAAGGAGTATATATGGTGCTTTACGAAACCGTTAACGAAATGGCAGGAGAAGCAGAAAAGTCTCAAGGCCGAGACACGCTCAGCTATGCCCGAAAGGCTGTATGTACAGTAATAAAGCATACATACACAACTATTTCTCTGTGAGAACGTAATGTGATTATTAGTTCATTTGCTTTGCTTGTGCTGTTTCCTGTGCAGTTGGAGGCTTATATTGATGCTTATATGAAAGAAGCGAAGTGGATTTTCAGTGGTTTTTTGCCAACATTTGAGGAGTACCTGGATAACGGGAAAGTTAGTTTCGGTTATCGCATTGGCACATTGCAACCCATTCTGACGTTGCGCATTCCCTTTCCTCATTACATCCTACAAGAAATAGACTTTCCTTCGAGGCTCAGTGATGTGGCATGTTCCATTCTCCGACTAAAAGGCGACATTCACACTTACCAGGTATATCTTGTTAACGGAAGGAATTTTTCTTTGGATTGCATGATTGGTTAGTTTTTCTTTGCATTGCATGATTGGTTCTAATTTAGAGTTGGATAAACGATTTACTGGCATGGAAAGTGCAGGCTGAGAGGAGCCGTGGAGAAAAATCTTCGTGTATATCATGTTATATGGAAGACAATCCCGAGTCAACAGAGGAAGATGCGATCAATCATATCAACTCCACGGTGAACAAATTACTAAAGGAACTAAATTGGGAGTATCTGAGACCTGATCGCAATGTTCCAATCACTTCCAAGAAACATGCATTTGACATTCTGAGAGCTTTCTACCATCTCTACAAATACCGAGATGGCTTCAGCGTTACCAACTATGAAATAAAGGATTTGGTCATGACAACTGTCATTGAGCCTGTGCCTTTATAACTACAAATTTAATCTACATGTTATGCATGGCAATAAAGCCTCATCAGATGCTTGAAGCTCAAGAATGTAGGGTCGGGGTCCTCATCAGATGATTGAAGCTAAGAATGTAGGGTAGGGGTAAACTTTTTAGTTATGTTGCCACTTTTGAAATATACATGTAATGATTTTAACATTATGGGATGGAGATAATGTAAAATATTAGGTTTTAAAAGGGACTCATGTTATTGTGAATAAAATCATTTGAGCCCTATTTTTGTGAGTTATATAATGATCAGAATAAAAAATTTAGAAAAGTAATTCATATCTCAATTCTAAAAAGGAGGATTTAGAAATTTTGAATATAAATGTATGAAGTTAAATGAAATTTGATTTCAGAGGGAATGATTTAACGGATTAATAATAGTGGGTTCACTGAATCAGAAATTAAGTGGAGACGAAAGCCTTTCTGTCCTTCCATGCATGGGATTCAGGAAGGATGGGATTCAATTCTTGAAACTAGTTCTCTTCAAATTCTATTTACAATAAATTGGTAACCAGTGCTATGCTCAAAACAATAACTCTAAATTCATAAATAAACTCCTAAACATGTATTCTCTCAACTATGCATATGGTTCAAAAATAAAATTGAAAACCTTACTCGCCACCATGCAAAACAACAATGTGATGTGAGAGCAATTCCAACATAGTTATCAGTCATCATGTGGGAAGCAATCAAGGATGTGGAGGCCTTTTTAATTGCTTTGATCGCTTGTCACATACCGTGGGATGAACATGCTGTCACTCGTTGCACTAGTTCACTTGAAAACATCAGAACATGTAATAATTTGGATGGAATACCAAACATCCATCACATCAAAGATGATTTTGTAAATGTTAAAGTCTACATTCATCAATAATATATTAAAATTTTATAATTATTTAATTATTTAATTATTTTAATGTTATAATCAGATAATTAATTAAATTATTTAATTATTTTAATATTATATAGTTATTTAATTAATTAATTTAATTATTTGAATATTATATAATTATATAATTATTTTAATATTATATATTTGATGATTAATTAATGAGGTAGTCTAACTTTTAATTATTTAACACAATGGACGTTGTCGTGGGTGGAAAATATTTGTAAAAAGTAAGCCGTGCATTATTTGAAAAGAGATTTGTATAAACCAAAATGCACATTAAAGTGAAATGTACAATTTTTAGATTTACATTATTATTATTATTTGTGCATTGTTTAGTTGTTCACTATTTGTTACACTGAATGTACATTATTTATAAATATAAATGAAATGTAGATAATTTATATATATATTAAATATTGAACTGAAATGAAATGTAAATTATAAAAGAAATGTAGATTATTGTGTGCATTGTAAATGGAATTTATATTTATATATAAATGAAATATATATATATAAATAAATAAGTAAAATGAACATTATTTATATGAAAAATGAAATGTAAAATAATATTAAAGTGAAATGAAATAAAATGTAATGTAAATTATAAAAGAAATGTAGGTCATTGTGTACATTGTAAATGAAATGTATATCCACATTTACATATAAATGAAATCTACAATATACATCTCTACATTGTTTATATATATATAAAAGTAAAATGTACAAAATTTATATGAAGAAATGAAATGAGATATATCTATATATTCCTCAGATTTGTGTGACGAGAGGGTGATTGCAAAGACTAGTTCGATGCAAACTCATGTAATCTCTTAGGCACATGTTGGCTCCAACTCGACTTATTTCTGGCATCATAACAGTTCACATCATCTGGTGACTTCTTGAGCAACTCGAGCTCTGTTGTTTTCTTCTTTTGGTAAATGGCTCGCAAAATATCTTTTTTCTTTGGAAATTTCCAGTGTGATAACACCATTGCAACTCAACCTAAGAGACACCTTTCATCATCTTTCATGAGTCTACTGTCGAGACACCTCGAGGCCTTGCCTTCCTATGGAACTCATACGGTTCCATCTTTTTTAAAAACAATATAAGCTCTGATTGCCCCCTCGAGGGGCGGAGTACTCTTGTCTTATCTATCTGGTTTCCTTGCATTGAGGCAGAGATGAAACTCATGGCTATAAATACTACAAATTTAGCTTAGATAATATAATTTAGCCATGCTTACTATATATATATATATAGTCTCTGTAGTCTAGGATCTCTGCGGCCCATAAGTTGCAAGCCATAGTGTACCCTGCCATCATCTATAACAGAGAAGAGCTGAATCCTAGTGATATATTCCGATGAAATGAAGCTTGTGAGGGCTCTTGCCATTGAGCTCCATTGACGCTCTCCATTTTCCCTACCGCCATAAACCCTAGAGAAGAGCTGAAATCGACGACAAAAACAACATAAACGAAACCTGGGTTTACGTAAACCTTATTCATTCTCCTCCCAAATCTCATTACTTTAATGGACTTGCAATGGAATCATGCGTAACCCCATCAAATTGGCGGACTATCTTGAGGGCTCCATATACGATCTGGATCTGTGCGTTAACCCCTCTTGAGAAACAAGAAATCGCACGTACAAAGATGGATTTGAGGTGGTGGAATAGCTAGAAAAGGTAGTGGAGCCAAAGAATTCTGGAGTCCCTCGTTAAGGAAACATAGGAATATAGTAGTTGCTGGAATTACTTCTCCAGTGTGGGCATGGAGAAGCAAGCCCTAACTTCTACAACTCCGATGTATCACTATTTGTCAAGGATTCAACCATTGAGGAGGAAGAACACTCATTCCTATTCTGAGTTCTTTAGCGGATGACCAGCAATCACGTAGAACAGTAAAAATACTTTCAGTCCATCCTGTGAGTCGTGGACTCATGGCGGATGAACGAAAGGGTTAGTTACGCAAAGCCTTTAACTATTTTCTGACAGAGGCCCCTCTCTCTGTTTTGTCGTGTTCAACGGCCGTTTAACTTTTAGCGCGTGGAGATCACCAATCTCTGATATTTGGTGCAGATCCCTTACGCGCGGCAGGAGGCCAAGGCCCGGGACTGAATGAAACCGGGTTGCTAACTCTGGTTAATTTTCGGTTGTCGGTGTTTTAAACTTTTCTTTGAAAATCAGGAATCTGGGGTCATAATATTTTTTATTTTGTTGATCCAATCTGGTTTGTGGGCTATAGTTTATCCAAGGCACGTGCAGACTGTGATCTAGTTTGTTGATATCAGGTGTACACATTCCTTATCTTTTTGTAATACATACCTAGTCATATATTTTCAAGTATGAATAATTCACCACAACTACTAAAGATTACCAAACGTAGACCTAGCACAGTTACTCTATAGAGCCTTTATGAGTATATAGAGTCTTTAGAGAAATGTAGAGAAGAAAGAGAACTCAAGCTACAAAGAGAGTTAGAAACCATGCTGGATAATAAATTCACATCTCTTGAAGACAAGATCCAAAAACAAATAGAAAATAAAATAGAACTATTGGAGAATAAAATGGAGGCAATGAAGACTAGGTTGCAAGTTATAGAAAAACAAACCAAGATATGAACCAAACATCCCAGTAAGGAGATGATGATACTTTAGAGAGTCTTAAAATAAAGGACATGATTAAAGAACTAGAAGAAAAAGTTAATAGCCATCTCACCCTATATAGTGTGGCAAGTAAATTAGATATCAAACCAATTAAAGATGAAATGAAAAATTTGATAGAATTAGACCATGAGCGTAACAAAAGGGCCTTGAACCTTATAATATTCGGTTTGAAAAAGGAGGTAGATGAGGATACTTTATCCATAGCCCAGACATAATTACATAATATATTACAAATTGAAACAATGTGTCTCACGAAAGCAAAAAGGTTGGGGAAATTAACTGAGAATAAAGGAAGGTTGATCCAAATAAAGGTGAGCGCTACTAACTATAAGTATGACATACTTAGTAAAACCTCAAGTCTAAAAGGAATGAGAATATTTATAAATGAAGATCTCATTCCAGAAGATCAAATATAATTAAGAAAGGAGGTTCAAAAGGTAAAAGAAGCTAGGAAGGAAGGAAAATGGGCAATAATTAGATATAGAAAAGCCATTATTCAAGATAGAAACCAAAAATATAGTAATAAATAGCAATTCAACATGCTCCGGATTCTTTCTTGGAATTGTCAGGGTTTTCCATAGAACAAAGGCCCTAAGCTAAGTCGGATCTCGAATGATGTTAATATTATATTGCTTGTTGAAACTTGGGAGCACAAAGAATCTAAGGTCCCTAACATAGATGGCTTTGTACTATGGTCTAACCGGAACAATCGATCCTCTCGTAGAGGCATTGGGGGTATAACTTGCTACATTAAGAAGAATATCTCCCCTCATGCTAGGATTTATAAAAACGACCCTTACAACCAATATTGTTGGATAGCGATTACTGACATTAATGATAAAAATACCTACATAGCAATCTGTTATTTTTCCCCCCATCAATTCTAACTTCTATAAGAAAAAGAATCTAGATAAAATTACTATTAGTCTTTACAATGGTTTAGAGAATGATATTTCTAGCCTAAGGAATGAAGGTAATATCCTTTTAATGGGTGACTTTAATGCTTGAACTTCAAGCAACCAAGTTATTCTTCTAACCAATCATTCCAACCCTATTCCTCTCTCGTTAGATGAAGACCTTACTTTGGCTAGCCGGTACAAAAGGAGCTCTGAAGACCTCGGGGAGAATTTGTTTAGGTCAGAGCTAGTCAAGCTCTGTAGTGCTCAGGATCTCATAATTAAAGAAGTGGCCCAATTCTATCCAGATGACCTGCATCCATGGGTTTGGTAGCAGCATGGTAGACTATGTTATTTCCAATCTCCATTTATACAACGAAATAATAAATTTTGACATCTTAAATGACCACGAGCCTGGCTCTGATCATAGGCCTCTACTTATAACTCTTTATTTTGTCGTGCATAGAGATCCCATTAGAAGATAATCCTTATATCGAAAATAACTTAATCTTTGATAGAAATAAAAATGATCTCTTTCTAAATGAATTAAAAATTACTTTTCTTCCTTTATCTACTATAGACAACATAAAAGACCTCTATCATAATTTTACTACAACCATCTCATATTATATTAACAAGTTCTCAATTGAAGTTTCAAGTAATAAAAGAAATAGCAAAACCAACCCATGGTATGACAAAGATTGTAAAAGTGTGAGGAGAGAAATTAAGGAAGTTGTTGATGAATCTCTTAAAATTAGCAAGATAAAAATATACAAAGCCCTAACTAAAAGGAAAAAAGGCAGTATATTCGTAAAAGACAAGAGAATCTCTTACACCTCACTAAGGTAGCTCCTAAGAAATTTTGGAGGCAGATTCTAACTAGGAAAACTAAAGATAATAATAAAATTGCTTTACACAACTCGAATTCCTATCTTAAAAATCTTTATGAATCTCCAAATGTCATGGATAACTTTGAAACCCTGCTCACAACCAAAGAAGTTTTATCATTAGAAGACATTGATTTCAAGGTTAAATGCCTCGAAAATGGGAAAGCTAAGGACATTGAAGGTTACTAGGCAGAAACATTAAAAATTGGAGGTCCTGTCCTCATCCCCCACATCCAAAATCTTTTTAATCAAGCGGTGAAGCAAGGGTTCTCTAAACCATGCACTCAGAGCCTCATTATCCCTATTTTTAAAAGTGGGGATACAAATAACCCCTCTAACTATCGGGTAGTTATGATCAACCCTCTCTTAGCTAAGTTATATGGTAATATTTTGGAAATGAAGTTGAGCATATGGCTTGAAAGTGAAGGTAAGCGGGCTAAATACCAAGCGGGTTTTATAAGGCAACACTCAACAACTAACCACCTCGTTATGCTTAGGATCATTGTGGAGGAATTCCGCAATAATAAATCCAATCTCTTTTGTTGCTTTATGGACTTTAGAAAGGCTTTCGATATGGTTCCTAGAAACAACCTATGGAATAGACTAAAAGAGCTAAAGGTTCCTTTCGAGTTGAGATTTGTTGCTATAAGGTTATATGAGAATGTAATTGCCAATTTAAAGAGTAATGAGGGGTGATCGAAAGATATTAAGTGTAATATCAGAGTTATACAAGGTTTCCCCCTCTGCTCTAACGTATTTGGCATTTACATCGACAAGCTAGAAGGCTATTTAGAGGAAGAAAGATATGCTAGCACGATCTTAGTTGGGATAGTCATCATCTTTCTTCTATATGCTGACGATATTGTTCTTCTTGCAAGGTACCCATCTGATCTTGATAAGAAAATTAGACTTCTTAAGGATTTCTGCTCTACCATGGGTATGACTATTAGCACTGACAAAACAAAAGTTATGATTATCAAATCCAAGAAGGACACTTACACTAATTTTATGTATGACAATAGTAACTTGGAGGAAGTGTCTTCTTATAAGTACATAGGAATTGATATTCATCACAAGCTCAACTAGAACTATAACATTGATAAAAGGATTAATGGGGGGTGGAAAGATTATTTTGGTCTTGAAAATAATTGTAAAATAGAAAACCTTGTAATGTGGGATAGAAAGAAGTTCATTTTTGAAACTTTAGTCACTCCTGTTATTTTATATGGATGTGAGGTTTGGGGTTGTAGCATCTCTAGAGAATCTTGGAGAAATATTAATCAAATCCAAAAGCGTTTTATAATGTATAACCACAAAATTAAAAGAAATACATCCTATCCTATTCTCCTTATAGAAGTAGGTCTTTCCCCTACCGAGAGCCTAGCTATGACTAGGCTTCTATTGTACAAGCACAAACTCAATAACATAGGAGACCATAAACTTCCTAAGCTAGCTTTAAATTCCATCCAGAACCACCTAAGGCTCAAACAAGGTTGGCATGAAGACACTAGAGCTTGGTTAAACCATTGGGAGATCGACGAGAATGTTTCATTGCAAAACATTAATAAAATGAGAAATATTGTTAGTTCTAATTTGAAAGAAAAATGTGGTGTGAGAAAGATTTAGCAGCTAAAAGAAAATTAAGATATTATAAGGAGGTCATCAACCCCACCCTAGAATATCAATAATATCTCTCTGTTTTAACTAGCTCAAAGAAAAAAATAATATAGCCAAGATTATAATGAACTCTCATGAGCTCCATAGTGAAACAGGTCGTTGGGTAGTTCCTAAAACACCATGCATGGAAAGGATCTGTCATCTCTGTGAGAATATGAACATCGAGGATGAAAATCACTTCCTCTTAAAGTGCCCATGTACAACCACATTAGATCTCGTTTCATAATCTTTGTTTCAATACTGACCTTCCTAGCCTTTTACGATGTAAAAATTATAGTGAGCTCGTGAGGCCTCTCTCCAAGATTTTTGAGCATAGGAATAAAATCTTAAATAAAATAAAATAATAATTCGTTTCTTTAGGTCCGATAGACTAAAGTTCGATTGACCCTTTGTTTTAGCAGTTGTCAATTATTAATTAAATTTAACTAAATTTCTTGGAGGAAGGGACAACTTATAGATATGATTTCTAAGGGGCATTGCTTATTTTCCTTGAATGACTTTAAAAGGTAAACCCTCTTGAATTAGATGTAGAACCACTTGCAACTGAGAAAATTCATTTTACCTTATAGGTTTTAGTGTGATGCAATTTGGGTTGAACTACAGTTGGCATATTTGATGACAATTCATTTATGAAGAGTAAATATTGGAATGGGAAATTCCCATTCTCATCCTTTCCTCTTATCAATTGAAGAGAAAACCTAGAAGGCGAAGGCACAGAAGAGCCAAGGTGATGGGAAAGGACACAAGAGAAATTCTGTATATACACATAGTTGAAATGAATATAGGGTTCGCTTCAATTGTTAGATGAGAAGGAATTTTCTCAACAATTCATTGTTTAAAGCTTCCTATGAAACTAGATTTTTTTTCTCCCCTTCTAAATTCGAAGGTTGTATGACCTTGAGCCAGTGCCCTATGTATTTGAGTGTTAACTACCTTGATAGTGATTGAGGCCACTAAAATCCCCGTGTCAACGTATGTTTCTAGTTTGTATTTTTGTGATTGAATTAAATCATTGTGTGCTTATGGTTAGGCTGATGAACCACTTAGTGCTTACTAAATTGCTGATGAACCACCTTCATTTGGAATCAATCCCTAGCTAAACCATTGGGTGCTTGTAGTTAGGTTGATGACTCACTTAATTCTTGCCAAGTGCTTGCTCACTCACTGATGAACCACCTTCATATAGGAATCAATCCTGGGGTTAAACCAGTAAGAGCTTTTAGTTAGGTTGATGAACCAATTAGTGATTGATAAGTGCTTATTTTTAATTGCCTAATGAACTACCTTTATATTGGAATCAATCCTTGGGTTAAACTACTGGGTACTTGTAGTTAGGCCAATGAACCACTTAGTGCTTTCTAAGTGCTTGCTAACTAGCTAATGAACCACCTTCATAGTGGAATCAATCCTTGGGTTAAACCATTAGGTGCTTGCAATTAGGCTGATGAATAACTTAGTGCTTGCTAAGTTCTTTCTAATTGGGTGATTAACCACCTTCATAGTGGGTTCAATCCTTGGAAACTAAAAAAACCACTCCCCTTTTTAATTTGGGTGATGCCCTGTGATGTGAATCTCAAAGAGTAAGTGAGTCACTCTAGTTCTTACTATCGAAAGGTTAGTTAATGAACCACCTAGACAATGGGATCTCTTTAGTGTTTGACCAAGTTGTTGATGTGAATTTTCCCTTTAGAAGCATCCCCTTGGACTCTGGATCCAACTTCGGGGTCGTTAATTGCAAGAGATATTACAGTGTAGTTGGGCTATGGTTGGGTGGAGAGTGGAAATCCCTCCTTCAATTCCTAACAATTTTAACTCACTAAAATAAGTATAATAATTTATCCATATATGAATATGCTTGTTATGTTAATTGTTAATATATAGTTTTGTATGATTCATGAATGAATGCTTCAATCACTAAATATTCATGGTTTACTAACTAGTTTACTTGTGTAGGATGGTAATGGATGTTTGAATGGTGTATTGGTCTCCATCTTCATGAATTTCATGATCACTTGCATGATTGTGACTATTATCTAAAGTTTACTCATATAACTTGTCATCTAATAAGTTATTAGTTAATTATCTATTTCTGAGTTTTGGAAATTCCTTGCTATGACTTGCTTTGTAGGATGTTTTACATAAGTTTAATCTATAACAATGTAAACTTTGAAGCAAGAACTATAAACTCAAAACAGGAACTTTGGCCAAAAAAACCCCAGAAAAACATGAAAACCAATGCTAAAAATGAAAAGTGTGTATACTTGAATGATGATTTATTTTTTTTTATTTTTTTTTTAGGGTCAATTTTTAACATGTTTTAAAAATGGCAGTGAAAACGAATTTTTTGTGCACAAAATGTGCAGAAAACACCCTAAAAAAGGAAAAGCATTGATACTGGAATGATGGATTTTTTTTAGGGTCAATTTTCAACATTTTTAAAAAAAGTTAGTAAAACGGAATTTTGATGTGCAAAAATTTTGCAAAAAACACCCTCAAAATGAAAAGTGTTGATGCTGGAATAACAATTTTTTTTCTGGGGTAAATTTTCAACATTTTGAAATAATGGTGTAAAAGATTTTATCATGAGTTCGAAAAACATTAAAATTTCAAAAGAATAATGAAAACATAAAATTAAAAATTAAAACAATGAAAAAAAAAAGTTAAAAAAAAATTTGCAAATCGTAAATAAAAATATATATTGAAAGCAAGACATAAAATAAAAATAAAAGTCAACTATACAAAAAAGACCAAAAAACAAAAAAAGACAAAAAACATAAAAAAAAAATTAACAAAACAAAAATCAAACATAAAAATGTGAAAAAAAACAAAAACAAAATTATCCTATAAAGGATAAGAATTTAAAAACTAAAAAAAGTTAAAAAAATATAAAGAATTAAATAATAAGTAAAACATATTTTCGATTCGGTTACGGAGGATAGGGGCGAGATTTGCTAGTGAACCTTGAGGTGGAAAAACACGCAGAACTAGGGTTTGCAGCAGGATTTCGGTGCTGGGTACCATGGAGGGGCGAGAAGGGGGCAGTTCTACTCCCTCCTACAGTCATGTAGTCTCTAATTGTTTCAAGAAACCCATGGAAGTGGAAACCGGGTGTATAGAAAGAGGAAAATGGGAAAACAACAGAGCACAAAGGCTGGCAGAAATGCAGGAGGAAGTTAGAAGAGAGAAACATACAGGAGTAGACAGTCAGAAAGTTGACCTCAGAATTTGGAGAGGACCATGTAAACCAAGGGCTTCCATCACACCCTGAGTGGTGTTAAGTGATCCAGTGCTACAGGCACACAGGGAGCACATGGCAAGTTATGCAGTGATATGAAAATTCATGGGGTTATGGCCAACGGAGAAGGCCCTACACGCATGGATAAAGAACCATTGGAAACCTAAGGGAGATATATATCTACACCTTGGATTTAAGGGTTTCTTCATAGTTGTGTTTACAAACCTAGAGGATAAGGATAGGATGTTTGAAGGAGGACCTTACTTCTATGTCGTTGTGGGTCTCTATATGCGACCATGGGTGATGAACTTTGTCCCAGAGTGAGAAACATTTACTTCGGTGCTGGTAGGGATAAGACTTTATTCCCTACCTCTATATTATTAGCTGCGAGAATCACTAAAAGCCATAGATAATAAACTAGGGCATTTCATAAAAATATCATAGGCCACAATGCAGAAAAAATATACCTCCTTTGCCAGAATATGCGTGGAAATGGATCTTTTTGGGGCTTTGCTGGATGAAATAATTCTAGAAGTATATGATGAATATTGGGTGTAGGCGGTGGACTATGAGAATATACCCTTTAGATGTCGCAAATACCATGAACACGGGCACCTCTTCAGATACTACCAACAATGTAAACTTTGAAACGGGAACTGATACTGTTACCCGTTTTGTAGAGGTGGCAAAAAAATGACCCGATTTTCAAAAGTGTTGATGCAGAATACACATGTTTTTTTAAGAACATGCTTTTTGGAACTTTAATTTTTTTCATGTGCATTAAGTGGGTGAGGCTCGGTGAATGGTAGTGATTTTCATCCTGATTTTAAAAAGTGTGTATTCTGCATCACACCCTTTTTTTAAAAGACCTATTTTTTGACTTTAAATTTTCTAGTGTGTGAAATGTAAAAAATTATTTTCTAAATTTGATAGTTTTTGAAGTCGTAATTGTATTCATATTTTCTTGTTCTCTATCTTAATTTTTATTTTATTTTTAGTGGGCTTTTTATTGTTTTGTGTTTTTAAATTATAAAGTCGATAGTTTGAATTTTAGATAATCTACATATTTAGACATCTTTTCAACCCCCTTAATTAATTTTTCAATCGACATGAAATAATTGTTTCTAAAAAACAACATTTTTTAACATTGGACATAAAAAATAACCATTTTTAACATAAATATAACAAAAAAACTAAACGTTTTGATAATTTTTTGCTAGAATTAACATGTCAAAATCACAATTTTTATACAAAAATATTAACTAAAAATGGTCAAATAATAGTTTTTTTTATGAATTTCATGTCAAAAGGATAATAATAACTACTTTTTTTTCAAAAAAAAATGATTAACTTAAAAATCAATGCAAAAATCACATATTACCAATATTGAACGTATAACAACCCTAATTGAGTGTTTATTCTTCTCATAAAATGTCAAAGTCAAAACATTGCAAAGCTTGAGTTACAAGCATAACTTAAATTTAATCAAGAATGTCACGTAATCCAAACTCTTCGTCCTCTAGAGTTTCATCATTGTCCTCTTCCACAAAATTTTCTGTTTCATTTTGCTCATTTTGCTCATTTTCCTCTTCTAATGGGTCTTTCATGTCTGCAAATCCCCCAATATGTGTCTTTCCATACATTCCATGTAATGGTGGTTGGGGTTCCTTTGCCTTTTTTGCCACACGTGATTCACTAAAGTCCCCTTTTTTCAACCCAATTTCTTGCATTGCATCTCGAAGAAATTGAAGAGCATTAATTCTTTGCTGAATGAAATTGCATTGTAATGGACCTTTCTCAATTGTCGTTAGATCTAGCGAGGAGATTCGACGATTAAGGATATGTATGTAGGTCAAGCGATGTCTTCCTCTGCCCGTCAGATCTAGCGAGGAGATTCGATGATTAAGGATATGTATGTAGGTCAAGGTGAGTGTTATCCTTTGAGTTTGTTGTGCTTCATGGTGGGAATCGGTGGATTTCAGGTGGACTACATGCTTGAGGGTTATCCCCCCGTTCAGACCCAAAATCCTTTTAGAATGGTCTGTATTTTCTCATTGGGTTCGATTCTAATTTTAACGTGGTTGCAGGTTCTCGCCCCGATATGAGCCTCATCCGTCAGATCTTTGAGGGGTGATCGAACGGTGTTGACTTATGTTTGTTTTTCGAGGGTTTTGTTGTTCTGTTTGTGGGTCTATGGCTTTAAGCAGTTTGATATTTCTTTAGCCCAAAGTTCCTTGGGGACTGTTGTATTTTATGTATTTTTCTTTCCGATTTAATGAAATAGAAGTTACAACTCTTAGTTTAGCAAAACAAAAAGAAAATTTCCTCAGGGGGAGTTCCAGTACAGGTACCAGTTCCCATTGGTTGGGTAGAGCATCTTTCTATTCACTGTGGTTTTGTGGTAGGCCAAGTCATTTATTCAACCCAACCATGTCATCTCACAACCAACTATCAGGATGACCACTATGTCTTTAAATATTAGCATAAAGAGATCAAGATAACTTGGTACGTGACTAGATAATGATCAATGACATGTAAAATCAGAACGGAGAGGAGTTTCTGGAATGGAGAATGACAGAAACCTGTTTTAATATAGAATAACCAACAGATTTCTACCCAGAACTCTGAATTATTTATAATTATTTTGAAACCAAAATAAAAATAATTTTATATTTGACAATTTTTTTACTTATGAATATTATACAAAAATGTAAAGCTTAGTTCTATCGGAACATTGGAGGTGAGAGAAAATATTGGGCAAGTAAAGCCTCACATAGAGAATAATTTGAAAGCCTCACATAGGGAATAATTTGATAGATGGATGGTATTCACATAGAATGTGGAAGTCCAATGGGGTTTTAACATTCGAAGAGCTTTAAATCCAATGGCTAGTATTTATGTATCCATGGCTTAGAGTTTGACCTCGGCCCAATGGATGACAATACATGAGCCAAACCCTTTAGTTCATGGTTAATAAAATCATGAGTATATAATCTCACAAATGGAATTAAACTCATTGGCATGTGATAAGGTATCCATGTATTAATTTTCATACCAACCCACATTGTTCATTATCAAAGGAAATAAGGAAACACGTGTTGGTTTAATGAGTGAATGGAGAGTTTAATGAGTGAGGGTAGTTGGGTTAGCTTTATTATTTTTAATTATTTATTTACATAGGTGTGCTTCATTAGCTAGGGGCATTATACTAACAAATAAATACAAATATTATTTTCTGAGTTGATTTGACAATTTTTTTTACTTATTTATTATATACATAGGTGTGCTTCATTAGCTAGGGGCATTATACTAACAAATAAAATATTTTATTAACAAATCGTAAATTATTATTTACAATTTCCATGACCAGAAAGATTATTTCGGTTTTGACTTACTTGTCTATGAAGGCCATGACATTTTACCTAAACAAGAAACAATACAACGATTCTCGTCTTTCCTTGCCCTCAAGTATTTTGATTCATGTACTCGTTGTGCCAGAGTAAGGAATCCCGGAGGCAACGTTCTTGCTTTCAACGTTCTGTTGAATTTGAGATTCAGGAGAATGCTCTGTTGACGCTTATTCTATATTATATCCAACGAGAGTTCAGGTATAGAGATTCGCTGATCTACATCTGTTCACACGAGAAAAGAACCTGGAAGGCCTAATTAGCTGGCTATCCATCTATGATTCAATCCAGACATCAACGTATTACAATATCAACTCAAAATGCGGATTGATTGCAAGGTTGATTGTCGGACCGTCGATTCCCGGAATCGACGCTCCGCCCCTCGGGCGGGGCGGGGGCGGCCCGGGGGTGGCGCTGCGCGGTGGAAGAGGGTAGTTTGATCTTCGTGACATCTCGTGATAAGGATGTAGTGAGGGCCTCTTATGCAAACACTTCATTCGTGTATGATGTAGAGCCATTGAAGAACAAGCATGCCCGAGAATTGTTCTGCTATCATGCCACCCGTCAATCAAATTCACTTGAAGGGTGCGCAGATTTGGTGGAGGATTTTTTGAAAATTTGTGGGGGTTTGCCTCTCTGCTTACAAGTTTTGGGGGAGCAGCTATCCAGTAATTCTGATAGAACGCATTGGGAGCGGCAGTTGAAATTATACTCTCAAGGAGCGAGTCTGCCCGAAGCAAATGATGTAATTAACAAATTATTAAAAAGGAGTTGCAAAGATATGGACAGCGAACAGCGAACGATGCTTTTGGACGTGGCTTATTTCTTGGTGGGAGAAGACGTGGAATTGGCTGTTCAAGTGTTAGAGGGATTAGATTATATGAAGGACGTTCACTACTCCCTCAGAAGGCTCTGTGAAACTTACCTCATAAGCTTCAAGAACGACGTGGACCTCTTCTTTGACGTGTATTCTAAGCTTGCTCTATTTTACTCTGTTTTTTGTGCAGTAAGTAAATTCTGTGATTTTAATCCTCTATATGGCTGCGCGAAATCAGGTTCACGAAACCTCTACTCTCTGCCTCGTAAATTTTATCCTGGTTTGCATTAAAGATTATGAACTGGTGTTTTCCAAATTTAAGCAAAAGTAAAATATCCCTTGGCTTGGCAATTCTTTCCCTTGGCAATTCTTTCCCTTGGCTTGGAACAATTTTCGGTCATCGTTTGTGCGATTCGTAGAAAATTGTAGCAATTGGAGGGAAAGCGGCAGATAAGAGTCAAAAGAGATGGCAGTGAGTCAGAGTCTGTTCAAAATTGCGGCTGCAGTTACCGCCATTGGAGCTTTCTACACTCATCGCCATCCATCAACAAAAGCGGGAACAGATCATGTAAGTATAGATCAGTGTGAATAAATACTGTTTAATCATTTTGGGGTATGTCCGGTTGCTGTCACAAATTCTTGGGGTCGTTTTTTAACTTGGTGCTTTGGTTTTGAGGTTCGCAGAATAATATTTATAGTCGGCAGGGCGACGAAGCAAAAAGGGAGCGGATGGCAGCAAGGTTTGCCCCTCAGTTTGACGGCCTGCACTGCTTCGAGACGCTGGTCAGGGATTGATAGCACTGAATTTTACGAATTTCCTCTCTTGCTATATATCCTGGACAAGTTTTCCCCCTCTTTTTTTCTCCTCTGTTCTCCGGTTTTGCCTCTCCCAAATCTGGTGAGAGGTTGGGTGCTTCAGTGTAACTTCAACTTTTGAACCCTCCAGCAGTGTCGTTCTATGCAAACAAGGCGTTGCCTCCACCCTCCACCACGGTTCTCTCTTTCACAATCTCTTGGAATCTACCTGGTTGGAAGGCGTCGGCTTCCAAAATTCGAAGGTAACGCTGGACATGATATATATATAAAGATTGAAACTCGTCATTTTTTACATGCCCATCAATACTACATTTTAAAAAATTATTGGGCAGTAAAAAATAAGTGTATATTTTGAAATCGAAAGTATTTGACTTCTAAACGGTGTCAAATATAACCCCGGAACATATGCAATCCCCCCTGGTTTGATTGACGTTGCTGAGTCGTTGCTAAGTACGTGATTATTTTGTGAATGGAAAGCGGGGGTCGATTCCGGGAATCGACCCCCGCTTTCCATTCAAAAAATAATCACGAGGAGGAGGATGATTCTGTGTATCGTCGCTACTTCAGTCCTTTGGCTTGGCAATTCTTTCCCTTCATGGGATCTACAACTGATCTCAAACGTTTACTTGAACAGAGTCTGAGCTGCAATGAGTTGATCCGCAGTCACCATTTTGTGTTTTCAATGATCATCGTTTTGAATTTTAGTATAAAGTCAGCTATTATGAATTCCTTTAAGTTTTTTTGAATTGAAGCGTAATGCCAGCTATTTTGTATTGGATTAATCAATCAATTTGAGTTTTCAGTGAGAATTATTTTGAGTTGAAGTGTAGTGTTCCGCGTTAAGCTCTCATTCAACTAGGGTTTTGGATTTACTCTTTTGCAATTATTAATTTAGATTTAGTTATGTAAGGGCTTTTTTTCATATAAACATTATATTATGTCATATTGTGTCTAGTTATTCATTATTGTATTTTTGTCTTAATATTTGCATTAGGAAACCTACATGTGTATTTAAACATTAAAATTATTTATAGCTTTATATTTGTTTGTTTGTTAAGTGTTGTGGCTTCTCATAATATGTAATTTTAATTTTTTTTGTTTACTAAACCATAATTGTATATTTGTTTGTTTGCTAGGTTGTGTGGGTTTCATATAAAGTAAGTTTAATTTTTGGTTTACTAAATCATTAAGTAATGACATCTAAGCTATTGAAATTATCTTACTATCACACACGGCCTATCACACACGGCCTTGGCCACACTAACTCTTGACATGGCTTCACCTTTTCCCATAAAGTTTCAAAAGAATGACTTTCGCATTAAGAATTGTCTTAACATTACACTCCATGATTGTTTACTTGAGCACAATTGTATCTTTTATTTTTATTTATTTTATACTAAATTTGAAACTAATAGTATAAATTCTAATTAAAATTACCATCATTTTTATACCTACCCACAAAGAAGGTTATATTATTTTTGTTTTATGGTAAAAAAACTTTGACTTTTTGTTTTATAAATTTTTTAATAAAATTTTGTAAAATTCTATAAAAATTAATATATTAAAATTAATTTTCTAAACATTAAAATTATTATTGAAATTTTCAAAATTTTCAAATTCTAAATTTTAATGGGTAAAAACTATTGATGCTACGGTTTAAATTTGAATGATGAGACATAAATTAAATATAAAATTTAAATTTAAAAAAACATAAAAAACTAAAGATGTATTATAAATACATTACAAGTATAAACTCAAATCTTTGTAGATTTTGTCGTTATGGATTTTTTTTAATTTGCTCAGTATTGAAAGAACTTACCTTTTCATGGCTAGCTCCACCCTTTTTACTACCCACAAATCAAACTGGCCATGAGTCTAGGCAACACAATCAAACTAGGCCTAAAGCCTCTTACAAAACAATATACGATAAGGTCATATATTCAAAAGCGTTTCACTATCTGACCAAAAATTATTCAATGCTTACAATGAGCTTGTTAAAGACCTGGAGGGGACTTGTAAATTAGAAGAGTACAAATAAACAAGAGGTACCTACTTTGTCAATGGGGTCTAGCTTAGATGATTGAAAGGAAAAAAATTTAGATTGTTATCCTCTCCACCTGGGTTCAAAATCTTGCTTGTCACATCTTTGCCCTTCATGAACCAATTGTTGTTTGAGGCTCTTCATGAGCCCTGAGGAATATCTTACCCTTGCTTATCAATGGTGAGAGTGCTTGGTTACACCATACATGTAAAAAGATCAAGAGGCAACTACAAATATGCCAGAGTTCTTCTTGTGAAACCTCACATCAAAAACCCATTTAATGATGTTAAAGAAGCAGCCATCTATCAAGTTCTTGTATTTGTAGACTATAATCACTAGTCATATCCAACCATATTGTATCAAATCGAAGTGAACTGGGTGAACGATATGCCATTGGGAGGGAGACTAATGGAATAATGAAATTATTGTTTGAAATAGATACCAAGTTGTCATTCATGGACAACCTGGAAGAGTAATGTGGTGATGTTCATCAGGCATTTGGGAGTTATGTTCAAACGATTTTCCATTGGCTCGACAAGTCATGTTCCACCGAGATCAATGGTCAACAAATATGTTGGGTTGAGAAGTAGTGAGGGAGTTAACTACCTCGAGAAACATGATAACTAATATGACCCATATCATTCTGACAAAAGGAGGGGGCTCCAACTTTGGGGATGCAGATCATCGATGCATGAGCATATCGAATCATAAGGTAGCAAGGGGGTTAACTACTTCAAGTCACCTGATATGTTGTAGATTGAGTTAGTGCTCCACCACGGGACTTAAGCTCTAGCGTTGATTCTTTTATTAAGATGAGAAACTATTGATTTTGGTTGAAAACATGTTAAATTTATACTGAGGAAAGAAAAATGATATTCTACCAGAAACATTAATGTGTTTTTTCCTTAAAATTTAACTTTGTTTGAGACATAAAAAATTGGTTTTATTAGTATTTTTTAAAAAGTATGAAAATTGACCCTAAAAAAAAAATCATTATTCCAGTATCAACACTTTCATTCTGAAGCTATATTTTGCAGGAAAATTTCGTAGAGAATTTCGTAGAAAATTTCGTAGTCACTGCCATTTTTAAAACAGCCGCAAAATTGACACCTAAAAAAAAAAATCATTATTCCAGTATCAACACTTTCGTTCTGAAGCTATATTTTGCAGGAAAATTACGTAGAAAATTTCGTAGTCACTGCCATTTTTAAAACAGCCGCAAAATTGACACCTAAAAAAAAAAAACATCGTTCCAGTATACACACTTTTCGTTTTGAGCACTGTTTTTGTGGTTTTTTTGGGGTTTTTGGGCTAGAGTTCCCGTTTTGAGTTTATAGTTGCCGTTTCAAAGTTTACATTGTTTACCCTTTAAATAAATTGGAGAGCAGTTTCAAAGCACCCTTAGGTAAAGAGACTGAAAGCTTTACCAAAGTGGGAGGGAAAGGAAAAGGAAGGAGAACAAACCAAAAAAAAACCTATGAGGAAAAGCAACCTAGCCATAATATGTTCAAGATATTAGAAGAAGAAGAAGAGGATGAAAGAGCGAAGCAAGTATTGAAGGACAATCTAGTAGAGAAAGAAAAGGATGACAACATGGAGGATAGACCTGAAAAAGGCCAACAAAAGGAGGATTAGCCCAACATGATGGAACTTGATAGGGACCAAGAGATGACCCCAAGTGAAGTGGGAACGAAGGAGCATGAACTGTAGGACATACTAGAAAGGGAGCCTCTCGATCTAGAAAAGTTCTTGGAGGAAGGAACTACCAGAGGAGTGGATTCGCTACCTCAAAAGGAATTTAATAAAGTACAATAGCTCTTCCTCTAGAGAACTCAGGCAAAGGGTTCTAGGGTCAAAAGAAACCATGATAGTCAGATATTGGAGGAGTCAAAACTATGGACACAATAGAGGGACAAGCTTCCAAGAACCCAGGAAGGAAAAGAGGAAGAAAAAGACAAATGAGCTATTGATTTAATGTGGAAAAATCATGATCAACTCAGGTAAGATGAAAGACCTAACTAGTTACTCATTTACAAATATTTCTTAATGAAGCTCACAACATGGAATATTAGGGGTCTAGGAAGTAAAAGGAAACAATGAAATTTAAGCAATAGAATGAAGGAATAAAAACCAGATTTGGTATTTATCCATGAAGCAAAATGTTCTGTAGACAAAATATGAGAGATACATAGATAGTGGCTTATTAAGTATGAATATCTAGAAGTTAAAGTAGACAACGCAGTAGGGGGAATTCTTATACTGTGGAACCCTCAGAAACTTAGAATCCTAGATGTTGAAGAATCTAGGAATTACTTATGAGTGGTCATCCAACCTTTGGGGACAAGGAAGTTTATCTGATCACAAATGTCTATGGTCCACAAAAGCTTGAAGATAAATTCAGGCTTCTAACCTCTCTGAAGGAGATAAGAGAAAGACATCCAGGCATCCCATGGATTCTGGGAGGGGATTTTAATATGATTAGATCTCTCTCAGAAAAAAAAAGGTGGGACTAGATCTCTAGGCAAAGATTCCATAGCTTTTCAAAACTTCATTACCAACATGAGGCTAGTAGATACAGATACCTACAATGGTATCTTCACCTGGAATAATAAAAGTGGAGGGGCTGCTCAAGTGGCCTCTAAACTAGATAGATTCATTATCTTTGAGGACCTTATCCTCTTAGGCCTTGACTTGTCAACTATGATCCTCCATTTTGGAGGCTTGGATCACTGGTCTATTCAATTAGAAGCATCCTTTATAGGAACGCCAAGAAATAGACCTTTCAGGTTTGAAAACATTTGGCTTACCCATCCTGACTTTTACAGCAATATTGAAAAATGGTGGACAGAGATTTGAATGTTTAGGGTACTAAAATGTTCCTTCTACAACAGAGGTTGAAACACATCAAACGTAGGCTTAAAGGTTGGAATAAGAATGAGTTTGGCAATATCTTCGAAGCCAAAAATGTAGTTGAGGGAAAGCTACAGGAAATTAACTAGGAGCTCATCTCAAAGGGATTCACCAAGGAGGGTACGAAACAAGCTAACTCACTTCAACAAGACCGGGAAGGCTTATGTAAGCAAGTGAAAATCTTCTAGAAACAGAAATCGAGAGTTCAATGGTTAAAGGAAGGAGACATGAATACAAGATCTTTTCACAAGTCCACCATGGATCATGAGTCTCGTAACAAGATTTTAAAACTGAAAGATACACAAGGAAATTAGCTCAATACCCACAAAGAAA
This sequence comes from Pinus tabuliformis, assembly GCA_031772625.1. Lineage (NCBI taxonomy): Eukaryota > Viridiplantae > Streptophyta > Pinopsida > Pinales > Pinaceae > Pinus > Pinus tabuliformis. The sequence continues at coordinate 1,805,009,076 of CM062817.1, read as the reverse complement.
GAGAATCTGCTCTGATTCAACATTTCTAAGGCATAGTAGAGGAGCCTCTCATAGACAAATCATAATTCATCAATGACTTCACTAAGCACATCCCTAAGCTTGTGACAAGATCAGACAATTATAATCTTAATAGGCCATTGAATGAATAGGAGGTCAGTGAAGTCATCAAAGAGATGCAAAATGGGAAAGCTCCAAGCCCGGATGGTTTCAGTGTTGACTTCTTCAAATCATGCTAGAACATAGTCAAGCAAGATAGTCTAGAGGTGGTGGAGGACTCAAGGAAAAAGAAAACTATTTTGAAGGCGATCAACACCTCTTTCATATCCTTGATTCCAAAGCAGGATAATGTGATACACCAGATAGATTTAGACCCATGGCATTATACAATGTGGTGTACAAAATTATTTCCAAAATAATTGCAAACCGACTTAAGCCCCTTCTTCCAACTCTAGTGTCAGAGGAGGAAATCGGATATGTGGAAGGTAGACAAATTCTAAACAATATCATTCAAGCTGACAAAGTGGTCCACTCACTAAAGAGTAATAAGCAGACATGTATGATCATACAACTTGATCTAGAAAAGGCTTATGACAAGCTTAGTTGGGCATACATCAGCGAAGTTCTAAAAGCATATGGCTTTGACCATAATGGGATAAGATGGGTAATGGCCCTTGTTACCACCTCAAGCTTTTCAATGTTGTTGAATGGCTCACCATCCAAAACCTTTAAGCCTTCAAGAGGACTCAGACAAGGAGATCCGCTCTCACCCTTCCTCTTTATTCTCATGATGGAAGGGCTAGGAAATGCGATCAAAGCTGCCAAAGTAGAAGGAAAAATTCAGGGGCTCAAACTCACCCTAAATGGGGATGCTTTGAATTATCAACAATTTGTGGATGACACCATGTTGCAGGGTACACCTATAGTCAAAGAAGCTCATGCATTCAAACAAATTTTGAAAGACTTTGCTATGGCTACGGGTATTGAGGTAAGCCTTACCAAATCAAAGATTTTCGTTCTTAATACTGATACTGCTATACAAAGAAACCTCACCAGAATTCTAGGTTTTCAAAGAGAAATGCTACCCTCCAAATATTTGGGATTTCCTCTAACAGACAAGCCTCTAAGCAAGATAGTTTGGGAGCCTGTTATTAATAGACTCTAGGATAGAATCGGAAAATTGACAAACGGGTCTTGGAATTTGCCAGGAAGACTACTTCTTACAAAAGCCATCCTACAAATTGTTCCTATTTTCATGTTTTCAGCACTCCCAGCTCCTAAAGAAGTTATGCAACACATTACAAATATTCAAAGAGATTTTCTTTGGGGCAAAGGGGAAGAGAAAAAGAAATGGGCTTTGGTAGCCTGGGAAAAGATCTGTAAACCTAAGACACATGGAGGTTTGGGACTTGATGACCCTGAAACCCTAAACAAAGTTTTGAGGGCAAAACTATGGTGGAGATGGCTAAAGGAATAAGGTGCCCCTTCGGCCAAGGTATGGAAACAGAAATATGCAAACAATTCGAAAGAAATGCAGCACATCAGGATGTCTGGAATAATCAAAGGCTCACACATCTAGAACAAACTTGGCAGAATAGAGCTATTGTTCAAAAGAACAGTTTCTGGGAAATCAAAGATGGAAACCTTGCTTGGTTTTGGGAAGATAATTGGCAATAAGAACCAAAATTGCTGAGAGATATTTTGACAATATTAAGAAGGATACTGAGGACAAAGGGTTACACAAGGTAAATGTCTTCTGGGAGTAGGATAGAAACGAAAAAAATTGGAGAGTATGGAAGAACCTGATTTACAGTGAGGACTCTTCGTTGAAGGCCGAGGCAGAAGCTCTCACAGTTATCTTGGAACAAAGAAAGATTTTGATTTCAACATCTTTAGACCAACTAAGATAGGGCAAAAGCAATGAAGGTAACTTTAACCTTAAAGAGGCCAAGCGAATAGACCTTGGGTTTGACTTTCCAAACCCCAACATGGTATGGAAGGACTTATGGCGGAATCAAAACTGGATAAAAATCAAACTGTTCATGTTGTTGGTGCAACATAAAAAGATTCTAACTTGGGAAAACCTGTGGAAGAGAGGTGTAATTGGTCCATCAAGATGCCAGCTTTGAAAATTACAAAAAGAAACTACGAAACACCTTCTCAACCTATGCCAATTCACATCCACCTTGTGGAATTGGGTGGCTTCAATCTTCAGACCATTTGACAGAGACATTGGCAGCATCAACAACACTTTGAGGAATTGGAGGAGAAATTTCTCTACAAATGAAATAATCAACAAAGCTTGGGAGCTAGTTCATGGCTTTCTAATTTGGGATGTCTAGAAAGAACGCAACAATAGAATCTTCAAGAACAGGGTTGGTAATGCGCAGAGCATTATGGATCAGATCATAGGACAGCTCAAAGAGATTGTGGGAAGCCTTATAAAATCCCCACCCCCCCGAGAACCAAGCTCATGATCAGGATATGCAGATACTTCTACATTTGGGCCTTCAGGGGCTCTTCCCCTAGGGGATAACCAAGAATGTAAGCCATATAACATATGATAAGTATTTCTGGCAACACCCACCCCCCCCCCCCCCCCCCCCACAAAAAAAAAAATGGTTTTATGAAGTGCAATATCGATGGGGCCTCAAAAGGAAACCCTGACATTGTTGGTTATGGAGGAGTAATAAGATATGAAAAGGTTTAATAAAAGCCATCTTTCACAGTCATTTGGGTAAAGCCACTAATAATATGGCAGAGCTCATGGCCCTTGAGAAATTCCTAGAAATGTTAAGGGACTCAAACTTACATAATACCATAATTGAAGCTGATTCTAAATTGATAATCAATTCAGTCAAGAAAATATGCAATGGCTCAGTGCCAGACAAAGTGTCGAAAACTAGAGATTACTGCAAGTTTATCAACTGATTCAATCCCACCTGCGCACCATGAGAACCCTTAGTTTCATTCATGTGCAAAGAACTACCAACAGGTTAGTGGATATTATGGCTAATAAAGGTTTTCTTTGTACCAAAAGCAATAAAATATATTAATGGTCAGAGACTCCTCAAGGTTGATTGCGGGATGAGTGCCACAAACAAGAAACCTTAGACAAGGAAATCCGTCAAAACAGAGGAAATAAGTAGGATATAGTATAAGCAGGGCGTTCTTCAAGAACAAAGGAATTTTGGTTGACATGAGGAAGAAGTATGAGGAGAAGGTCAAGGATGGATCTAGAGTTTGACTCTGGTTATCGAGCGGGAAATTGAACACGGAACTCTACTTTCCTAAGTTTCTCGGGCGGGAAGCTAATTATAGAAAAAGTCTTCAAAGGTATCAGGAAAAAGTTAAATGCATCCTTTTAATGTTGGGTGCCAAGAGCTTCATTAAAGAGCAAGCAGGTCAGCAAAATCAAAGAAATACAATGGATTTCACACGACAAACAAATAGTTGGTTAAACTTCCAAACAGACCCGAAATGAGAATAGGCGAAGTCTCTATTTGGCATCGGGTCCGAAGACACAGTTAAGTTTTGTGCTTGTTGGACAAGCCTTTTGAGATTGCATGCATCTGGTGAATTTCAGGTGGCTAAACTACACAGAGGTTATCTTCCCATTTGGACCTGAAATGGTTTCTATTGGTAGCTCAATTTTCTTTTCAGGCCCCTCTTCGTTGTTATTGAGTGAGTTTGAAGGAAACCCGAAATATCACCTTAGGTCTTCGGGGCTTGATCGAACGGCTAACGTCTTAGGTGGTAACGTGGAAAGGAGGTTTGGGCCCGAGTCTCGACTTGTCGACCCACGGACTGAGGCTTTGTGAGGCTTGGCTTTTGCTTGGGCAACTGCTCCTCATTATGTACATTATGTAAATTTTCTTTTAATTGGGATAGAAGGACCTACGATTACTTTAGAAAAAAAAAAAAGTAAAACACATTTTCGAAAGAAACAACATTTTTTTATCTAGTAAACCATAAAAAAATTGGAAAAAAAAAACAAAATTTAAAAAAAAACTATAAAATTAAGTAAAAATAAAAATCTTTTAAAAATCATATACAAAAACTCAAAAAAATGAAAGCATGATTGCTTAGTTTTTCTTTGCATTGCATGATTGGTTCTAATTTAGAGTTTGATAAATGATTTAATGGCCTGGAAAGTGCAAGCTGAGAGGAGCCATGGAGAAAAAACTTCTTGTATATGATGTTATATGAAAGAGAATTCCAAGTAAATAGAGGAAGATGCGATCAATCATATAAAATCCATGGTCAACAAATTACTCAAGGAACTAAATTGGGAGTATCTGAGACCTGACGGCAATGTTACGATCACTTCCAAGAAACACGCATTTGACATTCTAAGAGATTTCTACCATCTCTACAAATGTCGATATGGTTTCAGTGTTGCGAACCATGAAATAAAGAATCTGGTCATGACAACCGTCATTGAGCCTGTGCTTTTATAACTAAAAATTTAATCTACATGTTATGCATTGCAATAAAGCCTCATCAGATTCTTGAAGCTGAAGAATATAGGGTCCTCATCAGATAATTGAAGCTCAAGAATGTAGGGTCAAGGTAAACCTTTTAGTTATGTTGCTACTTTTGAAATATACATGTAATTCTTTTAGCATTATGGGATGGAGATAATATAAAATATTAGGTTTTCGAAGGGAATAAACTCATGTTATTGTGAATAAAATCATTTCAGACCTAAGTAGGTCATAATTGTCAATTATGGATTACAATTTTTTTTTTGAATAAATACATTTTCTTGATTGAATTAGAGTCTACATAGTTTTGTTTGAGTTAAAACAAGCATATCATAGTTTTGTTTGGGTTAAAACAAGCATATAATATTAATGCATTGTCTTGATTGAATTAGAGTCTTCGTACATATAATATTATAGAAATATGTTGATTTTTTATTATATTTTTTAATAGGGAAAATATATATTAATGAGGGTAATCTAAATTAAATCTCAGTGTATTTCAAAATTTCTTCTGGTATATGATTTATATAAAGTATAATGGTATTATTATATAAAAATAGTTTCTATAAGTTGAAGTAATTGTATAGCTATAATAATTTGAGATCTAGTACTAAGAAAATATTTAAATAAATATATACATCTAATAATTAAAACATTTAAAAAAAACCATGTATAAATATACACCATTTGTATTTTGTACGATAATATTATTATGTGAAAATGCTTTTTGCGAGAAGAAATAAGTTTATACCAATAATACTTTAATACCTAGTAATAAATAAATATGTATACCTAATAATTAAAACATTTTGAAAAACCTCAAGTGGAAATAGTATTGTTTTTATAAATTTATCTATATAATATATAAGTAAATCTATCTTTGTGAGTTATATAATGATGCGAACAAAAATATTAAAAAAGTAATTCATATATCAATTCCAAAAGGAGGATTGAGAAATTTTGAATGCAAATGTATTTTATTTGAGACGGAATATAGATTTAACAAATTAATAATGGTGGGTTCAATGAATCAGAAACTTAGTGTGGAAGAAAGCCCTCTTGTCCTTCTAGTGATGGGATTCCATTCTTGAAATTGGTTCTCTTCAAATTATATTTATGATAAATTGGTAACCATTGCTATCAGAAAAACAATAACTATAAATTCGTAAATAAACTCCTAAGCATGTATTCTCTCAACTTTGCATATGGTTCAAAAAATATATTGAAAACCTTATTCGTGACCATGCAAAACAAAAATGTGAGAGCAATTCTGACATAGTTATCAATCATTGTTAAACACACATATGGCAAAGACAAATAGGAAAGATAAAACATGAGAGTGTAATTTTATTAACAGATCATATACATTTATAGTACATGGTTTGACCATTGGGTTTCACATCCCAAGGTCTCTTGGACTTCCTTTTGTCTATTCGGCTTCCACACTAACCCATTGCGGATTAGGTGTCCAACATTCCCCCCCTTAATCTAAAGGGTTATGTATGAGTTCAAGAAGAGAGCTCTAATACAAAATGTGAAAAAATGCATGGCAGCACTAGGCTGAATGTGCTGTCTAAAATGTTGGAATAAAGGGTGTTGGTTTAAGGATGACCACCAACACTGGAATGCTTAGTGCAGTTCTCGGAACTCTTCCAAAACTGGCAAGAAGTTGAAGTCTTCTGCTAGAGGAAGTTATCCTATTGTTTTGAAGAGGGAACCCTTCAACCATGAAAGGGAGGTCTCACTGTGCATAAAAGGGAGAACTTCAACCTCAAAAGGGAAGTCTCAACCTGTGATGGTTTAAGGATGACCAACAACTCTGGAATGCTTAATGTAATTCCTGGAAGTCTTCCAAGTCTGGCAAGAAGATGAAGTCTTCTGCTAGAGGAAGTGTCCTCAATTTCGTTCTTGGAATACTTCTGAAATTGGTAAGAAGCTGAAGTCTTCTGCTAGAGGAAGTATCCCAGATTACCAACTAAAGGCATGCTGAGGGGAATCTTTGTCTATGGCTACAACTCTGAAACTGGTGTGGCAGGTTGTGGCTTAGGCTCACTTGATGTGGCTTTGAAGCTTGTAGATGACCATCATTTCCCCCCTTGTCAGATACAAGGTGAGATGATGGAGAAATCTCAACTGCAAGACTGTTCAATACTCTTGAACAAGTTCTGACATGTGACTGAAATATCTTCTTGGCTATTGATGCCCATTGCCAAGAAGTGATCCATCTAAGTTGAATATTTGTTCTTGCAAGACATTTGCTTTTGAAGCATTTGTTTGAAGAATGATTGGTTTTATGACAGTGCTTACAAGGATGAAGACCAAAACAGTGATCTTTCAGATGGTCAACTCGTTCACAGTGTTGGCATTTCACAATTTGTTGTTGTTGCTGTGGAAGAGGAGTAGAATCTAGAATAGCTAGAGGTGAACTGTCATGAAATAATCCAACACACTGAAACTAAATGGGCTTTGAGTAGTCTGGAATATGAAAGGACAAGTCCTTCTCATATCCAAGACCACTTATGTGCTTGTTATGGACAAGATCTTCCCAAGGTCTGATGATGGGCTTCGGAAGTGCAAATTGAACTTCTGCATTTTCATGTACAACTACTGATTTATGGGAGTCTGTTTCAATCTTCTGAACATAAATAGTTTCAGAATGATGACTCCTCTGTTTTAATTCTTCTTGCTGTAGCTGAGATTCGAGCTGCAAAAATTCAATTTTCTCTTGTGCATTTTGTAGACAAACTTGAATGTTTGTGAGAGAAACTTTGCTGACTTTTAATGTATCATGAGTAGTAGACAATATCAGAGTTTTGAGGAACTCTAATACTTCATTGGTTCTGGCCATTTTTTTTTCTTCAATGCCAGTATTACACCTTAAAAGTTGATCACGACTACTACTCAATGCAGAAAAGTAATACCCACTCAATCCTTTATAAATGTGCATCAAATGATCAGTGTGCAACCAACAAGCACCAATTACAATCCATTACATAAAAATAATAGTTTACTCATGACTAGAATTATGTTCTGACAATACAACCGACTAATCTTTTCTCCACAAAAGACTACTTTTATTTGTCAAAACAATCATTGCCTTTATACAACGCCCCAAACTCTTATGCATCAGTCGAACTAACAAGTAACCAATGCATATATATGTAGACAAAAACTATAATGAGTTTTAAATACAATGCCACACTGGGGTAGCAACAATTGCAAACTTGCTTGGATCCTTCAAATACTCCTTCACTTTCTCGGCCAGTGGAAAAGAATATTCAAGTTCAATAGTGACTACTAATACATTCTTATAGCCATTGATGATAGCATGTGGAACAACTGCAATTTTGGGATAACAGATCCCCAGAGAAAGAGGCATACATAATCTCATAAACCTCGGAACCAGGCAATAATCATGAAACTATTGATCTTCAGTTTAGTAGCGAGCAATGAAACAATACTCATATATACACCACAGCCTCATGGGTTTCATATAACCAACACATCCTCTTCTGAAATAGTGACCATGTTCAGAAAAGCCATGCAATAATCATTGGAGGTAGCTTAAAACAATCCTCCTCAAGCAAGGAATTCGCTGCTATTCATGGTCATCTTGCTACTACTTTACCCATGATCAAGACCAGTGAAATTGCAGAAAGCTCTGAAAAGGAATCATCATCAAGTATTAGAGATCGAATTGAAACCTCAAAGAAAAAGAAATACCTGCCTAAATGGACCATGAGGGTAGATGCAATTAATACTGAAGCAGGGCATGATGTGCAGCGAGACGATGGCCATACATGGCGAAAATATGGGCAAAAATATATTCTAGGCTCTCGACATCTTCGAAGCTATTACAGATTCACACACAAGTATGATATGGGTTGCCAGACTAAGAAGCGAGTACAACGATATGATGATTCTCCACGCTTTGAAATCACATATATAGGCTTTCACGTCTGCCAAATCAATACCACAGCACTCGTAATACCAACATAACAGAGTATTAAGGTAATACACAAAATTTTGTATCAAAATGTGTATCAACGTAATACCATAGCGCTCGTAATACCACAAAACTATGTATCATCGTAATACCACAATGTTCGAATCCGAGGTATGGAGCAGTGCCACCACGTTTCCACTCCCGTAGCACTCCCTTCACACTTCAACAACACACTCATAACAAGCTGCGCTGACGCAACGATGGGTGATTTTGCAACCTCGAAATACAAATGCATTATCCACATTATCTTTGATATGGATGGTTTATTGCTCGATACAGAAAAGTTTTATACTGTTGTCCAGGGACGCTGTGGGAAACACTTCGGTTGGTTTCTGAAGTCCAAAATAATTGTCATGAAAGCATCAGAAGTAGCACAAGTATTTGTAAAGGAGGCCGGGCTTGAAGGAATTTTAACACCTGAGGAGTTTCTAAGACAAATACAAGACATTGACAAAAGTATTTTCACGCTTCCGTTGTGCCGCAAGGGGGATTTTCTTTTGTTAATATCACCAACAGGGAGGATCCACAAAGGGCTATTAATAAGCTCAATGGCTATGGCTATGACAACCTCATTCTCAGAGTCGAATGGGCGACTCCAAGACAGACATATACAAATGAATAACCCTAAATCCTAAACACAAATCCCCTTTGCATGAATACCAAACTAGATTAGTGTAAACGGACAACATTATATATACCAAAGAAAATAATGGTGCGTCGATTTGGTATCTTCATTGCATTCTGAAGCACCTTCGATCCTTTCATTCTACTACTTTCAATTGTCATCTTCCTGCATTCAGTAAAGAATGGAGGAAATAAGGTAGTGACTGATGAGAGAAAACGTTATCGGAGGAGTTGTGGACGATTTCCACCCTCTTATGAAGTTCTGGCCATTGTACGGTGAAAAGCAAATCGACCTCGACGTTGAAGTATAGGCCGATGATGTGCAATCTGCAACCAAATATTTTGGTTACTATGACACGAATATTAATCCCTAAGAGCAAGAAATCTTTCGGCATTCCATATTAGTATGGGCTTTTCATAAATCCAAATAATCAGGTTATGAGCCACAACCTTCAGTACTAGAGATTTTGCTCAGATGAACAGTCTTGGACCACCACTGTTTGCTGATGATGTTTGCTTAGATGTTTTCTTGTTTGTTTATATCAAGGATTAAAACGAGAATGGTAACATGGGAACATCATCTATAAGACATCATGAGAGTGGTCACATCACATCATCATTCACATGGCAGGAGAATGGTAACATTTAGTCATCACAGGTCGAACCAACGATATTCACTGAGCATAATGGTTGGAGGGACGACTATTCATAGAGAATAAAATGTATAATGACACTATCAATGGGGTGTTATATGTCAGAGCAGATACTATCAGCGTTATGGGCAGTGTACCATCAAGGTATTATATGTCAGACCAAAGTAGAGGAGTAGTGCTTTTATATGCAGGTGAATAAAAATGGCGCTGGAGAAATGACAGGTTGCAGCTATAATTTAGCTAAGAAAATATTCATGAAATGCAGAATTGATGGCAAAAATGACCTGCACAAAAAGGCCATAAAACAAATGGCTCAGAGAAATTATGCAGGGCAGGAATATGCCTCTTCTAATACCATGTTAAAGATACACATGGCAAAGACAAATAGGAAAGATAAAACATGAGAGTGCAATTTTATTAACAGATCATATACATTTATAGTACATGGTTTGACCGTTGGGTTTAGCATCCCAAGGTCTCTTGGACTTCCTTTTATCTATTCAACTTCCACACTAAACCAATGAGGATTAGGTGTCCAACAATCATCATGTGGGAAGCAATCAAGGATGTGGGGGCATTTATAATTGCTTTGATCGGTTGCCACATACCTTGGGATGAACATGTTGCCACTCTTTGCACTAGTTGACTTGGAAACTTCACCACATGTGATAATTTCGATGGAGTACCAAAGAGGGATCACATCAAAGATTTTGTAAATGGTAAATGTTACATTCATCAACAATGTATTTAAATTTTATAATTATTTAATTATTTTAATATTATAATTGGATAATTAATTAAATTATTAAATTATTTTAATATTATATATTTGATGATTAATTAATGATGTATTTAACTATTATTTATTTTAGATGTTTTTTTATTTGTTTTTTTGTTTTGTGAAATTTGATTGCAATTTGGCAGAAATTTGTTGGACCCAAAAAAAAATTGAATTCATTTACTAAAAAAAATTAAATAACAAAAAAAATAACAACTCACCCAAAATTGTTTCATCAAATACAATAAAAATCTAAAACATATAATCGTTTAAAATTTTTCAATTAATTTAATAAAAAATTCAAAATAAAAAATAGCTAATTAAAAATATTAAATATTTTATATATTAAACTATATATTATTAATTTTAAAATAATATTGTTAATTTTAAAATAATATTATAAAATCTAAATTTCTTAAATTTTAAAATACAAAACATATTTAGCAATATTCATCATAAAACTCTTAATAATTGCATTTCCTTTATCAAAGTTTATACTTTGTATTTGAAATGAATTTAATTGGTGAACAAATCTCTTTACCCAATATTTGAGTTGTGAGGATGAAAGATTTTGTGCAAATTTCATTTGTTGTACACAAATCTAAGTCAAATTTATGATTATATTTAAACATATTTAGTTTTATATAACATTATTTATTATTTATCATAAAACACAATTTTACACATTAAAATTCATAATTTATATACCCGTGAAATGATTTTAATAGTTGAATTGAGACTTTTGTAATTCATATTAAATTTATGAAAGATTTTTCAGTGTAAATCACATGATTTTAATAATCAAATAAATGAATTAATATGAGATTTGACTTGTAAAGATGAAATTTTATATATAATTTTTTGTTTTCTACATTAATTTACATCAAATTTCTTATCACATTTAAATTAAATTTTATATTTTAAATAAAATCCTTTAGTAAAAATAAAAATCACTCAAATAAATAAATAAATAAATATATATATATATATATATATATATATATATATATATATATTAAATTTTATATTTTTTACATTGATCTACCATAAAGTTCTTATCACCTTTAAATAAATTTAATATTATTTGTTGATAAGTATATCCATTTCAACTTTAGGTAGAGAAAGGGTTGTTGGCTTTAATTTTTAAATTTTAATCCATAGCAAAGATAAATTATCGAGGGAATATGCGAAGTGAATATTTCGTCTTAGTCTATGATCAACGGTTGAGATCAAAGGGAGCATAAACCGTTAAACAAAGACAAAAAAATATTTTACACAATGGACGCTGCAGTGGTTGGAAATATGCTCTACCATGACAAAGAGATTCGTATAAACCAAAATACACATTAAAGTGAAATGTGCAATTTTTATAATTACATTATTTATTATGCAGTTGTCTATAACGCGATTTTTTGAAAGTCTTTTCCGCGGGTTTTTCCGGTCGAAATCCGGCAGGAATTTATTGGAATGGCAAGTTTGATAGCTAGTTTCTGCACAATAAAAGCGTCTCAGGGGTTTTTCAGCGTGCTGAATCCAAATATGCAATTAAAAAACCATTTTAACTGCAACAAATCAAGATTTAACCTCAATTTCTTCCGCCGGATTCCGTCACCGGAATCTCCAAAAAATCGCATTATAGACAACTCCATTTATTATAATTTGTGCATTTTTTATTTGTTCACCATTTATTAAACTGGATGTACATTATTTATAAATATAAATGAAATATAAATGATTTATATATATTAAATATTGAAGCGAAATGAAATGAAATGTAAATTATAAAAGAAATGTAGATTATTGTGTGCATGGTAAATGGAATATACATCTATATTTATATATAAATGAAATTTAGAATATATGTTTGTATATTGTTTATATCTATTTATTAAAGTAAAATGGAACTTATTTATATAAAAAATAAATGTAAAATAATATTAAAGTAAAATGCAATGAAATAAAATGTAATATAAATTATAAAAAACTGTAGGTCATTGTGTATATTGAAAATGACACGTACATCCATATTTATATATAAATGAAATCTACAATATACATTTCTGTATATTATATATATATATATATATATATATATATATATATAAAATGTACAAAAATTATATGAAGAAATGAAATGAAATATATTTATATATTCCTTGGTTCTAGGGGACTAGAGGTCGATCCCAAAGACTAGTTTAATGTAGGCTCGTGGATTCTTTTAGGTACATGGTGACTCCAAATCGGCTTCTATCTGGCATCATAGCAGTTCACGTCACCCGAGGACATCCTGAGCAACTTAGGGTCTGTTGTTATCTCATTTTTGTCAATGGATTGCAAATGATATTTTTTCTTTGGAAATTTCCAGTGTGATAGCACTGTTGTAGCTCGGCCTAAGAGTGTCAATTCGGAGATAGAGGATCTTTTTTCTCCATCTCAACATGATACTATCATCTTTCATTAGTCCATTGTCGAGGCACCTCGAGGCCTTGCCCTCCTATGCAATTCATATGGTTCCATTTTTTTGAAAAACAACGTAAGCTATGTTGCCCCCTCCAAGAGCAGGGTACTCTTGTCTTATCTCTTTGGTTTCCTCGCTTTGATGAAGAGATGAAACTCATGGCTATAAATACTGTAAATTTAACTTTGATAATGTAATTTAGCCATGCTTACTTATATATATATATATATATATATATATATATATATATATATATATATATATATATATATATATATATACACATAATTTGATATATATATATATACACACACACATAATTTGATAGAGAAAAAAATGTGTTTATAAGTAAATAAATCATCAAGAAAAAATAAATAAAGATAAATGAATAAGTTATATAGGTAAACATTTTCATATTTAAAAAAAAAAAACATTGTGGATAAATATAAATAAATTGTATACATAAAAAAAAATATAAGTGATTTATAAAATTTGTGGTGAAATATACAAACAAAAAAGATGTCAATGAAAACGTTACCATAATGTGGCATAGCAACAAAAACATTGTGATCAAATGTGAAATATTTTTTTACATAAAAGAAACAAATAAAAATAATAATTTACACAAAATAATAAAGGTGGCAATAATATTAAAAATGCTTATAGAAATAATTATTATTATTATTATTATTTACATAAAGGAAAATCTATTTACAGAAAGAGTTTAAATAATACATTATTTAATATATCACTTACAAAGATTGTCTCAGCATGAAAATTAACCATCGTCAACTATGGTCCAACATCGTATTGTGACAAATATTCTCTCAATATGAAAATTAGTTATGGTCATTCATGCTCATCCATGGCGAGCCATGGTCCAACGTCGCATTGTGACAAATATTGCTTTAATATAAAAACCAACCATGGTCAACCACATTTATTTTAGGGTTTATAGTATTTATCTTAGGGTTTATATACCTTGGGTTTACATTATTAATTGCTTGGGTTTTTAGTATTAATCCCTTAGGTTTATTAATTTCTTGGGTTTATAATATCAATCCCTTGGGTTTAATAACCTAAGGGTTCATATTTCTAGGGTATAATATTATTGACATGGTTTATAATATTAATCATGGGTTTAATATAAATCCCTTGGGCTTATAATTTTAATCCCTTAGGTTTATAATATTAATAAGTCCCTAGGTTTTTAATATTAATCCATTGGGTTTATTAATCCCTTTGGTTTTTAATATTAATCTCTTATGTTTTGAATCTGTTTGGATTTTAATATGAATAATTTCTTGGGTTCATAAATTATAAACCCATGGTCAACCATGGTCCAACATCACATTATGACAAAGATTGTCTCAATATAAAAAATAACCATGGTCAACCATGGTCTAACATCGCATTGTGACAAAGATTGTCTCGATATGAAAATTGGTCATGGTCAACCATGTTCCAACATCACATTGTGATAAAGATTGTGTCAAAATGAAAATCAACCATGTTTATTTTAGGGTTTACAATATTTATCTAGGGTTTATATACCTTGTGTTTACAATAATAGTCCATTGGGTTTTTATTATTAATCCCTTAGGTTTATTAATCTAAAGGTTCATATTTCTAGGGTGTAATATTAGGCTTTATAATATTAATGGTAGGGTTTAATATTGTCTCTATATGAAAATCAACCATTGTCAAACATGATCAATCATGGTCAACCATGATCACATTGTGAAAACCATGGTAATATATGGTCAACCACGGTCCAACGTCACATTATGACAAAGATTGCCTCAATATGAAAAACAACCATGGTGAGTCATGGTCAACCATGGTCCAACGTCCCATTATGACAAAGATTCTCTCAATATGAAAAACAATCATGGTCAACCATGGTCCAACCTCACATTGTGACAAAGCTTTTCTCAATATGAAAATCAATTATGGTCAACCATGGTCAATCATGTTTGTTTCAGGGTTTATAATATTTATCTTTGGGTTTATATACCTTGGATTTAGAATATTAATCCCATGGGTTTAATTTTATTCCCTTGGGTTTTTAGTATTAATGCCTTGGATTTATTAGTGTCTCGTGTTTACTATAAAAAATTTTGTCAGGGTATATTATTATTATTATTGAGTTTATTATTGTGATTATCATTAATAGGGTATACTATTATTGATAGTGTTTAGAATATAAATCCACTGGTTTTATAATCAATTGGGTTTATTATATAAATTCCTTGGGTTTATTAATCCCTTAGGTTTATAATATTAAACATATTTTACGTTTATAATATTAATCTCAAGGGTTTTCACTATTAATCCCTTGAGTTTTTTATATCAATCTCTTGAGTTTATAGTACTATAAATTGGTATTATAATAAATTGTCATTATGCTTGTCATACTTATTGTCTTATTTATAATAATAATAATGATGATGATGATGATGATGAGATGATGATGATGACGATGATGCATTATTATTTTAATTATATATTTATTATAATTGTTTGTTAATAATATCAAAATTTATTATATTATTGAGAATATGAATAATATTATCATATTATTATAATAATATAATAATTATTATTATATAATTGCTATTATAATATTATTTAGTATATATTATAAAATAATTATTATTAGTAGTAATAATTATAATTATTATAATAAAATCTAATTATTTTTATAAAATAATAATAATAATAGTAATGATAATAATAATAATTTTTAATATAATAATTTTTATAATAATGTTATTATGGTTATTGTTATATATTTATCAATATGAATTTTAATATTAATATTAAATCTATATCATGAAGGTCTATTGGCTTATTTCAACCACATTTACTAATGTGGTTGTGCATGTCATTGTTGATATGGACTTATGGGCATATATCAACTACATATATTAATGGGGTTGTGCTAGTTTATGTAACTATAGTTTGTAATGGACAAATCATTATTTTTTGTCATTTTCATTATTTTTTTTACCTTCTATTATAACCAACCAATTATAAGAGAAAATCCTTAATGTATAATACTACATTTTCATATTCAAATGTTTTTAAAAATAAAGTTAAGCCTATATTTACTTGTAGTGAGCCAATTGTTATTTTTTGTAATTTTCATTATTAGTTTTCTACTTTCTATTATAGCCTATAATAAAATTATTGAAAAAATCATTAATAGATACTTTCTATTGAAATATTTTTAAAATAAAATTGAGATCCCTTTCTTTCAACTTATTCGTGTCTACTCTCCCTAGTTTTATAACTAGCACAACCACATAGTAAATGTGGTTGATATAAGCTGAAGGCTTATATTAGTCACATGCACAACCACATTAGTAAAAATATTGTTAATTAAATAAATATTTATTAATATAAATATTGTTAATTCACTGCAATACTCCACACCCATGGTCACAATGTGAGTGGGCAAGGTGGACTCATAATTTCTTGGGGGGTATTCTTGCTCCCACCCTTCCCTACGTTAGAAGCCCCAATCATTCTAGTCAGCAATAAATGGCTCCTTGACATTACCAAGTCTACTGACCTCATTCTTGAAATATGATTCCTTGCATCAGTGGGATTAACTGATGCAAAAGGAGTTGTAATATTCATGACATCAAATTTTTTTCTAGATAATGTTGCTGGTGTGCTTGAGAAAGGGGTGTGAATAGGTATGTCTAAGGTATTAGAGAACCCCTTCCCATGATTAAAATTTGCAACAATATGACAAGAATTATCCCACATAATATTGGCTCCATCTGATGCAGAGGAACCATTTTGAGATGCTAACCAACAATATTAGCAGACAATCAGACTATTCATCTTAGAGATACCAGAGAGACAAAAAATAAAAAATAAAAACTGAAATATTACATAAATAATGCTCATCCCACATAAATAACAAACTCAACATAGAACATGTGTGTGATCATCCCACGTAACTCTTGCGCTCTCTCTGTAACTCAAACTCTCACCAAAGAGGAAAAATCCTAACTTTAGTGGGAGAGCTAAGAGGCAACTCTTAGGCAAGCCACCCATTCTTACCTTGTTGGCCTTGCCTCTCACTATAAGGCTAAGAAAAAAAGGTTCTTAAACTGGGGGTGTTCGTAGGGATCGAAATTGTATGACCTGGTTTGACTAAGGCCACTTGATACTACCCACTCGCATGTGTAAATAGGAGATGAAATTGCCAATTATGCACAAGAGTTAAGATATTCAATTTAGACAACAATGCTTATTCAAATAATGTGCTTGCAATATTAAGAAAAAAAGCTTGTTCAAACTCTCATACATTTTGAAATCAATGTGAAGCATGATATAATGATCATTGGAAACAAAACACCACATTCTAATGTTGGCCATATCATCAGTTTGAAAAGTTACCATCAATGAACTGCTAAGAGTTCAATTTGATCTCAAAATTTTTTCCAAGAAGCACAACATATATTATGGTTATCAAAGAAAATAGTTTCAAAGTTTTATTTCATTCCATAGTGAATATTAAGTAAGCAGTGACCAGATCATTACTTTGAGAGAAAATATGTGAAGGAACTAGCAATGCACCCCTATAGTTTTAAAGAAGATTGTAACCCAGAAACATTGATCTAACATGAGAAAATATTAAATAATTTCAAAAGCATTTTCCACGGTGCATTAAGATAAATTATTTCCAATATTCAAACAATTTTATTGCTATTATCAGATGTAGAGATTAACCTTGGAGTAGAGAAAATAGTTATCAGTCTTATAACAAGTGATATCATATCATGCAATATTACCCTACAAAGGATAGCAAATCAATACATCAACTCAGGCCGAAACATCTCATTTACCTTATATTTTTTGTTGTCAAAATATTGCTTAGTTCAGATACTCAAAATTCCATTGGAAGTATAGATCATTTGGCAACTTGGTAACGAATAAAATATATAAATAATATAAATATAATGTAAAAGATAATAATCATAAATAATAATTAGCTAAGTAGTAATTAGGTTGAAGAGGCATGTCTAATAGGACATGACTCTTCATGAAGAGACACTTGCTTGGTATATAAGCAAGCCTCTTGTTCTCATTTGAAAATCATTCATTCTATTCTTATTCATTTTAATACAATATTTATACACATAATTCTGCGTATCAGAAGTTTTCTGCTTCATTTGGTATCAGAGCAGTTCGGTTCTCTAGGTTGCTTAACCGGTGCACAGAGCTTGTTCTCCTATCTAAGTCTTTGACTATCGAAATTCGTCAACCTTGTTGCCATATAATTGGAGAATTTTGCTCAATATTTGGGAGTTTCTCCTTTTTTCTATTTTTCTAGGCCTTTGGCCATAAAAAAATTAACCAAAAAAATATATAAGTAAATAAATTAAAAAAAAAGAAGAAGTAAAAAAAGTAAAAAAAGTAAAAAAAAAAAAACGGATACAAAATCTCATGCCAAGTATATTTAAAACGTTTTTCATGGAGAAGCCCGTGGTTTTAAAAACAACCCATGTTAATAGCCCATGGTATTTTAAAAGTAAAAGATATTTTGATAAGGAAGCATCAGATGTAGGAATTAAAGTTGATGACAAAACAACAAATCTCGATTCAGTGAATGTCACAACTCAGGAAGAAGACAAGCAAGTTGAAGAAAACACGCGCTTGGATGTTGCAGTTCAAACAATGAACATCCCCAGTGAATGTTTCATAACCAACTCAACAACATCTTCGTTAGAAGAAAATATAAAAATTGGCACTTGCCCAGTAAGGAAAAATAAAACGAAAAAATTTCCATATCGACATCCGAATCATGAGAACAAACGAATCAACCATGCTACATATTTGAACTAGTCAGAACCAAGACAACAAATTAATTTTTTAGAGAATAATGCCGTAACATCAATCCTGTCTTATGCTGACAAGTCGTTACAAAATTTTAGTGATTAGAATACTATACAGAAGATTAATCTGGGATGGTCTGATCCCTTCTCAGTGCGACAATTTTGTTTGTCACTAAGAAGATCATATCAGCTTGTATCGACGAAGATGACTATTCCAAGAGAAAAAGACTTTCAAAGCCGAAAAAGAGATCAAGCGTTTTTTCAGCGACAAGCTTTGAGGACAAAGATTTTTGAGGAAGGAGGCAATGTAACGAATAAAATATATAAATAATATAAATATAATGTAAAAGATAATAATCATAAATAATAATTAGTTAAGTAGTAATTAGGTTGAAGAGGCATGTCTAATAGGACATGACTCTTCATGAAGAGACACTTGCTTGGTATGTAAGCAAGCCTCTTGTTCTCATTTGAAAATCATTCATTCTATTCTTATTCATTTTAATATAATATTTATATCCTTAATGGATATTTATATATTCCATGTTTTCTGGAGTAATTAATTTTTAGAAGGAACTTTGTTTGCTTCAAACTTCCTCAGAGAACAATACCAAGAATTAGGTATCAAATAGTATGAGAAATTTCAACTCTCAACTAGTTATGAGACTTCGCCACTTCAACTATTTAAGATGAAACTTATCTGACAATAGTGCTAGGAAACTACATAATCATAAGCATGCAGAAAAAGTGCTAGTTATAAGTTCTCATCATGTAGCCATAATAGTGGAAAGTATGTCAACATAAAATTAATCATAGGTATGTTTAGTTCACCAAAAAAGGAGAGAATGGTCTCATGTATCCATCATGACTAAACTACAGATCTGTTGGGAGAGAAAACTCACACTTATGTAATTCAAAGATATAGCAACAAGTGCCGAGGAAATGCATTTATATTGTTTAGAAATGAAAGAGAGAATACCATAATTCCAACTACAATTGTGAAGTGTGCCAAGAAAACTTTGATGTTGATTATTATAGTCTTTAAATAGTTCAAAGTATGTTAATTCCAAGGCATTTGACTGTGTGACCAACGGATAGAAAGAGCATAAAAATTGCCCTAAATTTATTATGCAATATGCATAAATGTTTCACCATTTATTTCTCTCAATCTGAAATCATTAATGATGCCAAAAAAATCTGCAGTGAAACTGAAACCTAAAATAGTTGCCTGAAATTTATTGTTTAATATGCATAAATGTTTCGCCATTTATTTCCCTCAACCTGAAATCATTAATGATGCCAAAAAACTTTGCATTGAAACTGAAACCTCAAACAATGTGAATTTTGGTATTAAAGCATCCCATCATCCTCAACATTGATTTAGTTAAGGGCATACTCTAGATGTGTTATGGGAATAAATGATATGAAGAAGAAGTGTAACATGGCATATTTCAAACCCTACTGCAAAAAAATTATATCTTTGTTATTAGAATAAGAAACATCACATGGAACCAAGACTAAAACCTCAAATAGTGTGAATTTGGTATTACAATCTCAAGTATCCCATCATCCTTGCTGGAAACATAACTAGGTCCAGTATTCATATTTATATTTGTACTTGTAAGAAAAGAAAAAAAAGAAAATTATTTATTTATTATTACTTTTTTTGTTAAGCATGTTCTTCATGCTTCTAGATTTTTTTGAAGCCAAATAAATAAATTTGAGTGAAAGTCTATTTGGAAAAATTTAGAATTTTTTAAAAGGAATCAAAAATACCAAGTCGATCCTCCAAATGGCCAAGTTGGTCTGTTGAACAGATGTGACCCTTCATAGTGGCGAACAACTATATATTGGGGTAAATCCTCCACCAAAAAGACAAGAAGTTTGTTGAGTCTTTTCTGTGTAAAGAAGTGTGAATTTGAGTGGCAAGTTCGTGGAAGTTCTGAAGTAAGATATGTGAATATATTTGAAGCTAAACATGCAATTTTTTTGTAATCTAGAATCTAGATTATAGGATAATTCTTTTGTGATACATGACCCTATAATACATGACCTGAAGAGATGCAAGTTTTTGAAGGCTTGAATTATGTAAAACTATATGAGCTATTGTGAATAACTTTGTGATCATTTGCAAGATAATGAAGGACTATAATGAGTATGACATGTCAGCTAATCAATATGACTGTGATCTGTAGAGGAGGGTTGTGAATTCTGTAAAATTCAAGCTTGTGACAGATTAGTTTGAAGATAAAAACTTGACAGAGAATGGAGGGCTGACTTGGGGATCTTATGGACGTATTTGTCTTGGTCTTGGGTCTTGATATCTCACTTTGATTTGATTTTGTAAGAAGAGGATTGACTAGGTTTTCACCTTGGAAGGGTTTTGCCTTGGCTTGGAGCCTATATCTTGTGTTTTTTGTGTTCTTGTGATCTTCATGCATTTTAAGTTTTGGTAATTTCTTGATGAAGAATAAATAATAAATGCCAACAAATATCACAAGTAATTATCAAGTAATGGGAATCAACCTTAATCTACAAATACATTGATTCTCCAATGATCGTCAACGTCAATTTATTTAATGACATAGTTATGATGTGTTATTGGCCAAAAAGATATGAAGAAGAGGTTTAACTTGGCATATTTAATACCCTAGTGTAGAATAATTATACTTTTTCTATTAGCTTATGAAAGATAACATCAAGGGAGGAGATCCCACATTCTTGAAGTATTAAAATGAGTAACCAACAAGTTGTTTATGCCATAGGTCATGCAGTATTCACCAAACAACAAACTTATATCAAAAGCATGAAATTAACCCTAGACATCAAGCTTCCAAGGGATAATAAATTTCAAATGAATTTAACTTACACTTTGATTTAGGGTAATTCAAATGAATTCAAATTGCTCTTTGATTTAGAGTAATTCAAACAAATTCAACTTGCTCTGCTATTTAGGTTAAGACTTAAAGACAGATGGGTTATGAATATGATAAACAACCCAATGCGTATGCAAACATTAAATGAAAAATCTTGAAGAGTTATGTATCATGAGATGATCTGAAGAAGAAATGATATAGCAATGAAATGTCTTAGATCCAACAACCTAGATCATCAGATCAAGTAAGTAAAATCTTATTGATGACAAAACAATGAAAGGGAAAGAAGTGCATTTTTTTGGTTGTAGAAAATTTAAAAGGGAAGAAGGGAAAAAAGTGAAGCTTTTTGGTTGAAGAAAATGTAAAAGGGAAAAAAGGAAAAAAGTGAAGTTTTTTGGTTGAAGAAAATGTTAGACCAGTTCCTTAAGAGGGATATGGGGCCATGATAGAAGACTTAGGTGGGGTTTAGGTTCTAAGGTGAGACATTGTTGAGGGTACCAAGAATGTTTTCCTTTAAAGTGTTGACTAGGGATAATAGATTTTCTCAAGAATGGATGGGGGGATTAGTTCTGTAGGAATCCTCTTGAGTACTAACATGGTGATCTCAAAGGCTGGACAAGGAAGGGGGGAAGAGCCCTAAGATGTCCTAGCCCAATGCAATGGAAGACTAGGTATACTAGGTTTTCTCAAGAATGGATGGGGGGATTAGTTCTCTAGTAATCCTCTCTGAGTACTAACAAGGTGATATCAAAGGTTGTCCAAGGCAAGAGGGAAGAGGGCCGCAAACCTCCTAGCCCAACACAATGGAAAAAACTTTCAATGGTTAAAGGGTAAAGATAGGAAGACTATACCTTGATTTACCCTTCCATGTGGAGCAAGATACCCTCCTTTGTCCTTGTAGTGATTTTTTCATCCAGTAAACCTGAAAAATTATCATAGTCTAACCCTTGAAAAACATCTAAACAATCACTTAAAAAAATATAATGCACAAAAACTCTTTTAGGTTAAGTTTTTTCATTATTCTTCAACAAATGAAAATGAGTGAGGCATCCTCCTTATATAGATAATATTCCTTCTCAATACAATATGTGTATACAATGTGCTAGTTGTTAACCATGAGAAAAAACCATTAGCTCATTTCTAAACTATGAGCAAAATATGACAAGTGGACACAAAACATCCTCAAAATCCTCAAAATGGTCAAATTTCCTCAAAAGGGGCCACACATGTGTGCCAAAGGGGCCAGAAGAAGTTTTCTCTCTCATAAAATGTGCCCAAGGGTACCAAGAATGTTTGCCTCTCAAGCGTTGACTCTGGCTACCAGTTTTTCTCAAGAATGGATGGGGGGATTAGTTCTATAGGAATCCTCTCTTAGTACTAACAAGGTGATCTCAATAGTTGGCCAGGGAAAGAGGGAAGAGCCCTAAGACGTCCTAGCCCAACACAATGGAACAACACTTTAATGGTCAAAGGGTGAAGATAGGAAGACTATACCTTGATTTACCCTTCCAAATGGAGCAAGATGTCGTGCTTTGGCATTGTATATTTTTTTCCTCCAGTAAAACTAAAAATTTATCATAGTCTTAACCTTGAAAAATATTTAAACAATCACTTAAAAAAATGTAATCCGCAGGAACTCTTTTAGGTAAGTTTTATCATTAGTATTCAACAAATTAAAATGAGTGAGGCATCATGATATAGATAAGAGGCCTTGCCAATACAAGATGTGTATAAAATGTGATATTTGAAAACCATGAGCAAAAACCATTAGCTCATTTCTAAACTATGAGAAAAATACAACAAGTGGGCACAAAACATCCTCATAATGCTTCAAATGGTCAAATTTCCTCAAAAGGTGCCACACATGTGCACTAAAGGAGCCAGAAGAAGTGCCCTCTCTCATAAAATGTTCCAATTCCATCAAATAAGGGAATAAAAGGTTGATAAGGGCCCAAGGACTAGGGTGTCCTACAACCAACTCTTAAAAGCTAGGAAGTGGAAAAAACAAGGGGTAATAACATCAATGTGTGGGTCTTCAAGTAGTGCACCTAGATAAAAAAGGGGGTAAATTACCATGTCATATGTAATTGTTGTAACAACCTATGACCTCGTGTAACCATTTCCTATGAGTCCTCATGTGCCTAAGAGAACTTCCATGTGTGTTCAAAAGAGGGAATAATCATGCATGAGTGAGAATAAGGTGTCCAGTTAGGAAAGGGGCCATCTTTGAGTGGTCCATTATAACGATGTGGCATCCTTGTCATCGCCTAATGTTGTTAAAAACTCTAGTGTGTTGACGTGTATCTCATTGAAGTACATGAAACCTAAGAAAAATGGTATAGATCCCAATGTTGATATATATATGGCCAAATATAGGTATATGGATCTCAATGCAACAACATAAATCCCAATGTAGTGTCATGGATTTTGAGGCATGGTACATGGATCTTCTTACCACAAAATTTAGAATTCCCTAAGAAGGGAAACCTTATAGTGCAAAAGGCTAGACCAAATTATAACATTGGGACAATGATGCACTCTCACCACAACCAATACCCCCTGTTCTATATGACCTTTCATCGATGATATGAGTTTGGGTGGAAGGAAATCACTGAAGATAGATATATGAATGATTAGGTATGATGTGATTCCACAAATCCCATCCAAGGAGAGACACAAAAATGGATCAATGTTTCAAAGAAGCCAAAATTCTCTCCAAGAAAATATTTTTAAGATGAAGAGATAAAGAACTAGGGTTTCAGATATGTGATGATAATAGGCTTTCCTATATTCAAGACTCTAAGTGATGGGGTAAGACTCACAAACCTCCCCCTATATTAGAAAAAGTTGTTATCATCAATGCCTCATATGGCAATGACCCTTGACTACCAAAATACATCATGCATTTTTAGTTAGAATGTAGATCCCAATTAAGAAAAAATGTGGGCTCTGAGACAGAATAAAGACAATACAGATAACTCACATAAGAGACTCATACATAAGAATGTGTGCACACACTTGCTGTGAATCTATGAAATGTTGTTGAAACATCACAAATGTTCATACTACTATTGCATTCAGATTTGGTAATGTTGATAGCTACATGGTACATGATGGTGTAAATTGTCGGCCAATATCAAGAAGATCTATATGAGAACGATTTGTTCTTGTCTAGCCCATTTTTTTGAGGAACAACTCCTTGGCTTGACTAATGGACTACATATCATGGTCGTAGACTATTCCTTCATGAGATTTATTGAATATAAATAGTATGCAAGTGTCATTATAAATATGAATTACAGATGGGGATTCCCCCTTTGCGTTTATTTATTTATTTAAAAAAGAACATAAAGTGAGAGGTGATAGGGAACATTTCCTCTGTGTATCCTTAATTTTACATCTTGATGAGGTGGATTTGAGTGATAATAGTTCTTGATCCCTTCTTGGCATTAATTATCACAAGGTTTGGACTATGTGAATAATGGATACAAGTCCAATGAAGGCCTTGAGGCTGAAAGGATGGTCATTGAACTCTAGTCGAATGTTGGGCTAGGGATATGGATGATGCATTGTAATGGACGGGTGGGTATTCTCTTTGTTTTAGCCCACTTAACCCAAAGCAGTCTAGCTCCCTGTGTCTTAGAGCCATAGAGGACACGTGTTTTATGATTGTTTCCAAGAGGTGTAACTCAGCCAATATATCTCTAGGAAGTGAAGTTCAAATCACTCTCTTGAATTAGGCAAGTGAACCATGTGTCTTGTTAAGACTAGGCTAGAAACCGTGCCTCAAAGTGAATCAAGGCCCTAATGATTGAACCCCCATGTATTTATTTATAATCACAATCTCATCCCCTTGGAAGGAAAAGTGGTAGTTACTAAGAGCTTGTTGAGACACACTGAAGTTTATAGCCTCTATTATATGAAGGTTAATTGTGAACTGTCAAACGTCACAGATGTTGGATTAGGCATCAATCTGCCTTTGCAGAACTAAGGTTAATTGTGAATTGTCAAAGGTTCCAGATGTTGGATAAGGTATCAATATGTATTTGTGGCTCCTCGGGTGAGTGGGCCAAGAGGATTATATGGTGGAAAAATAAAAATAAGGAAATCAAGACGTGGTATAGAAGAAAACCATCGCCATTATGAATCATAGATCCATATTAACCCCCAATCTATTAAGAATTGACTCTTGAAAGTTTCACATATGGAATTTTTTTATTCCCCTCAGTGCTCAATAGATCTAGGGTTAGGATGCATCTATGGTATTTTATGGAATGTATCGTGAATATTTAGATATTTTCATTGTTGAAAATTTAGTTATAATATGAATCATGCTATTGAATTTCAAATTCCTATGACTTTCAAGTTCCTATGACTTTCAAATTCTAGAAACATCCTAATAACTTCTAATCTAGCTACAAGATCAAAGGTTTCTTCAAAGTCATTTCCTTTTACCTTGGCATATCCCTTGCACACCAGTCTGACTTTATTTCTTACCACTTGTCCCTCTTCAATCAACTTGTTTTTAAACACCCACATGGTGCACAAGATATTTTTGTTTTTGGGTCTAGGGACTAGTTTCTAAGTATTATTTTTCTCTATTTGATCAAACTCTTCATCCATTGCCTTTACCCAAATTTTATCACTTGCTTGATTGAAATTTTTGGGTTCCATTTGAAATAGTGGAGAAATATTTTTCGTGTCTAAGACTTCCTATAAAAAAATTTCTTGTCTAAAATCCTAGTTCGTTAGCTGCAATTATTTTACTCTTAGGATCTTGCTTTTGAACAAAATTGGATGGATTTGTTTGCCTCAAAGGAGTCCTTTATACTTCTTCTTCTTCATCTGGTTCTACATATTCTTTAAAGACACACTCTCTATCATCTGATCTTTCATTTTCCTAAGGTTTTGGCAAACGTGGCAAGGCTTTATCTACCCTAACATTAATGCATTCAATTATCTTCTTGGTTCTCTTCTTATAACACTTGTAGACTTTTCTTTTAACTGAATACCCAAGTAAAATACCTTCATCTATCGAGAGTTAAATTTACTCAATTTTTCATCATTCCTCTTTATGTTGCATT